>CM072814.1:16447396-17647396 GCA_036937905.1 Salvia rosmarinus
CGGCCGCCCCATCCGGCGCGGCGTTTTAAACGGCCTTTTCGAGGGTTGAATAAATAGGAGAAGAGCCGCCTCAACATAATTCTCACGCACGCGATTATTTTTTTTTTCTTTCCTTTTTCTTCTTCTTTTCCTTTCCATTTAATTTGTGTATTTGGATTAACATTGGGATTGAACGATTCCGGATTTTTGGAAGATGAATTTATCTATGAATGGTTTGTAAGTTTTTCTCATTTCATTATGTCTATTTAATTGCTATGGGAATAATTTCTACCATGAGATAAATTATTGATTTATAACGAAATAAATATTGGATATGTTCTTATCTTGAATCGTGATTGTTGGGTTGATGATTTGTAATTTTCTTATCCATATAAATTGATTATTTCATGATCTTCATACTTGGTGTTTGAAAGAATAGTGTAGGTTGATATATGTGCTTATGTTTGATTATGAAGTAATACGAGACCAGATTTATGTTAGATATAAGTTTGACAACGAAAGGGGTCGAGAGTTGATTTGTTGTTGAGTAATTAATATATGTGGATAGGGTTTTTGCTATCGTGTGCATTTGTAGTTAAATATCCTTCGTTGTTGATGACGGTTGGATTGAGAGATTCCTCGCTATTAATTTCGAGTCTCACATTGATGGGGTCGAGAGATTAGTTATTGTTGAATGCTTGGTGAGAGGCGTGGGTGTTTTATGCATTGTGTATCGGTCCTTGGCTCATTAATAGCGAGGATAGATTTTGAACCCTAGAACACCGTCTCCAATTCCGTGTTTCTGCCAATTCCTCTTGTTGTCCAAGTGCATCCATTTTAGCTTCTTTATTTATTTCCTGCTTTCGTCCGTTCCGTGACAGATCCCATTATTTTAGGACGTTAGTATTTCTTTTCTGTTTCTATGTGTGACATTAAACCATAGCCCTGTTAAGCCCTCCTCGAGAGATTCGACTTGGGTCAACCTTACCACTCTATAAGGACCTCGTACTATTGTGAACGACTTAAAAAAACAATTTGGTCGGAACACCTATAGCATAACTGATATCAGACCTCGTGCATAACAATGCATACATGAGACTTCTTAAGGCGGAAACGTAGGGAACATGTCTCATTTCATCTATCTCCTTTACAGTCTTCGGCGCCTGCTCCTTAGATAAAGGAATGTCTTGTCTGAAGGATAGCAATCCCTTTTTAGAGGTTTGCATGCTAAAACGGTAATCACAGTATCAATGTAAGATGCTTGAGATAAGATCAATATTTTTTCTTGCTATCTCGGTAAACCTTGATCCTAAGAATATACGTTGTATCTCCTAAGCATTTCATCTGAAACTGATCGGATAACCAACTCTTTACGTCTGATAACAGCTTTACATTATTGACAAGTGGAAGGATGTCATCTACGTAAATTTTAAGAAATCCCACATCACCGTTGACATCTAAACGATACACGCAACTCTCGCATATAACTGGGTAAAACCATAGATTTTTACTACCTCGTTAAAGCTTAAGTTCCATGATCGGGAATCTTGCTTATGTCCATAAATGGACTTCTTAAGCTTCCACACTAGATGCTCATCACATTTCTTCACATACCTTCGGATTGCTGCATATAAATGTCTTGACATTCCTCAAGGTAACCGTTTAAGAAAGCATTTTTCACATCTATTTGCCAAACCTCTAGATTCAAGTGAGCTACCATGGCCATAAGAATTCTGATGGATTTGAGCATTGCTAGAGGTGAAAATTTATCATTGTAATCGATCCTCTCAATTTTAGTGTACCCTTTCTCCACAAGCCTGGCTTTAAAAGCCGAAACCTCTCCATCAGGATCTCTCTTCCTTTTGTATACCCACTTACTACCTATGGTTTCCTTGCCATCTGGTAGAGGTGTTTTCTCGTATACATCCATAGCAGTTATGGATTCAATCTCTAAGTCCATAGCGGCATGCCATGCTCCTGTATCTATATCTTGTATCGCTTCATTGTATTTCCATAAATCGATTATAGCTTGTTCGCCTACTGGGATTAAATCTGAAGATTCACCCACGAACATAAATCGATCGGGTTGTCGTATAACCCTCCCACTATGACGAGGTGCTATTGGCACAATGGCAACGGTGAGTGCAGTAACTTGTGGTGCCATTTCTAGCATCACCTCATTCGATTATGAGTCAATTAAGAGTACACCTTTAGTTAAAATAAATTTTGGCACCGTTGCAGGGGAACGAACCCGGGTCGCATAGCACCGAGGCCTTTTCAAGCTAGTCTCCCGGAATCTCTTCATCATAATTTGCACAAAGAATCCACTGGTCTCTTTGACGAAAAGAGCAAGAATAGACGCAGGCGCTTCAGGATCCAATGAACCGCCCATATTTACGGGATAATTACAACGCTCTGTTCTCTATTTATTCGCCCCAAGAAGGTATTTTCTTCTCTTTTATCCGTTCTAAGGAGATCAGTCACCCACGTTCTTATGATTGGAATATTTTGGTTTCGTTGGGTATTGATGCATCTGTGAAACGATATTTGAAATTGTAGGGTCTGCTTGATTTGGCAATAAGGGATCCGGAATATGGTATTAAGAATGTTCTTAGGGAATTTTGTGTGACGCTCGAGATCAGTCCAAATTTTAAATCAGCTTACTGTCGGTTGGGAGGGGTAGATGTGCTATTACACCAAAGGTTATGCATGATGTATTTGGTTTTCATGTTGGTGGGTTTTCTGATGTACCAAAGGATTTTCCTTTCGCTGAAACATGGAGAATTTTATCTGGTTTTGATAATTGGTCATCAGCAGGCACTTCTAGTGCCTTTATTAAGGACCCAACTCTCGTTATCGCCCATAAATTCCTTGCATACAACCTCACATGGAAAGAGCAGGCAAATAAAGTTAGTGCTCGGGAAGTTTTCTTCTTGTGGTGTGTATGAATAACAAGAAGATTTGTGCAGCACCGTTCTTGTGGCGGCAATTTGATTACATGAGGCGACACCGTAAGGCGCATCTGTCTTTGAGCCAGTATCCCTTGATTCTGGCCAAGTTCTTTGGGGGATTAACTGAAGAAGATTTTCCAAGATCGGGCTCCAGTGTCGTTGAGAACACGTTCGGCGACTTTCGAGTGATTGCATCTGATCCGGCTACATTGCTTCCTTATGAAGCACGGCGTAGTGTCCAAGAGTATATTATGATTAAGCAAAACCGTTCGTCCGGGTCTCATGCCGGTACAACTACCCCGATGGATGAAGATGTCCACGAGGATGAGGCCGCCGAAGAAGGAGAGGCGGGAGCACATGACACGCCCCTCCTGGCGTACCCCTACTGCCATCAGCCCCACGGCGATGCTTTCAGTGATCTTAGGGCTTATTTTGATTCCAGCTTTGGCCAGTTTCAGCAGGCCACTTCACAGCAGTTTGGGGACTTAGGCTCCTCATGGAATCAGAACTTTGAGGAGTATAGGCAGCAGATGGGTCAGCAATTCACAGATTTCAATCAATCAATGACCCAGGTTTTAGAGAGTTCCGTGATGAGGTATATCAGCGTCTTGACACCCAATCTCGCCAGTTCAACAACTTCAGTCAATCTTCACAGCAGGCGTTTGGGGATTTCCATCAAGATGTTTACCGGTGATTAGACACACAAGAGCAGCATCTGACTGACCTTCAAGCCCAATGGGACGCCTGGTCCCTATCCCACACCGCCTATCCACCACCACCACCGCCGGACCAACAGTGATGCTTCACTGTTGGAGAATATTTATATATTTCTTTATTTTATTTTCTCTCGTCCTTATTTCGGTGGTTATTTCCTTCCCTATTGTGGTGTGTTTTTCCTTCGCTTTTATGGTGTCTGCTGCAGGCCTATTCTTGGGACTCGATCTCTGAACGACCCTCTTTCTGCCATCTATTATCAGGGAAGTCTCATCCTCTATTGGCCTTATTTTGTTGTTACTGTTTAGAGCTCTGGGGACAGCGCTCGAATTTATGTGTGGGGAGGGGGAGTTGTTGATTATATGTCGTGCTCTGTTTATATGCATGATTGGCAATATGGATCTATGTTCATTTTGACCTTTTGAACTCAATTTTTTGTCTATGACGAATAAGTTAGGATTGTGATTTATGCACCTGAACTCTGTGATATTGGTCAAACCTTGATGTATTCTCGTTTATCTTGATGCTATGTTATTGAAGTACAATGTGAATTGACTATATTGTGTGAATTAATTTTAAATCGGGGTTATTGATGTGATTTGTCCGACTAATGCTAGGGGTAGTGTTAACAGTTTGGTTACCTATATACTTGTTTCATCAAAAAAAAAATGTGTGAAAAAGAAGAGAAAAGAAGGAGAATGAAACTCCAATATATTGTTGAGATTGTATAAATGGAGGATGAGATTATGCCCCTCTTTCTCGTAAATTGAGAAATGGGCATGGGAGACCACGATAGGAGACTCGAGTTCATCGAGAATTCATCTTTCGAACATTGTTCCAAAATCTGTTAATACTTTCTATGTTATCAAAGAAACTTGTTGCTAAAGGTAACCATTTTAGTTAATTCATCCCTAGCGGAGAGTTGGGTTTGAGCAAAAATAATCTATTTGTTTATTTGATATTTTCACAATCTTAGATTTGTTTCACATTAACTTTGATTATGTATTCATCATGTTTGGGGGAATTGCAAAAAGAGGTTTGATTGATTGGATTAAGAGTTAAGTTGCATGAGTTATTCTTCTACTCTTATTAGTATAGACTTTGCTTGAGGACAAGCAAATGAATAAGTGTGGGGGAGTTGTTTGGTTTCACTTTTTTCTTATTCTTGGTTTTTTTTTTGCATGTTGTTTTCAGTGGTTTGTCCTATTTATGCCGTTGGCTTGATTAGTATTTATCGATTCGGACTTACTTGGTTTGTTTTAATGTTTTGTAGAAAAACAGCATTAAATAGGATGAAATGGATCTGCCAAGAGTTAAGTTTATTGAAGAGTATCTTGACAGGAGTCCGTAGGCGTAAACGGATTCTAATTCGGAGTTCAGACGAGGGAGAACGGGGTGAATAGTCAAAGTCGCGCACGTCCCCCGTCGCACGCATCACCCGGCGCTCGACCGAGCACCGTGCCATCCCAGCGGGTGCCCGTGCATCCCGTGCGCCCTGCGTGCGTTGTCTCCCAATCACTCGGTGCGAGCGCTCATTCCAACGACTATCGCTCGCGCGCGATCGGCGCCCGCTTTCGTTCCACGCTTCGCCCGTCCGGCGCTCAGCGCGCGCCCGCTTCGCCACGGCGCTCGCCCATCCGGCGCTCAATGCGGCGCCCGCCGCCGCTGCCCTCGCCCATCCGGCCTCCATAGCGCCCGTTCGCCCGCTGCCCTCGGCCATCCGGCACTCATTCACGTGCGCCCGCTCGTGCTTTTTTCTCGCGCGCTCACACCTCACCTGAACGCTCATCCTTGAGCCGACTTTCGCTTCTGAGTCAGTGCACTCTTGTGAGCGAGCACTCGGTATAAGCCGGCGTTCACTTTGGGAACAGAAGCTCCGCTCCGCGCTCGCTCACATTGCAACCGGCGCTCACTCTCATTTAATATATATACGCGTTAGGTCATAATTTTGAGGAGGTTCTGATTTTTTATTCCGTCCGCGCCGCTGATCTGAGGAGCTTTCTTCCACGACGATAGAGATTGATTTCATGCATTAGAGTATTGATTCCTACTTTATTTCTTTAGATTTACGAATTCTAGCGTTGATTTCTGTTGGATTGAATTTATAGTATTATTTGATTTACGATTCCTGTTAATTTTCAATCGATCAATTTACGTGTTTGCTTTAAGATTATTGTTGGATTGAATTACATAGTTGACATTGGATTATTGGTTGCTTGATTTAATCTATCTTATTCTATGCATTTGATATTGGATGTTAGTTATATGTTGAATCGTTCTTCGTTGAATTTTATTGTTTTAGGTTTGATGATCTAGTTAATTTGTTCTTCGCTTTAGCTTCCTGCATTCGTGATTACTTAGGTTCTCCACTAGGGATTAACAATCCCTAGTTAGATTGCTTTTCGTTATTTATATTTTCTTTCAGCATTTAAATTTTCGTATGTTCAAAAACCCTTCCTTGGTATTAGAATGTTTAGGATTTTCCGTTTTATGTGTGCAACATGAACAATAAGCCCTGTTAACTTTTCCTTGAGAGATGACTTGTGTTAACTTTCTCTATTACATCACCTCATTCGATTATGAGTTAATTAAGAGTATATTTTTAGTTAAAACAGTATCCTAGATTGATAAGCTAACCCAAGTCGTATTCACAAGGAAGGCTAAACAGGGCTCTATCAACATCGTACACAGAAAACGGGAAAAACCTAAACACTCTAATCGTAGTTTGGGGCTGACATCTCTTTAACTACTTGTTAACTAGGCGGAAATAAAGAAAGCAATTTAATTACCTGGACAAGTATTAAAACCTAGAACTAAGAATGCGAAATTAATATGATTAAACCTTAGCATTATTAGATAGATTAATAGTAGAAGAATGTGGATTAATAAAATCATCAACTTGAATGAAAACCAAAGCATAGAAATAACAAAGAGAAAAGAACGATGAATTAACGATTAAGCAATAACGAGAACTCATGAGTCAAGAAATAAATACGGTAGAATTGAAATCAATAGTCTCCCGGAGTAGAATCAATGTCAAATTCCAAAGCGTAGATTTCTTCTCTGGAAAAATCACCTCCTCAAACCCTAGATGTGAAGTGTCTCTCCTTCACGAACAATACAACTTTTACATGTAATGAAATTCCACCTTGGTAGCGGTCGCTAGGGGGTAGCGATCACTGTCCAGGCGCACTGGAATACGGTGACCGAAGGAGGGGAGCGGGCGCTAGGGTGTAGCGGTCGCTGCCCCTGCGCACTGGAATATCGTGAAAAAGGGCCTACGAGCGCTAGGGTATAGCGGTCGCTGCCCCTACGAGGGCTAGGGTATAGCGGTCGTTGTCCCTAAATGCTTGAATATCGTGACAAAAGGGGCCACCGAGCGCTAGGGTTCAGCGTCGCTGCCCCTCAGCACTGGTTTCTCTTGCCAACTTAAGTCATCACACTTCACGTCCTCGTTTCTTCGTCTTCTAGCTTTAATAACCCATTTTCTTTCTCCCTAGCCTGAAATCGTGAAAATATAGAAACAAGAGAACAACAGAGAACAAATAGGGTGATATCAATCAAAACAACACCAAGGACAAACCAAAAGACGAACGAAATGAGATAAAAAACAGGTAAAACAGTTGCCCATAGAGATTATTATCTCGCCATCACTCAGCTGCCTTGTCCGTAGGAACCCCTACAAGGTCTAACAAACACGATCAGTCGCATCCGTATCTACTACCCAAGAATAAGTAGAACAAGTCGCTAAACATGTTTCCGTTACAAGAGCTAATGACGTATCTTGAGCCTTGAGCATAGGGAACTTAGCCTTCTAATGTCCAGTCTTACCACACTGGGCTTTTCCACTCCTCCGATGGTATTCATGCCCTTGCTCTCACTGTTCCCACTATTTTCTTTGCCTCTACCATCTTTGACACCCCTCATTCTCCTTCTACCTTTCGATGGAACATTGGGGGCCTTAGATGTGCTAGCAAAGGCATGTGCTCTTTTACCCATGACGTCTTCCGCTATCACGAGATCGTTGAGCAACTGACTGAGTGTATACTTCGTCTTTCTCATGATTACATTCACGCATAAGTTCTCAAAAGACTTAGGCAGTGTATTGAGGATGATATCGACCTTGGTTTCACCGTCGATACCTCATTCCAACTGATCAAAAGACTATCCATGAGATGAGTCATGTGGGAGACCTGTTCATTGACCGAACTTCCTTCTTCCATCCTACACGATAAGATCTCTCTCATCGTGTGGAAGCGGGCTGTTTGATCCGACTGCCCGAACTTACTCTCAATACTTGACCAGATCTCAGTCGCGTCTACCATCGACTGATGCTGCTGCTGCAAACCCTTTAACATTGTAGTCACCATCTAACACTTAGCCATATTGTTTTACTTATACCAAAGTCTGCTTGACTCTCGCTGCTCATAGTTGATATGTCAATAAGGGCAACGGGTTTGGGGGTAGTGAGAACTGTTGGATTTGTATACTGAAAGCAGTTTGGTTGAGCTTGTATACAATGTTTCCTGTTACCACTATTACAATCTCCTCTCTGAATTTTTTACTTGATTGCATATGTATGTCCCTTTATCTCATATATAAGTTAGATCATACAGTGTGTTGTAGATCACATAAGTCTGTATGATTGGTCAAGCTTAATGAGATATAAAAAGAATCACAGCTGCGACAACTTGAGGACAAGTTATCGGTATAGGCTGCGGTATAGATAAGAAGTGACTTGACTTAGTTGCTTGTCTATACTGGTGCGTCCCTGATGTATTGATGGATCACAGTGAGATGAGTTCTTCTATCTGACCGTTGTGAAGACCCTAGATCTCGGTGACTTTAGGTTGATCTAAACCTCGATAAGGTATTAGGTGATTATGAGTTGCTGACCATCACTTTGACTTGTTATGGGTGAGGGTTACATGAGATAACCTAATATTCTCTACATCTTGGGTGGTGGCAGTGCTTATATGTCATGCTAGTTGCCTGTATCGAGTCACCGTATCCGTTTAGGATGATGACGTCCCCTTAAGGAGCTCAAAAGGTTTATTGTACTAAACCCTGCAGGTTGAGTTATCTCAAGTACAATAATAAGGTTGAGTGGTACTACTTAAGGAATTAAAGTAATTAATTATTTTAAGCAGTCAGAACGCAGTAAATAATTAATGGACGTGCGATATCTTAAATACGGGGATTCGTTAAGTCTAAGTGAGAGCCCGACTCAACTTTGAAAATAAAGGGGTAAGTCAGCATTTATTCTCTAGTGGCATGAATAAATGTTTATGAATTAATTTATGTTATGGGCTGAACATAAGATAATTAATTTTTTGAGACTCATCTTTATTCCTTGCATTTGATCCCTGGGCTGGCCCATCCAGGCCTGGAACTAAGAGAAATTCGACCACCTCCCTTTAGAATCCCTCTGGGACTCTGTTTTGAACCTCTCTATCTAAAGAGATATTATTATATTTATTAGATATGCAGAAATCCTATCATGATAGGATTTAGGGCTGCATTATAAATATAAGGTGCGAGAAAATCAAATGTGAGAATCCTAAGAGAAATTTTCGAAAACCATACTTCTCATTGTTGGGATTTTTGAAAACTTTTCTAGAAGGAGGAAGGCGAATTTATGCAGTACTCTCCATAGATTGTCTTCACTCGACATTGAAGTGTAGGCAATCGGGACACATCCCAGAATATCAAAGCACGAGTCTTGATCCAATTCTTGCCTGACAAATCCGCACGTAAACACGAGAAAACACCAATGTGTTGCAATTAATTATATAGGTGCATGCTAGGAATATAATCAATGTATGATGAATTAAACATCTAAGATAGATCATCGGGAGAGGGTTAAAATAAGATTTCCCTACAATTGGTATCAGAGCCTGGGATCAGAATCTTGGCTCTGTTGGATTAATTCACGTTTGATTATTACATGCCCAATTAATTAATTACGGATCTGTCGTTCATCGTGGCTCATTTTAATTTTTGTCGGATTTCGTTTTCAACCACGAGAAAATCCGTGGTTAGGTTAGGATTTTTTTGTAAATCTAATCTGTAAAAGAGAAACGAAGACGAAGAACACGAAGAACGAGACGACAGAGTTTCGTCGCACCAGCGGAAAAACGGACACATTTTTTTACCCGATTCCAGATTTTCGACCCGGTCCGGCCCGATCCACTGTTTGGCCCGTTTTCATTTTTCGGCCCAAATCCAGTTTTGATGAATCTGGTCCGTGCCCGTGCACGCGAGGCTCGTTTCGAGATTTTTGAAGATCTGTACTTTGCAAATTTATGTAATAAATTAGGCAGGGAAGTACAGGATCCACGAGTGGGCCGCGATGAACGAATTTATTTTATTTTTAATCGTTCAAAGCATGTCGTGGATGTTTAAATTATGCAGAAGCATGCTTTGTATTTTTAATTACATAGATAAACATATTGTATGTTTTCGTGATTGGATGAGCATAGTAAGCATGCTAGGTTTATCGCGTTTTTCAAGCATATTTTAGAATTCTGCGAGCATGTTTTACATGTTGAGTTCTATAGAAAGCATGCTAGGATTACGTGATCTGCATGGACAAACCTTTTGAAACAAAAAGACTAAGCAAGAAACCCGACATACTAATTTCTAAAATTAAAATGTCAAGACCTCCACTTTTTAATCTCTAAACAAAGTGATACGCAATGTGAGTAAACGTCCACACGCGTGGCTTGCTTGCACTGTTTATCATAAGTTTGTTAGATGAGATTTCTAAATAAAACATTTTAAT
Source organism: Salvia rosmarinus (assembly GCA_036937905.1). NCBI lineage: Eukaryota > Viridiplantae > Streptophyta > Magnoliopsida > Lamiales > Lamiaceae > Salvia > Salvia rosmarinus. The sequence goes on from CM072814.1 coordinate 16,457,825, forward strand.
CTATTGAGAAGTGGGAGTTTCATGTATGCGTCACACGCGTGGCTTGCATATGCGATTTTCATAAGTTCTCTAGAGAAAGATTTAAAATGAGATGACAAAAGAATTTGGATTGGAAGTGGTATGGTCCTAGTGAGTATGCCAATTGATAACTCTTGTAAAAGAGTTATTATATGACCTTTTTGATCTAAATAGCCTCGGGTGTTATGTGTTCTGTTCATATGTTTGTTGATGTTTTATATGTTTTGTTATGTTTTCGTGTGTGTGCGTGTCGATTGAGTCATGTGCTTTTAGGGAATTGTGTACATTTATGCTCTATTTAATCATTTTACTGATGCGTGGCGGGAAGAGGAAGAGGCGGATGATCTTTGAAGTTACTTTGGAGCAAAGTCGAACTCATAAGCGAAGTCGACCTCGTGGCGGTCGAACTCATGGCGGTCGACCTCGTGGCGAGTCGAACTCATGGCGAAGTCGACCTCGTGAGTGAAGTTGACCTCGTTAGGGAAGTCGACCTCGTGAGTGAAGTCGACCTCGTGAGCGAAGTGGAGCCCTTAAGAATGGAAGAGCTCATAAGCGGGGCGAGGAAAAGTCGTAAGCGAAGACGAGCTCGTGCTTGTGAAATGAAGAAGTCGAGCTTGTGAGTGAAGTGAAGTTCGTTAGCATGTAATGAAGTGGACTAGCTCGTACTATTGGACGAGCTCGTATTCATGGATGCGCGGCGACGAGCAACGACACAGTATGGAAGAGCTCGAACTCATGGGCGAGCTCGAGAAGAATGCAGCGATGAAAAAGGGAAGAACGGCATGGACTACATTGCGAAGCAAGGAGAAGATTAGCGGGACCACAACCACGTGGCAGCTGGCCACGGCAGCATAAAGGAAGAAAGCGATCTGTTCGCTGTCAGGGCAAACAGAAAAAGGAATAAAAATCAGAGGTTGAAGGGCTGGTAGGTGACGATCGCACCCTTAAAACAACAGTGCATTATTAAAGAAAGAGGTGCTTTGGGAGTGGGGAATCATCTTTGGGCAGAGGAATCAGAGGAGCTATCTCTTGGAGAGGAATCCATCGGAAGAGGAGACGATCCAAGAACGAGCACGTGATTTCGGCGACTTGTACTATTTTCTTTTTCTCGATTCCTCTTAGCTTTGTTATGGCATTTGTTTTTCTGAATTTTGTTGAACAGCTCGCTATGAGCTAAACCTGTATGGCTTGATCTCTTGATGAACCCTATGCACTTGGGTTGAACTCATTACTATGCATATCTTGTTAAATTGTTATAGCTCTCTTGGGAACTATTTATCTTGCTTGTGCTTGATCACCATGGGTGAGATTTCAGCTCTATGATTTCTGGGAAGTTCTATTAGAGTGGAAAACAAGAGAGTGACGTAAGAACATGATTTAAATATTATGCGTGTGAATAGCATAGGAATATGTGTGTACCTTGCGTGGCAAATATGAATGGATTAGTAAAGGTATTCTAAGAGCAGTTCGATATAGGAATATATTGAGTGGCTTTGCAGAATATAATCTTAGATTTGGAAAAATACTAAGAATCGGAGAAGTTCATGTCATAGCGATGAGGCAACGATAACGCTGTAGCATTATTAGTACAGAGCATGGGTGGAATCGAGAGGTCAAGTCTGTTTCTCTTTCTTGCTATCAACTGTTTTTCTCGTCTTTGTGATTGGTATTCCACCTCGCCTTGCCGTAGCTTTCTATTAGCATAGTTTTCTAGTTGTGTTTTTTTATTAAAGAGCTACTGCCTGTTTAATTTCCCTTTATTGCTTTCCTATTAAACAAAGTTGTTATCAACGTGACTTATATAGCGATCCATGTGGATTCGATCTCGGAATATTTCCGTGTATTACTTGTTGATTACGTGCACTTGCGTATCTCATATTGTATATACATCATACAAAGTACAACAAGTTTTTGGCGCCGTTGCCGGGGATCGCCAATTATAAATTGCGTTGATATTGCGACTTTGTGTTTCTTATTAATTAGTGGTTAACTCTGTTTATTCTCTTTTGCGTGAAACATGGCTCTGGGATTGTGGTATATGCGCAGGTATTATACCCGTTAGATCCAGAGATTGAACGCACCTTCCGCAGAGGAAAGCGTCAGCAAAAAGCCCGCAGGGCGCACGCCAAAATGGCCGCACCGAAGGTGAAGCAAATAATGGAAGAAATGCCATAGTTATTGCTGATGACCGGGAGAGGGGTATACGTGATTATGCTAACCCCAGATTTAATGAGCTAAATCCGAGAATTACAAGACCCGAAGTGCAAGTAAATCAGTTCGAGCTGAAGCCTGTCATGTTTCAAATGCTTTAAACGGTGGGGCAGTTCAGTGGTCAAGCCACAGAGGATCAACACCTTCATCTTCGGTCTTTCTTGGAGGTCAGTGATTCGTTCAAGTTACACAGGTTTGGCGAAAGCAATCGAGGCTTTGGCTATTTCCCTTTTCACTACGAGATCGTGCAAAAGCATGGTTGAATGGTCTTCCATCAGACTCTATCACTTCGTGGAACGAGCTAGGGGAAAAATTCTTAATGAAGTATTTTCCACCTACAAAAAATGCAAGATTCAGGAATGACATCATGTCGTTTCAACAGAATGATGATGAGTCAGTGTGCGAGGCATGGGAACGTTATAAGGAAATGCTACGGAAATGCCCTCACCATGGCATCCCGCACTGCATTCAACTTGAGACTTTCTATAATGGGTTAAACGCGTCTACACGCTTGGTGCTTGATGCCTCCGCAAATGGTGCTATTCTCTCTAAATCCTACAATGAGGCATATGAGATCTTGGAAATGATTGCAAATAACAATTGCCAATGGTCCAATTCGCGTGCTCCAATGGGAAAGAAATCTGTTGCCGGTGTTTTGGAGGTTGATGCCTTGACGGCATTAACCGCTCAAGTGGCGTCCATGAGCAATAAGTTAAAGAGCTTGCAAGTAGCCAATCCAATTATTCAACCGAAAAGTGCTCCAGTGGTTGCACCCACAATGCAAGTGAACGAGGTGTCATGCGTTTATTGTGGGGAAGGGCATACTTTTGATAGTTGCCCATCAAACCCAGCTTCGGCGTGTTACATGGGAAATCAGAATGGCCAGAGGAATAATCCTTACTCACAAACATACAACCCTGGATGGCGACAACATCCTAACTTTTCGTGGGGAGGCCAGGGGTCAAGAACAAATGGTGGGGGAAATTTTCAGAAAAATACGTACCAGCAAAATTTCCAACAGAAGCAGCAACAAGCCACTCCACAGCCCAAATCTATTGAAACTTTGATGAAGGAGTATATGGCCAAGACAGGATCTCGATGTCTGAGGCGATCCACTTCTCTAAGGAATTTGGAGGTCCAAATCGGACAATTAGCCGATGAGATGAAGAATCGACCACTTGGTAATCTGCCAAGTGACACGGAAAACCCAAGGAAAGGCAAGGAACATGTCAAGGCTATCACTCTAAGGAGTGGAAAGCAGATGCATGAAACATAATTGTTGGACCGAGAAGTGAAGGCTTAGTCGTCGGCGGCAATGAAGGCTTGACGGGAAGCTTCAAGCAACCTCTTAATCTTGAGAAGCTGCTGCAGATAACTCCATTGCCGAAACAACCGGACGAGGTGGTATATCGTCCACCACCTCCTTTTCCCGAAAGGCTGAAAAAGAAACAACAAGATACTCAGTTTCGGAGATTTCTAGATGTCTTAAAGCAATTGCACATTAATATTCCGTTGGTCGAAGCTTTGGAACAGATGCCAAATTATGTGAAGTTCTTGAAAGACATCCTAACCAAGAAGAGACGTCTGGGTGAGTTGAAAGCGATGGCACTAACGAGAAGCGCGTACCATGTTAAAAGCAAAATCCCACCCAAGTTAAAAGATCGAGGAGCTTTACAATCCCATGCTCAATTGGAGGACGCGATGTTGGTCGTGCTCTATGTGATTTGGGAGCAAGTATAAATTTAATGTCGCTCTCAATATTCAGGAAGCTCGGGATAGGGGAAGCTAGACCCACAACAGTGACCTTGCAATTGGCAGACCGATCTATGGCTCATCCAGAAGGAAAAATTGAAGATGTGCTAGTAAAGGTGGATATGTTCATTTTTCCCGCAGATTTCATTATTTTGGATTATGAAGCAGATCACGAGGTGCCTATTATTTTGTGACGTCCTTTCCTTGCAACTGGAAGGACTTTGATTGATGTCAAAAAAGGCGAACTCACAATGAGAGTAAATGATCAGAAGGTTACTTTCAATGTATTCAATGCTAAGAAGTATCCTGACGAAGTGGAAGAATGCTCGGTAATCCAAGTTCTGGAGCAGGTCATTGCGGATACAATGCTAGAGCACTCCTCTCAGTCCAAGAATAGTGATACGAAATATGTCGATCTCATGGAGTTGGAACAAGATAAGGGTTTCCTAAGCATCCTTCGGCGAGAAGCATTTGTTACACCACGTATCGATCGACTCCGGGTCGCTGGGGCTGCGGATCGTATCGTCCGGTATCCAAACCTTGATCGGCGAACCTCCAATGTTAAGTCCGAAAACCTTGCCTAACCATCCGAAATATGCATACTTGGGAGAAGGAAAACTCTTCCGTAATCATTTCACCGCTCTCGAGCACGACAAGGAAAAATCCTTGCTACGGTATTGCGAAAATCTGAGAGCTATTGGATGGTCAATTGTCGATATCGAAAGGGATCGACCGCCTTCTCGTGCATGCATAAGATCTTCTTTGGAAGGCGCCATAGCACTTCCATTGAGCAACAGCGTCGTCTTAATCCAACAATGAAAGAAGTGTTGAAGAAAGAAGTTATTAAATAGCTGGATGCTGGAATCATTTATCCAATCTCGGATAGCTCTTGGGTAAGCCCAGTGCAATGTGTTCCTAAGAAAGGGGGGATTACTGTGATTGCTAATGATAGACAAGAATTGATTCCGACTCGGGTGATAACTGGATGGCGTGTTTGTGTTGACTATAGAAAACTGAACAAGGCAACCAGGAAAGATCATTTTTCCCTGCCATTCATAGATCAGATGCTTGACAAACTTGCCGGTAAGGAGTTCTTCATTTCTTAGATGGTTATTAGGTTTATCATCAAATTGCTATTGCACCGACGATCAACACAAAACCACCTTCACCTGTCCCTATGGCACTTTCGCTTTTAGAAGAATGCCTTTTGGACTCTGTAATGCCCCAGCAACGTTCCAGCGTTGCATGATGGCCATATTTTCGGATATGGTGGAGAAATCAGTGGAAATCTTCATGGATGATTTCTCCGTATTTGGAGATACTTTTGGGATATGCCTGAGTAATTTGGGGAAGGTCCTGGAGCGTTGTGAGGCGACGCACTTGGTTTTGAATTGGAAAAAATGCCACTTCATGGTGCAAGAGGGCATCGTGCTAGGCCATCACATTTCTAAGGAAGGAATCGAAGTGGATAGAGCAAAGATCGAAGTGATAGACAAACTTCCACCACCCACTACTGTAAAAGGTGTGCGGAGTTTCTTGGGACATGAGGATTTTATAGGCGGTTTATAAAAGATTTCTAAAAATTGCTAAGCCGCTATGTGCCTTGTTGGAGCAAAATCGCCACTTTGAGTTTACTCCTGAATGTTTGAAGGCGTTTGATGTTTTGAAAAGAGCTCTAGTGATAGCCCCAGTGATTATTGGTCCAGACTGGTCGTTGCCTTTCGAGGTGATGTGTGACGCAAGTGACTTTGTTGTGGGGGCCGTACTGGGTCAACGAAGGGAGAAGGTATTCCATTCCATCTATTATGCGAGCAAAACATTGGTGGAGGCTCAAATCAATTACACCACAACGGAGAAGGAGCTGCTTGTTGTAGTATTCGCATGTGAGAAGTTTAGAGCCTACCTCGTAGGGTCGAGAGTGATTATTTATACAGATCAGACAGCCATCAGGTATCTTGTCGGCAAGAAAGATGCCAAGCCACGGTTAATTCGGTGGATCTTTCTCTTGCAAGAATTTGATCTGGAAATCAGAGACAGAAAGGGAACAGAGAATCAAGTAGCTGATCATTTATCCCGACTGTCGATAGCCGAGGGTGACGAAACTCATGTTCAAATTCATGATGCATTCCCGGATGAACAATTGATGAGCATGCACCACAGTAGCACACCTTGGTATCTCGACTTTGTTAACTTCACAGTCGGTGGAGTGTTGCTTCCGAATTCTCATCACATCGAGAAAAAGGTTCTTTTCGAGGTCAAACATTACTTTTAGGATGAACCATTCTTATATAAACCTTGTCTTGACGGGTTGATGGCGCTATGTTCGCATGAAGAAATGGAATCAATTTTAGAAGGATGTCACGCCACCCCATATGGTGGTCATTTTATGGAAAAAGAGCGACGGCTAAGGTACTTCAATCAGGTTATTTTTGGCCGACCTTGTTTAAAGATGCCCATGCTTTTGTGCACAAATGTGATCGATGTCAAAGAGTTGGAAACATATCTTCTCGGAATAAGATGCCAATGAACTTTATTTTGGAAATTGAACTCTTTGACGTATGGGGCCTCGATTTTATGGGTCCTTTTCCACCCTCATTTGGTAACCTCTACATCCTTGTGGCGGTCGATTACGTATCTAAATGGGTGGAGGCCGTGGCAAGTTCCACTAATGACGCGAAGGTTGTAATCAAGTTCTTGCAAAAGAACATATTCACACGATTCGGTACTCCTCGCGCGATCATTAGTGATGAAGGCACACATTTTGTCAACAAGGCCGTGAGTGGTGTCTTAGCTAAGTATAACATTTGCCACAAGATTGCTACAGTATATCATCCGCAAACGAATGGTCAAGCGGAACTCTCCTATAGAGAAATAAAAGGTATACTGAAGAAAGTGGTGAATCCGGGACGTAAAGATTGGTCCATGCGATTGGATGATGCAGTGTGGGCCTACAGAACAGCTTTTAAAACACCTTTAGGGATGTCACCTTACGGGTTGGTCTATGGGAAAGCTTGTCATGTTCCCCTGGAACTTGAGCATCGAGCCTATTGGGCGATAAAAAAGCGAATTTTGATCATAAAATTTCTTTGGAGAGGCTCGGGTGTTACAATTAAGTGAAATGGATGAATTCTGGTGGTTTGCTTATGAGAATGCAAAATTGTACAAGGAGAAAACGAAAAGATGGCATGACAACAAAATTTTGCACCGAGAATTCTTGCCGGGTCAGCAGGTGTTATTATTCAATTCGAGACTGAGGTTATTCCCTGTTAAGCTGAAATCACGATGGTCGGGTCCTTTCATAATTCTTCGTGTAGCGCCCCATGGTGCTATAACATTACAAGAAGAGACGTCGGGCCGTGAATTTATGGTTAATGGGCAGCGTGTCAAGCACTATTGTGGTGGCGAGGTCATTCGCGAGAAGACCTCAACATCTTTGAAGGACGCCTGACCATGGGTATCATGGGTTGCCATGGCGATCAGGCGCCTGGCAACCCTAGTGTTTCGTTTGTACATATTTGTTTTACGCTCTTTTGTCTTTTTGTTTTGGCGTTGATAATAAATTGCCATAGCATTGTTTTAAGAAGGATGAGAGTTATATTTTTAATCGGATGTGTTAATGTTTGGATGCAGGTGTGGTGCAGGCGCACTTTTGGGCAGAAATTCTGAGTAATATAGTACTTTTGCCACAACATTGGACCCACATCGGGTGAAGTAAAAGGTGGAATATTCGCTTGAAATTTTGGTCAAAAGGGCGGGAGAAATCTAGTTGACTTCTTGTTTAAAGAGCCGTGCCAACTTCTTCTTCTTCCACCCCACGACCTTCCCATATCCCTATTTTGCTGCGATTTTGCCCCCACTATCCACGTCCTCCATCCAACTTCTCGCACACCTGTTCTAACCCTAGCCAAATTAGCTTCATCTCCTCTGTCCTGCGTTCACTTTCCCCTGTGATATTCGCTACAATGCCGAGAATCAGACATCGGACCCCGAAGAAATCTCAACCTGAAGAGACGACTCCGTCGGAACTGATAGCTGTTATGAGCAGTGACTCTGGCACACCCATTCCCGTATTTGGCGCAAGCCGCCGTCTGAAGCTCCACAAGTCTCTTCGCCGGTTGCTGCACCCACCTCGTCTAAAAGGATGGCCAGCCGGTGCGACAAAGGAAAAACAAAGTAATGGAGGAAGCTGAGCCCGAGGTTACCCCGGTTAAGAAGGCGAGGGTGGACAAACCCTCGACAGTAAAGGCACATCGGTCGATTGACAGCATACCTAAATTCCGGGCTCATGGTGGCTTTGAAAGGTTTAAGTGTCTGAAATCAAGGCAGTTATGGATGGAAAAAGGCTTCTTGCAAACTAAAGAAACTCCGGTGTTTGTAGTAGAATTGATATCACTGAACAGATGGGCAAATTTTGCGGCGATTCCCCCACCACCCATTACGGCTTTGGTCAAGGAATTTTACGCGAATATCACACCTTTGACGAATAAAGAGGGTTTATCAGCCGTGGTTCGGGGTAAATCGGTGGTCTTATCTCCTGAAGCTATTAATGAGTTCTACAACTTAGATAATGAAGTTGGCGATGTTTTCTCGGCTATGAAGAGGGCCCCCTCTGTTGATGATCTGGACGAGGCGCTGAGGCTGACGACAGTAGAGGGCAAGGAGTGGACTATTTCCCCACAAGGGTGCCGCTCCATCAAAGCTGCGGCATTGCGATTGGAAGCTCATGTGTGGCTTCATTTCATCAAAAGCCGTATTCTACCTACCACCCATGACACTACGGTCTCTGAAGAGCGCATGTTGCTGCTCCTTTGCATTTTCACCGGGAGGTCAGTCAATGTGGGCGCCCAAATCTGGCGCGAGGTGGATGAATGCCGCAAGAGAAAGAAAGGAAGGTTGTTCTTTCCCTCCTTGATAACCCAGCTCTGTATAAAGGCAGGTGTTCCTTTTGAGGAGAATGAAGACCGCCTAACTGAGAAAGCTTTTATCGATATCAAGGCTTTGACACATCGTCATGGTCCGTCTGAAGATCCGTCCTCACACGCCGTTCCGGCTGGTTCATCTCCCTCATTGCCAACCCCTTCTGATCCCACGGTTCTGGAGATGCAGAAGTTCCTCTGCCTGCAAATCAAAGTCCTCATGCTTTGGTCTGCTACGTTTGAGGATGATCTCAAGCATTATTGGGTGTACTGCCGTAAGCGTGATCGCATACTGGAAAGTAGTCTGGGATCGTTATCTGCAGTGCCACTGCCAGCCTTCCCTGAATTTCCACAACGGCTGTTCCAGTCTTGGCCTTTACCAGCAGATTATGATACTGACACCGGGGCATAGATGGAGAATGAAGCGAGGCCTAACCATGCTCAATTTTCAAAAGATGTTGGCCCTAGTCATGCTCAGCCACCTGAGTCTGACCCGACTACCCCCACCGAGGCTCGGGCACCATTGGTTCCATCTGCCGAAGTGCCACTCGATGGTGTTTTCCCTGAGTCGGCTGCCACTGAAGTTCTTTCAGAAGGGGATGCGCCGGAAAAAGGCTAAGAGGATGTTAACAGAGCCCATGTCACCACGCCAGAAGGAAATTTCGAAGATGTCCTCGAAACCGCCCCGATGATTACTTCGCTCGTATCCCATGATGCCAAGCTGGCTGTTTCTTATACAGCTGAGGATGCTCTTCCTGCTACTACTCCATCTACCCCTGCTTCTCCTACTCCTTCGGGTCATCCCGATGAGTAGGCCAGGGGCGTTTTTCTGACTCAATCCTTTGCTTGCGTGTTGTTTGTTGTTTGTGTGTTTCGTGTTTTTGTTCTTGTTCCTGCTTGCTTGCTCTTTGTTGAAGCATTGTTGGTTTGTTCTGTGTTGTTCCTTGTCATGTCTTATTTTTTGTCTGTATGAAAGCATGTTATTCTATTTTCATTGACTGCTGAGGCTGATGCTTGATTGGCGATGGATGGCTTAATGATGTTAATCTCTTTTTGTTTTACATCGTGATCGTCGGTCTTTCTCATTGCTTGTTTGGAATTGACCCTTATTTTATGGGGGTGTGCCTCTAATATTTTGGGTGTTAGCATATTAGTTCCTATAGGGATTGACCATTGTGTTGGTCACCCTTAGTTGGCTTACACTTTCGTATGAGTGTCTGTCTTTCATATTTGGTTGGTACTCCCCCTTGAGACAACAAGCATGAGTGTGTTAATATGGATAGGACGTAGGCTATTTTTGGATCGTTTGTGCCTTTTCTAGCCTACCTTTATATCATGATCTCCCTAGGGTCCACTTTTGAGCTTACAGCATTTTCTTTCGTGCATCCACTAAATACTCTCTTTTATACCCCACGTATATAATTTTATCTCTTCTCACCCTTCACCATGGGCATGTTTACTTATGGCTCGGCCGTTATCTTAACTATTACCTTTGCCCGTGTGTTGTCGCAGCACTGAATTAAAAAGTGCTTCATCCCCCATTTTTGTTATAAATTCCAACATTGGGGACAATGTTGCATTCTAAGTTTGGGGGTGGCAAGGTAAGGTAACCTCTTGAGGGTGAAGCTTTTGGTAAACCTTTTACAAAAATGTGGGTTAATTGTGGGATATTTATGCGTAAAAAAAAAGAGAAAAAGAGAAAAAGAAAAGGAGGAAACAAAGAAGAAAAAGGGGTCAGCTTGCTGTAAGAAAGAAGAAAGGTATTTATAAGGCGAGTTTTAAACCAAAAATGAGTAAAGGTGCCCGGGTGTTTTGAGCTACATTATCCTAAACAATCCTACCGTCACCCAAGCCCAATATTATAAGCTTTTAAAGACCTACTGATCCAATATTGATGTTCACTCATGTTAGTGGAGAGGGGGTTGACTGAATTGAATTTGTGGAGACATTTGTGTACTTGATAATCAAAATATGCTCAAATTTAAGAGAACCAAGTTATGGGAATATTCATGTAGTTGCTAATGTGTTTTATACCTGTTGATATTTGTAGCGCGACGTTCTTGCAATATGAGGTGATTGACTAGACTTGCAATGAGAAGGACTGAAGGATTCATCTTCATTGAAAAATTGGGACTGAAAGCAACATCCTTAGTTGATTAAGCCATCATCTCAGCTGTCATCGAAGCATTATGAACATCGCTTCATGTTTTGGTGTGTGTTTTTGTGTTGTTGTGTGGCAGAGCATCACTCGAGGACGAGTAATGAGCTAAGTTTGGGGGTGTGATAACTCTTGTAAAAGAGTTATTATATGACCTTTTTGATCTAAATAGCCTAGGGTGTTATGTGTTCTATTCATATGTTTGTTGATGTTTTATATGTTTTGTTATGTTTTCGTGTGTGTGCGTGTCAGGATTGAGTCATGTGCTTTTAAGGGGAATTGTGTACATTTTATGCTCTATTTAATCATTTTACCATGCGTGGCGGGAAAGAGGAGAGAAGGCGATCTTTGAAGTTGTCTTTGGAGCGAAGTCGAACTCATAGTGAAGTCGACCTGAGCTGGCGAGTCGAACTCATAAGCGAAGTCGACCGTGAGTGAAGTCAACCTCGAGGTGAAGTCGACCTCCGAGTGAAGTCGACCTCGTGCGAGTGGAGCCCGTAGAATGGACGAGCTCATAAGCGGGGCGAGGAAAAGTCGTGGCGGGCGGTGTGATTTGAAGTCTACTCGGTGAGAGTTCGTGAATCAAGACGAGCTCATGCTTGTGAAATGAAGAAGTCGAGCTTGTGAGCGAAGTGAAGTTCGTTCGCATGTAATGAAGTGGACTAGCTCGTACTATTGGACGAGTTCGTATTCATGGACGCGCGGCGACGAGCAACGACACAGTATGGACGAGCTCGAACTCATGGGCAAGCTCGAGAAGAATGCAGCGATGAAAAATGGAAGAACGCCATGGACTACATTGCGAAGCAATGAGGAGATTAGCGGGACCACAACCACGTGGCAGCTGGCCACGGCAACATAAAGGAGGAAAGCGATCTGTTCGCTGTCAGGGCTAACAGAAAAAGGAATAAAAATCAGAGGTTGAAGGGCTGGCAGGTGCACAGTCCGCACCCCTTAAAAACAACCATAGTCTATTATTAAAAGAAAGACACGCTTTGGGAGAGGGGAATCATCTTTGGGCAGAGGAATCGGAGGAGCTATCTCTTGGAGAGGAAGCCATCGGAAGAGGCGACGATCCAAGAACGAGCACGCGATTCTGACGACGTGTTCTATTTTCTTTTTCTCGATTCCTCTTAGCTTTGTTATGGCATTTGTTTTTCTAAATTTTGTTGAACAGCTCGCTATGAGCTAAACCTGTATGGCTTGATCTCTTGATGAACCCCATGCTCTTGGGTTGAACTCATTACTACGCATATCTTGTTAAATTGCTATAGCTCTCTTGGGAATTATTTATCTTGCTTGTGCTTGATCACCATGGGTGAGATTTCAGCTCTATGATTTCTGGGAAGTTCTTGTAGAGTGGAAAACAAGAGAGTGACGTAAGAACATGAGTTAAATATTATGCGTGTGAATAGCATAGAAATATGTGTTTACCTTGCGTGACAAATATGAATGGATTAGTAAAGGTATTCTAAGAGCAGTTCGATATAGAAATATATTGAGTGGCTTTGCAGAATATAATCTTACATTTGGAAAAATACTAAGAATCGGAGAAGTTCATGTCATAGCGATGAGGCAATGATAACGCTGTAGTATTATTAGTACAGAGCATGGGTGGAATCGAGAGGTCAAGTCTATTTCTCTTTCTTGCTATCAACTATTTTTCTCGTCGTTGTGTTTGGTATTCCACCTCGCCTTACCGTAGCTTTCTATTAGCATAGTTTTCTAGTTGTGTTTTTTTATTAAAGAGCTACTGCTTGTTTAATTTCCCTTTATTGCTTTCCTATTAAACAAAGTTGTTGTCAACGTGACTTATATAGCGATCCCTGTGGATTCGATCTTGGAATATTTCCGTGTATTACTTGTTGATTACGTGCACTTGCGATCTCATATTGTATATACATCATACAAAGTACAACACCAATTCTAAGAATTCATTTTCTACTGTTAAAATTGTGGTCATTGCTTAGACATCACCTCAAGTACAACTTCCCGCGAAGTCCCTTCTTGTGATAGTGATGTGGTCTAGTGAGGTCCAATCATTAATTTCATTTGTCAAAAGGATAAGTTGACATGGATTGAAATTAAACGACTAAAAGGTATATTTTAGTCTGGTCAAGGGGTTCATGTGTAAATGTCCACACGCGTGGCTTGTATGTGGGATTTCTTGGCGATTGGAGGTTTCAATTAATATTGTTTTATCAAAAGGTTACAATATTATTGTTATGAATTATGTGCGATCGTATGCTTATGTGTTTTACATTACTTTTCGATATGTCTCTTACAATCGATTATCAATATGCTCGCACAAAATCCTCTATCCGGTCCAAATTTTATCGAGTGGAAAGCGAAACATGTAATATGTTCTTCATCAAGAACACATGTTTGTTCTCACTACTTCCAAACCCGACGCCCTAATCGATGCATCGACTAATGAGCACGAGTCAAGGCACTTTGGCATAAGTCAAATAATATGGTCAAATGCTATATGATGACAACTATGTCCAAAGGCTTGATCCGTAGCATCGACCGATGGTAGACGCGACGAAATATGGTCAAGTCTCGAGAGTAAGTTTGGTCATCGGATCGAACAGTCCGCCCACACAATGAGAGAAATCTTGACGTGTAGGATGGAAGAAGGAAGTTCGGTTCATGAACATATCTCCACACGACTCATCTCATAGATAGTTTTGATCGCCAGAGGAGGTATTGACGGCGGCCAAGGTCGATATCATCCTTAACACACCGCCCAAGTCTTTGAGAATTTTCGGCGAACGCGATCATGAGCAAGACCGGTATACACTTAGTCGGTTGCTAAATGATCTCGTGGTCGCGGAAGGTGTCGGAAAAGGAGCACATGCATTTGCTAGCACATCTAGGCCCAAATTTTCGTTGAAAATGGAAGAGAAGCAAAGAAGAAGAAGAAGAAGAAGAAGAAGAAGAAGAAGAAGAAGAAGAAGAAGAAGAAGAAGAAAGAAGAAGAAGAAGAAGAAGAAGAAGAAGAAGAAGAAGAAAAGAAGAAGGGTTGCCAAAGGTGATAGAGGCAAAGGAACCGAAGGGGAGCAAGAACATGGTTACACCGAGGCTCGAAAAGCCAAAGGAGAAAGGCAAGTGTGGCAAGACGGGCATTGGAAGGCTAAATGCCCTATGCTCAAGGCTCAAGGTACGCCATCCGCTTTAGTAACGGAAACATATTTAGCGACTTGTTCTACTCATTCATGGTAGTAGATACGGGTGCAATCGATCATGTTTGTTACACTTGAAGGGGTTCTCTGCGACAAGTGAGTCGCATGATGGCGAGATAACGATCTCCATGGACAACGCGCGAAGTCGAGGTTGTTGCGATCGGAGATGTTTCTTTATGCTTTGATATGACAAATCTAAGTATTAAAAGACGTTTTATATGTGCGGAGTTTCAAGCAGAGCCTTATTTCGGTTTTCAAACTATTTATTCATGGATATTCAGCTTGTTTTTATAGTGGAGTTTCTATCATTAGAAATAAAGAAGTTATCTGTGGAGACACTTTATACAATTTCTCGCCAAGCATAATACATTTAATTATGTCAGATCTACATCAAACCTTAAGAAGATGAAGTCTTCGCTAGATGACACCACATTTCAATGGCATCTTAGATTAGGTCACATCAATCTAAATAGGATCCAAAGACTGGCTAAGAATGGAGCGTTGGGTGATATTACGCTTCTCCGCTTCCGGTCTGCGAATCACAATATAGAAGGAAAGATGTCGACTGCACCATCAAAGCGGTTATAGAGCCAAAGAAGTGTTGGAGCTAGTCCATTCTAACTTTGTGTGGACCGATGTCCACACAAGCTCGTGGAGGGTGCAGTATTTTGTCACTTTCATTAACGACATTCAAGGCACGGATACATTTACCCGCTTCACCGCAAGTCCGAACGCTTTGAGAAATTCAAAGAATTTAAGGCGGAAGTGGAGGCGGTTAGGTAAAGTATCAAGTCATCAAGGATCCGATCGCGATGGCGAATACCTTAGTAACGAAGTTCATGGACTATTTGGTGCGGTCAGGGGATTACCTCCCACTTCACTACACCGGCACACCACAACAAAATGACGTGTCGAGCGAAGAAATAGGACTCTCTTAGAAATTGTTAGATCAATGATGAGTTATGCAACGCGTTGCCTATTTAGCTTACGGGGTATGCTTTAGAAACAGTGACATACTTGTTAAATCTAATATTGTCCAAGTCACCGATAAAACCCTTTCGAGTTATGGTTTGGGCGCAAGCCTAGTTTAAACCACATATGATATGAGGCGATCCAAAGACATATGATGAACAAGAAAGTCGACAAGTTGGAGGCTAGATCTTAAGCAAGGCTATTTATTGGCTATCCTAGAGAGAACGAATGGTGCTTATTTCATAGTCCTAAGGATCATAAGGTCATTATTAGACTAATGCCCGATTCTTAGAAGAGGAATATATGAAAACCATAAATCAAAAGTTGAAATCATACTTCAAGAATTAGAAGAAGATCGTATTCGCCACCGATTAAACCAAAGGTACGAGATGTCGGTTCAGTGGCGGATCGACACCAAATACTTCAAGAAATTGAAGTGGGTCGAGTTCCACTTGGAGATACCGATTGTACAAGTTGGCACCTATCCAAAGAAGTTGTGCAAGATAGAGAACCACGTGTTACTCGCACCCACCGCTGCTATTGTGCCAAGAGCCTCGTCAGAGTGGGAGGTTGTTCATCAACCCGAGCGATTTATGTTCGTGGGTGAATCTTCGGATTTAGTCCCGAGAAACGAGCAAGTCATAATCGACCCATGGACATACGGTGAGGTGATACAAGACACTGATGCAAGATCATGGCACACCGTTATGGGCTTAGAAATCGAGTCCATAATGACTTGATAAACGCGATTTTACACGCTTATTGTTGATTTTAAAGATGATTTTAGATCGATAAAGTGAGTTTATATCTTGGATCTCAATACTTTTACATATTTTTGGAAGATACTGCTCTTGGGTTCCATTTTGGTGTTTTGTAGGCTTATAAGGTGAAAACCGAACTATGGAACGAAGAACGAGCGATGCGGCAAAACTGGCCTAGCGACCGCCCCAGTGCCGCCAGCCCAGAGCGAGGAACTACCCAACAGCGAGCACATGCGCGCAAAACAGATGTCTAGCGACTGCTAGGTCGGCCGCGAGGAAACACCAACACATGCGAGAGGACGCCAGAGCACGCGAGCACTCCTAGCGGGCACGAGACGTGCCCGTGGTGATTTTATGTGCGACGTGACCACACCTAGCGATCGCGAGGTGTTGCCGCGAGGCGAGTCCGGACGCGCGTACCTGCCGAGAAACTGAAGATGGCCGAGACGAGGATGTTCCCTCGCGACCGAGCTCGCGACCGCGAGCCAGGCCGCGAGGAATGGCGGCAGACGTGAAAATTAGGGTTTTCACCCTAAATCTATAAATAGGGCTTCGCCTCCTCGCGCCCCGAACCTTCCACAGCCGCGATTTTAGACGTTTTCCTCAGTTTTTCATTATTTTCCATTTATTTTCACATTAGCTTTGATTTAGATTCATTCTAGTATTAGTTTTCAATCATTCTACATTAGTTCTACGCTTTGGAACGCTTTCGTCCGAAGGAATTCCATCGTTTTCCCGTTTTCCGTTGGGTTTGGATACGAACCCAACCATTGTTCTTCAGACGCTTCCCTACGGGTTTTATCTATTTAAATTCTGTTTTTATGATTATTTCGTATTTTATTCCGTTAATTATGTCTAGCTAAATTTATGTTCTAATCCTAGGGTTTGCATGATTCTATCATATATGTTGTGATTCCTGCTATTGTTATTTACCTTCCAGGCATTGATTCATGATTCTTGGTGCTTAATTATATGTGTTGATTTACATCAATCTTGATGCATATCATAGTTGCCGCTAATTACGTAACGAGTTTAATTGTCAATCGATCTTGAATGCACGATACGGATAAGCTTTGAGATCGTGGAGAGATAGGAACATTCAGAGGAAGCATATTCTTTGTGATCCTTTTGAGTTGCTTATTTTCCTCTAGACGAATAACTTGTGTAATAGGAAAAATTAGTAATCAATCTGTCACAATTGTCGTGAATCAAGTTGTTGGCTACATATGTGATCTTCCATCTTGTCTGGATTAAAACGGTTAATATAAGCGTGATAAACATCGTAGTGGATAGGATTAGTGCATCCCAGGGTTAGTCTTTCTTCATAGTTATCTCTTATATTCATCTTTGAGTTTTTATTGCCGTGTTTATTTTCAAGTTGTCACCTTTGCTTTGATTTAATTATCCAAGCCCTAAACCCGATAAACCAAATCATATCGGATAATGATGAAGTTTCGCTGAATTAGCTTCCGTGTTTTCGGATTGCAATCCATGTGGATACGATACTCGACTTACCTTATACTTGGCGCTTTTCGTGTCGGAAAAGTGAGCGATCAAATTTCGCCGCTGTGTGGATTGTTAAGATCACATAGGAATAATTTGACGATTTGGATTTATTAATTCAAGTTATATATATTATATTATTTATTTATTCTTGTCGAGTTAAGCTCTCTCTTTCTCTGTGTAGTTTATGATCACAGGTCCCGGGACCTCCGAGCAAAATCTTGACGAGAGATCGAAAATTCCCAAAGGAGAAGGAGACGAGAGAAGGCGGTGCAATGGCGCCTAATCCACGTAACGGGGCATTCTCCCGAGCAAGTCGCACGCATGCTAGCCGATTTCACAGAGATGCAAACAGCGAATATGGGACTCCTGTCCCTACCCAGAGACGAGACCTCGAACTATATGTATCGACCTCCCACCGAACAATTCCAAGGAGGAGGATGGGGCTCGCGACGCGTGATCGCCGAACAATTTTGAATTAAAGTCGGCCCCGATTAGTATGGTGTAAGGAGAGCGCTTTGGGAGGAGTTACAAGACCCGAATGCACATCTCGAGACTTATCTCGACATTTGTGACACCATCAAGCACGATGGGGTGCCACAGACACAATCGATGCGCATGTTCGGATTCTCTCTCGCAGCCTGTGCCAAAGATCGTTCAAGAGCTCGGACGAACCGGATAGACAATGGGGAAACTTTGCAAGAAGTTCCTTTCAAAATACTTTCCGCCACCAAAGCACGTAAGATCATAACTAAGATCTCCCACTTTGCCAACAAGGAGACGAGTCACTATTTGAGGTATGGGAGAGATTCAGGTCCTATTGAGAAGATGCCCACAACATGGATTCTCCAAAGAGCAATGATCACGCAATTCAACAAGGATTGATGCTTCACACGAGGAGCATAGTAGATGCGTCAGCGGGATGCTTATTAAATCGCCGAGTGGACGAGGCTAGCCGAATTTTGAAGAGATGGTCGCCAACAAATACCAAAGTACATGGAAAGAACGCACTGGGCGTAAAGCAACATCAGAGAGAATGAGTCGAGATATGACGAGCTAATGAAGAAGTTTACTCTTTTGAAGAGTCAGATCGAGATGGAGGATGTGAGTTATATGAATCAAAAGAACCGTCCTGGGGAAAATCCGACATACCATCCTAACAATAGGAATCACCCGAACTTGTCGTATGCCAACCCCAACAACTTCCAGCAACCTCTATTTAGTATGAATTTGTGATGATTCTTGGTATTGTTTTACGTGTCATTTTCATTAGTTTATCCTATTTATGCCGTTGGTTCGATTATTATTTATCGATTCGGACTTACTTCGTTCGTCTCGATGTTTTGTAGGAAAACGGCAGAAAATATGATGAATTGGATCTGTCAAGGATCAAATATAATTGAATAGCATCTCGACAGGAGTTCATAGGCTAAAGCGGATCGCAAATCGGAGTTCAGACGAGGGAGAACGGGCCAAATCTTCAAAGTCGCGCACGTGAACTCCGCTCGCCCAAGTCGCGCGCCGGTGCTGAACACTTTCAATGATTCTTATGAATTTTGGAGAAGGAATCAAGGATTTTATCCTTCATAAGAAGTATAGTACGTTGTGATAGGAGTCCTTAGGCGAAAACCTTGTGCAAATCAGAGTTCAAACGAAGGAGAACGGGCCAAAACAAAAACACTCGCGTAAAGCAGTATTAGGCGCGCGCGCTCGCAAATGCACGCCAAATAACGCCGGTTCACCGGTTTCAGCTTCCAACTTGAGCGCTCACAATTGGTGAACGCCGGTTCACTCATCTTGAGCACGCCTCCCGTTCCAACGCCTACCAGCCTTTCCCCAGTACCGAGTTCAACGCTGTTCATCTCATTTTACCTCGCCACTCCACTCCACGGAGTTCGCCCACCTTCTCCCGCACGCCGCCGCTGCCTCCCAGCCAGCCCTCGCATCCTCGCTCCATGCCCAACGCATGGGCATGGGCGCCCACCCCCTTCTCCACCTCACCCGCCAGGCCGCAGCCCCGCTCACCCGCGCCCATGCGTCGCGCTGCCTCCGCTGCCTCCCAATTCCTCGGCGCGCTATAATGAGCGAGCGCATTTAGAGATGTAATATTTCCTCGATCGGAGTTCACTTTGAACCAACGCTCATATTCAAGTCGAATGTATTCTCACTGCGCGCTTTAAACGCCGGTTCAACTTCATTTAATATATATATGCTGCTTTTAGGTCAAAACGCGGTCCGCAATTCCGCCTCGCTTTGGTTTTCTCCACGCAGCCTTGGAGCTGCAATTCATGATTCTTCCTAGAGCAATTCCTCGTGCAACATAATGTATACAATTTTATTTTAATTCGTTTTATTTTCATCATTGAATAATTTTGTTATCAATTTATGCTTGATTATCGCCTTGTGGAATCAATTTCATAGTTTATTATTTGATGATTTTGTCAATTCAATTCATAGTGACATGGATCGATTTTCATGTTCCGTTGGTTTAATTTGCTTAATGATTTATCGCTGCTTATTTGCAATTAGATTTAGATTAGGGATCGACAACCCCTATGAATAATATGATTGCATATGCTTTATTTACCGCTTTTGATTTATCGCCAGAGTTCAACTAGGGATCGACAACCCTAGTCTAGATTTATTGCTTTATTAGTATAGCTCGGGATTGACAACCCCCGGCTTAGGATCGCTGCTTATTTCTCGTATTTCATTTCTTGCATGTTCAACCCCGCTGATGTTAGAATGTTTAGATTTAGTCGTCAGGCGCAATACCTAACAATGGCCCCTAAGTTTTCCTTGAGAGACGACTCGTGTTAACTTATCACGCTACAATTACCTCATACGATTGCGTAGTCAATTAAAAGTATACTTTTGGTTGAACAACCTCTAGCGAGTGCTTCATCGCGTAATGGTATGATTCAAGAACCAAGAAACAGAGCTCAGAGGATATGATGCAGCGCTTGGTTGTGAGCAACCAACAACCGCGACTCAACAGCACTTCATTCATCGCACCACCGCCGAGGATAACACGCTTGGAATCGACCGTGGTAGCCATGGGCAAGCACATGAAGATGATGGAGAATCAAATCGTTCAGATAGCTGCACAACAAAATGCACAACCAAAGACGGGCCAATTTCCGAGTAATACGGAAGTGAACCCAAAGAATCAGTGCTTCGCCATCCAGACGAGAAGTGAAAAAGCGTATCAGAACCACCCGCACGAAGATGGCGGAAAGAATGAGCACCTCGCGATCGCGAGCCCGGCCACGATCGCAAGGAAGAAAGAAGAGTACCTCACGACCGAGCTCGCGATCACGAGTCCGGCCGCGAGAGACCAGGTAGAGAGCTCGGGGGGGGGGGGGGAAGTCTCGATCGAGCCCACGACCGCGTGCCCGGTCCGCTAAGAAGACAAACCAAGCAACAAGAAGTCCTTGCGACCGTCCTCGCGATCGCGAGGGACGCCCATAGTCAAAATTTCCGACGTACACACCTCCGATTCCGTTTCCAAGTCGACTAGCTAAGTCAAAATATGACGAGGAGTTCAACAGATTCAAAGAGATATTTCAAAAAGTGAATATCAATCTACCCCTCTTTGAAGCACTTCAAACATGCCGGGATATGTGAAGTTTCGGAAAGATGCATTAGCAAGCAAAAAGAAATTGGGTAAATTTGAAACAATTAACCTATCGAAGAATGCAGGCCATCTTACAACGAAAGTCGCCCAAGCGTAAAGATCCGGGAGCTTCACACTCGAGTCGCGAGATTGCCGAGCACACATTCCCCAATGTGTTGTGCGATTTGTGAGCAAGCATCAACTGATGCCGCTAAATGTATTCAACCGCCGAGCTAGGAAGATGAAGCCAACAAAGATATCATTGATGATGGTCGATGTGTCACCACATACCCTAAGGGAATTGTTGAAGATGTGTTGGTAAGAATTGGACTTAGTCTTTCCCACGATTTTGTTATATTAGACATACCCAATTCAAGCATCAACCACTAATCTTGGGTAGACCTTTTCTAGCAACTGGTCGTGCTTTGATTGATGTGCAGGAAGGTGACCTCACATTTCGTGTCAATGATGAGGAGCTAAAGATTTCAATATATGACGCCATCAAGCAACACGATAGTTCAGAGCCTGAAAATTGCTATTCGATCACTCATCGCCATCGCTAGTCAAGTCTCGCACTTGAAGGCAACCGACCACCGATGAAGATGCTAGAAAGAAGAGATGGACTCGCAATGGAACTCCGAGTGATTTGTTTAAGTTCAGTGGAAGCTACTCATATGCTAAATGGTGGTCTCATTGTCAATGCTAAGTACAAGGGCAAGAAAAGTTTGAAAGACCACGCTTGTCAAATCGCCTGATTGATGAGAGGTACCGTCGAACTAGCGACGGAAAATCTAGCACTGGTTGGGAGGTAACCCAACATTTTTACGTGCTTTATGTTTTTCGTTTTGTTTTGTTTGTTTTCTTTGTTTTGCTATGTCTTGTTTGTTTGTTTTTAAGTCCCAATGTATATCATCAATGGTGAGGATTCTATCCACCACCGAGTAGCGAACATTTGAGGTAAGATCTTCCCAATCACTTTCTTCGCAAACATTATCGCTTCCATCGCACAATCGCCGACAATAAGTTTGGGGAGAGTGGTCGAATGTGATGTGGTTGAGAGTCCTTTTTATGTTTTGCGTTGTTTTGTTAAGTTATTATTTGTTGGGGCTTTTGTCGTGTCTTTTGTGCTTTTTGTTGTGTCGGTCGATCAACGAGTTGAAATGAAATGTGTTAATCCATGTAGCCAATGATGATAGAAATTTTCTGTTAAATATGTGATAGTGCACATGATATGTTAGAAAATGACGCATGGATAACTTGAGATTGCTTAGCTTGTTGTTTTTAACCATTTGCTAAAACCGTGAAACTTGAGCTTCATTGTATACACATCTTGTTACAGTTTCTTTTATTTGTGTGATATCGTGCATGTAATTATCTTCTAGAACTTGTCGTTTTTCTATGTCGAGGCTGCAATATGATGGAAAGGATAAAAGGCCATCTTTGTTAAACCACATATTTACCCAAACACTAGCCCAATTATATATACCGTTTGTCGCCTTCTTTGAGCCTTTATTCTTTCGATTAACCGGATGATAGGAGTTGAGGATGGATATGGGAATCAAATGGGAGAAAAAATTTCGTTTTGATATTCTAAGTGGGGATAAAAGATAAAGTACGGTACCCACATGGAAAAGAATAGACCCTATAAGCTCTATTACAAAGCCAAGAAAAGAAAAATTTTGTGAATAGTATGAGCATAAATGAAGTCAATTATCATAGTATACGGTACCTTGAGTGAATAAATGTCAAAATAGCATGTTGGAAAGGAAAAGGAAACGGACAAAGTCCATATGTGTTGATTGTATAGATGGAAGTGCTTAGAGTATACTTGAGTCACTTAGCCATATATTATCCTACCTTAACCAATGTGCCTACAATACAACCTATGAAAAGTCCTTTTGATCCTAATTTGAATGCATTCGACGTGGTGGAGATATTAGAGAAATGGCAAGCCTATGGTGAGATTTTGCATTGCATTGATTTTTGAGTGCATACACGCCCCTTATTTCTTTATGAGTCGAGTGTACTTATATTTTACGCACATGCCTTTTGAGGGTTGATTTGAATAAGACTTTTGCTTTCAATGGTTCTCAATTGTCGAGTTGACTAATGTTGTCGTGTGCACTAATAATTTTGAGATTTGAGATATTTCGGAGGCTCGATTGTGTTAATCACCACGACGCCGCCGATCTTTTGTTGTTTTCTCTTCTTTTTGGTCTTGTTTTTGTTTGAGGACAAACAATGATTTAAGTTTGGGGGTTGATAAACGCCGCATTTTACACGCTTATTGTTGATTTTAAAGATGATTTTAGATCGATAAAGTGCGCGATATCTTAGATCTCAATGCTTTTACATATTTTTGGAAGACATCGCACTGGGTTCGCTTTGGTGTTTTGTAGGCTTATAAGTTGAAACCGGCACGTAACTAAGAACCAGCAGACGAGGGCAAAATCTCGGCCTAGCGACCGCCCACGGCCGCCAGCCCGCGAGGAACTACCAACAGCACGAAGCCGCACGCTGCGTGAAATGATGTTCAGCGACCGCCTAGCGACCGCTAGGTCGGCCGCGAGGAAATACCAAAGACACGCGGAGGATGCCAGAGCACGCGAGCACTCCCACGGGCGCGAGACATGCCCGCTGGCGATTTTATGGCGACGCGACCACACCTAGCGATCGCGAGTGTTGCAACAGGCGAGTCCGGACGCGCTGCACTGCCGAGAAACCAAGACGGCCGAGACGAGGATGTTCCTCACGATCGAGCTCGCGATCGCGAGCCAGCCGCAAGGCATGGCGCGTATGTAATACCCCGCCTTTTAAGCTTCGCTTTGCATGGCACGCCGAGAAAAGGTCAAAGGTTGACTTTTTGTTTCGGTGATGCGACCGCCACGAAACCTCAAAGCGCTGTGAAGAGTGTCTTATGACGAATTCATAGACACTAAGTATGCGTTTTCGACCACCCATGAAGGTTCGCACTCCGGGAAGTTATCGAAAACCGGACTTTTCATTGGTCTTTCAAAAGCATATCTTGTTTATAGTCATTGTGTCCGTATTTTATTTCGTGTCCATGGGTACCAAGTTTACAATTTGGAGTCCGCTTGCAAAAGTTAAGCTTTGCGTTTGCTGAAAGTAGCTGTCATTACAAGAAATGCAAGAAGCCACGAATTTTCCTATAAATAGGAGGCTAGGCCTTCATTTTCAACGCTCATTTCCTTCGCCTCTCGTGTTTACTGGAAGAGCCGAGCAGCCTGTGCACGCCGCGGAAGTCACTGGAGGAGTGGGGATCGAGCCGGGAGGCTCACGCGGCGCCATATCATTACGCCGAGCCACCACCGCCGATCAACCACCCCCGCAGCCCGCTTTTCTGTTTTGTCCTTTCTTGTTTTGATTCCGCCTTTTAGTAGATCGATAGCATAGAACTCGGTTTCTAAAGGACGAGGCGGAAAACGGTCCGAGGCCGCCGATTTGTCGAAACCGCCGCCCATTGCCGCCGACGGTGGTCGTTGTCACGATTTGGGCCGACGGCCCACCTTTTGCTACGGTCCTTTAGGTTTCGAGTTCCGCCATGCATTCTACTAAAGTACCGATCCGCTTTTTCGCTTTTTCGCTTCGCATGTCGGATGTTTTCCGTTGCTTCGAGTTTTCTAAAGGAAGACATGCCCGGTTATCCATTTTCAACGCCGCTTGTCATTCCATGTTCGTCGTTATGCATATTGCTTATGTTTCCATTTTCATGCATCGATTTTGGACGGTTTATCCTAGATCCGGCGATAGCATCGATTTTTGCTTCTTCGCGCTAAGATTTGAGTCAACTTGCATGCATGCATATTTTGAAGGTACCCTATTATAGGTCTTGATGCCCCGAATATATTTCCTTCCGCATCGAGTTGATTTGAAAACCCGAGAGTGCCAAATGTGGGTTCGTAAAGTCGAAACCCTAGTTTTGCTTCGATCGCCGCTTGATCACGCTGTTGCTTTGCTTTGTGGGATGTAACCCCAAAAGTTGTTCCGCCTTGTTACCGTGTACCTACCAAGGCGATCGGTGAAGTCATCGGATCCGAGATATCTCTCGTTGACGCTGGCCTGCTCAGTTGGGTTATATATGCTTATTTTGAAGTTATTTACTCGATATTTCAAAATAAAACATGTACGCCGTAAAATGTTTTTGTGAAATTATTATCGCTCTCCCGATCCAAGATATGGTTCTATCATGGTTGTGCACGGATCTCTATTCGCGGGTTGATCACCATCTCGAGTATTGATCATAGCGATAGACCCCAACACGTGGTTATGGTTCGCGGATAGACCCCTAAGTCCACACGGAAAAGGTAATGAGGTGGTTATGGTTCGATGGGATTCACCCAAGTCCACACCGAGTTAGCCGGCGGATATCGCCCGCGCTAATGACCGGATATGTTCCGGCCGAATGAATGTCATGTGACGGGTCACAGTGATACGCTCCAGCCGTGGTTCATGGTTCTATGATGGGAGTAACAAAGAATAACGGATCGTATCGAAAATGAAAAATCTATTTTGCTTACTTAGAAGTGGATTTACGCTTTAAAACCTTCTAAGGTAAGTGCTCAAACACGGCTTCATGATTCTTTTGATTTATGATAAAACCCCACCGAAAGGCGCTAGTACTCACCCCAAACTCTTTTTCAAATCTTTTCACGCATTTTGAGAGGCCGGACGGGCGACGAGGGGTGGAGCCTGGGTTCTTCATGCTATGCTTCCGCCGATGTCAGGTTATATACGCATTCGATAATTATGTATTCTTGTCCCTTATTTGCTTCCGATTGGGAACAAGATTTGTTATGTTATTCTCACGCGAGTCTCGATATGAGCATGCTATGTGGTCGAATCGTCTAGTCGATGAGATGTAATGCTATTTTGCTTCTCGCATTACTTATAATAAACCAAGATCATGTTTTTCTCGAGGTTATGTTATCGATATTATTCTGCTGGATTGTTTGTGCACCCTCCCTTCGTGATATGTCCTAGTTATAGAGGAGATGTCGCCCGATTTCATGGTCACATCTTCTTATCATGTATGTTATATGTATCCCCTTCTTCCCCGCTTCTTAACCCTCACCCCTAATCACACCCCGCATCCGTGCCTTCCTCGAATTGGGCGCGTGACAAAGATGGTATCGTTTTGAGCGTTGTTTCTCGCCCCGACATCTATCTTTCTTATCCGATACCACTGGTATCGAGCGCTTTCCGGCATTGGGTATCTAGTTATCCGATACCGCTGGTATCGTAGCAATGGTTTTCGCCTTGATCTCTAGCTTTGTTATCCGATATCAAAGCGCTTTGTTTGCTTTATATCTTGTGCGTTTGAAATCGAGTGTTTAGAACTTGTTCTTCTAAACTGCTTATCGTGCATGCCTACCCTCACCACCGTCATCCGCCTCCTTTAAAAGGGACGAGGTATGTGTTTATTTGTCGATGCTTTATGTGGCTATGTGAGCTTGATATGATCTTGGTTTCATGTGTTTTGGCATGGTAAGAGTTTACGCGATGTAAACATGATGTGGACGAGGTATGGTTGAATGGTGATGGATGTGGAAGTGATTGTTGATGAGACGGAAAAGGGCCCGTGTGGTGTGATGTGAAAATCGCTTATATGATATGACGTGATTGATGTGATCACGTATGGTTGATGTAAGTCTACGTGTTTACATAGCAATATGTTGTTGATTGAAAATCTTGTTTATTATGATAAACGAGTGCTTGTAAGTGAATTCAGATTTGCTTACGTGATTATATCGATATCGATATTGATATGTGTTGAAATGAACATGTGTTTGAAATATGATTACCCGATGATCGGGATGGTAAAGGAAACGCGAATATTTGTTGTTGTTTTACGGTGAACTAACATGTAGGTTTATGGATATTCACTGCCCGCATAACGTTGGTTAAGATCTCGCGAAATGGACGAGCATATCCAGTAAATTCGTGGAATGTACCCGGAATATTCATGAGCCATTGGGAGTATTTCGGGAAGATTTGTCAAGTTATGGAGAAAGGTTGAGACAAGGGAAAAGTGTCGAATATGAGGCCTACTATCGGACGACCGAAAGGCTACCGACGGGATGGCACCGTGGGCTAGAAAGCAAGGACATGTGTTGTTCGACGGGATCCTATCACGAGGCACCTTACCTGACTTTACCGAGTTCGCCGCCGAGTATGGAGACAAGGGATGCACCACCGAGGTATACCATCCGAGGAGGATGTGGTTGCAGACACCGAGGACCGATCCGATCGATGATAGGATGATGTTCCCAAGAGCCATTGGGAGAACAACCATCAATCAGCGATCACCAAAGGCAACAGATACACCACCACTACACCACCATCGACGATCCTTACCTTCCGGAGGACCCGAATGACTTTGAGGCGTGAACTTCCGTGAGAGGTATTGTCCGTCCGACTGGCAAAGAAGAAGCCTGCATCAGATCTTCATGCCACCGAACCGTGTCAGCCGGCATCCGCAGAAGACGACTCGAGGAAGAAGAGGACGACCCGGATGAGAACGAGGAGGATAGTGAGGATTCGAAGGACCCGTGATCCAGATAGCCGATGACTCACGAGATCGGGCACATTGAGGAAGGCAAGCGCGAGCAGATGGACTCAGTACGCCTTTCACCGATACTGTGCAATCGAGTACGTACTGACGGGATCATACCCAAGAGAGGCTTGCTTCCATGCAGATCGCTCAAGCCGGCACCAATTCAAGCCCGATCAGCGGAAAGAGAGATGAGAGACAGAATGGAACCGCGGACTAGCGGGAATAGTGGATGGATATGGAGGATGAGATCTAGGTAGTCGGTGTGTACAAGCGATGTCAATGCAGAACTCGCTAGAAGCATGGACGAGCGACATCTTTTGACAAAGGACCGAGTCGATTCTTTTGCTCATATCCGACCTTTTTCGACCGACATACCTTGATCTTCAGATTTTGACACCCTTCACGGACACCGAATATTATCGATACTAACGCCGCCTATGACAGGATGTTTATGTTTTGATGCTTATACGTGATACGAGCTATGCCGTGATGATATATGATCTATGTGATGTGTGATGACGAGGTTATGTGAAATGCATGACGATGATATGTTGACAGGATTGCATGATTATATGTGATCGCATGTGATACGTGGTATATGTGATGATATGTGATATGGGTAATGATATATGTTATGCGAAGATACCCGCTATCTATGCGAAAGCGCTTAATGTTTCAAACGCCGGTATGTAATGCCGAGAACAAGGAACCGAGGAACAATAATGTGGAAGAAGCCCAGAACCACCTTTGGTTCGGGCCGCATGCGATCGAGTTTTCGCAGTGTAATCCCCCACGCTCGACGGTCTCGGCGAACCGATCGACGCCGAGAACCGGATACGATCCACCGAAGGATCTTCAATACATCGGCCGCGGCGAAGCGTAAAAGCCGAATTGCGCGATCTTTCGCCAACCGATGAGGCCGATTTCCGTGGGAACCGTGAGAAGGACTCTAACACCGTGACAAGGCAAGGTATACGTGGAAGATTTCAAGGAAGAACTCATGGAAAAGTACGTACTCGGCGCTTACAGCAGAGAAGGCAAACGAAGTTCGGAATCTTCGCCAAGGAAGAAGGACGGTCATCGAGTACGATCGCCGCTCAATCGCTCCCGTCACGCTATGCCACGCACTGGTTGGCACCGAGGTCGCCAGGCGCATGTGTTCGCAGAGAGACCACCGAGATCGGAATTTCGCCGCCGCCGTGAGATCCGACGATGCGCAGCCCTCGAACCGGCATTAAACATTGAGTCAATGTTGCCCCAGGAAAGAACGATTCCACCCGGACAGCCTATCCGACGGAGGAAGAGGTAAGAGGAAATGGGAAGATCGAGGGAAAGGCAATCAGGTGTTCCAAGGGAACCAGAGCGGTCCAGTTATTCCAAGGAATCAAGGCATTCAAGTGAGAGAAAGGCAACCTTGGGGAAGGAATTTCCAACCCATGCGGCGTGGAGTGGAAAACCTGGTGCCGTAAATGCCAAAGGAATCATTTCATGAGCGCAGTGCAAGGTAGCACCGAAAGCATCAGTAAGAAGTCCGGACATTACGCCGAGATTGTCCGTTAGGAGGCTGGGCAGGCACCGCCAAGAAGGCAAGATCCAGCCCGCAGAGGCGTAATCATGTTCGCCGAGGACAAACAACGGAGCAGAGGTCACCCTAGGCCAAGAAACCAAAGGCCACCGCAGCAAGTGCGGCAGTACGCCTGAATCGCCAGCAGCAGCTCAAGCTCCCGGAAATCTTGCAGTATAATCCATACGAGTGATATACCCGCCGCTTTGTTTGATACAAGAGCCTCACATTCCTTCGCTTCGAGAATCGCGTGTGAGAGGTTGGGTTTGGTACCCAAGAAATCACAGAGTACTCGAAATTAGCATCCCGTCAGGGAAGTGCTAAAGGCAAAAGAGATATGCCGTAACCGTGAGGTAGAAATCAGGAGCGTAAAGTTTTTGTCAATTTGCATGTCATCGGAATGGAAGATTTCATGTCATCTTGGCATGGATTGGTTGAAAAGCACATGGCAACTATACGCTGTCTCGAGAGAGAGTTGCTTTTCGGACACCGGGCGAGTGGAAGTTTGTTTCACGGCATAAGGATGGGTGTTTATGCGTACAATGATCTCAAAGACTAAAGGCGTGAGGATGATCAGAGAAAGTCGCCAAACTTTCGTAAGTTCGACAGGCACGATGAACAGCGCAAACAAATAAGAGAGGAGCCAGGTGTGTGAATATCCGGACGTGTTTCCCGAGGACTCGCTGTGCTTATCACCGATAGACAAGTGGAATTCACTATTGATTTGGAACCGTGAGCACAGATCAAAGGCACCATACGTAATGGCACCTAAAGAATTGCAAGAACCGAAAGCGCAGCTGCAGGTGAGTCGTTGATCTAGGTTTTATCCGACCCAGCGTGTCGCCGTGGGGAGCGCCAGCCTGCTCGCTCAAGAAGAAGGATGGGTCAACGCGATGTGCATTGACTACGTAGAGTCGAATAAGTCGACGATCAAGAATGTATATCCTCTTCCAAGGATCGACGATCTTTTCGACCAGCTCAAGGGAGCGAGTGTCTTCTAAGATCGATTTGAGGTCGCTACCATCACCAAGATCGTGAAGGAGGACGCTATAAGACCGCGCTCAGATTTGAGGTATGGGCACTACGAAGTTCATCGTGATGCCGCTTTGTTCACCAATGCGCCAGTTAGCCATGGATCCGATGAATCGAAGTTTTCCATCAAGATTCGGATAGTTTCATCTTGGTTTTTATCGATGATATTCTCATCTATTCCAAGAATGCAGAGTTGCATAAAGAACACCTCCGCACTGCTCGGAAACGTTACGAGCAGAGAGGTTGTACGCCAAGTATAGCAAGTGCGAAGTTTTGCTCAAAGAAGTGATGTTCGACACATCGCGGTTCGCATGAATCAAAGTCGACCCAAAGAAGGTTGAAGCAGTAGTAACCGGAAGGTTCCACTAATGCCAATGAGGTTCAAGCTTTCAGCTTGGCGTGATATTATAGACGCTTCATCGGCGGTTTTCGGTTGGCAAGGCCGATGATGCAACAACTC
The DNA here is from genome assembly GCA_036937905.1 of Salvia rosmarinus. Classification (NCBI taxonomy): domain Eukaryota; kingdom Viridiplantae; phylum Streptophyta; class Magnoliopsida; order Lamiales; family Lamiaceae; genus Salvia; species Salvia rosmarinus. The sequence goes on from CM072814.1 coordinate 16,488,547, forward strand.
GTGAAAGGAATCAAGTTTTCATGGTCCAAGCTTGAAGCAAGTTTCAAGAGTTAAAGAAGAAGCAACAACCGCCCAAAGGTTAGCCGCGGCGGAAGGGAACGATGGGTTTGTGGTCTACACCGATGCATCCAAACTTGGTTTGGGTGTGTTCTCATGCGTAACGGAAGGTTATAGCCACGCTGCCTCGCCGCTGAAACCGCACGAGTTGAGCTACCCAACTCACGATCCGGAGTTAGCGGCAATGCTCATGCGTTGAAGATTTGGAGGCACTATCTCTATGGAGTTAAGTGTGAAATCTTCACGGATCACAAGAGCCTCAAGTATTTCTTTGAACAAAAAGAGTCGAACATGAGGCAAAGGAGATGGCTAGAGTTGGTGAAGGATTATGATTGCTCTATCGCTATCACCCGGGAAAGCCAATGTCGAAAGCAGATGCTCTAGTCGCAAGTCGAGAGCGGGTTGGGATATCTTCACGCAAGAGAAAGAGCTTATTCGAGATTTCGAGAAGCTCACCGAAGTGATTCATCCGCCGAATCGCGTAAGGATTCATCGCACTTTCGACACCGAACCGATCTAAGAGAAGCCATCGCGAGCGCGCAGCGAGAGACGAATTCGGAGAAGATGCGCTTGAAAGCAAGGTTAGAAGATAGCAAGGTTTCACTAAGCAAAGGATAACGCGCTACTATTCCGAGGAAGGTTATGTGTGCCACCAATAGGAATTGAGAGATAAAATCATGAGTGAAGCCTCATGAGGCAATCGTGATACACCATCCAGAAGCACCAAATGTACAGAGACCTTAAGAGGAACTTTGGTGGAAGGGATGAAAAAAGATGTAGTCAAGCTTAGGAACGTTGTTTGGCTTGTCGCCAGTGAAAGCCGACACCAACGTCCGTCAGATTGTTGCAACCGCTACCAATCCCGTAATGGAAATGGATCATATCGGTATGGATTTTGTGGTAGTTTTCCAAGGTCAGCGGTAGGAAACACCGCTTATATGGGTTGTCGCCGATAGACCGACGGCAAGCTCATTTCACCGATTCGATGACGACGGGTTAGATAAGCTTGCTCGCCTTTTACGCCGAGAAATCGACGTTACATGGGTGTGCCATCGTATCGACATGCCGATCGTGACCCGAGGTTCACGCCAAGGTTTTGGAGGAGTCCTAGCAGAAGCCACGGGGACCAAGTCAATCTTAGTACGGCATTCCATCCTCAAACGGACGGTCATTCGAAAGAACGATCAGTGTTTGAAGACATGTCATGAAAGCAATGTGGCTGTGAGAGGAAATTAAAGAGATACTACTTGGTAGAGTTTGCCATAACAATAGTTATCGTGCCACCATAGGAATGGCTCCCTATGAAGCGCTGTACGGAAGGAAGTGTCGATCGCCACTTTATTGGGATGAAGTGGGCGAGAAAGATGTTAGGACCGTAGATGGTTCAACAGACGGTCGAGGTTATCGATCGATCTGCCAAGGATCAAGGAAGCTCAGATGCGTAAGTCCCATGCGGACAAGTCGCCGACGGATCTTCGCTCATGATCGGAGATCGCGCTTTCCTTAAGGTTTCCGACGAGGAGTCGCTCGCTTTGGGAAGCGAGGTGTTACCACCAAGGTTCGCTGGACCTTCAAGTTCTTGAGAATAGGCCCCGCTATGATAGGTTAGCTTTGCGCCAAGCATCAAGATGTTCATGACGTGTTTCACGCTTTCACCGAGAAAGCACGATTCGACCCAAAACACGTGAATCGCACGACCAAGTGATTCTTGCTCGTGATCCGAAAGTTACGAGGAAAGGCCATGGCTATCTTGGAACGAGAAGTCAAGGAATTGAGGAACAAGCGATTCTGCTATGGCGGTGTTGCGGAATCACCACTGAGAGTGAGAAGTTACGTGGAGTTGGAAGACAAGTTCGTGGCTCAAGACTCGAGTTGTTTTCTCCACGTGTTTGAAATTTCGAGGACTAAATTTTTATATTATGGAGGGAGTAATACCCCGCCTTTTTAAGCTTCGCTTTGTATGGCACGCTTTTCGAGAAAATGTCAAAGGTTGACTTTTGTTTCGTGATGCGACCGCCACGAAACCTCGTGCTAGGAAGAGTGTCTTATGACGAATTCATAGACACTAAGTATGCGTGTTTTCGACCACCCATGAAGGTTCGCACCGGAAGTTATCGAAAACCGGACTTTTCATCGGTCTTTCAAAAGCATATCTTGTTTATAGTCATTGTGTCCGTATTTTATTTCGTGTCCATGGGTACCAAGTTTGCTAAATTTGGAGTCCGTTTGCAAAAGTTGCGCCGCTATGCTAAAAGGGTCATTATGCAAGAACAAGCAATCAATTTTCCTATAAATAGAGGCTAGGGCCTTCATTTTCAACGCTCATTTCCTTCGCCTCCGTGTTTACGGAAGAGCCGAGCAGCTCCGTAACGCCGCGAAGTCACCGGAGAGAGGGGATCGAGCCGGAGGCTCAACACGGCGCGCCATTGCGCCGAGCCACCACCACCGATCAACCACCCCGCAGCCCGCTTTGCTTTTGTCCTTTTCTTGTTTTGATTCCGCCTTTTAGTAGATCGATAGCATAGAACTCGGGTTTCTAAAGGACGAGGCGGAAAACGCCGAGGCCGGGCGATTGTTCGAAACCGCCGCCGCCCATCGCCGCCGATTTGGTGGTCATTGTCGCCGATTTGGTGGCCGACGGCCCACCTTTTGCCACGGGTCCTTTAGGTTTTGAGTTCCGGCCATGCATTCTACTAAAGTACCGATCTGCTTTTCTTTTTCGCTTCGCATGTCGGATGTTTTCCGCTGCTTCGAGTTTTCTAAAGGAAGACATGCCCTGTTATCCATTTTCAACGCCGCTTGTCATTCCATGTTCGCCGTTATGCATATTGCTTATGTTTCCATTTTCATGCATCGATTTTGGATGGTTTATCCTAGATCCGGGATAGGCATCGATTAAGCTTCTTCACGCTAAGATTTGAGTCAACTTGCATGCATGCATATTTTGAAGGTACCCTATTATAGGTCTTGATGCCCGAATATATTTCCTTCGCATCGAGTTGATTTGAAAACCCGAGAGTGCCAAATGTGGGTTCGTAAAGTCGAAACCCTAGTTTTGCTTCGATCGCTGCTTGATCACGTTGTTGCTTTGCTTTGTGGGATGTAACCCAAAAGTTGTTCCGCCTTGTTACTGTGCACCTACCAAAGGCAATCGGTGAAGTCATCGGATCCGTAGATATCTCTCGGTTGACGTTTTTCTGCTCGTGTCGGGTTATATATGCTTATTTTGAGTTATTTACTCGATATTTCAAAATAAAACATGTACCAGTGAAATGTTTTTGTGAAATTATTATCGCTCTCGATCCAAGATATGGTTCTATCATGGTTGTGCACGGATCTCTATTCGTGGGTTGATCACCATCTCGAGTATTGATCATAGGGGATAGACCCCAACACGTGGTTATGGTTCGCGGATAGACCCCTAAGTCCACACGAAAAGGTAATGAGGTGGTTATGGTTCGATGGGATTCACCTCAAGTCCACACCGAGTTAGCCTACCGGATACGCCCGCAATGATCGATATGTTCCGGCGAATGAATGTCATGTGACGGGTGGCGGGGATACGCCCGAGCCGTGGTTCATGGTTCTATGATGGGAGTAACAGAGAATAACGGATCGTGTATCGAAAATGAAAATCTATTTTGCTTACTTAGAAGTGGATTTACGCTTTAAAACCTTCTAAGGTAAGTGCTCAACACGGCTTCATGATTCTTTTGATTTATGATAAAACCCTCACCGAAAAGCGCTAGTACTCACCCCAAACTCTTTTCAAATCTTTTCACGTATGGAGGAGGGTCGGACGGGCGACGAGGGGTGGAGCTGATGGTTCTTCATGCTATGCTTCCGCGATGTTGTGTTATATACGCACTCGATAATTATGTATTCTTGTCCCTTATTTGCTTCCCGATTGGGAACAAGATTTGTTATGTTATTCTCACGTGAGTCTCGATATGAGCATGCTATGTGGTTGACCGTCTAGTTGACAGATGTAATGCTATTTTGCCTTCGCATTACTTATAATAAACCAAGATCATGTTTTTCTGAGGTTATGTTATCGATATTATTCTGTTGGTGGATTGTTTGTGCACCCCTCCCCTTCAGGATATGTCCTAGTTATAGAGGAGATGCTGCCCGATTTCATGGTCACATCTTCTTATCATGTATGTTATATGTATCCCCTTCTTCCCCGCTTAACCCCACCCTAATCACACCCCGCATCCGTGCTTTCCTCGAATTGGGCGTGATAACAGACGTGAAAATTAGGTTTTCACCCTAAATCTATAAATAGGGCTTACCGCCGCCCGAACCTTCCACACCGCGATTTTAGACGCTTTCTCGCTTTTCATTATTTTCCATTTATTTTCACATTAGCTTTGATTTAGATTCATTCTAGTATTAGTTTTCAATCATTCTACATTAGTTCTACGCTTTGGAACGCTTTCGTCCGAAGGAATTCCATCGTTTTCCCGTTTTCCGTTGGGTTTGGATACGAACCCAACCATTGTTCTTCAGACGCTTCCCTACGGGTTTTATCTATATAATTGCTTTTATGATTATTTCGTATTTTATTCCGCTAATTATGTCTAGCTAAATTTCTGCTCTAATCCTAGGTTTGCATGATTCTATCCTATATGTTGTGATTCCGCTATTGTTATTTACCTTCCGTGCATTGATTCATGATTCTTGGTGCTTAATTACATGTGTTGATTTCATCAATCTTGATGCATATCATAGTTGCCGCTAATTACGTAATGCTTTAATTGTCAATCGATCTTGAATGCATGATACGGATAAGCCTCGAGTCGAGCCGAGATAGAACATTCGAGGAAGCATATTCTTTGTGATCCTTTGAGTTGCTTATTTTCCTCTGAGACGCAATGCAATAGGAAAATTAGTAATCAACCGTCACAATTGTCGTGAATCAAGTTGTTGGCTACATATGTGATCTTCCATCTTGTCTCGATTAAAACGGTTAATATAAGGTGATAAACATCGAGTGGATATGATTAGTGCATCCCTAGGGTTAGTCTTTCTTCATAGTTATCTCTTATATTCATCTTTGAGTTTTATCACCGTGTTTATTTTCAAGTTGTTACCTTTTCTTTCGATTTAATTATCTCAAGCCCCAAACCCGATAAACCAAATATGTTCTCGATAATGATGAAGTTTCGCTGAATTAGCTTCGTGGTTTTCTGATTGCAATCCCCGTGGATACGATACCGACTTACCTTATACTTGCGCTGTCGGGTCGGAAAAGTGAGCGATCACAACTATGGATGTATACGAAAGACACTCTACCGATGGCAAGGAAGCCAGGTAGTAAGTGGTATACAAGAGGAAGAGATTCAGATAGAGAGGTTTCGCATTTAAAGCCGTGCTTGTGCCGAAAGGGTACACTGTCATCGAGGGCATCGATTTCGACGAGACCTTTTCTCCTTTAGCAATGCTCAAGTCCATCGTAATTTTTTCGCCATAGCAGCCCACCCAAACCTTGACGCTTGACAAATGGACGTGAAAACCGCCTTTCTAAATAGCTACTCAAGAAGATAGAGACATCTATATGCAGCAGCCCAAGGTTATGTGGTGAAGGTGAAGAGCATCTAGTATGGAAGCTTAAGAAGTCCATTTATGGACTCAAGCAAGCTTCCCGATCATGGAACTTACGCTTTGACGAGGTGGTAAAGTCTTATGGATTTACCCAATTGCTTAGCGAAGTTGTGTGTATTTTTTGGACGTCAACGGTGACGTGGTATTTCTTTCACTTTACGTAGATGACATCCTTCTACTGGGCAACAATGTGAAGCTATTATCGACTAAAAGAGTCAAGTTATCCGATCGCCTTCAAATGAAAGACTAAGGAGATGCAACAGACATTCTTGGGATCAAGGTTTACCGAGATCGCAAGATAAAATGTTGAGCTTATCTCGTGCATCTTACATTGATACCGTAATTACTGCTTTAGCATGCAAACCGCCAAGAATGATTGCTACCTTCGTGCATGGTGTTCCTTTATTCATGAGCACCACCCATGATCGCAGCGAGATAGAGGAAATCGAAAGTTCCTTACGCTCACCGTAGGAATTCTCATGTATGCAATTGTAGTAGCCCAAAATCTTATAGTAATTATTAAAGCTTAATTAGGTATAATTAAGAGCTTAAAAGCTATTTAAGCCCTAAGAATTTATATAATTCGATATAAAGAAATATTAATCGGCATGAATTCAATTAATTTAAGATTTGAATCTATGAGATTTGAAAATGTAGATATTTATTAGAAATGAGTTTATTTGTGAAAAAAGTGAATTATATGAAATAAATGAATTATTATGATATGTGTGAATGAAAAATGTTATAAATTAGAAATTAAGCTATGAAATGCTTTAATTATTTTTATATGGATATTTTCTTATAAAATGAAATGAATCATTGTTTAAGTTATTAATTTGTTTGAATAAATTTATTTAGCAATAATTAGTGATATAAGAATTTATTTATGTAAATTTTCAAAAATTAAGAAATATTATGGTAATGAATTAAATTTTGTTATATAAAATGATTTAAATTATGCTATATGAATCTAAATTAAATTATGAATATAAGTTGTATTAGGTCTTATAATTTAATTGAGATATGATAGTATTAATTAAATTATATTAAAGTATGGAATTAGCAACGTTAGAGGTGTAATTATAATATTCTTGAAATTAGTGTTTAATTATTTTGAAATTTTAAATAAATGCACATTAAATTTAAATTGAACATCTAGAACTATATACATATAATAAATCATCCTCAACCTCCCACCCCTTCATTTTCGCACACACACACACATCACACACAAAATTTTATTTTCACTTTTAATCCATATTTAAGTGGGAAATTAGTGGAAAATCACTCTAAGCAAGGTAATTACTTGATTTAGCTTGAGTTTTTGTGATTTAATTTGATATACATGATGTTCTATTATCTTATAATTTTCGAAAATTATGAGATGTTGAGTATGGTTGATTTGTTTAATTTTTATTATGTTTATTGATTTAATTATGATTATGAAGCTTGATTAACATATGCTATGGATTTAAATTCCTTAAATTCATGAAATTTCAAAATTAAAGTTTGATCATGAAACCCTAATTTTTTAATATGATTTATATGTTAGGATATGATTGAATTAAGCTTAGATATATGTTTAAGTATGCTTATAAACATCATATAAATGAATAAATTAAAAGTTAAACTATGTTTGTTTAATTTTGAAATTTCGAAAATCTCATGTGATAGGAACTTGATGATTTTGATTTTATTTGAGTAATTTGATATGATATTCATACTTAGGATATAAATAATGCATAGAATGAATTTATAGGAATTTAATTCAACTATATGCAAAATGTCCAAATTTTCAAAATGAAGTGACCTCCATTAACTTTGATTTCTTGATTTTATTTGATATATTTGACATGATATTTGATATCTATGATAAAAATAATGCTTAAGTTGAATTTATAAGAATTTATGGACATAAGGTATGAAAAATAGAAAATTAAAGTTTAGTATACGTTATGATTTTATGTGAGAAATTTTAATCATTTTAAATGGATGATGGAATTATGATCATTGATGATAAACGAGTATGATTATATGATATTTGATCATTAATGGATTGTGGATAATAAAAATATTGAAATCATATAAAAATGTGGTTGAAGGGCATAAACCGATTAAAGTATAAATGAATGAATTCAAACATGTTTTAAGTTCCTAAATGTATATTTAAGTATATGATGATGATTTTGGGAGTTTGGGATGAAATTGACGAGTTGGTTTATTTGGCTATACATATTACAGATGTTACTCTGTAGAAATTTCGTAGAATTCGTTGTTAATAAAAAACGCTTTGAATTGTTAAATGATAAACTATTGATAAATAATTAAATGAATAAGGAAGGGTAGCTAAATTCAATAATAATCTTATTTTTACAAGGAACAAGCAAAGGCAATGAGACGTGAAGAACGAAGAACCCGACGTCAGGAGTAAACGTTTGAGGTGGGTAATGTTTCGCAAATCGTTTTGAATAAAGTTAAAGTTATGTTTCAAATGATTGATATCATGAAAGTATTTTCAATCACCACATTATGAATACTTTGAAAATAAATGTTTTACCACATTGTGGGTATGACGCGATTTACCCGCCTACGGTAGGAAAATATATTATACCGCGCACAGTTATGGTCAGAAGCTTACAAATGTAGGCCGCCATGGTATTGTGGAGAGGCCTACTTTCCATTACCGAATAGCGAGATAGGTATGACCGTAGTTGAGATCCTTCGGACCAACTCGGTATGTGATGTCGGTATGTTCGAAATGAAATTGTGGTTATATGATAATGAAAGACCTTTATGAAATAATTATTTAAATTGATTTATAAAGTCTTAATTGAAAGGAAATCTCTAAGTTTTGAAAGTTATGTTGTCGACACCAATCGAGTACTTTTGGTACTCACGCCCATAAAATGTTTATTTGACGCAGTCGAGTAAGAAGAAGACGTGGTATGGTATCGAAATGACTTGTCGCTTTTGTTTTCTTACTTTTGATAGTTATGTCCGAATATCATGTCTTCACACATGATATTCATTACTCTTCTGCTGCCAAAACTTTGAAGTTGTGAAACCGTACTTTTGATGAACCTTGTAAATATTTCAAAAATTTCTACGTATGTATTTTCGAGGCTGTGATTTCGTTTTGGATTATTGCTGTTGTTGGAAAATTTTCTGAGTGCAGGTTGGCTTACCCCAAATACAAACATTATGCTGCCTGTTTGTTTCGAAAACTTAATTTTATATATCACTTATTGTTGAAAGATTATCGTTAATTAACCAATACACTTGATTATTTAGTTAAATAAGTAATTAAATAGTCGGGTCGTGACAGAGTGGTATCGAGCATTTGTTCGCTTTGATCCGTGAATTTTCTTTCCTCGAGCCAACCTTTCTTGTAAACCTTGAGTCATTGGTAAAGCTCGGTGTTCCAAACCATCTCTTTAGCTCAACCGTAAAGTAAGATGAATGTTGTGCATATGTGAACTAAATGTGATTATGTCAATCTTATGATGTAGTATGTATGAATATAAATGATATATGATTATGTTGTTTCTAACTAGTATAGAAGTGATATCCGATTATAGGATGGTAAGGACAAAATCTACCGCCGAAAGATCGCCGCTATAGACCGTCGGGCTTAGGAGATATTAATAAATTTTATGCGCCACGAATGAGACCGTATTAGGCATGCGCTCTTCCTTCATCATTACAAGGTCATGTGGTGATCGGTTCAAGTGTGGAGTGACCGAGCTCGATGGTTGCTTCAACTGGTGTGCTTTACCTCGACCGGAGGGATGGGCATCCGAGATAGCTTTTGAGTATGTGCATCCCGATATGGAGCTTAGAATTATCGGTAACCTTAAGAAGTTCATGAGAATCCTTAAAGACCAATACAGACGGGAAAATCCTCCACTCATTCCTTACCGTCCCTTTGATTATTTTATCCCTACTGCTCATCAAATTTTGTCGATATATTAGATCCACAAAGTCAAAAATTAAACCTCGAATCTCACGAGCTTGTTAAAGCTAGTCCTAAATATGAGTCTTGTGATGATGATGATACTGCTTTCCACTGACCTCAATGGACCTCGATGATCCGGATTTATTTGACCAACCATTTGCACCGAAACTCCTTCACCGCCTCTTATCTCCTCTTCCCGAAATTCCATTGATAATGTCTTCCATTGAGGTAGAATATGAGTTTAATCAAGAACCGTCGCTGCACTTCTAACTTACAACCTTTGTCTATTAATGAAATACTTCATTGTTGATCCATCCCTTCTTGCCGGAGAGTCTCGATCACACTCACGTCAAGAAGAAGAGGATCCCGAAAAGAATGCGATAGTTGAATGAAAGTAGTTTTAACTAATTAAGATAGTAGGCGGAGCTACAAGCCCAGAACTATGAAACTAACATGTGTGTAAAAGTCCTCAATGAGGCAATTTTCTTGTAAATTATAAACCTGCTTGTTATCCTCGATATGATTAAATGGTTATGTCTTTACCTTCCGTTGATGATTATATCTTGTTGCATGTTAAAATCCTTTCCTTTGCTTGACACTTTATTAACCGTAGAAATAATAAATTTCTTTTGAAGTAGAATGCCTCCTCAAGACGAAACCGTAACATGGAAGAAAGAGCAAGTCAAACCACTCCCCAAAACCTTCCCGAACAAAACCTTCATGATCGTGAACCTCTCCCTAATGTAAAAATTGTCGAACTTTTTCTTAAATGTAACCCACCTAACTTCACAGTGAGTCGGTAGTCCCACCAAGCAGAGGAGTGGGTACGGATCAGAGAGAATCTTTAAGTTTTGGAATGCAATGATCAAGAATGCTTGCCGTGTATAAACTTTCTTATGAAAGGACCCCTGACTTCGTGGGAGGCCGCATGTAAAACTCTCACCCGTAACAAATGGCTAACTTCACTTGGGAAATGCTTTAAGGAAGAATCAGATGCTAAATTTATTCCGCTAAGCTTTAGGAAATAGAATTGAATTCATAAATCAAGCAAGGAAATAGAAACGTGGTTTAGTACGATCGAGAATTTCGCACATTATCTCGATATGCACCATTCAAGGTAGAAACAAATGAAAAGATGATCGAGATGTTTCGCCAGATTACGACCCAAATCGTAATTATTTTGGTCGCTCAACCACCCATGTCTTACGCAGACTCTTAATCGCTAGATATGGAAATGGAAATACAAGCGAGAAAACGCATCGAATCGAATCGTGTACCACAAGGTTTTGTTCCATCAAAATCCTCTCAAATGGAAAAATGTAGGAACCAATAAGAAGCCATTTCAAAGGCATGGACCAATGGCGCCAAGATCATTCCGACCACCGACAATCAAGCGTATATTCTCTTCTCCGAATCGATAAGGCCACCTATGTGCCCCCAAAGGCAATTGTACACGCTTGGTCTATGTAGAAGCGGTAGCAACACTTGTTATTCATGTGGACACCGCCACTTTGCTTCGCCGTCCGCATGCATGTAATGGGCCGGGAGAGGAGAAAGAGTGAAATCTTATCGACTGCTCAAACGGTGAAAGCAATGACCGGTACTCACAACCATCCTGCTATCAACTTCTCCACCACAAGTGACTACCATTCCGTAAACTTCACTGCAGCATCGCCTCAATCTCTACAAATTCAACCTCAACACCAAGAAGGCGATGCACCAAAATGTAAACAACCGTAAAAGAGTACGGAAATCTGATAGGTATGGCCCAGCAAAGGTGTACTGTTATAGTTTTGTTTGATACACGGAGCATCGCATTCTTCATTTCCACCGCATGTGTAGATAATCTTGAACTTCCGTAGAACAAATGTAAGTAGGTTTTAAAGTGACGACGCCAGAGGTGGGCAAAGAGTTGATCAAATATGTCTTAACGTAGAATTCGAGATAGACCACTTCGCTTAAAAGTCGAATCATTACGCCTTATGCATGTGGGATGTAGATATTATCTTGGGTATGGATTGGTTAACGGAGAATTTCGCAACGATTCGCTGAACAATGAGAAATCGATTTCAACCACCGTGAAAAGAACCCACGTGTTTTTATGGGATCGATGAGAGAAAAGAAGGGTGCATGAAATATCATCTTTACAGTAAAGATTGTTAAGGTGTAACAAAATCGTGCTTATCTCGTATGCCTAAGCAAGGAAAACGAGAAGGACAGAAAGATTGACGATGTGCCAGTTGTTCGGAAATATCCAGATGTATTTCCAGAGAAATTACCCGGTGTACCACCGGATCGACAATTGGATTTTGTGATCGATCTAGAACTAGGGTCAGCACCAATCTCCAAAGCGTCGTATCGGATGGCTCCGAAGGAGCTGCAATAGCTGAAAGTTCAATTACGTGAACTGCTGGACTTAGGATTCATTCGACCAAGCCGCCACACCGGGAGCCGCCAAGTTATTAGTCAAAAAGAAGGATGGCACCTTAAGAATGTGTATTGACTACCGAGAATTGAACAAGGTGACGTTGAAGAACAAATATCCGCTTCCTCGAATTGATGATTTATTCAACCAATTGAAAGGAGCAAGGGTATTTTCAAAATTGATCTAAGATCGGGTTACCATCAAGTGAAGATAAAACCCAAGATATTCCGAAACCGCTTAGGGACCCGATACGGACACTACGAATTTGTAGTGATGCCGCTTGACCGACTCAATGCTCCGGCCGTGTTCATGGACCTTATGAACTGTGTATTCCATGAATATCTCGATAAATTTGTGTTAGTATTTATCGATGATATTCTGATCTATTCAAAGAGTGAACAAGAACACGAGGTACACTTGCGAATTGTATTGGAAAAGTTGAGGACGCAGAGATTATATGCTAAGTTTAGCAAGTGCGACTTCTGGCTAAAAGAAGTGAATTTTCTGGGGCATATAGTTTCAGCTGAAAGAATTAAAGTGGATCCTGCTAAGGTCCAAGTGATACAGGAGTGGAAATCGCCTACGACTCCGAATGAAATTCGTAGTTTTCTAGGCTTAGCTGGGTATTAAAGAAGATTCATCGAAGGATTTTCTAAAATTGCTAAGCCAATGACGCAATTGCTAAAGAAATGTAAAATTTCAATGGACCCTTAATGCGAAGACGCTTCCAAGAACTCAAAGAAAGATCGACCAACGCCCTATTTTAACAATACCTGATCCAGAGAAAGATTATACCATATATACGGATGCGTCGAGAAATGGAATAGGATGCGTCTTAATGCAAGAAGGAAAGGTTGTCACATACGCTTCACGACAGTTGAAAATTCATGAACACAATTATCCCATTCACGATCCGAACTCGCAATGGTGGTCCACATTGAAAATTTGGAGACATTATTTATACGGATCAAGATGCGAGATTTTCACGGATCACAAAAGTTTGAAGTATTTCTTTGAACAAAAAGATTTGAATATGCGGCAACGAAGATGGCTCGAGCTGGTCAAAGATTACGATCGCGAAATCAAATATCACCCAGGAAAAGCTAATGTCGTCGCTGACGCTTTAAGCAGGAAAAATCAGAAAAAAAAATTAGGAATTCTTTTTACAAATCAAGAAGAATTTCTAAAAGAGTTTGAAAAGATGAAGCTGGAGATCGTATTGCCTCCTCAGAATATAAAGGAATTGTTGCAGCGTTGGTGGTGCTTCCAGACTTAAGAGCTCAAATAATTAAAGCGTAAAGACGAGAAGATCAACTCGAAGCATTACGGGCTAAAATCAGAATAGGGAATCTTCTGGAATATCACGAAGCAGGAGATAATGCAATTATGTTCGGCAATCGAATCTGTGTACCTAATGACAACAAATTGAAAGACAAAATTATGAGTGAAGCTCATAATGTTCCGTATGCTGCACATCCTGGAAGCACGAAGATGTATTAAGATCTTAAACAGAAGTTCGTGTGGACAGGAATGAAACAAGACATTACATCCTACGTCGAACGATGTTGAGCGTGTCAACAGGTAAAAGCTTTACATCAAAGACTGTACGGAAAGTTACAGCCTTTGGAAGTGCCTGAATGGAAATGAGATCATATTGCGATGGACTTCATAATTGGATTACCTAAGTCTAAACGAGGGAATACTGCCATATGGGTAATCATTGATCGATTAACTAAGAGTGCTCATTTCATCCCAATTCCAATAACATACGGAGCGGATAAGCTAGCACAGGTATACATTCGAGAAATCGTCCGCTTGCATGGAGTGCCGATATCAATTACATCTGATCGTGATACCAAATTCACCTCGGGGTTTTGGACGACTTTTCAAAAAGAATTGGGTACTCGATTAAATTTTAGTACCACTTTTCATCCCCAAACAGATGGTCAGACCGAAAGAACGATTCAGACGCTAGAAGATATGCTCCGAACAGTGGTGCTCGATCGAGGAGATCAATGGGAACAAGTTCTACCATTGATCGAATTTGCTTATAACAACAGTTATCAAGCTACAATTGGCATGGCTCCCTACGAAGCACTTTATGGCAAGAAATGCAGATCACCTCTATATTGGGATGAAATGAGAGAACGAAAGATTCTTGGCCTGGAAGCAATCAAAGAAATGGTTCAAATAGTACGACAAATCAAGAAAAGAATGAAAGAAGCTCAAGATAGGCAAAAATCCTAAGCCGATAATCGCCGATTTGAATTGAAATTTGAGATATGGGACAAAGTTTTTCTCAAAGTTTCCCAACCAAAGAGTTCACCGCTTTGGAATAAAAGGAAACTTAAACCAAGATTTCGACCTTACGAGATATTGGAACGGATCGGGTCTCAGAGCCTATAGGTTAGCGTTGCTCCAAACTTCGCTAACGCATATGATGTTTTCACGTATCTCACCGTAAAGTATGTTTATGACCCACAACATATTCTTCATTACGACGAAATAGTTCCCGATGTCGATTTAAGCTATGAAGAAGAACCGAATGTATTCGGACCGAAGGAACAAAAGTTAAGGAATAAAGTTATTCCTTTAGTGAAAGTTCAATGGAAACATCATGGTCCGTAAGTAAGAATACGGGAACTAGAAGATCAAATGAAAGAAAAGTACCCCGACGTATTTAATAAGGTACAAAATTTCGAGGACGAAATTTCTTTAAGGGGAAGGGAATGTAGTCGCCCGAAAATCTTATAGTAATTATTAAAGCTTAATTAGGTATAATTAAGGGCTCAAAAGCTATTTAAGCCCTAAGAATTTATAAAATTCGATATAAAGAAATATTAATCGGCATGAATTCAATTAATTTAAGATTTGAATCTATGAGATTTGAAAATGTAGAGATTTATTAGAAATGAGTTTATTTGTGATAAAAAGTGAATTATATGAAATAAATGAATTATTATGATATGTGTGAATGAAAAATGCTATAAATTAGAAATTAAGCTATGAAATGCTTTAATTATTTTTATATGGATATTTTCTTATAAAACGAAATGAATCATTGTTTAAGTTATTAATTTGCTTGAATAAATTTATTTAACAATAATTAGTGATAAAAGAATTTATTTATGTAAATATTTGAAAATTAAGAAGTATTATGGTAATGAATTAAATTTTGTTATATAAAATGATTTAAATTATGCTATATGAATCTAAATTAAATTATGAATATAAGTTGTATTAGGTCTTATAATTTAATTGAGATATGATAGTATTAATTAAATTATATTAAAGTATGGAATTAGCAAAGTTAGAGGTGTAATTATAATATTCTTGAAATTAGTGTTTAATTATTTTGAAATTTTAAATAAATACACATTAAATTTAAATTGAACATCTAGAACTATATACATATAATAAATCATCCCCAACCTCCCAATTCCCCTCCATTTTCGGCACACACACACACATCACACATAAAATTTTATTTTCACTTTTTAATCCATATTTAAGTGGAAAATTAGTGGAAAATCTCCCTAAACAAGGTAATTACTTGATTTAGCTTGAGTTTTTGTGATTTAATTTGATATACATGATGTTCTATTATCTTATAATTTTTGAAAATTATGAGATGTTGAGTATGGTTGATTTGTATAATTTTTTATTATGTTTATTGATTTAATTATGATTATGGAGCTTGATTAACATATGCTATGGATTTAAATTCCTTAAATTCATGAAATTTCTAAATTAAAGTTTGATCATGAAACCCTAATTTTTTTAATTTGATTTATATGTTAGGATATGATTGAATTAAGCTTAGATATATGTTTAAATATGCTTATAAACATCATATAAATGAATAAATTAAAAGTTAAACTATGTTTGTTCAATTCTTGAAATTTTTGAAAATCTCATGTGTTAGGAACTTGATGATTTTGATTTTATTTGAGTAATTTGATATGATATTCATACTTAGGGATATAAATAATGCATAGAATGAATTTATAGAAATTTAATTCAACTATATGCAAAATGTCCAAATTTTCGAAAATGAAGGGGACCTCATGAACTTTGATTTCTTGATTTTATTTGATATATTTGACATGATATTTGAGATCTATGATAAAACTAATGCTTAAGTTGAATTTATAAGAATTTATGGACATAAGGTATGAAAAATAGAAAATTAAAGTTTAGTATACGTTATGATTTTATGTGAGAAATTTTAATCAAGACTTGAATGGATGATGGAATTATGATCATTGATGATAAACGAGTATGATTATATGATATTTGATCATTAATGGATTGTGGATAATAAAAATATTGAAATCTTATAAAAATGTGGTTGAAGGGCATAAACCGATTAAAGTATAAATGAATGAATTCAAAAATGTTTTAAGTTCCTAAATGTATATTTAAGTATATGATGATGATTTTGGGGAGTTTGGGATGAAATTGGATGAGTTGGTGTATTTGGGCTATACATATTATAGACGTCACTCTACCGAAATTTCGGTAGAATTCGTTGTTAATAAAAACGTTTTGAATTGTTAAATGATAAACTATTGATAAATAATTAAATGAATAAGGAAGGGTTGCTAAATTCATTAATAATCTTATTTTTACAAGGAACAAGCAAAGGCAGTCGAGACGTGAAGAACGAAGAACCTGACGTTGTGGAGTAAACGTTTGAGGTGGGTAATGTTTCGCAAATCGTTCTTGAATAAAGTTAAAGTTATGTTTCGAAATGATTGATATTATGAAAGTATTTTCAATCACCACATTATGAATACTTTGAAAATAAATGTTTTACCACATTGTGGGTATGACGGCGATTTACCTGTATACGGTAGGAAAATATATTATACTGTGCACAGGTTATGGCTGTGAGCTTGCAAATGTAGGCCGGCCATGGTATTGGAGAGGAGGCCTACTTCCCATTACCGGATGACGTAGATAGGGTATGACCGTAGTTGAGATCCTTCGAGACCAACTCGGGTATGTGATGTCGGTATGTTCGAAATGAAATTGTGGTGATATGATAATGAAAGACCTTTATGAAATAATTATTTAAATTAATTTCTAAAGTCTTAATTGAAAGGAAATTTCTAAGTTTTGAAAGTTATGTTGTCGATTACCCACTGAGTACTTTTTGGTACTCACGCCCATAAAATGTTTATTTGATGCAGGTTGAGTAAGAAGAAGATGTGGCATGGAATTGAGCTGACTTGTCATTTTTGTTTTCTTACTTTTGATAGTTATGTCCGAATATCAATTCTTCACACATAATATTCATTACTCTTCTGCTACCAAAACTTTGAAGTTGTGAAACCGTACTTTTGATGAACCTTGTAAATATTTCAAAAATTTCTACGTATGTATTTTCGAGGCTGTGATTTCGTTTTGGATTATTGTTGTTGTTGGAAAATTTTCTGAGTGCAGGTTGGCTTACCCTAATTACAAACGTTATGCTGCTTGTTTGTTTCGAAAACTTAATTTTATAAATCACTTATTGTTGAAAGATTATCATTAATTAACCATCACGACTTGATTATTTAGTTAAATAAGTAATTAAATAGTCGGGTCGTGACAAAGAATGCTATGTACGAGACCGATATCCATTGCGGTAGGCATAGTAGCTAGATATCGGTCTAACCACGACAAGCTCATCAACTACGGTAAAGCATATACTCTGGCACCGAAAGGACTCGAGATTATAGGCTGGTTTACCAAGCAGATAGTCTAATTCCTTTGGGTTATTCAGACTCGGATATCCAAGCTGACGGAGTGCAAAAGCAATGATGCATTGCGGACTCTACCATGGAAGCCGAATATGTAGCCGCCTGGGGTCGCTAATGAGACTGTATGGTTCAAGAACAACCTCATGGATCTAGATGTTGTACCTTGTTTGCCCAAGAGTATCATAGTATACTGTGATAACTCAGGTGCAGTGGCAAACTCGAAAGAACCACGGACCCACAAGGCAACCAAACACATAGAGAGAAAGTACCATGTTATACGAGAAATCGTTAGACGAGGAGATGTGTTGATTGAAAAGATTGGTACTGCGGATAACCTAGCTGACCCATTCACGAAGAGCCTGCCGCAAAAAGTCTACGAAGAGCATGTTCGAGGACTTGGATTGCGTAAGATGGCACCCACTTAGAAATGAAACTTTTGTATAAGTGGGAGAAATCAAAGTGATGATATTGTTTGTAATAGCTAGTAAAGAGACACATTGTATACTAAAAGTTTGCTTTAGTATAAGTGGGAGATTGTTGGATTTGTATATTGAAAGCAGTTTGGTTGAGCTTGTATACAATGTTTCGTTACCATCATTATAATCTCTTATCCGAATTGTTTACTTGATTGCATATGTATGTCCCTTTATCTCATATATAAGTTAGATCATACAAGTGTTGTAGATCACGTAAGTCCGTATGATTGGTCAAGCTTAATGAGATATAAAAGAATGATACCGCGACAACTTGAGGACAAGTTGTCGGTATAGTCTTGCAGATAGATAAGAAGTGACTTGACTTAGTTTCTTTTATATACTGGTACATCCCTGACGTATTGATGGATCAGAATGAGATGAGTTCTTCTATCTGACCGTTGTGAAGAACCTAGATCTCGATGACTTTACGTTGATCTAAACCTCGATAAGGTATTAGGTGAGTATGAGTTGTTGACCATCACTTTGACTTGTTATGGGTGAGGGTTACACGAGATAACTCAATATTCTCTGCATCTTGGGTGGTGGCAATGCTTGTATGTCATGCTAGTTGCCTGTATCGAGTCACCGTATCCGCTTAGGATGATGACGCCCCTTAAGGAGCTCAAAAGATTTATTGTACTAAACCCTACGGTGTCGAGTTATCTCAAGTACAATAATAAGGTTGAGTGGTACTACTTAAGGAATTAAAGTAATTAATTATTTTAAGTAGTCGTAATCAGTAAATAATTAATGGACGTATGATATCTTAAATACATGGATTCGTTAAGTCTAAGTGCGAGCCCGACTCAACTTCTAAATAAAGGGTAAGTCAAGATTTATTCTCTAGTGGCATGAATAAATGTTTATGAATTAATTTATGTTCTGGGTTGAACATAAGATAATTAATTTATTTGAGGCCCATCTTTATTCCTTGTATTTTACCCCTGGGCTGGCCCATCCTGGCCTGGAACTAAGAGAAATTCGTCCACCTCCCTTTAGAGTCCATCTGGGACTCTGTTTTGATCCTCTCTATCTAAAGAGATATTATTATATTTATTAGATATGCAGAAATCCTATCATGATAGGATTTAGGGTTGCATTATAAATATAAGGTGAGAGAAAATCAAATGTGAGAATCCTAAGCGAAATTTTCGAAAACCATACTTCTCATTGTTGGGATTTTCGAAAACTTTTCTAGAATGAGGAAGGCGAATTTCTGCAGTACTATCCATAGATTGTCCTCACTCGACATTGGAGTTTAGGCAATCGGGACACGATCCAGAAGATCAAAACACGAGTCTTGATCCAATTCTTGCCTGACAAATTCGCAGGTAAACACGAGACTACACCAACGTGTTGCAATTAATTATATAGGTGCATGCTAGGAATATAATCAATGTATGGTGAATTAAACATCCAAGATAGATCATCGGGAGAGGGTTAAAATAAGATTTTCCTATAAGCACGAACATGTGTTCTTCAGTGATAAGAACATACTCCATATTTCATTTCCACTCGATATAATTCAGACCGGATAAGGGATTGTGTGTGAGCATATTGATAATCGGAGTAAGAGACATATCTGAAAAGTAATGTAAACATATAAGCATGTGATCGTACATAATTCGTAACAAGAATATTTAAATCTTTTGATAAAACAATATTGGTTGAAACCTCCAATTGCGCAAGGAATCCCACATGCAAGCCATGCGTGTGGACGTTTACACATTAATCACTCGATCAGACTAAAATAAACCTTTTAGTCGTTTAATTTTAATCTATGTCAACTTATCCTTACGAAAAATGAAATTAATAATTGGACCTTATCTACACCACATCACTATCGCAAGAAGGGACTTCACGAGAAGTTGTACTTGAGGTGATGCCTAAGTAATGACCATAATTTTGACAACAGAAATCGAATTCTTAGAATTGGCATACTCACGCGAACTATACCGCTTCCAATTCAATTTTATTTTTAATCTTATTTTACATCTATCTCTAGAGAACTTATGAAAATCGCACATGCAAGCCACGCGTGCGGATTTTTACACATTAAACTCCCACTTCTCAGTGTATTAAAATATTTTATTTAGAAATCGCATCTAACAAACTTATGATAAATAGTGCAAGCAAGCCACGCGCGTGGACTTTTACTCACAGTACATATCACTTTGTTTAGAGATCAAAATATGGAGGTCTTGACGTATTTTATTTAAGAATTAAAACATCGAGTTTCTTGCTTAGTCTTTTTATTTCAAAAGGTTTGTCCATGCAGATCACGTATTTCTAACATGCTCTTTCTAGAACTCAACATGTTTTTACATGCTTGAAAACGTGAAATACCTAGCATGCTTGCTAAATACGGTTAATCACGAAAACCTATATCCATGTTTTTCTACATAATTAAACTTACATTGCATGCTACTATATAATTTAAACATCCACGACATGCTATAAACGATAATAAATAAAATAAAATTCATTCATCGTGGCCCATTCGTTTATCATGTATGTTCCTACCTAATTTATTACATAAATTTGCATAGTACAATTCTTCAATTTTTCTTTGAAACGGACCTCGCGTGTACGGCCACAGACAGGACTTGTCAAAACTTGATTTGGACCAAAAACTATGTCGGAACAGTGATTAGGACTAAATGGGTCGAACGGGTTGAAAATTGATCGGGTCGGGCTAGGTGGACTGGGCTGCGCTAAGGTATAACCCAACCCGCCCAGCACCATCCGTCGTCCCTCGTTGTCTGTTTGTGTGTGTGCGGTGTGCGGGCGTGCGAGTCTGCACGCTGAGGCTGCGCACTCATCACGCCCCGTCGGCTCGTCCATCTACCTATGACTTTCGATGTCGAGCGATGAGACATCGTGTGCATCGGGCACCATGCAAGTGAGCATTGTGCGATGAGTGCTCGCACGGCTGGGCGTTGATACTATTTCATTCATCTCTTACCTGCTCGCGCATCCGTCCAATCTCTGCGCATCAGGTTTGCCCGTGCGCTGGAGTCACGCGGCGTTGTTGTCGAGCTTTTGTCCGCCTTCTTGAGACTCGTCTCATGTGTTTGGACCTGCCTGCATGATGCGCACGACGGGCACCCTTGCTATGCCCTCAACGGGCACCCACGTGCTGAGAATGTGTGCCGTCGCTGCTGTCCGTCCGCACGCATGGGCCGCGCGCTGTGCTGCTTCCGGCATGCCTCCTGTCGCGCCACGCGATGGGACTCCATCGTGTCATCTCATTCTTCGTGTTCTCCATCTTCGTTCTTCATTTTGCAGATATAATTTACAAAATAAATAAATTCTAATCTAACCACGGATTTTCTCGTGGTGAAAAACGATTCCAACAAAAAATAAAATACTTGAGCCATGATGAACGATGGATCCGTAAGTGCACGTAATAATCAAACGTGAATTAATCCAACAACGCCAAGATACTGATCCCATGCTCTAATGCCAATTGTAGGAAAATCTTATTTTACCCATACTCTCAAGGATCTATCTTGGATGTTTAATTCACATTACATTGATAATGTTCCTAGCATACTCCTATATAATTAATTGCAACACATAGGTGTTTCCTCGTGTTTACCTTCGAATTTCTGGGACATCAGATCAATTGCGGACTCAAGCTCTGATCTTCTGGACTGTATCCTGGATGTCTGTTCTTTAATACTGAGTGAGAGCAATCTACGGAGAATACTGAAAAATTTCGCCTCCTATGAAAGACTTGTGATTTCCGAAAATCACTCTGTGGCATAGGATAATCTGATTTTCTCCCACCATGTATTTATAATGCATTCCTTATAATCCTATTTAGATAGGATCCTTACATAACTAATAAATACAATAATTATCTTCAATCCCCGAAGATAATTCATATCTAGAATAATTATCTCTTGATATCTAATAATATCTATCTAGATATAGGAGATATACTAACATAATACATAAATCAGAACAGAGTCTCAATGGAACTCTCATAGGGGGGACGAAATTAAGCAACTTCAGGCCTTGATGGCCAGCCTAGGGATCAAATGCAAGGAACAAAGATGGGCCTCAAATGATTTAATTATCTTATGTTCAGCCTACAACATAAATTAATTCATAAACATTTATTCATTCCATTAGAGGTCAAATGCTGACTTACCCATTTATTATCGAAGTTAAGTCGGCTTGCACATAGACTTACGAATCCTCGTATTTAAGATATCGCACTCCATTAATTATTTATAGCACTCTGACTGCTAAAAATAATCAATCTCTTTAATTCGTTAAGTAGTACCACTCAATCTTATTATTGTACTTGAGCTCAACCTGCGGGGTTTAGTACAATAAACCTTTGAGCTCCTTAGGGACGCCATCATCCTAAACGGATACGGTGACTGACATGTACTAACACGACATACAAGATGCCACCACCCAAGATACAAAAATCTTGGGTTATCTCATATAACTCTTACTCATAACAAGTCAAAATGATGATCAGTAACTCATACTAACCTAAAACCTTATTGAGGTTTAGATTAACGTAAAATCATCGAGATCTAGGTTCTTCACGAAAGTAAGATAGAAGAACTCATCTCACTATGATTCATTAATATATCAAGACATACCAGTATAGACAAACAACCAAGTCAAGTTACTTCTTATTTATATTACAGAGTATACATACAACTCGTCCTCATGTTATCTCAGCTATGAACTTTTTTATATCTCAACTAGCTTAACCAATCATGCTGACTTCTGTGATCTTCTACATACTATATGATCTAATGTTTGTATGAGATAATGGGACAACATATGCAATCAAGTAAACAATTCAGATAGGATATTGTAATAGTGATAACATGAAACATTATATACGAGCTCAACCATTCTTCCTTCAGTATATAAATCCAATATTCCTCCCCCATATACCAGTGCGTACCCCGAGTGACCCATCAAAGGCAATCATATGTGAAGAAAAGATGGGAAATAGAAGGACAAGCATTGGCAATTCTTACGCCAGAAAATTGTGGTCTTTCTTATTTACCGAGTGATGAGGAAACCGTATATGCCTCGTTTGTAATGTCGTAATCAATGCATACATTCATAACCCACTAATATATTATCTGATATACTAGTGGTGTTTACTTTTCACGATTATAATAGATTGATAAGATATAGAATTGAATATCTGAAGGATAAAATGATCAAATAAGTTAAAAGTTGAGCAATTCATCACCAATCCATTAAAATAAATGATGGATACGATTAGATTGTATTATTTTTATGTAATTCATCATATTATTCAAAGTAAACGTCTGCTCAGAATATTATTCTAATCTTGGGACTTGTCTCACCGTTGAGAAGCCAAAGTTCCTTCCGTGTAAAGATTCACCAATTTCTACCAGAAATTTTGAAAGAAAATAGGAGGAAAAATCACCTTATAGGGATGCATCTGAAAAAAATCACACGGCGTATCTCCTTCTTTGTCTTCCACTTTCCTTGGAGAAGGGCTGATTGAGCCGAAAAATTCTTGAAAGTAATGAATTATAATATTTACCTTTCATCCACATCTTTCCGCAATATGCCGATTGCATCTAATAACCCTGACGTATTCTTTCTTTTCTTTATAAGCCAAATTGTGTGGAAATATTTTGAATTAATGTATCATAGTCACAACTAATTAGCTCAGGATCTTTAACTCCAATGTATCTTCTCTATCATAGTCATTCTTTCAATTAAGCAGACACCTCTTAAGCTCATCAGTTATATCTTTAATTATTACCCATGTTGATAGGGTTTCATCAAATTTGTTCTTACAATAACATCTAGATCTATATAACCCCAATTGTTTACTAACTAGCCAGCCAAGAAGTTCATGCAAATTGGTGGACTCACTTTAGCCAAAGCCAGAATTGATGCCGGAAGTATCCAAAGGCCTTCCCCGCATATCAACCCCGACGCCACCGCTGGAACCATCAGCGGCGCCATCTTCGACTCGAGCCTATGCCAGAGAAACACAACCAGTGTTCCCACACACATGTCAACGGCGAAGTACCCACCGATCAGAAACGGCACAGCCATCGCAGTGGGAAGCGGCATCCATTTCCCAACCTTGGGCGGCGAAAGATCTTTCACCAAGTTGATCGCCACGGCCAACGCGAAGAAGGCGTAGCAGAGCTGCAGGCAGTGTTGGGGCAGTGCAGAAAAGCCCTCAACTCCGATGATGGCCAAGTTGCGGTATATAATACCAAAAGGAGCCTTGAACTCTTTATCTGGATTGCCAATGTCGAACGCCTTGTAGAACAGGAAGAAGCTCAAGGGCGAGATCACGCACCCGAGAGCAGTCCCCACGCCTTGGCTCAGCAGCATCGCTCTCGGAGATGACAACGTTAGATGGCCCGTCTTGAAATCTTGCATCAAGATGCACGACACGTTGATGATGGACTTGAAGAGGCCACACGCAGCAAGCGACGCCAAGACGCCGTGCTCTTTCCCGGACATGGCCGCCACGATGAAAAGCCCCACTTTGCCGTAGTTGTAGGACATGTTCATGTCGGTGAGTCCAGCGCCATACGCGTTGCAGAAGGCCAAACATGGCGTCACGATGTAGGCCATTAGGACCAGGTACCATCTGAGGTCGGGGAAGATGAAGGGAATCGCGATGATGGAGATGATAGCGAAGATCACGTATCCCACAGCCGCTACCCAGAGAGGAAGGTTTTCTCTTACGAAGGCCTCGTCTTGCCTAAGATCATCAATATTGGACTTGTCCTGGTTATTCACTCTGGTTGCTGCATCAAATGCAAGAAGATAGAGTAAGTGATGAGATGATCAAGATATGCAATTAGTTAAGTTACTTACCACTTAAGTTTTTACTAACTCTGCGGCTGTGGATGTTGATGAATGTGATGCCCAATATCTTGATGAAATTATAGAGGCCATCACCAAGAAGCAGAGCGATGGGAATAAATGCCTGCATTTATATATATATATATATATATATATATATATATATATATATATTCATTATATCTATAAAGATGTAGTGTTGTAGTAATGAAAAATAGTTGAGGAAAGAAAAAGTGGTAAGAGACCTTATAGCCAGTGAGGCTTTTCATGCTGGATTCTGGAATATCTGCTGGAAACCAATCTCCTTTGCGTTTGGCGATGAGCGGCCACATTAATCCGTACGAAACCACAGCTCCAAGAAGCAACGACAAGTTTACGGCGTGGGAGCAGATCATACCAGTCCCCACATATGTCATGCTAAAATCGAAATAAAATCTGCACATATATATCCCAAACACTAATATCAATTTCAATTATATATATGTTTCATAATTAATTAATCTTCAAATGCTTTTATACGTTTGCTTCTTTGCTTGAAGGCCGAAAGTTGGGAACTGCGAGAAACCACAGTTGTCTTTTGCTGTGTAGAACCACTGAAAGAAACCCCACACGAAACTGCCAGCAAAGCTCTTGATGAACCCATTCACTTGCTTCCTACAAGATTAATATTGTCGTAAAATGGTTAAAATAATTAACTAAAAACTGTTTAATGGAAAGGAAAAGAACAGGACAGTTATATATATCACTTAGCCATTTTGTCTCCTCTGCCGTGAAACCCATTGATCAGCACTGCAGTTGCCAATCCACTAGGAAACGTCAATTTGTAGTCGATTATCAATATCTGCACGTTATTCAGACGACTAGTTAGATGAATCAGAATTATTCATAATTACTAATCAAGACTATGTAGAAAAAATATATATGTAAATACTCACTTTTCTCAGAGGAATCAAGACGAAGAGGCCTACAAAACAAACTAAAAATAAGAAGCCAGTCATCCAACCAATCCCGGGCTCTTTAACACTGCTCCCACTGTTTCCCGCAACGCTCCACCCGCCCGATAGCTCAAACATTTTCTTGTTCATCGCAAGCAGATACGACGCGAACCCTCCTAATTAAATCACAGGCATAAACCAATCCAAATATGAATAACGGTGACAAAGATGGTCATAAAAAAACAAGAACAGATGATGCATATATAAAGCCAACCTCCGAGCGCAATACTGTAGCATGCAACAGAGCATGTCTGAATCATGGTGTTTTCCTGCTTGGTGAAAGGAGCTGAGGTTATCCCTATTTTGGCGAGCGCCTTCGTCCATGTCCGAATGAAGATGAACGCGAGCAGTGCTGCCGACACGTTGAAGTGAGGAGTGATCCCGATAGTGAGAGTGATCTTCATCGCGATGATGCTGAATATGGATCCAATCACCACGCTCGCCACGAGGCCGCGCAGAGTGATCTGCTCCTTCCATGGCTGCACCGCTTCCATCTCCTTCACCTCCGACTCGTCTACGCCGTCCATGGCTGCAAACAGGTGCTTCTGGAGATTCAAATGAGCTAAATGAGTTACTTATAATTGATCTTAGCTAGAGCTACCGTACTAGTTCGATATCGACGTTTATGGTTGAGCCAAGTTGGAGGAAACTACAGGCAAGTGGTATTTAATCAGCTGTAATATCGAGGACAGAAGCAGCCAATCATAAATACGACATGTTCGATTGCTTGAAATTAATTTAATGATAGGTAAAGAAGAGAAGCTTCTTTTAGAATTATCTGCAGTTAAGCTATGGGAGCTTCACTTATTTTAGAATCAATTATTTCCCTCTTTTAGAATTATCTGCAGTTAAGCTATGGGAGCTTCACTTATTTTAGAATCAATTATTTCCACGCATTATGTTTGTCGTATAGTTATATTAGTCAAGACAGATATTTACATCACATTGGGATACTCCCATTGCTTTTTTATGGTATTTTATTTTAATGTGACATCTCCTATTATATTTATGGATAATCTATACATGATAATATTAAGGGTTTAAGATTAAAGATTCATATAAAGAAAATATACAACCTAATATTTAGCAATCCTCTATCACAACTTTTGGAAAGTATTCCAAACTTCCGCTTATCCTAAATATTTCAACCCATTAAAATATGGTAACTTAATATTTATTAGCGTATATATCTAGATTAATTACTCAAGGTAATTTTTCTTAGGTTTTGGGTTGATTGTTAAAAATTCAGTAACTAATTTGATCTAATTTTAATTTTAGATATTGCTGCAATAACAATATATTTTGTCCATTTCTAGTAAAATAGACATGTTCAAACATTTTCGACGATGAAAAAATGACATGATAACTTTTTCTCTAACCAATAGTTTAGAGTTCGAGTCACTTAGTGTGTGTTAGTGTGGGTGTGTAAGAGTTGTGTAACTTTATTAATGACATGGCGTGATTTTTTTTTCCATATAATCATAAATGTCATGCCAGAGTTGGCTTTGCTCGACATGTGAGGAGAAGGTTTTGGAACCTTGAGATACTAAATTTGATTTCTACTGCATACATATGAATAGTTTTTAGAATTTTATATTAGTTAATCTTAAGGTCCAAGTGTGTCTGGGGTAGAATGTGTCTGGGGTAGAACTCTTATTAAATATTGATTTACGATATATACAGTTTATTATATTGATTAATCTGTTGTATCGATTGGTTTATCAGCTAATGTCGATCTTCTTTTACGTCAGTCGTATATTATATATGCAAATAGAGAAAATTATTCTATATCATATTTAGAGTGTAATGGGCCCTGTAATTTGTGTATGTAATTCTCTTGTAAACCGAATTGGTGATTTGTATGTATGGATAATCGAGAAGGAGAGGGAGAGGGAGAGAGAAAGAGAATTGGAGGAAGAACTTTGAGATAATTTTCTGATTAACCAAAACTTGGGAAACAAGAGAACATATAGTGTGATCCAACGCTATAACAACCTGGGCCCACCAAACAAACAACTAAGAGTTTAAGTAATTAAAACAATACTAATAGAAAGGAAAAAATCGTAAAAACGCACGCTGAACACACACGATTTCATGGACTCCACTTTATCCAACAAAAATACCCCAAATACGTCTAACCCTAATTCTTCTTCTTCAGCCACAAAAATCAAAGCTTTATCCTTTCCTCTTCAAATCTTCTCGGTACATAACAATACCCTCTGCCGACGAAGATCCTTGTCTGCAAGGATCAAAAGATGGAAACTTTCGTGAACATACTTCAAATCTTCCCAAGTAGTGAACCTGCATCGCAATTAAGACATCGCACCAAGATCCGTGGAACCACCACCATGTCTCTTGATGGAGCGAACCCAAGATTGAGAGGGTTCGATCTTGTCTTGCCAAAGAAGATCGCCTCGAAGCTCCGTCAGCAGTATTATTTTCTCGCCTAAACACCTCTTGAGTAGAAAGCGTGAAAAATTGGGTGAATCTGAGAGGTCGGGTAGATCTAGTTTGTGAGCTCTGACCAACTTTTCCAAAATAGTATATGGGCCGTAGTATCGGGACGATAAGTTTAAGCTCCTCCAGGAGAAAGCGGATTCGCCGAAAAGGTTGGAGTTTGAGATAGACTTGGTCCCCAACCTGAAAACTCATCTCCTGTCTTTTTTTGTCTGCGAAAAACTTCATTCTACTCTGGGCTTGTATGAGGTTTCCTCTAAGCACCTGGTTTAGTTCCCTCCTCTCGGCCATGACGTCCCTTGCCTCAGAATTAGTAGTGTATAGGTAAGAACCTAGCCCCATATGTCTAGGAGGAAAACCATACAACGCTTGGAAAGGGGTACACTTCAAGCTAGTGTGATAGTTTGTATTGCACCAATATTCCGCCAGAGGAAGCCACTTAAGCCACTGCTTTTGGTGTGGAGCTCACCATAGGCGAGGTAATTCTCCAAACACCGAAGCCTCTGCAATACATCCCATCGTTTGTGGGTGGTAGGCGGAGGACATATCAGCCGAGTTCCCATCAACGAACAACTCCTTACAAAAGTGCTTGAACACCTTATCCCCGTAAGAAACTATACTAACAGTGAGGCCCATGTAACTTGTAAATGGCATCGAGGAATTGTAGCCACGATAGGCGGTGTAGGGTGTGACAAAGCTAGGAAATGTCCATATTTTGTGAATCATCCACCACAACTAATATGACATCTTTACCGCAGATTTTGGAAACTCTTCCACAAAATCCATGGAGATATGTGTCCACGCATTATGAGGAATAGGTAATGGCTGCAAAAGTCCCAGATATATGCCCCATCGGGTTTGTTCCTCTAACAAACATCACAACCCCTAACCATATTTAGAACATCGACTTTCATTTTTGCCAATAAAAAGACTTTTAAGCCGCATATAGGTACCACAGATCACAAGTGTCCCCATAGGATGAATGATGCATCTCCGTAAGGAGAGCATTTTTAGTGTAGCATCCGGTCCAATTACCAACTCGCCACTTGTCAGAAGAATACCAAGATCGGTTGGTATTCTCCATGCTTTTTTATCAATAACCTTAGCTAGAACTTGAGAAAGTGTGGATCCAACTGGTAGCTTTGAATAATTTTCGGATCCACCTTGGGGTAGGCAGTAGTAATAGCGAGCAGTCCTTCTCTCGAAGTTCACACACGGAAAGGGCATCCGCTACCTTGTTCTCAACCCCCTTCTTGTACTGGATTTCATAAGTAAGCCCCAACAACTTAGTCAACCACCTCTGTTGGACAGGATTAATATTTTTTTGATCCAGCAGGTGTCGTAGAGCTTGCTGATCTGTCTTGATAACAAATTTATGCCCCTGTAAATAAGTCTTCCATTTCTAGCATGCCATAACCACAACTAAGAATTCCTTCTCATAGATAGATAGAGCTTGATTCTTGGGACGAGAATTACTGCTCATGTAAGCTATATGCCTCGATTTTGCATTAACATCGCACCTACCCCAAGCCACTCAGACCGCTTTCTAACACAAAAGGTTGGGTGAAATGAGGTAGGGCTAAAACTGGTGCAGTAGACATAGCTTCTTTTAATTGATGGAATGCTGCTTCAGCCTCAGAATTCCATTTAAAATTATCCTTCTTGAGCAACCGGGTCGGGGTCTGCCGATTAATCCATACCCTCGACAAACTTCCCTGTAATACCCGTTAGTCTAAGAAGCCCTCGGTTGTTTGACTGCCCAAGGCGGTGGCCAATTAGTCATGCTGGAATTTTTTTTTGGATCTGTTGTAACTCCCCTTGGAGTGATGATATGGCCCAAATATTCAATTCTTTCCTGCCCGAACTGACATTTACTCCCTTTAGCATAGAGAGTATGCTTCCTTAGCAATTCCAGCACCTTCCTTAGATGTGTAAGGTAATCCATTCGAGTTCTGCTGTAAACTAGGATATCATCAAAGAAAATTAGCACAAATTTCCTTAAATGATCATGAAACACCCTATTCATAAGAGATTGGAATGTTGTCGGTGTAGGAAAATCTGATTTTAACCCTCTCCCGAGGATCTATCTTGGATGTTTAATTCACCATACATTGATTATATATCTAGCATGCACCTATATAATTAATTACAACACGTTGGTGTTTTCTCGTGTTTACCTGCGAATTTGTCAGATAAGAATTGGATCAAGACTCGTGCTCTGATCTTCTGGACTGTATCCCGATTGCCTAAACTCCAATGCCGAGTGAGGACAATCTATGGAGAGTGCTATAGAAATTCGCCTTCTTCCTTATCCTTGAGTTTTCGAAAATATCACTATTTTGAATAGTAATTTTCGAGAATTTCACTCTTGGATTAGGGTTTGATTTTCTCTCACCTTATATTTATAATGCAACCCTAAATCCTATCCAGATAGAATTTCGCATATCCAATAAATATAATAATATCACTTAAGATAGATAGATCAAAGCAGTCCCAAAGGGACTCTATAAGGAGGGAGACGATTTTCACTAAGCTCCAGGCCTGGATGGGCCAGCCCATGGATCAAATGCAAGGAATAAAGATGGGCCTCAAATAAATTAATTATCTTATGTTCAGCCTAGAACATAAATTAATTCATAAACATTTATTCATTCCACTAGAGAATAAATCTTTGACTTACCCATTTATTTCCAAGTTGAGTAGGACTTGCACTTAGACTTCTGAATCCCCTTATTTAAGATATCGCATCGTCCATTAATTATTTGACGTTTGACCGCTTAAAATAATTAATATCTTTAATTCCTTAAGTAGTACCACTCAACCTTATTATTGTACTTGAGATAACTCAACTGCGCAGGTTTAGTATAATAAACCTTTTGAGCTCCTTAAGGGGCGCCATCATCCTAAACGGATCGGTGACTCGACATAGGTAACTAGCATGACATACAAGCACCGCCACCACCCAATATGCAGAGAATCTTGGTTATCTCATATAACCCTCACCCATAACAAGTCAAAGTGATGGTCAAGAACTCATACTCACCTAATACCTTATCGAGGTTTAGATCAACGTAAAGTCATCGAGATCTGGGTTCTTCATGGCGGTCGAGATAGAAGAACTCATCTCACTATGATCCGTCGATACGTAGAGACGCACCAAGATAGACAAGCAACCAAGTCAAGTCACTTATCTATACCACGGCTCATACCGACAACTCGTCCTCAAGTTGTCTCACCAGTGATTCTTTTATATCTCATTAAGCGATCAATCATACGTGATTTACGTGATCTACAACACAATCGTATGATCTAACTTATATGAGATAAGGGGACATACATATGCAATCAAGTAAACAATTCAGGATAGGAGATTGTAATAGTGGTAATAGAAACATTGTATACAAGCTCAACCAAACCGCTTCCAGATATAAATCCAACAATCTCCCACTTATACTAAAGCAAAACTTTTAGTATACAATGTGTCTTTCTACTAGCTATTACAAACAACACCATCACTTTGCTTCTCCCACTTATACAAAAGTTTCATTTCTAAGTGGGTGCCATCTTGCACAATCCAAGTCCTCGAATATGCTATTCGTAGAATTTTTTCGGCAGGCTCTTTGTGAATGGGTCAGCTAGGTTATCCGCAGTACCAATCTTTTCAATCAACACGTCTCCTCGTCTAACGATTTCTCGTATGACATGGTACTTTCTCTCTATGTGTTTGGTTGCCTTGTGGGTCCGTGGTTCCTTCGAGTTTACCACTGCACCTCAGTTATCATAGTAAACTATGATACTCTTGGGCAAACCAGGTACCACATCTAGATCCATGAGGTAGTTCTCGAACCATATAGCCTCTTTACCAGCCTCCGAAGTGGCTACATATTCGGCTTCTATGGTAGAGTCCGCAATGCGTCGCTGCTTCGCACTCCGCCAGGACACAGCTCCTCCTCCTAAGGTAAACATATAGCCTGAGGTAGACTTTTTCTCATCACAGTCAGCTTGGAAATCCGAGTCTGAATAACCCAAAGGCATTAGACTATCTGCATGGTAAACTAGCATATAATCTCGAGTCATTTTCAGGTACTTGAGTATATGCTTTACTGATATCTTGCTACTATGCCAACCGCATAGCAGATATCGGGTCTCTTACATAGCATTGCATACATGAGACTTCCTACGGCAGAAGCGTAAGGAACTTGTCTCATTGTCTCTATCTCCTTTGTAGTCATAAGTGACTGCTCCTTAGATAAAGGAACACTATGCTTGAAAGGTAGCATTCCTTTCTTGGCGGTTTGCATACTAAAACGAGTAATCACAGTATCAATGTAAGACGCCTGAGATAAGCTCAACATTTTCCTCTTGCGATCTCGTTAAACCTTGATCCTAAGAATATACGCTGCATCTCCTAAGTCTTTCATTTGAAACTGATCGGATAACCAACTCTTTACGTCTGATAACAACTTCACATTGTTGCCAAGTAGAAGGATGGCATCTACGTAAAGTGCAAGAAATACCACGTCATCGTTGACATCCAAACGATACACACAACTTTCGCTAGGCAACTGGGTAAATCCATAGGACTTTACCACCTCGTCAAAGCGTAAGTTCCATGATCGAAGCTTGCTCAAGTCCATAAATGGACTTTAAGCTTCCATACTAGATGCTCTTCACCCTTCACCACATAACCTTCTCTTGCTGCATATAGATGTCTCTACCTTCTTCAAGGTAACCGCTAGAAAAGCGGTTTCACATCCATTTGCCAAACCTCAAGGTTTAAGTGGTCATGCTATGTGGGAATTTCGATGGACTTGAGCATTGCTATAGCGAAAAGGTCTCATCGAAATCGATGCCCTCAATCTGAGTATACCCTTCGCCACAAGCCCGACTTTAAAAGCGAAACCTCTCCATCCGAATCTCTCTTCTTCAGATACCCACTTACTACCTATGACTTGCTTGCCATCCGTAGAGGTGTCTTTTCGTATACATCCATAGTCGTTATGGACTCAATTTCTAAGTCCATAGCGATGTGCCATGATCATGCATCGATGTCTTGTATCGCCTCCCGTATGTCCATGGGTCGATTATTGCACGCTTTCGTTTCACGACTAAATACAAAGATTCACCCACGAACATAAATCGCTCGGGTTGACGAACAACCCCCACTACGACGAGGCGCTACTAGCACAATGGCAACGGTGGGTGCAGTAACATGTGGTTCTCTATCTTGCACAACTTGCTGGATAGGTGCCACTTGTACGGTCGGTATCTCTAGTGGAACTCGATCCACTTCAATTTCTTGAAGTATCTGGTGTCGATCCATCCCACTAGACACGACATCTTGTACATTTGGTTTAATCGGTGGTGGAATACGATCATCTTCAAGTTCTTGAAGAATGATTTCAACTTTGGATTTATGGTTTTTCATATAATCCTCTTCTAAGAATCGGGCATTAGTGCTAATAATTACCTTCCGATCCTTAGGACTATAGAAATAACCACCCTTCGTTCCTCTAGGATAGCCATAAATAGCACTTTCGATCTAGCATCCAACTTGTCGCCTTTCTTGTTCAAAGACATGTGCCGGATCGCCCATATCCTTATGTGGTTTAAACTAGCTCTTGCCCAAACCACAACTCGAAGGGTCTTATCGATCGACTTGGGCGGTACTAGATTTAGTAAGTATGTCACTGCTTCTAAGGCATACCCCGAATCGAAATAGGCAATGTTGCATAACTCATCATTGATCTAACCATTTCTAAGAGAGTCCTATTTCTTCTCCGACACACCATTTTTTGTGGTGTGCGCGTAGTTAGTTAGTCGAGGTAATCCCACACCGCACCAAATAGTCCATAAACTCACATCGAGGTATTCACCACCGCGATCGCACCACGGTGACTTGATACTTTTACCAAGCTCAGGGAAAACTAGGTTTAGCCTCTCCCGAGGATCTATCTTGATGTTTACTTCACCATACATTGATTATATTCCTAGCATGCGTCTATATAATTAATTGCAACACATAGGGGTTTTCGTGTTTACCTTTGAATCATCGGGATGGATCGGATGAACGGATCGAGACTCGTTCTTTGATCTTCTGGATCGTATCCCGTTGCCCGATCTCTAACGCCGAGTGAGGACGATCTATGGAGAATACTACAAAAATCACCCTAATACTTTCCCTAATTTTCGAGAACCACCCCAAGCTCTATAGGAATACCGAAAATTATGAGGATGTTAATTGATGATTAACCTAGATTTTATCTCTTACCTTATATTTATAATGCATTACCATAATCCCTTAGGAAAGGATCCATGCATATCCCATAAATATAATTATATCCTTATAGGATAAAGAGAAAAATCCTCATCCTTAGAGAGACATATGGGCGCCGATTATCTTCAAGAAGAACGGGCTGGATGGGCCAAAATTGTGGATCAAATGCAAGGAATAAAGATGGGCCTCAAATAAATTAATTATCTTATGTTCAAATTTAACATAAATTAATTTATAAACATTCATTCTTGCCACTCGAGAATAAATGCTGACTTACCCCTTCATTATCGAAGGTGAGTCGGGCTTGCACTTAGACATTACGAATCCCCGTATTTAAGATATCGCACGCCCATTAATTATTTAGAGCATTCTGACTGCTTAAAATAATTAATATCTTTAATTCCTTAAGTAGTACCACTCAACCTTATTATTGTACTTGAGCTAACTCAACCTGCAGGGTTTAGTACAATAAACCTTTTGAGCTCCTTAAGGGGACGTCATCATCCTAAACGGATACGGTGACTCGATACAGATAACTAGCATGACATACAAGCACTGCCACCACCAAAGATGCGGAGAATATTGGGTGAGAACTTATAACCCTCACCCATAACAACTCAAAGTGATGGTCAGCAACTCATACTCACCTAATACCTTATTGATGTTTAGATCATCGTAAGTCACTGAGATCTTGGTTCTTCACGACGGTCGATAGAAGAACACATCTCACTGTGATCCATCAATACGTCGAGACGCATCAAAGATAGACAAGCAACCAAGTCAAGTCACTTCTTATCTATACCGCAGCCTATACCGATAACTCGTCCTCAAGTTTTCTCGATCGTGATTCTTTTCTATCTCATTAAGCTTGACCAATCATACAGACTTACGTGATCTTCTACACATCGTATGATCTAACTTATATATGAGATAAGGGGACACAAATATATGCAATCAAGTATTCAATTCGGATAGGAGATTGTAATAGTGGTAACGAAACATTGTATACAAGCTCAACCAAAACGCTTTGGATACAAATCAACAATCTCCCACTTATACTAAAGCAAACTTTTAGTATACAATGTGTCTCTACTAGCTATTACAAACAAAACCATCACTTTGCTTCTCCCACTTATACAAAAGTTTCCTTTCTAAGTGGGTGCCATCAAGCGCAATCCAAGTCCTCGAACGTGCACCGTAGACTCTTTGCGGCGATCTCTTTGTGAATGGATCCGCTAGGTTATCCGTCGATCAATCTTTTCTATCAAGCATGTCCCCTCGTCTCACGATTTCGTATGACATGGTACTTTCTCTATGTGTTTGGTCGCCTTGTGGATCCGTGGTTCCTTCGAGTTTGCCTGCACTGAGTTATCACGAAGAAACTATGATACTATTGGGCAAACCGGTACCACACCTAGATCCATGAGGTAGTTCTTGAACCATACAGCCTCCTTTTCATGTACTTGAGTATATGCTTTCTCGCAGATCCAATGAGCTTGTCCAGGTTAGACGATATCTAGCTACTATGCCTACCGCACCGGATATCGGCCTCGTACATAAGATTACGTGACATGAGACTTCCTACGGCGGAAGCGTAAGGTACTTGTCTCATTTCCTCTATCTCCTTTGCGGCCATAGGTGATCGCTCCTTAGATAAAGGACCGTCATGCCCGAAGGTAGCAATCCTTTCTTGGCGGTTCGCATACTAAAACGAGTAATCACAAGATCAATGTAAGACGCCCGAGATAAGCTCAATATTTTCCTCTTGCGATCTCGGTAAACCTTGATCCCAAGAATGTACGTACGATCTCCTAAGTCTTTCATTTGAAACCGATCGGATAACCAACTATTTACGCCCGATAACAACTTCACATTGTTGCCAGTAGAAGGATGGCATCTATATAAAGTGCAAGAAATACCACATCACCGTTGACATCTAAACGATACACACAACTCTCGCTAGGCAATGTGGTAAATCCATAGGATTTTACCACCTCCTCAAAGCGTAAGTTCCAGATCGTGAGGCTTGCTTAAGCCCATAAATGGACTTCTTAAGCTTCCATACTAGATGCTCTTCACCTTCACCACATAACCTTCGGTTCTGCATATAGATGTCTCTACCTTCTTCAAGGTAACCGCTTAGAAAAGCGGTTTCACATCCATTTGCCAAACCTCGCGTTTAAGTGAAATGCTATGGCCGTAAGAATTACGATGTACTTGAGCATTGCTATAGCGAAAAGGTCTCATCGAAATCGATGCCCTCAATCTGAGTATACCCTTCGCCACAAGCCCCGACTTTAAAAGCGAAACCTCTCCATCTGAATCTCTCTTCCTCAGATACCCACTTACTACCTATGACTTGCTTGCCATCCGGTAGAGGTCTTTTCGTATACATCCATAGTCAGCATGGACTCAATTTCTAAGTCCATAGCGGTGTGCCATGATCATGCATCGTTGTCTTGTATCGCCTCACCGTATGTCCATGGGTCGATTATTGCTCGCCTGCTTCACGGGACTAAATACAAAGATTCACCCACGAACATAAATCGCTCGGGTTGACGAACAACCTCCCTCTACGACAGCGCGCTACTAGCACAATGGCAACGGTGGGTGCGGTAACACGTGGTTCTCTATCTTGCACAACTTGTCGGATAGGTGCCACTTATGCGGTCGGTATCTCTAGTGGAACTCGATCCACTTCAATTTCTTGAAGTATCCGTGTCGATCCATCCCACTAGACACGACAACTTGTACATTTGGTTTAATCGGTGGTGGAATACGATCATCTTCAAGTTCTTGAAGAATGATTTCAACTTTGGATTTATGGTTTTTCATATAATCCTCTTCTAAGAATCGGGCATTAGTGCTAATAATTACCTTCTGATCCTTAGGACTATAGAAATAACCACCCTTCGTTCCTCTAGGATAGCCAATAAATAGCCTTGCTTCAGATCTAGCATCCAACTTGTCAGCCTTCTTGTTCAGCACATGTGCTGGACTGCCCCATATCCTTATGTGGTTTAAACTAGGCTTGCGCCCAAACCACAACTCGAAAGGGGTCTTATCGACCGACTTGACGGATACTAGATTTAGTAAGTATACATTGCTTTTCTAAGGCATACCCCGTAATCGAAATAGGCAATGTTGCATAACTCATCATTGATCTAACCATTTCTAAGAGTCCTATTTCTTCTCTCTCCGACACACCATTTTGTCAGTGTGTGCCCGGTGTAGTTAGTTGGGAGGTAATCCCACACTGCACCAAATAGTCCATAAACTCGTTACTGAGGTATTCACCACCGCGATCAGACCACAGTGACTTGATACTTTTACCAAGCTTCTGTAGGGAAAACTAGGTTTAGCCCTCTCCCGAGGATCTATCTTGGATGTTTACTTCACCATACATTGATTATATTCCTAGCATGCGTCTATATAATTAATTGCAACACATAGGGGTTTTCTCGTGTTTACCTTTGAATCTGTCGGAGATGGATCGGGATGAACGGATCGAGACTCGTTCTTTGATCTTCTGGACTGTATCCCGGTTGCCCAATCTCTAATGTCGAGTGAGGACGATCTATAGAGAATACTACAAAAAATCACCCTAATACTTTCCCTAATTTTCGAGAACCACTCCCAAGCTCTATAGGAACACCGAAAATTATGAGGATGTTAATTGATGATTAACCTAGATTTTATCTCTTACCTTATATTTATAATGCATTACCATAATCCCTTAAGGAAAGGATCCATTCATATCCCATAAATATAATTATATCCTTATAGGATAAAGAGAATTAAATCCTCATCCTTAGAGAGACATATGGGGCGCCGATTATCTTCAGCAGCAACGGGCCTGGATGGGCCAGCCCAGGGATCAAATGCAAGGAATAAAGATGGGCCTCAAATAAATTAATTATCTTATGTTCAGCCCAGAACATAAATTAATTTATAAACATTCATTCTTGCCACTCGAGAATAAATGCTGACTTACCCCTTCATTATCGAAGGTGAGTCGGCTTGCACTTAGACATTACGAATCCCCGTATTTAAGATATCGCACGCCCATTAATTATTTAGAGCATTCATTGCTTAAAATAATTAATATCTTTAATTCCTTAAGTAGTACCACTCAACCTTATTATTGTACTTGAGCTAACTCAACCTCGGGGTTTAGTATAATAAACCTTTGAGCTCCTTAAGGGGCGCCATCATCCTAAACGGATACGGTGACTCGACATGTATAACTAGCATGACATACAAGCACCGCCACCACCAAAGATGCGGAGAATATTGGGTTAGAACATATAACCCTCACCCATAACAACTCAAAGTGATGGTCAAGAACTCATACTCACCTAATACCTTATTGATGTTTAGATCATCGTAAGTCACCGAGATCTTGGTTCTTCACGACGGTAAGATAGAAGAACACATCTCATCGTGATCCATCAATACGCCGAGACGCATCAAGATAGACAAGCAACCAAGTCAAGTCACTTCTTATCTATACAAGAGCCTATACCGACAACTCGTCCTCAAGTTGTCTCGATCAGTGATTCTTTTATATCTCATTAAGCTCGACCAATCATACTTACGTGATCTTCTACACAATCGTATGATCTAAGTTATATATGAGATAAGGGACACGATATATGCAATTAAGTATTAAAT
Source organism: Salvia rosmarinus (assembly GCA_036937905.1). Taxonomy (NCBI): domain Eukaryota; kingdom Viridiplantae; phylum Streptophyta; class Magnoliopsida; order Lamiales; family Lamiaceae; genus Salvia; species Salvia rosmarinus. The sequence continues at coordinate 16,528,066 of CM072814.1, forward strand.
TCGGATAGGAGATTGTAATAGTGGTAACAGAAACATTGTATACAAGCTCAACCAAAACGCTTTCGATATACAAATCAACAATCTCCCACTTATACTAAAGCAAACTTTTAGTATACAATGTGTCTCTACTAGCTATTACAAACAAAACCATCACTTTCTTCTCCCACTTATACAAAAGTTTCCTTTCTAAGTGGGTGCCATCAAGCGCAATCCAAGTCCTCGAACGTGCACTTGCAGACCTTTTGCGGCAAGCTCTTTGTGAATGGATCCGCTAGGTTATCCGTCGATCAATCTTTTCTATCAGCATGTCCCCTCGTCTCACGATTTCTCGTATGACATGGTACTTACTCTCTATGTGTTTGGTCGCCTTGTGGATCCGTGGTTCCTTCGAGTTTGCATCGCACCGAGTTATCACAAGAAACTATGATACTCTTGGGCAAACCAGTACCACACCTAGATCCATGAGGTAGTTCTCGAACCATACACCTCCTTTTCGTGTACTTGAGTATATGCTTTCGCGCACCAATGAGCTTGTCCAGGTTAGACGATATCTAGCTACTATGCCACCGCATACCGATATCGGCCTCGTGCATAGCAATGCGTATATGAGACTTCCTACGGTGGGCGTAAGGAACTTGTCTCATTTCCTCTATCTCCTTGCGATCACAGTGATCGCTCCTTAGATAAAGGAACGCCATGCCTGAAAGGTAGCAATCCTTTCTTGGCGGTCTGCATACTAAAACGAGTAATCACAGTATCAATGTAAGACGCCTGAGATAAGCTTAACATTTTCCTCTTGCGATCTCGGTAAACCTTGATCCCAAGAATGTACGCTGCATCTCCTAAGTCTTTCATTTGAAACTGATCGGATAACCAACTCTTTACGTCTGATAACAACTTCACATTGTTGCCAACTAGAAGATTGTCATCTACATAAAGTGCAAGAAATACCACATCACCGTTGACATCTAAACGATACACACAACTCTCGCTAGGCAACTGGGTAAATCCATAGGATTTTACCACCTCCTCAAAGCGTAAGTTCTAGGATCGTGAGGCTTTCTTAAGCCCATAAATGGACTTCTTAAGCTTCCATACTAGATGCTCTTCACCCTTCACCACATAACCTTCGGGTTGCTGCGATATAGATGTCTCTACCTTCCTCAAGATAACCGTGGTTTTCACATCCATTTGCCAAACCTCGAGGTTCAAACGGGTCACATGGCCAAAAGAATTACGATGGACTTGAGCATTGCTACAGTGAAAAGGTCTCATCGAAATCGATGCCCTCAACTGAGTGTACCTTTCGCCACAAGCCCGGCTTTAAAAGTCAAACCTCTCCATCTCGAATCTCTTCCTCTCAGATACCCACTTACTACCTATGGCTTCATTGCCATCCGGTAGAGGTGTCTTTCAGATACATCCATAGCTATTATGGACTCAATTTCTAAGTCCATAGCGGTGTGCCATGATCTTGCATCAATGTCTTGTATCGCCTCATCAGATATCCATGGGTCGATTTTGCATGTTCGCTTCCCGTGACTAAACCAAGATTCACCCACTAACATAAATCGCTCGGGTTGACGAACAACCTCCCACTACGACGAGGCGCCATCGAACAATGGCAACGGTGGGTGTAGTAACTTGTGGTTCTCTATCTTGCACAACTTGTCGGATAGGAGCCACTTGTCGGCCGGTATCTCCAAAGGAACTCCCACCCACTTCAATTTCTTGAAGTATCCGTGTCGATCCTCCCACTGACACCCACATCTCGCACTTTCGCTTAATCGGTGGAATACGATCATCTTCTAATTCTCAAGAATGATTTCAACTTTGGATTTATGGTTTATCATATAATCCTCTTCTAAGAATCGGGCATTAGTGCTAATAATGACCTTCCCGATCCTTAGACTATAGAATAAACCACCTTTCGTCCTCTAGATAGCCAATAAACGACCTTGCGTCGGATCTAGCCTCCAACTTGTCGCCTTCTTGTTCAAAGACATGTGCCGGATCGCCCCATATCCTTATGTGGCTTAAACTAGGCTTCGCCCAAACCACAACTCGAAGGGGTCTTTTCGATCGACTTGATGGTACTAGATTTAGCAAGTATGCACCGCTTTCTAAGGCATACCCCGAACGAAATAGGCAATGTTGCGTAACTCATCATTGATCTAACCATTTCCAAAAGAGTCCTATTTCTTAGCTCGACACACCATTCTCATTGTGGTGTGCTCGTGTAGTCTACCGAGGTAATCCCACACTTTACTAGATAGTCCATAAACTCGTTCTCGAGGTATTCGCCACCGCGATCGACCGCAATGACTTGATACTTTTACCAAGCTTCGCTCCACTTCCGCCTTAAACTCTTTGAATTTCTCAAAGCATTCGCACTTGCGGTGAAGCGGTATATGTATCCGCACTTGAGTAATCGCCAATGAAAGTGACAAAATACTGTATTCTCCACGAGCTTGTGTGAAATCGGTCCACACAGTCGAATGGACTAGCTCCAACACTTCTTTGGCTCTATGACCCTTCGCTTTGAAGGGTCTAGTCGACATCTTACCTTCTATACAGATTCACCGACCGGGAACGTAGTAACTGTTAGATTACCCAACGCCCATTCTTAGCCGCTTTGGATCCTATTTAGATTGATGTGACCTAATCTAAGATGCTAGAGTAATGTGGTGTCGCTCATGAAGAAAACTTTCTCTTTTAGGGTTTGTAGACGATGCAACATAGTTATAGGTATTATGTTTAGCGTAAATAGTATAAAGCTTAATTATATAATGTGCCAACACAGATAACTTCGTTATTTCTTATGATAGAAACACTACTATAAAAATAATGAATATCCATGAATAAACAATTTCAAATGTAAACAAGGTTCCACTAAAATCCGGCACATATAAAACATCTTTCAATACTAAAACTGTTCTATCAAAATATAAAGTAACATCTCCGATCGCAACGACCTCGACTTTCGCGCTGCCCATGGAGATCGTTATCTCGCCATCATGCAGCCTCCTCGTCGCAGGAACCCACGCAAGGTGTAACAAACATGATCACCGACCGCGTTCTACTACCCATGAATGAGTAGAACAAGTCGCTAAATATGTTTCACATACTAAAGATAATGGCGCACTGAGCCTCGAGCATAGAGCACTTGGCCTTCCAATGGCGGTCTTGCCGCAACTGAAGCACATGCCCTCTCCTTTGGCTTCTTTAAGCCTCCTGGAAGTCATGTTCTTGCCTCATTACTCCCACTATTTCCTTGCCTCTACCACCTTTGGTGCCCTTTTCTTTTTCCATTTTGCAACGGAAAATTTGGGCCCCTAGATGTGCTAGCAAGAGCATGTGCTCCTTTTCCCATAACCCTTCCGCCGCCACGAGATCATTAAGCAACCGACTAAGTGTATACCGGTCTTGCTCATGATCGCATTCACACGAAAATTCTCAAAAGACTTGGCAAGGTGTATTGAGGATGATATCGACCTTGGCTTCGCCAATACCTCCTCCCAACCGATCAAGACTATCCATGAGACGAGTCATGTGGGAGACATGTTCATGGACCGAACTTCCTTCTTCCATCTTACACGCTAAGATTTCTCTCATTGTGTGGGCGGATTGTCCGATCCGATTGCCCAAACTTACTTTCGAGACTTGACCATATTTCGTCGCGTCTCACCATCGATCGATGTCAGCACCGCAAGCCTTTGGACATAGTAGTCATCATATAGCATTTGGCCATATTGTTCGACTTATGCCAAAGTCCGCTCTCGACTCGCTCATTAGTCGATGCATCGATAAGGGCATCGGTTTAGGAGTAGTGAGAACAAACATGTGTTCTTCAAATGATAAGAACATATTCCATGTTTCGCTTCCACTCGATAAAATTCGGACGGATAAGGGATTTTGTGCGAGCATATTGATAATCGGTGTAAGAGACATATCTCGAAAAGTTAATGTAAACACATAAGCATACGATCGCACATAATTCGTGAATAATAATATTGTAACCTTTGATAAAACAATATTAATTGAAACCTCCAATCGCCCAAGGAATTCAACATGCAAGCCACACGTGTGGGCGTTTACACATGAACCCCTCGACCGCACTAAAATATACATTTTAGTCGCTTAATTTCAATCCATGTCAACTTATCCGTATGACAAATGAAATTAATGATTGGACCTTACTAGACCACATCACTATCGCAAGAAGGGACTTCATGGGGAGTTGTACTCGAGGTGATGTCTAAGCAATGACCACAATTTTAACAAAGTAGAAATGAATTTTAGAATTGGCATACTCACTAGACCATACCGCCCAATCCAAATTCTTTAGTTATCTCATTTTATATCCATCTCTAGAGAACTTATGAAAATCGCACATGCAAGCCACGCGTGTGGATCGCCATACATGAAACTCCCACTTCTCAAAACATTTAAAATGTTTTATTTAGAAATCTCATCTAACAAACTTATGATAAACAAAGTGCAAGCAAGCCACGCGTGTGGGCGCCACTCACAATGCGCCTCACTTTGTTTAGAGATCAAAAGTGGAGGTTGACATTTTAATTTGAAAATTAATATGTCGGGTTACTAGCTTAGTCTTTTGTTTCAAAAGGTTTGTCCATGCGCATCACGTAATCCCAACATGCTTTTCTACGTAACTCAACATGTAAAACATGCTCGCAGAATTCTAAAAATGCGTGAAAACTAATAAACCTAGCATGCTTACTATACGCATCCAATCACGAAAACATATAATATGTTTGTCTCACGTAATTTAAACATACATAGCATGCTTCAAGATAATTTAAACATCCACGACATGCAATGAACGATTAAAAATAAAATAAAACGCTCATCGTGGGCCCACTCGTGGAACCTGCACTTTCGCCTAATCTATTAAATAGAATTGCAAAGCATGATCTTCATAAACTTTGAAAAATGGGCCTCGTGCACGGGCACGGACCGGATTCATCAAACCGGATTCGGGTCGAAAATCGTTAAGTGGCCGAAAAAGGGTCCGGGCGGGTTGGCCCAAAATGGATCGGGCCGCCAGGGCACAGCCCACGCGCGCCCAACACACCGCCGCCGCCCCACTCTGCGCCGCCTCGCGTGCTCCTCGCGGGCTGCCTTACGGTCGCTAAGATGACCGCGACCCGTCGAGCACGCGTGCTCGCCATGCTCGCGCCGCCGCCGCGGCGGCGCTTTGCCTCGCTGGTTGACCTCGTGATCGCGAGCCCGCCGCGCGCCGGGGATCTCGCGACAAACGTGAGCCCGCCGCCCGCGTCGGAATCTCAGACGAACAAAGCGCAGCATCCTCACGGACGCGAAGGTGCCGTGAACCACGACGAGCGCCGCCGGCGTGCACACTCGGCGCCAGCGGTGCCGAGGCTTCCGTGCACGCGCGCACCGCGCACCCTGGCTGTCGAGCCGTGTCGCCCGCTTCGCCCATCTCGCCGAGCTACCGAAATGTGCATGGCGCCGAGCAGTGTGCCGCGAGCGCCGAGCACGCACGGCGTGCCGTCGCCCGAACACCCTCACACCGTGCGGCCTTTTTCGATGTCTTCCCATCATTTGGTTCTTCGTGCTTTCGTCTTTATTCTTCTTTTATAGATAAGATTTACAGGGAAAAATCTAATCTAACCACGGATTTTCTCGTGGTGAAAAACAAAATCCGACAAAAAATAAAACCGAGCTACGATGAACGACAGATCCAACAATTAATTAATTGCGCACGTAATAATCAAACGTGAATTAATCCAACAGAGCCAAGATACTGATCCCAGGCTCTGATACCAATTGTAAGAAAAACTAGGTTTAGCCCTCTCCCGAGGATCTATCTTGGATGTTTAATTCACCATACATTGATTATATTCCTAGCATGCGTCTATATAATTAATTACAACACATAGGGCTTTTCTCGTGTTTACCTTTGAATCTGCTCGGGGATGGATCGGGATGAACGGATCGAGACTCGTGCTTTGATCTTCCGGATCAGATCCCTACGCCCAATCTCCAACGTCAGTGAGGACGATCTATGGAGAATACTACAAAAATCACCCTAATACTCTCCTAATTTTCGAGAACCACTCCCAAGCTCTATAGGAATACCGTAAATTATGAGGATGTTAATTGATGATTAACCTAGATTTTATCTCTTACCTTATATTTATAATGCGTTACTATAATCCCTTAAGGAAAGGATCCATGCATATCCCATAAATATAATTATATTCTTATAGGATAAAGAGAATAAAATCCTTATCCTTAGAGAGACATATGGGCGCGATTTTCTTCAAGAAAGAACGGGCCCGGATGGGCAACCCATGGATCAAATGTAAGGAATAAAGATGGGCCTCAAATAAATTAATTATCTTATGTTCACCCTGAGAACATAAATTAATATATAAACATTCATTCATGCCACTAGAGAATAAATGCCGACTTACCCTTTATTACCGAAGGTGAGTCAGAGGCTTGCACTTAGACATTACGAATCCCAGATTTAAGATATCGCACGTCTATTAATTATTTAGAGCATTACATTGCTTAAAATAATTAATATCTTTAATTCCTTAAGTAGTACCACTCAACCTTATTATTGTACTTGAGCTAACTCAACTGCAGTGGTTTAGTACAATAAACCTTTTGAGCTCCTTAAGGGGCGCCATCATCCTAAACGGATACGGTGACTCGTCTGAGATAACTAGCATGACATACAAGCACCGCCACCACCCAAGATGCGGAGAATATCAAGGTTAGAACATATAACCTCACCCATAACAAGTCAAAGTGATGGTCAAGAACTCATACTCACCTAATACCTTATCGAGGTTTAGATCATCGTAAGTCACCGAGATCTTGGTTCTTCACGACGGTCGATAGAAGAACACATCTTACTATGATCCATCAATACGTCGACGCGTGCAAGATAGACAAGCAACCAAGTCAAGTCACTTCTTATCTATACCGCAATTATACCGACAACTCGTCCTCAAGTTGTCTCACCATGATTCTTTTTATATCTCATTAAGCTTGACCAATCATACAGACTTTTGTGATCTTCTACACACTGTATGATCTAACTTATATATGAGATAAGGGGACATAGATATATTCAATCAAGTATTCAATTCAGATAGGAGATTGTAATAGTGGTAACAGGAAACATTGTTTACAAGCTCAACAAAAACTGCTTTCAGTATACAAATCCAACAGCTTCGTCTCCACTTCCGCCTTACATTCTTTGAATTTCTCAAAGCATTCAGACTTGCGTGAAGCGGTACATGTATCCGTACCTTGAGTAATCGCCAATGAAAGTGACAAAATACTGCATTCTCCCCGAGCTTGTGTGGATATAGGTCCACACAGGTCAGAATGGACTAGCTCCAACACTTCTTTTGCTTTATAACCCTTCGCTTTGAAGGGTCTGGTCGACATCTTTCCTTCTATACAGGATTCACAGATTGGGAACGGAGTAACTGTGAGATCACCCAATGCTCCATTCTTAGCCAGTCTTTGGATCCTATTTAGATTTATGTGACCTAATCTAAGATGCCAGAGAAATGTGGTGTCATCTTGTGAAGAAAACTTTCTCTTCTTAAGGTTTGAAGTAGATGCAACATAATTAAAGGCATTATGTTTGGTAGAAATAGTATAAAGCGAATTATATAAAGTGCCACCACAGATAACTTCGTTATTTCTTATGATAGAAACACCACTATAAAAACAATGAATATCCATGAATAAATAGTTTGGAACGAAAATAAGGTTCCACCGAACTCCAAGCACATATAAAACTTCTTTAATACTAAAACTGCTTCTATCAAAACATAAAGAAACATCTCCGACTTCAACGGCCTCGACTTTCACCGCGTTGCCCATGGAGATCGTTATCTCGCCATTATGCAGATCCCTTGTCCGCAGGAACCCCAAAGAGGTGTAACAAACATGATCAGCCGCACCCGTATGTACTACCCATGAATGAGTAGAACAAGTCGCTAAACATGTTTCAGTTACTAAAGCAAATGGCGTACCTTGAGCCATGAGCATAGGGCACTTGGCCTTCCAATGCCCAGTCTTGCCGCACTTGATGCACTTCTCCCTCTCCTTTGGCTTTTTCAAGCCTCCGGTGGCAGCCATGCTCCTGCTCCCACTGGTTCCTTTGCCTCTACCACCTTTGGTGCCCTTTTTTTTGCTTCCATTTTTCAACGGAAAATTTGGGCCCTTAGATGTGCTAGCAAGGGCATGTGCTCCTTTACCATGACTCCTTCCGTGGCCACGAGATAATTAAGGAACCGACTAAGTGTATACTCGGTCTTGCTCATGATCGCGTTTCGCAAAAATTCTCAAAGACTTGGGCGGTGTGTTGAGGATGATATCGACCTTGGCCGCCGTCCAATACCTCCTCCCAACCGATCAAGACTATCCATGAGACGAGTCATGTGGGACATGTTCATGGACCGAACTTCCTTCTTCCATCCTACAAGCCAAGATTTCTCTCATTGTGTGGAAGCAGATGTCTAATCCGACCGCCCAAACTTACTCTCGAGACTTGACCATATTTCGGTCATCTACCATCGACTAATGTTACAGCGCAAGCCTTTGGACATAGTAGTCATCATATAGCATTTGGGCATATTGTTTGACTAATGCCAAAGTCCGCCTTGACTCTCGCTGCTCATTAGTCGATGCGTCTGTAAGGGCATCAGGTTTGGGAGTAGTGAGAACAAACATGTGTTCTTCAGCGATAAGAACATATTCCATGTTTTGTTTCCACTCGATAAAATTTGGACCAGATAGAGGATTTTGTGCGAGCATATTGATAATCGGTGTAAGATACATATCTGAAAAGTAATGTAAACACATAAGCATACGATTGCACATAATTCGTAACAATAATATTGTAACCTTTTGATAAAACAATATCAATTGAAACCACCAATCGCCCAAGGAATTCCACATGCAAGCCACGCGTGTGGACGTTTACACATGAACCCCTCGACCAAACTAAAATAAACCTTTTAATCGTTTAATTTCAATCCATGTCAACTTATCCTTATGACAAATGAAATTAATGATTGGACCTTACTAGACCACATCACTATCATAAGAAGGGACTTCGCGGGAAGTTGTACTTGAGGTGATGTCTAAGCAATGGCCACAATTTTAACAATGAAAATGAATTCTTAGAATTGGCATACTCACTAGACCATACCGCTTCAATCCAAATTCTTTGTCTTCTCATTTTAAATCTATCTCTAGAGAATTTATGAAAATCGCATATGCAAGCCACGCGTGTGGACGTCTACACATGAAACTCCCACTTCTCAATAGATTAAAATATTTTATTTAGAAATCTCATCTAACAAACTTATGACAAACAGTGCAAGCAAGCTAAGCGTGTGGACGTTTACTCACAAAGCGTATCACTTTGTTTAGAGATTAAAAGGTGGAGGTCTTGACATTTGAATTTTAATAATTAATATGTCGGGTTATTTGCTTAGTCTTTTGTTTCAAAAGGTTTGTCCATGCAGATCATGTAATCCTAGCATGCTTTTCTATAGAACTCAACATGTAAAACATGCTCATGAAATTCTAAAATATGCTTGAAAAACACGATAAACCTAGCATGCTTACTATGCGATCCAATCACGAAAACATATAATATGTTTATCTACGTAATTAAACATACATAGCATGCTTCGCATAATTTAAACATCCACGCCATGCTTTGAACGATAAAAATAAAATAAAATCGCTCATCGCGCCCCACTGTGGATCCTCAGATTTCTACCAAATTTATTACATAAATTTGTAAAGTAAAGATCTTCATAAAAATCTCGAAAACGGGCCTCGCGTGCACGGGCACGGACCGGATTCGTCAAAACTGGATTTGGGTCGAAAAATTAAAAACGGGCCGAAACAGTGGATCGGGCCGGGTCGGGTCAAAAATCTGGAACCGGGCCGAAAATCCGGGTCTGGGCCGAAAATCCGAGTCTCGGTCGGAAACGGGCTAGGTCGGCCCAAAATGAGATGGGCCTGCCAGGGCATGACCACGGTAGCGTGTCCAAAGACCATCCGCCGCCTTGCTTTGACCGCCTCCCCGCCGAAGTTCTACCAAAGAACGCCACACGACTGGGCGCCCATCTCGCCGAAAGCATCGCCGCCTGGTCGCTTGAGCAACACGCACCGTGTTGCCCGACCCCGCCGAGCTGCCGGGAAACATCGCGCAGCCCCGCCGAGGAGCACCGAGCAACGTCGCACTGCCCGAGAGAGACCCTGCGCGCGCCGTCGCCCACTCGTCGAGACCTGCCTCGCCACATCGAGAGACGCTGTCGAGCCGTCTGTGCGCAGGTGCCGACATCTACCGAGAAAACCTACGCGCGACTCGCGCGCTATCGCCCAACGCCCTACCGAGGTAAGCCGAGCTGCGTCACCCGAGAACGCCCGCACGCACTGCACAGGCTGCCGAGGCCGTCTGCGCATGCAGCCGAGGGCGCCTGCGTGCTGTCGAGCGCGTGACCTGACGAGGCGCGCTGAGGCTCCCGCACGATAAATGCGTGCCCCAGCCGCCGCCCACCAGCATCTACCGGGCGCGTCGCCATGACCCACCGAGCGTGCACGCTCAGCGCTGAGGTGTGCCGACGTATCCATGCGTAAATTGCATGCCCCGCACGCCCGACTACCGAGCCGTGCCGCCCAGCTTTGCCGATGCCGCCCTCGTCTGTCTGCGGCCACCGAAAAGCTGCGCATGGTGCATGTCGCACCATGCGTCCGATTTCTGGCGTGCCTCCGGTCGTCTCGTTTTTTGTGCTTTTTTTCTTCGTTTTTCTTTTACAGATTAGAATTACAAGAAAAAATTCTAATCTAACCACGGATTTTCTCGTGGTGAAAAACAAAATCCGACAAAAACAAAAACGAGCCACGATGAATCAGCGGATCCACAATTAATTAATTGCACGTAATAATCAAACGTGAATTAATCCAGCAGCCAAGATTTTGATCCCGTGCTCGATACCAATGTAGGGAAATCGATTTTAACCCTCTCCCGGGATCTATCTTGGATGTTTAATTCACCATACATTGATTATATACCTAGCATGCACCTATATAATTAATTGCAACACGTTGGTGTTTTCTCGTGTTTACCGCGAATTTGCCGTGCAAGGATTGGATCAAGACTAGCGTGCTCGATCTTCCGATCGTATCCCGATGCCTAAACTCCAATGCCGAGTGAGGACAATCTATGGAGAGTGCTATAGAAATTCGCCTTCTTCCTTACCCTTGAGTTTTCAAAAATCTCACTATTTTGAATAGTAATTTTCGAGAATTTCACTCTTGGATTAGGGTTTGATTTTCTCTCACCTTATATTTATAATGCAACCCTAAATCCTATCCAGATAGAATTTCTGCATATCCAATAAAAATAATAATATCACTTAAGATAAATAGGATCAAAACAGAGTCCCAGTGGGACTCTATAAGGAGGGGGACGATTTTCACTAAGCTCCAGGCCTGGATGGTCCAGCCCAGGGATCAAATGCAAGGAATAAAGATGGGCCTCAAATAAATTAATTATCTTATGTTCAGCCTAGAACATAAATTAATTCATAAACATTTGTTCATGCGACTAGAGAATAAATGCCGACTTACCCCTTTATTTCTGAAGTTGAGTCGGGCTTGCACTTAGACATCACGAATCCCCGTATTTAAGATATCTCACGTCCATTAATTATTTACAGCATTCTGACTGCTTAAAATAATTAATATCTTTAATTCCTTAAGTAGTACCACTCAACCTTATTATTGTACTTGAGATAACTCAACCTGCGGGGTTTAGTACAATAAACTTTTGAGCTCCTTAAGGGGCGCCATCATCCTAAACGGATACGGTGACTCGACGGGTAACTAGCATGACATACAAGACTGCCACCACCCAAGATGCAAAGAATCTTGGGTTATCTCATGTAACCCTCACCCATAACAAGTCAAAGTGACGGTCAGCAACTCATACTCACCTAATACCTTATCGAGGTTTAGATCAATGTAAAGTCACCGAGATCTAGGTTCTTCACGATGGTCAGATAGAAGAACTCATCTCACTGTGATCCATCAATACGTCGAGGCGTACCAGCATAGACAAGCAACCAAGTCAAGTCACTTCTTATCTATACCGCAGCCTATACCGACAACTCGTCCTCAAGTTATCTCAGCTGTGATTCTTTTATACCTCATTAAGCTTGACCAATCATACGTACTTACAGTGATCTACAACACAATCGTATGATCTAACTTATATATGAGATAAGGGACATACATATGCAATCAAATAAACAATTCAGATAGGAGATTGTAATAGTGGTAGCGGAAACATTGTATACAAGCTCAACCAAAGCGCTCCGGTATACAAATGTAATAGCCGGGCTTTACAAAGCCCAAATGGCATCACCAAAAACTCATAGTGTCCTTGATGAGTAGTGAAAGCTGTGAGGTGTCAGTCAGTAGGAGTAACCAAAATTTGGAAGTAACCAGACCTTAAGTCCAGTTTAGAAAAATATTGTGCTCCAAATAACTCATCTAATAGTTCATCAATGAGAGGAATTGGATAGTCATGTTTCATAGTGAGCGAATTCAAATATCTGTAATCAACACACATTCTCCATGTGTGATCTTTTTTCTTACCAAGATGATGTTGAGTAGAAAAGGGCTCTCTTATCTTTGAATTATTCCATCCTTTAGCATATCTCTAATGATCTTCTCATTCTGATCTTTGTGGCTGTGTGAAGTTCTATATAGATGTTGATGATTAGGCATGCTTTTGGGTTTTAGCCTAATTTGATGCTCAACTCCCCTTACAGGTGGTGGGCCATGGGGTTCCTCAAACACATCTTTGAACTCTTCCAAGAGGTGAGTGAGAGATAGTTCCTCACTGAAATCGACTGGAAAGGGCTTATGAGGTAAAACTCTTCTACTTCATTCATTTTTTTTTTGTATGAGGCTATAAAGACCAGTTGTGGTGATCATTTGGCAGTCAGCATCACTAACCATTGCCTGTAATTTCACCCTCTGTTTGCCCAGACTAACTGTGAATGTCATTTTCTCGTAGTCCAATTCAATGGGTGTACAATGTTTGAGCCAATCCCCTCCTAAGATTAGATCATACCCTTCATTAGCCAAGATCCTAGGTGAATAGGTGAATTGGTGGCCTTGTACTGTCTAAGTGAAATTAGTAGCCTTGTGAGTGCTTACTAATTTCTAACCATTAGCTACCTTCACTAGAATAGGTTTTTCCCTTTCTAGCCTGCTACCCAATTTCTTGGTTGTTCCTTCTTGCAAGAAACTAAAGGTGCTACCAGTATCTACCAATATCTTCAGTTTGTGTCCAGCCACCTCACCAATAACCCTCATAGTTGTAAGTCCCAATTCACCCAGCAATGCATTAATGGACATCTGAATTTCTTCCATAGGCTCAGGTTCAGACTCCACCACCTCTACTTCTGCATATTCCCCTTCATGTTGTAGATGTATCAACTCCTAATCTTCTGACATAGTCATGTAGAATACCATGTGTTTGCACTTATTCCCATAAACAAAAGTTTCATCACAATTATAACATAATCTTTTATCCCTCCTTGCTGCCATTTCAGCCTTAGTTAGCAACTTGATGGGATTTTTTGTACTGTTTTGATTGAGGGGTTTGTGCACAACATTTCCCTCTGGTCTCTTATAGCTTGATCCTTGACTTGAAAATGATCTGGGTAGTGCTGGTTTAACCCTTTTGGCGATTGCCTCAAGGGTATAAATCTGTCTCTGTCCCAAGTCTACTACATCATGTAGTGTCTTAGGATTAAATAATAGCATGAAATTCTGCATCTCCTCAGACAACCCACTGATGAAGTTTGCCACAAAATACTCATCTCGAATCTTCGAATATGACTACTTATCGATAAGCATGCTCTTAATTCTTCAAACTTCCACATAAGAATCATAAGACCGTTTGTTTAAGATTTTCGAATTCCATAATGATTTTTCCCTCATTAATATCTTCAAACCTGGCAACTACCACCTGTAAAAACTGATTCCAGCTGACATCCACAAGGTTTTCACACCAAAAATTTTGGAACCATTGTAAAGCCTTGCCCTGAAAATTATGAATAGCTATTTGCAGTGGTCATCAGTTATAGAGGGCGTGAGCTTGAAATAGCTATTACATTTAATAATCCATGCTCGAGGATTAGATCCATTAAACTTAGGAAAATCAACTTTATAGAAAGAATTACCCATTCCAGATTGAGGATATTCAATCTTAAACTTGGAGGAAGATGAATGTTTGTAGTGGTAACCTTCGGTATTGGGTGGATCTCCCAAGACTGATTCATCATCAAATAGTGTCTTCTTGTTGCTGAGATTCAGCAGCTGCAACTGGATTTCAGCTAAAACATTAGATAAATGTTCACATTTCTTGTCGATTCCCTGCATTTTCTGTTCCACCTTCTGATCAACACCCAGAATTTGCTCATGTAGTCTTTCTTCAGCTGCTGCACGTTTCATTGTTTCTGTATTTAAAATCTTATCTAGTTTCTTTTTGTCTTCTTTGCGCATCCTTGAACTGGTAACTTGACCATGTTTGCCTGCACTCGCTTCAAGATTGCGGTGCCTTGCTCTGATGCCAATTGTAATAGACCCTGTAATTTTTGTATGTAATTCCCTTGTAAACCGAACTGGTGATTTGTATGTATGGATAATCGAGAATGAGAGTGAGAAAGAAAGAGAATTGGAGGAAGAACTTTGAGATAACTTTCTAATTAACCAAAACTTGGGAAACAAGAGAACATATAGTGTGATCCAACGCTATAACAACCTGGGCCCACCAAACAAACAACTAAGAGTTTAAGTAATTAAAACAATACTAATAGAAAGGAAAAAATCGTAAAAACGCACGCTGAACACACACGATTTCACGGACTCCACTTTATCCAACAAAAATGCCCCAAATACGTCTAACCCTAATTCTTCTTCTTCAGCCACAAAAATCAAAGCTTTATCCTTTCCTCTTCAAATCTTCTCGGTACATAACATAGAGCATGTACTTTTAACTTTTTAAATGAAATTATATATTTTTATTTGATAACATCGATTCCATGTACTTTTATTTAATTATTGAGTTATCGACTTTTATTTGTGATCAATATCATTTCATTTTATTTCAAATGGACTTGTGTGCTTTGCTTTTTAATTATGCCCCTCTGTTTTCATTTGTAAAAAATAAGCCCATGTACATTTATCCTTATTAAAAACGTATTTGAAAATTCAAAATATCATAAATCCATATATGCAGTACCGAAAAAATAGGAAGATCTATATCAATTATACAATAACCTTATTTTAAACAAAAAAAATCTCCTATACAACGTGCAACTGATGATCCAAGATATTGCAAATACCACCGATGTATCGGGCATCCCATACACGATTGCTTCATATTCAAAGAAAAGATCATGCGGCTAGCTCGAGTAGGGAAGATATCCCTCAAAGAGGAAAATAATGTAGCAAATGTTGTCACCCCTGAATCCAACGACGTAGTTGAGGGTATTGGGACATTGTATGATACAACAGACCAAGTAAGAGATCAATTCAAGTCAAATGTGATTGATGATGAAGGTGTCTTGACAATCATATTCTCCAACGAGGATTTACAGCTTTGATCTGAGCCTCATAATAGGTCACTGTTCGTGAGTTGCTTCACCCACGAGCAGAAAGTCGATAGGATCCTCATTGATGGAGGATCGACTGTTAATATCTTACTACTAAGAACATTGAAGCAATTGAAAATTCCAATAGATGACTTATCCATCAGTCGATTGATGATTCAAGGATTCAACCATGAAGAACAAATGGACTTTGGCACCATAAGGTTGAACTTGCTAATGAGAGACATGAGTTCAACCGCAATGCTTTATGTAATTGATGCCAAAACATCATACAATATGTTTCTTGGTCGATCGTGGCTACATGAAAATGGTGTCATACCTTCTACGTTGCATCAATGTCTCAAGTATCATTAAGATAGTGTCGTGAGGATAGTGGTCGGCGATAAAAAATCATTTACAGAAGTTGAGTCATATTTTGTTGATGCTAAATTATACATGATAAAGACAACAAAAGAAGTAGAAATTGAGCATTATAAAGAACATGAAGTCAGCCCGATTGTCAAGAATAAAACTTCTATCATCAAGACGAACTCATTCAAGGGACTGACGATGCTTCTGACCAAGATCGATGCTAAAAGACCAACTCCTCTACCACTTGAAGGGTTTGTTTGATCAAAGCAAAGTAATGTTACTAAACATGGAGAATTTTCAGACAACAAAATCACAAAGCATTTCGATCCAAAGGCATACAAGCCCCTCGTTAATGTTAGATATAATCCTCAAGAAAGCCTACACTAAAACTTCACTCGAAGAAGAAACATGATGTGGTCCAAAATACTAAAGTAGGTTTAGGATTTGTGCCAAAAGCGTCTGTTCGAATCATGATAAACACACTTTTTACTAGTTTAATAATGATATATTAGGATAAATTTAGATTAGTTTAAGTGCATTTATATAGTTGATATTATGTTTTTAGCCACTTTAAGAAGATACTGCTCTTGGGGTTCCTATTTGGTGTTTTGTAGGTTTTTCAGGTGATAATCGATGCACAAGGCAAAGAAGTAACCAAAGATGAAAAAGAACAGGAGGCTAGCGACCACCCAGGCGGTCGCTAGCCCGGTCGCGAGTTCTTTCAAAGAAGTCTCTGTATTAAGGCTAGAGACCACCCTAGCGGTCGCTAGCTTGGCCGCTAGCTCCTCCCAAGAAGTCTCTGTATTGAGGCTAGTGACCACCCTAACGGTCGCTAGCCTGACCGCTAGCTCCTCCTAAAAAGTCTATGTATCACAGCTAGCGACCGACCTAGCGATCGCTAGGTCGGCCGCTAGGCGCCACGGCCTGACGAGAATTAGGGCTTCGACCCATCATCTATAAATACCCTGGACCATCCATTGGCACCGACATCTCGTTGTAAGTCGATTTTTGTAATCTTTTCCTTCAGTTTTCATTTGAGCTTTAGATTTTATTCTTCTAGACTTTAGTTTTCATCAATTCTATTTTTCGTTAATGCATTGTAATCGTCATTGGAGCAATTCATCCAAGGAATTGATTTTCGCTTTCTACTGGGTTTGGATTCAAACCCACAATTGTTCTTCGACGCCCATTACGGGTTTTATCAATACAATTCCTATTTTTGTTTTATTTTCGTCTTTTATTTCAATTTCTATGTCTAGGTAATTTCATGTTCTAATCCTAGGGTTTGTATGATTTTATCCTAAGTGTGGTAATTCCTGCTATTTGCTATTTACCTTCGAGTCATTTATTTGTGATTCATAGAGCTAAATCTTATGTGTTAATTTCGATCAACTTTAATGCATATCTAGTTGCCAATCAATACTTAACAGCTTTTAATTGTCAATCGATCTTGAATGCACAATAAGTGGTAAGCCTGAGTCGTGTGAGATAAGAACATCTCAGAGGGAAGCATATTTTTGTGATCTTTTCGAGTTACTAATTTTCACCTCGAGACATAACAATGAATAGGTAAATTAGTAATCCACAACCATAATTGTCGTAACTTAAATTGATTGTTACTTATGTGATCTTTCATCTTTGACTGGAATAAAAGTTGGTTAATAGGGAGCAGGTTAAACACACGTTTTGGGTAGAATTATTACATCTCTAGGGTTAGTCTATTTGTCTATTTGATTTTTATTGTTATTTTTATTCTCTCTGTTTCTCTTGACTTTGAATTATATATTTGATGTCCCAAAACTCTTTTCAACCAAACCGTTTGCTTGGATAATAATAAAGAATTATTTAGTTAGCTTCTACATTTTCGCGTTACAATCCATGTGGATACGATACTCGACTTACCTATCTACTAGCATGTTTTCGTGTTAGAAAATAGGCTGATCAAATTTTGGCGTCGTTTCCGGGGATTGTTTAGATTATATAGGAATAACTTTTTGATTTAGAATTATTACTTCAAGCTTTTTTTTTTAAATTTCCAAAAAAAAAAAAATTGTCACAACTAGCGACCTAGCTAGCGGTCGCTAGCCGAGCAGAAAAGTTTTCAAAGAAGCTAGCGACCACCCTATCGATCGCTAGGGTGGCCGCTAGGTCCGACCCGACCCGATCTCAAGCGCCTGATGCAGCAATTGGATAAATGGCGAGGATTCTATCCTCTGCCGGAGTCGCGGCAAAGCAAGTAAGGCCTCTCTCCCTACCACATCTTTTCTGCACCCTTATTACACTACACGTCACAATAAGTTTGGGGGGGAGTAGAAGAGTGTAATTGATCGTTAGGCCTTTTTTTATGTTTTTGCTTAGTCTTGTTAATTGTTATGTTTTGGGCATTTGTGTCTTTAGTTTTCGTTGTCGTGTCTGTTGATCAACAAGCTTAAGTGAAAAGTGTTACTATGTAGCCAATGATGTTAGAAATTTTTGATAATAACACGTTGATGGTGCACATGATGTGTTAGAAAACGATGCATATATAACTTGTGATTGCTTATCCAGTTGTTTTTCACCATTTGCCTGAACTGTGAGACTTGAGCTTCACTGTATATTAACTACATGTTACATTTTCTTTTAAATGTGTGATATCATGCATATAATTATCTTCTAGAACTTGCCGTGTTTTCTGTGTCGAGACTACAATATGTGTTTTGAATCTAGAAATGATAAAAGGCCATCTTTGTGAACCACGAATTTACCCATACACTAACCCAATAATATACCATTTGTCACCTACTTTGAGCCTTTATTAGACCTTATTATTAGTTACCGGATGATAGGAGGTGAGGATGGATATGAGAATCAAGGGATGAAATGATTTGATGTATTACGTTGGGTTAAAAGCTCGTGAATTACCTCTGTGGAAAATAAATGACCCTATAAGCTCTATAAAAAAATAAAAAAATAAAAAATAAAAAATGATATGAATAAAGTGAGCATAAAGGGATAGTTAATCAAAGTATAGGTATCACGAGTTTGAATGACTGTTGATTTAGCAAATTGGAAAAAAGAAAATGGACAAAGTCCATATGCATTGAAAAATATAATTGGGGGATACTCGGAGTCGCATTTGAGTCACTTAGCCATATATCACCCTACCCTAACCAATGTGCCTACATTACAACCCGTGAAAAGACCTTTTTTATCCTAATTTGAACACATTTGATGTAGTGGAGATATAAGAGAAATGATAAGCTTATGGTAAGATTTTGCATGACATTGATCTTTGAGTGTATACATGTCCTGAATTTTCTTCTGAGCTTGAGTGTACAGTATATTATACACATGCCTTTGAGAGGGTTGAATTGAATAGGATTTTGCTCTCAATTGTTGTACATTGTCGAGTTGATTAATATCGTCATGTGTACTGTTGTTTTTGAACTTTGTAAGATTTCTGAGGCCTATTATAGCTACCGCATTTGCTAATGTTCGTTGATCTTTTGTTCAGTATTTATTTTTTGTTTGAGGACAAACAATGTTTTAAGTTTGGGGGTTCGATAAACGCACTTTTTACTAGTTTAATAATGATATATTATGATGAATTTAGATCAGTTTAAGTGCGTTTATATAGTTGATAATATGTTTTTAGCCATTTTGAGAAGATACTGCTCTTGGGGTTCCTTTTTAGTGTTTTGTAGGCTTTTCAAGTGATAATCGATGCACAAGGCAAAGAAGTAACCAAAGATGAAAAGAAACAGGAGGCTAGCGACCACCCAGGGGATCGCTAGCCCGGTTGCGAGTTCTTTCAAAGAAGTCCATGTATTGAGGCTAGCGACCACCCTAACGGTCGCTAGCTTGGCCGCTAGCTCCTACCAAGAAGTCTCTGTATTGAGGCTAGCGACCACCCTAGTGATCGTTGGCCTGGCCGCTAGCTCCTCCCAAGAAGTCTCTGTATTGAGGCTAGCGACCACCCTAGCGGTCGCTATCCTGGATGCTAGCTCCTCCCAAAAAGTCTCTGTATCACAGCTAGCGACCGACCTAGCGATCGCTAGGCCGGCCGCTAGGCGCCGCGGCCTGACGAGAATTAGGTCTTCGGCCCATCATCTATAAATACCCCGGACCATCCATTGGCGCCGGCATCTCGTTTTTAGCCGATTTTTGCAATCTTTTCCTTCAGTTTTCATTCGAGCTTTAGATTTTACTCTTCTAGACTTTAGTTTTCATTAGTTCTATTTTTCGTTAACGCATTGTAATCGCCATTGGAGCAATTCATCCGAAGGAATTCAGATTTTTAGTTTTCTACTCGGGTTTGGATTCAAACCCCACAATTGTTCTTCAGACGCTCCATTACGGGTTTTATCAATAAAATTCCTATAATTATTTTATTTTCGTCTTTTATTTCAATTTCTATGTCTAGCTAATTTCCTGTTCTAATCCTATGGTTTGTATGATTTTATCCTAAGTGTGGTAATTCTTGCTATTTGCTATTTACCTTCTAGTCATTGATTTGTTATTCATGGAGATAAATCTTATGTATTAATTTCTGATGAACTTTAATGCATATCTAGTTGCCAATTGAATACTTAACAGTTTTAATTGTCAATCGATCTTGAATTCACAATACGGGTAAGCCTTGAGTCGTAGCTGAGATAAGAACATCCGTATGAAGCATATTTTTTGTGATCTTTTTGGAGTTACTAATTTTCACCTTGAGACGTAACAGTAATAGGTAAATTAGTAATCCACAACCATAATTGTCGTAACTGAAATTGATGGTTACTTATGTGATCTTTCATCATTGACTGGATTAAAAATTGGTTAATGGGGAGCAGGATAAACACACGCTTTGAGTAGAACTATTACATCTCTAGGGTTAGTCTATTTGTCTAGTTGATTTTTATTGTTATTTTTATTCTCTCTGTTTCTCTTGACTTTGAATTATATATTTGAAGTCCCAAAACTCTTTTCAACCAAATCGTTTGCTTGGATAATAATAATAAAGAATTATTTAGTTAGCTTCTATATTTTCGCGTTACAATCCTTGTGGATACAATACTCGACTTACCTATCTTCTAGCATGTTTTCGTGTTAGAAAATAGGCTGATCAAATCACCATCAAGAGGGCGGCTTAATCTCACTACATCTCTAACTGTGTATGTAAGTCAACCTTGAAAGAAAATGTGAAAGTTGGGGCAACAACTCAAAAATTGTTGAAGTGCTACTATCCTTGAAATGTAGCAATAAAAGCATATATACTTGTACATAGATCAAAAGAAAAGCAAAAAAAAATGAAGAAAACCAAATAGTCAAAAAATTGAGAGAGAAATAAAGAAAATCAACCAAAAAGAAGCAAGATTGCTCTATGACGCACGATCCTAAACTGCTTGTTAACTCCAATGAATATCAACGAGCAAGACAACTCCATGACGCACGAGCCTTGACTGCATGTTACTCCCGGCCTGCATGAGTATAAAATGTGCACGGCACCTACCCTTCAAAACAAAGCTTGATCTTTTGAACTACGTTTTGACTTGATCCATTTCAAAAGGGTACGTAGGCAGCTTAGATATCTTCTATGTTTATTCATGATATATGTCTTTCTCTTTCAAGTTGTGTGACCAAAGTTCATTATAATTTTTTATTTCAATTTAGGTGATCAAAATAAGTCAAATAATACAAGCGTCTAAAAGAGACAATAAGACTTCATAAAAATTATAAAGAAGCATGACAATCATGGGGCAACAACTAGCGAGAATGGAGCATTCACTACTTCGTTGTCAACGTATTTTAAGAATGACCTCAAATTTTGATTCTGATTTTACGCCTTCGAAATGGCTCTAGCTTGTTAACTTCAGCTCAGTGTTGCCAATTTCGCTTTGAATATGGTTCCATCTTGGCGAGTGTAACACCACATCACCGATTTCGCTTTGAAGATTGCCCTGCTTGTCTAATTATCATTTATTATGAATTACAATTCACTACAAGTAACTATTTTCTATTAGTTTGAGTATCATTTATCGTGAACACGAGTATTATTGACTACGAGTCAATGTATCTATTCCTTTGAGTATCATTTATCGTAAATACAAGTATCATTTACCATAAAAAGAATGTAAATTACTTTGAGTATCATTTATCATGAATATAATTATCATTTATCGTGAGCACAAGCATCATAGACTACGAGTCATGTATCTATTTCTTTAAGTATCAATTAATTTGAATATCATTTATCGTGAATACAAGTCTCATTACCATCAAAGATTGTGCCAATTACTTTAAGTATTATTTATGGTAAATACTAGTATCATTTACCATCATAGAAAGTATCAGTAACTTTGAGTATCATTTATCATTACCATCATAGAGATTGTCAATTTTTTTAGTATCATTAAACATAATCATCTTAGAGTGTCAATTACTTTGAGTAACATTTATAGTGAATACAAGTGTCATTATGAATCAATGTATCTATTTTGAGTATCATGTATAGTTTACACAAGTGTCATTTACCGTCATAAAGAATGTCAATTTACTCTGTGTGTGTGTTGGCCTAGTGGTAGAATGGTTAATGCCCGGACCAAAGGTCTCGGGTTTGAGTCCACCGTGATACAGCCTTTAAAATTTCTGTATTAAATTAACCAAAAAAAATGTCAATTTACCATGAATACAAATATCATTTAAATGGCACTTCACAACTATACAAGATACAACCGAACGACTATCAATTTGAAAGTAAAGTTATCGAAATCTCATATTTTATCATATATTTTTAAATTCCACCAAATAAAAAAAAAATCACCAATTACATTTCCACACCCAAAACAGATTCCAACTTTTAACGATCCATGAAAAAGAGTCTGATAGCACAGTAAATCTAATATTAATTTCAATATCCTATTTTTATAGAATTAAAAATCTAGAGTAATAAAGTATACAACAGTAACAACAAGACCTTTTTTCCAACTAAAAACAAAAAATTAAAAGTTTTAAAAAAAAAATAAGATCAGCATGTAATATTAGAGGAAGAATATAATACACAAAAATAAATAGATAAATTATGGAGTAATGGACGAAGAATATATGTATTGATAAACAAATATAGGATTAATTAAAGTAGATAACTTGTAGTGATGTACATACACACTAGTTAAATAGTTGCAGTACAGTTGTCAATTATATTTAAGTTGGCATTGCATATGATCTGGGCCGGGTAGAAATTGATGTATGGGCCGAGTACACCGTCTGCACAGAGCGGACGATTTTAGAGGAGAGCACTTCTCTCCTCTATCTTATAAATTTAATTTATTTATTATATACAAAATATTTGTTCAAGTTTTCTATGATTCTACATATAAATTAGTTAATATATATATATATATAGAGGGTTGAGATCCGACAAGACCATATCCTTTGGTAGTATGTAATACTCAATCTAGACTGTAATACTCCGTCCTTCCTAAGCATCGTGTTTGCATGGCACATTTTAGAGAAAGGTCAAAGGTTGACTTTTGTTTCGGTGACGCGACCTCACGAAACCTCAGTTGTGAAGAGTGTCTTATGACGAATTCATAGACACTAAGTATGCGTGTTTCGACCACCCACGGTTTGGCACTCAGGGAAGTTATCGAAAACCGAACTTTCATGGATCTTTAAAAGCATATCTTGTTTATAATCGTTGTGTCCGTATTTTATTTCGAGTCCATGAGTACCAAGTTTGCTAAATTTGGAGTCCGTTGCAAAGTTGCGATTCGAAAAAGGCCGCTTGCACAAGACATTGCAACCCCCCGCTTTTCATATAAATAGGAGGCTAGGGCCTTCATTTTCAACGCTCATTTCCTTGGTCTCTCCGTGTTTACTTGACTAGCCGAGCAGCTCCAGTGCACGCTGCGAAGTCACGGGAGAGGGGATCGAGCCGGGAGGCTCGCACGGCGCGCCATTGCGCTTGCCGCTGCCACCACCGCCGATCGCCCTCCCCAAGCAGCATTGTTTTTCCATTTTATCCTTTTCTTGTTTTGATTCCGCCTTTTAGTAGATAGCATAGCATAGAACTCGGGTTTCTAAAGGGACGAGGCGAGAACGGCCGAGGTCGCTATTTTTTAATGAAACCGCCGTGCCGTTAACGCCGCCGCCCCTCTTGGCCGCCGTTTGGTAGTCAACGGGCCACCCTTTGGCTATGGGCCCTTTAGGTTTTGAGTTCCGGGCTATGCATTCTACTAAAGTATCGATCCGCTTTTACATTTTCGCTTTTACGCACGTCGGATGTTTTCCGTTGCTTGAGTTTTCTAAAGGAAGTACATGCCCGGGTTATCCATGTTCAACATAGTTTGTCATTCCATGTTTGTCGTTATGCATATTGCTTATGTTTCCATTTTCATGCATCGATTTTGGATGGTTTATCCCAGATCTGAGGATAGGCATCAATTTTTGAAGCTTCTTTGCTGCTAAGATTTGAGTAAACTTGCATGCATGCATATTTTGAAGGTACCCTATCATAGGACTTGATGCCCTGAATATATTTCCCTTCTGCATCGAGTTGATTTTAAAACCCGGAGAGTGCCAAATATGGGTTCAGAAAGTCGAAAAATCTCGTTTTGCTTCGAACTTCGTTTGGATCATGATGTTGCTTTGCTTTGTGGGATGTGACCCCAAAAGTTGTTACGCTTGTTACTGTGCACCTACCAAGGCGATCGGTGCAGCCATCGGATCCGTAGATATCTCCCGCCGACGCTTTCGCCTGCATGCGGTTGGGTTATATATGCTTATTTTGAGTTATTTACTCGATATTTCAAAATAAAACATGTGCGCCATAAAATATTTTGGTGAAGTTATTCGCTCTACGATACGAGATGTGGTTCTATTGTGATTGTGCACGATCTCTATTCGTGGGTTGATCACCATCTCGAGTATTGATCGTGAGGGATAGACCCAGAACACGTGGTTATGATTCGAAGGGATAGACCCTAAGTCCACACGGAAATGGTAATGAGGTGGTTATGGTTCGATGGGGATTTGACCCAAGTCCACACCGAGTTAGCCGGCCGGATACGCCCGGCGTAATGATCGGATATGTTCCGGCCGAGATATTGTGGGTCGGCCGGATATGTTCCGGCCGAGCGAGATGTGATGGGCTGGCGGATACGCCCGAGCCGTGGTTCTTTGGTTACGACGAGAACAACAAAGAATAACGGATCGGTATCGAAAAATGAAAAATCTATTTTGCTTACTTAGAAGTGGTTTACGCTTTAAAACCTTCTAAGGTAAGTGCTCAACACAAAGATCATGATTCTTTTGATTTATGATAAAACCCCACCGAGTGCGCTAGTACTCACCCCAAACTCTTTTTCAAATCTTTCACGTATTTGGAGGAGGGTCGGACGGCGACGCCGAGGGGTGGAGCATGGTTCTTCATGCTATGCTTCCGCCGATGTTGTGTTATACATATATACTACGATGTTGATGTATTCTTGTCCTTTATTCGCTTTACGATTGGGAACAA
Source organism: Salvia rosmarinus (assembly GCA_036937905.1). Lineage (NCBI taxonomy): Eukaryota > Viridiplantae > Streptophyta > Magnoliopsida > Lamiales > Lamiaceae > Salvia > Salvia rosmarinus. The sequence goes on from CM072814.1 coordinate 16,553,629, forward strand.
GGCTCGTTATGTTATTATCTTTGTGAGTCTCGATATGAGCATGCTATGTGGTCAATCGGTCTAGTCAATGGTGTAATGCTATTTTGCTTTCTTGCATTACTTATTATAAATCAAGTTTACGCTCATTGATGTTATGGTGTCGATATAATTACATTGGTGGATTGTTTGCTTACCCCCCCTTCGTGATATGTCCTAGTTATAGAGACGCTTGCCCGATTTTATGGTCGTATCTTCTTATTATGTATGTTATATGTATCCCCTTCTTCCCGCTTAACTCCCCACCCCTAATCACACCCCGCATCCGTGCCTTCCCTCGAATTGGGCGTGACAACGTGGTATCGTGAGCGATGTTCTTGGCCCTGACATCTGTCTTTTATTATCTGATACTAGCTTGGTATCAGAGCATTTTTTCTGGCTTTGGGTATGTGTCTATAGTTGTCTGATATCAAAGCAGTTCGTTTGCTTTATATCTTGTAAGTTCTTGAAATTGAGTGTTTAGAACTTGTTCTTCTAAATTGTTTATCAAGTACAGCTACCATCAGCTCACCGTCAGGCCGCCTCCTTTAAAAGGGGATGAGGTATGTGTTTATTTGCTGATGCTTTATGTGGTTATGTGATGCTTGATATGATCTTGGTTTCATGTGTTTTGGCCTGGTAAGAGTTTACGTGATGTAAACATGATGTGGATGAGATATGGTTGGATGATGATGTGGATGTGGAAGTGATTGTCGATGGGATGAAAGGGCCTGTGTGGCTGTGATATGGGAACCATTGATGTGGTATGATGTGATGTGATTGATATGATCATGAATGGATGATGTGAATCTATGTGTTCACATAGAAATATGTTATTGATTGAAAATCTTGTTTATTTTGATAAACGAGTGCTTGTAAGTGAATCTTGTATTTGCTTACGTGATTATTGTTATGAATATCCATATCGGTGTTGATATGTGTTGAAAGTGAATATGTGTCTTGAGACATGATTGTAGGGAAAACATATGTTAAGCCCTCGCCCCGAGGATCTATCTTGGATATTTAATTCACCATACATTGATTATAATCCTAGCATGCGTCTATATAATAAATTGCAACACGCTGGGGTTTTTCTCGTGTTTACCTTTGGATCCGCCGAGGTGAATCGAACAGGATGAACGGATCGGCCGGAACGGAACGATCGACTCGCAAGCGACCTTCCGGACCGTATCTCGGTTGCCCAATTCCAACGCCGAGCGAGGACGATCTATGCGTAATGCTTCGAAAAATCACCCAATACACTCTATGAAAATTTCGAGAATCCTCACAAGAGCTATGTGATGCTCGAAATTGTGCTCTCAATTTTGAAGCATAAGCTCAGACATTATCTCATACCTTATATTTATAATGCACTACCTTAATCCCATATGGAAATTACCATAATCCTATATGGAAATTACCATAAGTCTTTATGGAAATTACCATACTTCTAGGATTATTACCATACTCCTAGGATTATTACCATAATCTTATATGGAAAGGATCTATGCATATACCATAAATATAATAATATCCTCAGAGGATAAAGAGAATAAAATCTTGCCTTAGAGAAAGACATGGGCCGATTTTTCTTCTTGCACGGGCCCGGATGGGCCACCTGTGGATCAAATGCAAGGAATAAAGATGGGCCTCAAATAAATTAATTATCTTATGTTCAACCGAACATAAATTAATTTATAAACATTTATTCACGCCACTAGAGAATAAATCTTGACTTACCTTTATTACCAAGTTGAGTCGGGCTTGCACTTAGACATTACTGAATCCCAGATTTAAGATATCGAACGTCCATTAATTATTTATAGCATTCGACCGCTTAAAATAATTAATAACTTCATTTCATAAGTAGTACCACTCAACCTTATTATTGTACTCGAGCTAACTCAACTGCAGTGGTTTAGTACAATAAACCTTTGAGCTCCTTAAGGGACGCCATCATCCTAAACGGATACAATGACTGACATGAGATAACTAGCGTGACATACAAGACCGCCACCACCCAAAATGCGGAGAATCTTGGTTAGAACATATAACCCTCACCCATAACAAGTCAAAGTGATGGTCAAGAACTCATACTCACCTAATACCTTATCGAGGTTTAGATCATCGTAAGTCACCGAGATCTTGGTTCTTCACGACGGTCGAAAGAAGAACACATCTCACCGTGATCCTTCAATACGCCGTAGACGTACCAGCATAGACAAGCAACTAAGTCAAGTCACTTCTTATCTATATCTGTGCGACTAAACCGACAACTCATCCTTAAGTTGTCTCACCAGAAACTTTTTATATCTCATTAAGCTTGACCAATCATACGCACTTACGTGATCTTCTACACACCGTATGATCTAACTTATATATGAGATAAGGGGACGAGATATATGCAATCAAGTATTCAAACCGCTTAGAGATTGTAATAGTGGTAACAGAAACATTGTATACAAGCTCAACCAAACTGCTTTCAGTATACAAATCCAACAATGATTACCCAGATGATTGGGGCAGAAAAGGAAACGTGAATATTTGTTGTTATTTTGATGAACTAACATGTAGGTTTATGGATATTCAAAGGCCTGCATAACGTTGGTTAAGATCCCACAGGATGGATGAGCAGATCCGTAAGTTCAGGGAATGTACCAGGAATGTCCATGAGCCGTTGGGAGTGTTTCTGGGGAGATTTGTTGGTTTGTGGAGAAAGGTTTGTGACAATGGGAAAGTATCTGAGTACGAGGCTTACTATCGGATGATAGAAAGGCTACCGACAGGTTGGCAACCATGGGCAAGAAGGCAATGGTACGTGATGTTCCGTCGGGATCCTATCACCAGACACCTTACCTTGGATTTCACAGAGTTCGATGCTCGAGTGTGGAGACAGTGGACCGATCATCGAGGCATACCATCCGAGGAGGATGTGATCACGAGGCACCCCGAGGACCGATCCGTGTTGATTACGAGATGATGTTCCCCAAGAGCCTTTGGGAGAGCGATCATCGCCGTAGACGATCACCGCTCATCAGATACACCAGCCACTACACCTCCATCTACGATCCTCACCTTCGCACGGACCAGAATGATTTCGAGGCAGGACCTCCCAGTGTGAAAGAGATGATCCACCCGACCGTGGCGAGAAGAGGCCCGTAATCGTAATCATAGTGCCACCAAACAAGACGTCGGCCTCCCGGAAGCGAGATTCTGGATGGCGGAAGACCCGGAGGAGATTTATGGCGACAAAGGAGGACTCAGAGGACCCGTGATCCGAGAATGGATGACTCGGATGAGGTCGAGCATGTTGAGGAAGGCAAGCACCGAGACCGGAACCCAGAACAAAGATTCACCGAGACTCAGCGATCGAGCACGTACTGACGGGATCATACCCACAAGAGACTTATTTCCATGCAGGATCGCTTTCAAGCCGCAACCCGAATCCAAGCCCCGATAGGAAATGAGAGAGAGGACGAGGAAAGGCGTAATGGAACCATTGAGACAAGCTTAGAGTAGTGGACTTGATATGGAGGATGAGATCTAGGTGGTCGCAGTATAGTGACAACAGCAGAGTCTCGCTATAAGTACGACAGAGCGGCATCTTTCGGCAAGAATCTGAGTCGATTCTTTGCTCATATCCGATCTTTTTTACCGACATACCTTGATCTTGTATTTTAACAATTCTTCATGGACACCGGATAACATCGATACTAACGCCGTCTATGACAGGATGTTTATGCTTGGTGCTTATATGTGATATGGGCTATGCCATGATGATATATGATCTATGTGATGTGTGATGATGATGTTATCTGGAATGCATAACGATGATGTGTTGACATGTTGCATGTTTATATGTGATCGTGATATGTGGCATATGTGATGATATGTGGTTATGGGTGATGATATATGTTATGCGATGATACTCGGTTATCTATGCGAACGTGTTTCTAATGTTTCAACATCGGTACAGAATGCCGAGAACAAGGAACCAAATGAACAATAATGTGGAAGCCCAAGAACCACCTTTGGTTCTGGCCGCACGCAATCGAGAGTTTTCGCAGTGTAATCCCCTCGTTCGACGGTCTCGTGAACCGATCGACATCGAGAATCGGATACGATCCACCGAAGGATCTTCAATACATCGGCCGCGAAGAAGCGTAAAAGTCGATTGCGCAATCTTTCGCCTAACCGACGAGGCCGATTTACGTGGGAATCCGTGAGGAGAACCCTAATACCGTGACATGGGGAAGGTATACGGGAAGATTTCAGGAAGAACTCATGAAAAGTACGTGCTCGGTGTTTACAGCGCAAGGCGCAAAACGAGTTCGGAATCTTCGCTGCGGAGAAGACGGTCACCGAGTACGATCGCTGCTCAATCATCCGTCGCGTATGCTACGCACTGGTCGGCAGACCGAGGTCGCCAGGCGCATGGTTCGGAATTTCGCCGTCACCGTGAGATTTCGACGATGCGCAGCCCTCGAACCGGCTTTAAATATTGAGTTAATGTTGCCTGTGAGAGAACGATGCCACCCTGACAGCCAAATGACTGAGGAAGAGGCAAGAGGAATGGGAAGATCGAGGAGAGGCAATCAGTGTTCCAAGGGGACCAGAGTACCCATTGATTCCGAGGAACTGGGTATTCGTGAAAGAGAATGCAACTTGGGAAGGAATTTCCAACCCATGCAAGCATGGGGTAGGGTGTGGAAAACCTTGGTGCCGTAAATGCCGAGAATCATTTGGGCAAGTGCGCAAGGTAACGCTGAGTGTTATCGTTGTAGGAAGTCCGGACATTACGCCGAGATTGTCCATTAGGAGGTCCAGGCAGCCGCCAAGAAGAAAAGATCCACCGCAGAGGTGAACCAAGCTCCACCGAGGACGAAACCACGGAACAGAGGTCATCCGAGGCCAAGAAACCAAAGTGCACCACAAAAGCAAGCGGTGTACGCCTTGAATCGAAGCAGAGCAGCACAAGCTCCTGAAATCTTGCGTGTATAATCCATATGAGTGATATACCCATTTTCGCTTTGTTTGATACACAGAGCCTCACATTCTTTCGCTTCGAGAATCAAGGTGAGAGGTTGGGTTTGGTACCCAAGGAATCACAGAGTACCCTCGGAAATTAGCATCCCTTCGTGGGAAGTGCAAGGGCAAAAGAGATATGCCCAAACCGAGGTAGAAATCGTGAGGAAAAGGTCTATGTCAACTCGCATGTCATCTGAATGGAAGATTTCGATGTCATCTTGGCATGGATTGGTTGGAAAAGCACAGGCAACTATACATTGTCTCGAGAGAGAATTTGCTTTTCTAACAGCCAAAGGAGTGGAAGTTTGTTTCACGGCATAAGGACGGGTGTTCCCGCGTCGATGATATCAGCGACCGAAGCCGCCGAGGATGATCGGGAAGGAAGTCACAAACTTTCTTGGTAAGTTTGACAGGCTCGATGAACCGCGCAAACAACTGCAAGAGGATCCAGTGGTGTGTGAATATCCGGACGTGTTTCCCAAGGACTTGTCGCTTGCCGCTGATAGACAAGTGAAATTCACTATCGATCCGGAACCGTGAGCAAGCGTTAAGATCAAAGGCACCATACGTAACGGCACCTAAAGATTTGCAAGAACCGAAAGCGCAGCTTGTAGGAGTTGTGATCTAGGTTTTATCCAACCTAGCGTGTCACCGTGGGGCGCTAGTTCTGCTCGTCAAGAAGAAGGACGGGTCAATGCGGATGTGCATCGACTACGTAGAGTCAATAAGTCGACGATCAAGAATGATATCCTCTTCCAGGATCGACGATCTGTTGACCAGCTCAAAGGAGCGAGTGTCTTCTAAGATCGATTTGAGGTCGCTACCATCACCGAAGATCAAGAAGGAGGACATTGCGAAGACCGCGCTCGTAACAAGGTATGGGTGCTACGAAGTTCATCAGTGATGCCATTTGGTTCGACCAATGCGCCGCCAGTTTCATGGATCCGATGAATCGAGTTTTCCATCAAGATTCGGATAGTTTCGCTTGGTTTTATCGATGATATTCTCATCTATTCCAAGAATGCAGAGTTGCATAGAACAACACCGCACTCGCTCGAAACGCTACGCAGAGGTTGTATGCCAAGTATAGTAAGGCGAAGTTTCGCTCGAGAAGTGATGTTCCTCGGACATATCGTGTCTCGCAGGGAATCAAAGTCGACCCAAAGAAGGTTGAAGCAGTAAGTAACCGAAGGTTCACTAATGCCAATGAGGTTCAAGCTTTCAGCTCGCAAGGGTATTATAGATGTTTCATCGGCGGTTTTCAAGTTGGCAAGGCCGATGATGCAATGTACCGTGAAAGGGATCAAGTTTTCGTGGTCCAAGCTTGTGAAGCAAGTTTCCAAGAGTTGAAGAAGAAGCTATCAACCGCCCAGCAGTTAGCCGTGCGAAAGGAACGGCGGGTTTGTGGTCACACCGACGCATCCAAGCTTGGTTTGGGTTGTGTTCTTATGCGAGCAACGGAAGGTTATAGCTTACGCGTCTCGTTAGTTGAAACCGCACGAGTTGAGCTACCCAACTCACGACCGGAGTTAGCAGCAATGCTCATGCGTTGAAGATTTGGAGGCACTATCTCCATGGAGTTAAGTGTGAGATCTTCACAGATCACAAGAGCCTCAAGTACTTCTTCGAACAAAGCGAGTCGAATAACAGGCAAAGGAGATGGCTAGAGTTGGTGAAGGATTATGATTGCTCTATCGCTTATCACCCGGAAAGCCAATGTCGTGAAAGCAGTATGCCCTTAGTCGCAAGTCGAGAGCGAAGTTGGGATGTCTTCATTTAAGAGAAAGAGCTTATTCGAGATTTCAAAAGCTCACCTTTGAAAGTGATTCACCCGTCGGAATCGAGGTAAGGATTCGCCGCAGCTTCGACACCGAACCTGACCCGAGAGAAGCATCGTGAGCGCCAAGCAGCCGAAGAGACGAATTCTTGGAAAGGATGCGTTTGAAAGCAAGGCTAGAAGATAGCAAGGGGTTCATGGAAGCGAAAGATAACGCGCTACTATTCCGAGAAAGGCCGAGTGAAGCTCATGAGGCACCATATACAAACTCATCCAGAAGCACCAAAATGTACGTAAACCTTAAGATGAACTTTTGGTGGGAAGGGATGAAAAGGATGTAGCCACGCTTGTGGAACGTTGTTCGGCTTGTCGCAAGTGAAAGCGCGCACCAACGTCCGCCGTTTGTTGCAACCGCTTACCAATCCCAGAGTGGAAATGGGAGCATATCGAATGGATTTTTGGTGAGTTTTCCGAGGTCGCCAGGAAAACACCACCATATGGGTTGTCGTCGATAGATCGATAAGTCACCATTTTCACCGATTCGACGACGACGGGTTAGATAAGCTTGCTCGACTTTACGCCGAGAAATCGTAAAGTTACGTGGTGTGCCGGTATCGACGTACGATCGTGACCCGAGGTTCACATCAAGGTTTTGGAGGAGTCAGAAGGAGCTATGGGGACTAAGTCGAATCTCAAGATGACCTTCCATCCTCGCATGCACGGTCACCTGAAAGAACGATTCAGTGTCTTGAGGATATGTCATGAGCAATGTGAGTTTATGAGAGGAGGAAATTGGGAAGAGATACTACCATTGGTGGTGTTTGCCTATAACAATAGTTATCGTGCCACCATAGGAATGATTCTCTATGAAGCATTAGTACGGAAGGAAGGTTCATCGCCACTTTTATTGGGGCGACGGCCGAGAGAAAGATGTTGGGACCGAGATGGTTCAGCAGACAGTCGAGGTTATCGATCGATCAGCGAAGGATCAAGGAAGCTCAGATGTGCGAGAAGTCCCATGCGGACAGCGTCAGACGGATCTTCATTTCATGGTCGGAGATCGCGTTTCTTAAGGTTTCCCCGACGAGAGGAGTCGCTCGCTTTGGGAAACGAGGTAAGTTCTGCACCGAGGTTCGCTGGACCTTCGAGTTCTCGAGAGAATAGCCCCGCTGCTCATAGGTTAGCTTTGCCGCCTAGCATCGGAGACGTGCACGACGTGTTTCACGCTTCTCGCTTGAGAAAGTACGTGTTCGAATCCAAAACACGTGATCAAGCATGACCAAGTGGTTCTTGCTCAGATCCTCGAAAGCTTACGAAGAAAGACCAAAGGTTCATCTTGGAACGAGAAGTGAAGGAGTTGAGGAACAAGCATTCATTTGGTGAAGGTGTTGTGGAATCACCATGGCGAAGAGGAAACTACGTGGGAGTTAGAAGACAAGTTCAGGGCTTAGTAACCTGAGTTGTTTCCGCCACATGTTTGAAATTTCAGGGACGAAATTTTTCTAAGGAGGGAGGGATGTAATACCCCGTCCTTCCTAAGCATCAGGTTTGTATGGCACGTTTTTCGAGAAATGTCAAAAGGTTGACTTTTTGTTTCGGTGATGCGACCGTCACGAAACCTCAGGCGTTGTGAAGAGTGTTTTACGACGAATTCATAGACACTAAGTATGCAGTTTTCGACCACCCACGAAGGTTCGAACTCCGGAAGTTATTGAAAACCGGACTTTTCATGGGTCTTTAAAAGCATATCTTTTATATTCGTTGTGTCCGTATTTTATTTCGAGTCCATGGTACCAAGTTTGCTAAATTTGAGTCCGGTTGCAAAAGTTAAGGCCGCTTATGCTTTCGAAAAGGCAGTCATATAAGAAGAATGCGTAGCCCCTCGCTTCCTATAAATAGGAGGCTAGGGCCTTCATTTTCAATATTCATTTCCTTCGCTCTCTGTGTTTACTGACGAGCCGAGCAGCCTGTGTATGCAGCAGGTCACTGATGAGTGGGGATCGAGCGGGAGTCTCATGCAGGGCGCTTATTGTACTTCACCGGCCACCACCGTCGATCGACCCTCCCCAAGAGCCTGCTCCGCTTTGATCCTTTTCTTGTTTTGATTCCGCTTTTAGTAGATAGCATAGCATAGAACTCGTTTCTAAAGGACGAGGCGAGGAAATCGCCGAGGTCGACTATTTGGCCAAACCGTCACCGCCCGTATGCCGCCGATCGCCGCCTCTCTTGGCCGCCGCTTATGGTCAACGGGCCACCCTTTCGCTATGGGCCCTTTAGGTTTTGAGTTCCGGCATGCATTCTACTAAAGTACCGATCCGTTTTCGTTTTTGCTTCGCATGCTCGGGATGTTTTCCGTCGCTTGAGTTTTCTAAAGGAAGACATGATCGGGTTATCCATTTTCAACATAGTTTGTCATTCCATGTTCGCCGTTATGCATATTGCTTATGTTTCCATTTTCAAACATCGATTTTGGATGGTTTATCCTATATCTTAGATAGGCATCGATTTTCGCTTTTCACGCTAAGATTTGAGTCAACCGGCATGCACGCATATTTTGAAGGTACCCTATTATAGGTCTTGATGCCCTCGAATCTATTTCCTTCTGATCGAGTTGATTTGAAAACCCGAGAGTGCCAATATGGGTTCGTAAAGTCGAAAACCCTGCTTTGCTTCGATCTTCGTTTGATCATGATGTTGCTTTGCTTTGTGGGACGCGACCCCAAAAGTTGTTCCGCCTTGTTACTGTACCTACCAAGGCGATCGGTGCAGCCATCGGATCCGTAGATATCTCCCGTTGACGTTTTAAATGCATTCGAGTTAGGTTATATATGCTTATTTTGAGTTATTTACTACGATATTTCAAAATAAAACATGTAAGTAAAATGTTTTGGTGAAGTTATTACTTTCTCTTATCCGAGACGTGGTTCTATTGTGATTGTGCACGGATCTCTATTCGATTGGATTGATCACCATCTTGAGTATTGATCGTGCGGGATGACCCAGAACACGTGGTTGTGGTTACGAGAGGGATAGACCCAAAGTCCACCGAAATGGTAACGAGGTGGTTATGGTTCTGACGGGATTGACCTGAAGTCCACCACCGAGTTAGCCACCGGATACGTTCCGGCGTGGGCGACCGGATATGTTCCGGCCGAGATATTGTGGGCTGGCTGGATATGTTCCGGGCCGGTAAGATGTGATGGGCTGGCGGGATACGTTCCGAGCCGTGGTTCTTTGGTTCTATGATGAGAACAACAAGAATAACGGATCGGTGTATCGAAAAATGAAAATCTATTTTGCTTACTTAGAAGTGGATTTACGCTTTAAAACCTTCTAATGTAAGTGCTCAACACGGCATCATGATTCTTTTGATTTATGATAAACCCCGGTGAGGCGCTAGTACTCACCCCAAACTCTTTCAAATCTTTTCACGTATTTTATGAGTATTTGACGCGACGCTGGCGGTGAGCTGCGGGTTCTTCATGCTATGCTTCCGCGATGTTGTGTTATACATATATACTCTGATATTGATGTATTCTTGTCCTTTATTTCTCTTTACGATTGGGAATAAGGCTCGTTATGTTATTATCTTTGTGAGTCTCGATACGAGCATGCTATGTGGTTGATCGGTTTAGTCAGCGGGGTGTAATGCTATTTTGTTTTCTTGCATTACTTATTATAAATCAAGTTTACGCTCATTGATGTTATGGTGTCGATATAATTACTTTGGTAGATTGTTTGCTTACCCTCCCTCTCGTGATATGTCCTAGTTATAGGGAGATGTTGCTTAGATTTTATGGTCGTATCTTCTTATTATGTATGTTATATGTATCCCTTCTTCCCCGCTTAACCCCACCCCTAGTCACACGTGCCTTCCGCTCTTCCTGAATCGGGGCGTGACAAGACCACTTTGTGTTCATGTGGACAACCAAGATAAACGACAAATGACAAAGTATTTTATTTATTTTTATTTTTTATTTTCATTTAGGGACAAGATAATAATAATTATTTCTTCTTCTTCCTCGTCTTCTCATTCTTTGCAAATTGTTGTTGTTCACCGGAGAAGCAAGAAAGTAGGCGACAGTGATGGCGTGGTGGAGGTAGTTACTTCAGTGGCAGTCTATCTGAAGTGCAATTTTTTCCCGTGGTTGAAGCACTCATCCTCCTTGTAGTACGATCACATGGGCTTCCCATCGCCCTAATCTTTGTTGATATTTCTCTACGGCTCGATCATGGACGCTTCTTTCTTTAAGATACTTATTGTACCTCTTCAATCGGACTTCCATTTTTCTAATCTTCCACCATTAGAGTGTCTTTGGGTCCGCCAAGTCATCAGTGTTGCATTTCTTTTTATCTTTGGTGGTTTCTTGTATTCCTTGCTCTTGTCAGCTTTGAGAGCAGCTCCTTTGGTTGTGCTGACTTGAGCTTCTTCTTCAGATGCTTCAGCCTTTGATGACTCTTGGGTACATCTTATGTCGTACTCATTAGCTTTGAGTACTGAGAAGAGTTTATCAGTTGATATTTTATTGAAACCAACTTTCTACCGGAGAGATATTGTATATACTTTCCAGTCAGTAGCAAGGGGTCCAAAGGACATTTAGGTTGATCTCTCGTTGTCTATATTTGTCCTATCTTAGAGCTGAAATCTCACTAATGATAATGGCGAATCTGAGCTCCATATCATCAATGGATTCTCTTTTTTTCTATTTGAAGTCATGAAACTTCCGATAAGCTATCATCATCTTGTTCTCCTTTATCTCATCGGAGCCAGCACATAGGTTTTAAAGCGCATCTCACATCACCTTAGCAGTTTCGCACTTCGTTATCTTTTCAATGTGCGAGTTGGGTATTATCCCAGAGATAATATTCTTCGTCAGGTTGTCGAGCTCATCTTGTTTTCTCTCTTCGGAGGTAAAGTCAGCTCGATCATTGGGCGTGTACTCGTAAGCAGGATCCTTTGTGATGACCTCCTACATTCGACAGTGAGATGGCTTTTGAGTCTGAATGTTATCGACGACAAAAGTGGAAAGTGACGTAGACCTATTGTAGTTAATTTCCATCACAACATATACAATAGTATGAAATATATAAGTTTTGGATCTGCTCAGTCAAACTCCAACTCAGGTAGATTCAGTAGTTCTTAAGAACACCTGCTCCGATACCAATTGATGGTCCCGAGAGGATCGTACTGGTGTATGATGGGATACACCACTTAATGCTAGTTAAACTGTTCTTAAACAATAGTTTACCTTCAACCGAGATCAAGAATTATGGGTAATTGATATCACCAAGATTAAGAAGTAAGCGATGATCGCCCAACAAGGAGAGTCTTGTCTCGAGTGTGATAAGTTAGCAATCCTCGATCGCTTTGTCACCGATCGATTGAACGATAACTAATTTAGGTGCGAATATGGTGGTTACGATTTACTTTCACGGAAACTAATATAAAAAAACTTAGTCAAATAATAGCTTAGTCAGTATTAGTTTTCCTCTTCAGTAGCAAAGTGCTATTGATGGACATTTCAAAAGTATGTTGTGGTGAGTGTGGTCGAGGTGATAACAATTCGGTGAACATATAATTTAAGGATCTTCAATTGAAAAGAGCACAATTAAATTTTACGTGAGTTCAAAGAGATTAGCTCCTACATCCACGGACTGATAAATCGGTTAATCCACTAACTGGGATTGTCTTGCTTACTGGTGCAAGAATACCTAGATACAAAAATTCACCTTATCTATACTCCGACTAACTTTTCATATATTCATTTTCTTACGGGTGCAAGAAAACATATCCACTTGCTTATAGGTGCAAGCAACCTAACCACTTGCTTACAAGTGCAAGTAATCTAAGCTTTTAAAAACTAATACTTTGTTGCATACTTGTCTTCTTCTTCTAACTCCTAATTACAGGGGTTTGAAAGAGGGTTTTGGTTTTTCCAGCTTAAGATTAAGTTGTTATAGGCAACAACTTAACCAGATCTAGGCGTAAGATGTTTACAAATAAAGGGCTAGACTCTAAGGGAAAGAATGTTGAAATCCTGAGTAGATAAGTATATTTGTACTCGGAGAATTTATTGATAACTTTGTAAAATTTCCTTCTTTAAAATCCGTTGTTCGAATGATTTAAAAGGTTGTAAGCTTAAGTGCTTTTAGACTTGAAAGTTTAACATTTTTTGGGTTACCTTCAAATGTTGGATCTCTTGGGTATTTTATAGGAGAGACGATGAATAATGTCATTGGAGAAACACCAATCACATTCATACAACTTATCTTTTGAATTATTCCCATTGAATCCTAGTACATCGTTTTTCATCCCTCCAACATCGTACAAAAGTATTCTGCAGGTCTAGTACCTCATTCTGGCATGGTAAGATTCTCTACAAATATGCTCTAACGCATCAGAGGTCAAACACTCATGCTTTAAAATATCTTGTTTTCTTCAGTAGGGTTAACTATGTGTCTCTTTAGTACGATTGACTTCGAGTCTCTTCAAGATGGTCGACTTCTATGTTCTTTCTATAGGCACCCACCGACGCTTCATTAATAGCTTCTTCTCTTTTTCTGCTAAAATGACACTTGGTCATTCTCTTGACTTCTTCGTCATCGACTTTGTAGTATGCGTTGTTCTTCCGCTCACAAGAGCTTGCGAGTCCTTACCTTTAGTAGCTGCTTCTCGATCCTTATATCGAGACGGTAGACTTCAAGATCGCTTCAAACTCGCTTGAATGATGACTATATCGATGGTTCTTTTGTTTCAACATGTAAACATAAAAAGCTCGTTCCCTAACACATGAGCATCACTATATTACATCAGCAAGGCAATCATCCAAGGATTTTGGTATTTACTCAAAACACTAAGTATGATAGAATTTTCCCAACTGGGCACTTTCGGAGAAGGTGTCTAAATCGTTCCCACGCCACTAATATCAACTTATCTCCTAATTGAGAAAAGTGAAAGATCTCAGCAATAAGCTCGTGTGCCTTCGAAGGTGGGGAGTACTTAGCTAGAAATTTTTCATACAAGTGTTGCCAAACTTTTGAACCAATCCTTTGCTCGATCTCTTAATGAAAAACTAAACATCTTCATCCTAATTACATACGCTGGAACTTTATTTATAGTGTCGTAGATCTTCAAGAATGTTTCCAAGTGAGCATTAGGATTCTCGGTTACATCTCCCATCGAATTGTTTAGCTTGCACTATGTGGATGAGTTCCGGCTTAAGTCTAAACGTGTTTACATTAATGGCGGGACCGACCTCTCCCTTAGAAACGACCGGCGAGATATCGATATGTAATTCAACCGTTGAGGATGTGGTTCATTTAAAATCCTATGTTGCTCGTCCACTTGTCTTTGTAGCTCTTTCACTTTTTGCATCGGAGCGACAGCTTGATCTTGGTCGAGAGCCATGACTTGCTATTTCTTTCTCTCTTCTTCCATTCTCGTGTGTTCTTTTCGATTCCCAAGTTCAAAGGTATAATTTTCTTATTCTCGATCTTGTTTTAAGCACCACCTAAGAGAAAATCAAGGAAATAGCAATTAGAATTAAAGAATGCCTAAAGTAATAACAAGGTGCCAAAAAAATTATCATTGTATAGTCTAAAATCCTTGGCAACGATGTCAAAAAGTTGATAACTAATTTTCTAGCAATAAAATCTCAATTAATTAGTGCAATTATAGTATATTATGAAATCAAATATCGTATCATAGATATTGTAATTTGAGCACACAACAAGTAATTAAAAATATACATTTTATATTATTTAGCTTAAACAAGATTAACGAGGCATGATAAATATTAACTAGACAAAGAATTTAGAAGAACGTAGAAAAATAAATTAATGAATGATTGGAAAGACGACCATCGGGAGCTGTGTCGACTCAACATAATCATGTAATTAAACAATTAATCTAATCAACACTATTTATTTCAAATCATGTGGAAGATCACATAACAACACAAACTCTCTCTCCGCGGTCCCAAGAAAATATGCTAATTTCAAAAGGTTCATAGAGATTATTCTTCCTACAATTAATTTTAAACCCGCTACATATTTAGGTTAATCGAGTGTGTATTTCGAATTTGATTACTTAATCAAATCCTATAAGTATTTAACTACAACTAGTATGCATCAATACTATTAATTATATCAATAGAGAATAAGCACCAAGAATCACAAATCATGAAGTGAAAGGCAAATTGGTATTAAAAATCAATCACATAATTTTGGTTAAGTCGATAAACCCTAGGATCAACTAATAATTGCTTACATTAAAGTATATAAAAATAATATTTTCGTTCGTTCGGTTATCGATCGAACCTAAGATATAAAACCGAAAACCGATTTTAATTGAAAATTTGAACCGAACCGAAAATCGACATTAAAACCGAACGAACGACAAACCGATCGGTTCGATCGGTTTTTCCGGTTCGGTTCGGTTCATGCACACCCCGACTTATAGGGAGAAAGCCTCTTGAATCATAAAGGTTTGGGATATGCATAGAACCTAGTAAGGATAAATTATAGTTGAAAATGGTAATTGATTCAAACATGATCAATCATAGTGGATAAGGTAATTGAATCCAAGTAGGAGTCATAATACACCAATAATAGGAAAACTGAAAATCGTGAAAAATCATAAACGCCTATCCATGGCAATTGTGCAAATTTCTTTTTTAGTTCGTTCTCTCGTCCGAACTCCGAATTACGATATGCTTGTGCCTATGAATTCATGTCGATGTGTATTGACGCTCCGGAACCCGTCGTTAGAGATCCCAGACGCATCAAGATACATTTATAATCTCCTCCAACTTGAACACATAGTTCGTGATATGGCAAATTGGTCGAACCCAAGAGAGTTGTGTTGTTACTCGAGTTGTCACAGCTTGAGTAGGAGGTTCCCAGGGAAGATGTCAAGAGTACGAGTCTCGAGAGATGATCGAGAGATAGATCTTGAGCGTAAAGTAAACTAAAAACTAAACACAAGATAAAAGATTAAATAACAAGTAGTTGGGCCAGGGTTCCGTGACGTTGAGTATCGGTCAAGACGCCGGTCATAAGTTCAAAGGTTTCCGCCCGAGTGTATGTCGTTGTTAAAGGTACCAGGATAGCGCCTGGTTGTCACGCACACCGGCCCCGCAGCCCCGCCTGCCGTAGATTTTAGACGAGCATCGAGGCCCCGCCTTGCTCCTCGCCAAGACGGTCCCAAAATAGGTTATGCCGTCCCAATAGCTTATTCACTAGACAGCCCAACTATCCACATGTCCGAAGGAGTGGCTCACCCATCGCCCAAGGCCGACGGCCACAATCACCCACCGCGTATTTCCGGGATAAAGAGACACTTGATGTCTTACTCCGCTATTGCTTGTAGCTACCCTTCCCCAGGCTACCGCCGAGTTAACGCCAAGGAAAGGAATAACATGTGTATAAAGGCCAGAGCTGGAACACCCACTCAAGGTTCTAAGGACGCTTATACCTCACGACTCTCATGACCTCAACTCAACGTGCTTCACCCCGAGCCCAACCAAACCGACTACTCACGCATCATCAACATAAACATATAAGCATAAACAAGAGCATAATCGAAACCATACTTGAACGTAAAATCAAACCGAAATTAAAGGCGCCTGCAAGCGCTGTTCGAGCGAGATCACAAAATACATATAATAAATGTTTGCCCATAGGACTTGTTTCTTCCTCACCAATCACTCATGAAAGCCAAAGAGAAATAAAGAGATAAGTCTAGAGAGAATTTCGACTGATGCTCACTTCCCAAACCGAATCGAGTGGAGTTGTTTGAATTGTTGTGTTGGGAGCATAGTATACTCCCATTTGTCTTGGTCAACGACGTATCTCAAGATGGCAGGAGGGCAGCATGGCTCGGCTCGACACCGGCAGGACCTCTAGCTTTAGTCCGGCAGGTTTGTCTCATCTCAGAACAGTTGACCTTTCCTTTTCGCAAAAATCACAGCGATGAGAATGATTTTGCCCGAATCTTCCCATTTGCGCAAGTCCGCCAGTCCTTGTCTCGCCCCCACGCATCCCGAGATTACCTCGTCCACCGCATCACCTCGCCATTTTCCCCGTCTCCTTGTCTCGATTATCTTCTTTGTTTCACGCCGCTCGCTGGTCGCTCCCTCATGCGACCGTGTCTTGGCAAGAGTTCAAAATTCTGCCAAGGTAATCTTCGATTTTACCTCTCACGGAGGTGGCCCGATCTTGCCCAAAGTGTGTCTCAACACCACAACATCCCAAGCGTGTCCTCCCGCACACAAACACACGCAAAGAACACATAAAATGCACTCTTTCTAGGAAGGACTACCCCAAAAGAAGACAAAAGGGCTCATCACACTCACACACTGAACCACGGTTGTCCTCAAGCGTGCAAGATTCCTTGCCCAAAGAAAACAAAACACACAAACAACACACGCAAAACCAGAAGGATAAGATGAAACATAACGAAGATAATCGTGCATAGGCGACAACATGTGTATCAAGGTCAATCAAGATCGGGCAAAACAAGTTTGTGGAAGTTCCTCCCAAGCACTCAACCTCTCGTGTTTAAGGTCTCACGCCTGATAACTTGATCAAGGAAGTGCCAGCTTGCGCCGCCTAATATCTCCGCCCTATAGCTTGGTCTAAGTTCTCTATCCTTAGGTCTTGTGGTTGTGTTGAGTGGTTTCGCAAAGTGAAGTATTGCTTTGGGTAAGGTTGTCTCGACTTAGGTCTAGGGCATCGTTCTCTCATTTCCTGGCAAGATACTTACTGCCCTGAGCACACTTATATTTTGAGAAACTTTTTTCTTTATACTTTTCAAACGTTGTTCCCCACCCTTTTCTTTTCTTTTCTACACATTTTGAATTGGTATACATTTATCCAATTTTCTCAATTAAACTCACTATGCCCGGTCGAAGGAAAAGGCATCTAATGTTTGTGTTTTGCCCAGAATGATGCCCAAGACATATATATCCCTTCCCTATTCTTCATCTCTCAACCCCGTGTTAGAGAAGAGCACAAAGTAATTAAAAGAAAACGATCAGCTCAAAGGGGTTAGCAAAGGATACATATATCCGGGTTTATGTTCATCGCTGACCATGGCTACGAAAAGAAAGCCTAAATCATCTAGAGCACTCGCATCTATAGCAGTTGGGCTTTGATCAAGACGATGCATGTTCTAGCACAACCAAGTCAAGCATCCGAATAACACACGGAATAGAAATCATGCTTGCAATGATAAAGCATATATAGGCTCAATTTCTCACAGGAATGCATGCTATGCCCCTTTTCCGTCATACCAACCTTATTGAAACACAGCGAAATATGACTAAGCCTATGCCAAGATAATAATTATCATGCTCATCTTAAACATACTAGTCAACACACACAACAAAAAACAGGGGGCCCTCCCCACTCACACACTTTGCTTGTGGCAAAGTGTTAGACTGATTAGGGTCCCCGAAAAACATAAACACACAAACACGCAACAAACAAACACAAAAAACAGATAAGAAAAACAAAACACAAAAACAATAGAGGAAAAGCTTAGGGGGATGCAAGTGGGTACCTAAATCCTTGGTGGAAAAACGCGAACAAGGCCTCGATCTCGTTCAAAGTTTCTTGTATTCGGAGAGGTCGGCTTGAGGTCATCTTGAGCAGTTGTTGTTGTCAAGATCCCGCCTTGCTTTGGCCTTCGAGCGGGCTGGCTTGGCAACCGCTTCTCAAGCTCCCGGCAGATGGTGAGCTTGCCGCCCTGCCCTCCACGATCTTGAGCATCTTCGAGTACCTTCAGTCAAAGGTGTCCTCTCTGGGTCATGGCAAAGTTGGGGCCGAGTACTGCTCTCCTTGGAGAAGTTGGTCGCAAGTGGCACAAGGACAGTCTCCGCCGCCCCCACCCATGATGCTCTTCATATGCGTTATTGCAAAAGTCGTAGTTGAGCCTTATCTTCTCGCATCGCCTGCAGGATGTACAACTCGTTCTTTGACATGGTCGCGCTGGGCCGTCCTTCTTGCCAAAGAGGTTGTAGGAGAGGATCCGTGGCACACTTGCATGGTCGTGGGTCCTTGAGGGCGCCCTTTGGCGCCACAAGATTCAATTGTGTGCCATCCTTTCCGATTAACTTTGCCCACATCCCCGACCATTTTCCGTCAAGAAAGTTGGGCACCACCTGACCGCCTTTGTAGCTTGCGCCTGGCCTCCATCAATGTCACCATGTTTAAAGCTTGTTGAGCTCACAACCGTGAACTCTCTCCGCTCCCCGGTGAGGGTGAATCAGTATGCCCACCGGCACTTGTCGTGGTCGATGTCAAGATCTCCGTAAAATTCCTTCACCAAATGTAATAAATGGCGTGGTATCCCACTCAAGAAACTTCCTCACCCGATTCCTTTAAACACCGCCGACGCCCTCCTCGACACGCAGCTTGCTCGAGGAAAGAGTGCAGGCTCCAATCGCTTGGGCACCACCATCTCCTTGTTTTTGACGAGTTCCTTGGCGTTTACAGTGTAGGCCTTCCCTAGCTTTGACGAGCGTGTCGCCATTTTTACCTTCTTCGTCGGCCGTTCTTCAGTGAGGAGGACATCTTCTTTCTCGATCTCTTCCGCTAGGTCGTTCCCTTCATCTTTATCTTCTTCGAGCGCGTCGTCGGAGCTTCCTTCCTCGGAGACCTCCTTCTCCTCCACCATCTTGGTTTCCGTACCGATAGACCCAGTATGAGAGGGGGTCGGAAGCATCTTCTTCGAGGAGGATGTGGTGGGAGTCTCCTTTATCTTTTTCTTTTCGACGGAGGAGAATCCTTCTTTCTTTTTCTTCGGCGTCTTCTCGGGCATGGGCTGCTTCTCTTCATCAGTGTCCACCTCCATGTGGATGTCGTGGAGGGTGGGCGCTTCCGCCTCCTCGACGAACTCGGAGGAGGGCTCGTCGTCACGACGACGGCCCTCGGTGGTGCTTTCTCCATTTTGATGCGACGAGCGACGGTCTTCTTCGGGGTTGGTTCCGGGAGTTTTTTCCTTGGACGTGTGTGCACCATGGATGAAAGGTTAGGGTTTTTGTGCTTTGGTTTGGGGAAGTTTACGGTGAGGTTTGAATGGGAATGTGGTAAGCGAAATGAGGGGTAATTAGAACGTGGGTTTGGGGCGGTTATAGGCAGTGGGCTAACCGATGGGACGCCTCTGCGCCACCGAAATTTTGATGCCCCTCGTGTCCGTGTCTTGGCCAAGTGCCGCCTTCCAGCCACAATGCCCTTATTTCGCCTCGCTTTGATTTTCTTCCAGACCTGCGGTCAAGAAAGTACGCTCCTCGAGAAAGAAACAGTCCTCTCAAGGAGCAGGTCAAAATAACGAGGGTGGGCTTTCCCACTCACACACTTTGCTTGAGGCAAGTGTTAAAGTGGTCAAGACCACCCCTGACAAAAAAGGAATAAAATATGCGATTAAAATTATACCCCACCGGTTGCCTCCTAAAAAGCTGTTGTTTAACGCCGTTAGCTCGACGCCGTCTTTGAGCTCAGCGCCTTGAGAATCCTCTCGAGGAACCTCGTGAATCTCATCTTGCTCGCGCCTCATTCTCTCGAGCCTCGATCGTGCCCATAGTAGGTCTTGAGCTCGCTTTCATTCACTTGAACACTTTCGCCGTCCATGTCGCTATCTCCACGGCTCCATTCGGATGTTGGGCGTGCACGAGGTAAGGTCCCACCCACTTGGTGGTCACTTGTCGAGGCATAGCGGAACCTATTTTGATAGAGTAGCACTACTTGCCCATTTTCGAACTTCTTTCCTTGATCAAAGATCATGGGGCCTCTTGAGCCTATCTCAGTATATGGCGGCACATTGTCATGCTTCGGGCGAATCTCCTCGAGCTCTTGTATGTCAAGCTTGCGCTTCTCCGCCTCATCCCACCAAAGTTGACCTTATGGATTGCCCAAGATGCCTTGTGTTCCAAAACGGCAGAGCGTGTGACACATCTTTCCAAACATCATCCCAGAGGAGACATTCCAAATGGCATTTGAAGGCTGTCCAAGATGCCCATAGTGCATCGTCGATGTGAGTGCTCCACCCTTCTTGCTCTCTCCCAAGTCCTTCCTCAAGATAATCTTCACAATGCGGTTTGAGAGCTCACTGGCCATTGGCTTGAGGATGGTATGCGGTGGACATCCGTGATGCACCCCATACTTTCGAGTAAGTCGCTAATGGTGGCATTGTAGAAGGTGCCCGATCACCGATTATGTCTCTTGGCATACCGAACCGGCTAAAGATGTTTGACTTGAGAAAATGGCTACGGTCCTTGCATCCGCCTTTGGCTGTGGCCTCGCTTCTACCCATTTTGACACGAGTACACCGCTAGGAGTATGTATTGATTTCCTTAGAGTTTGGCAATGGGCCCATGAAACCATGCCCCACATGTCGAATACTTCCACCGGCAAGATAGGTACCAAGGGCATCTCATTCTCCCAAGACATTGCCTCGCGTTGACACTTATCGCACCCTCGGCACTCTCGTAGCTATCCTGAAGATAGTGGGCCAAGAGAACCCACAACAAAGATCTTCCTTCGCTGCTCTCTTGTGCCCAAAATGTCCTCCGCACTCCTTCTCACGGCAAAGGTGCTCATGACGCATGTTTGCTCACCTTCCGAACGCCTCCTCAAGATCAAGTCCGAGCATTGCTTCCACAAGTATAGGTCATCCCATACGTATTGTCGACTCTCCTTCTTGAGTTTGTTCCTCTAATGTTCGGGCATTCCCACGGGCAACACTCCGTCACGATGTAGTTCACCAAGTCGGGTAGCACGACCTATTCCTCGTAGATCTCGAGTAGCTCATCGTCTGAAACGCTGTTCGGATTGATCTCCTTCATCCTTTCTCAAAATTCTACTCAAGTGGTCGGATCACTTGATTTTGAGATCCATTCTTGTCTTTGATCTCAACGTCGAACTCCTGGAGGAGGAGTATCCACCGTATGAGTCTTGGCTTTGTATCCTTCTTTGCCATGAGATATTTCAAGGCGACGTGGTCAGTGTAAACCACCGTCTTGCTCCCAAAGAGGTAGGAACAAAATTTCTCGAAGGCAAACACCACGGCAAGGAGCTCCTTTTCCGTGGTTGTGTAGTTGATCACCGGTCCGATGAGGGTCTTCGATGCATAGTAGATGACGAAGCTCTCCTTGCCAATTTTCTGTCCAAGCACCACGCCAACAGCGTATCCGCTAGCGTCACACATCAGCTCAAAGGGCATGCCCCATTCGATTGGCCTTATGATGGGCGTTGTGACAAGGTGCTCCTTCAATATCTGGAAGGCTTCTTTACATGCGTCGTCGAACTCCCACGGCACATCGTTCTAGAGGAGACGGTGCATCGATTATGCTATCTTGGGCGAAGTCCTTGACAAACCGCCGATAGAATCCAGCGTGGCCAAGAAATCCCCACAGCTGCTTGATGTTGGCGGATAAAGCAGCTTAGCTATGATCTCCACCTCGCTTTGTCCACCTCAATGCCCTTCTCAAAGATAACATGCCCAAGGACAATTCCTTCCTCGACCATGAAGTGACATTTCATAATTCAAAGACAAGGTCCTTCTCCACACACCTCTCGCAAAACTAACTCAAGATGCTCTATACATCGTTAAACGCTTGCCATACACAAGTAAAATCATCCATGAACACCTTAATGCATTGCTCAAGCAAATCGTAAAATATACTCATCATGCATCTTTCAAATGTCCCGGGTATCAGATAAACCAAATGGCATACGACGATATGCAAATGTGCCAAACGGGCAAGTGAATGTAGTCTTATCTTCGATCTTCTAATGCCACACAAATTTTCATATAACCGTAGTAGCCGCCAAGGAAACAGAAATACTGCTCCCGCCGAGTCTCTCAAGCATCCGGTCAATGAACGGGGAAGTGGTCCTTCCCGGTCACCTTGTTGAGCTTCAGTAGTCGATGCAAACCCTCGGCTGCCTCGAGTCTCATCGCGACCAGTGCCTTGCCTTCATTCTCGACCACCTGTACACCGGATTTCTTTGGCACAACGTGGATCGAGTTGATCCACCGGTTGTCTGAGACAGGGTAAATGAGGCCCAACTCAAGGAGTTTGAGTATCTACACCTTGACAACTTCTTTTATTTTCGGTTGAGCTTCCTCCGGGGTCTCTCGACCGTATGGCATTTTCCTCGAGCAAGATGTAGTGTTGGCAAACAAGAGGGTTGATGCCCTCGAGGTCGGCTAAGGTCCAACCGATGGCCTCCTTGTACTTGCTCAAGATGGCTCTAATCTTCTTCTTCTTTGATCGTCACTCGAGCTTATGATTACGCAACGCCCTGCTGGCTGAGGTAGATGTACTCAAGTGCTTCGCAGGCGTTTGAGTTGTAGCTTAGGGCTTTCTTGAGGAAGGTTGCATCATCTCTCTGTCATGCACTAGATGTGATCGATAGCTTGTTGATCATCCCCGCTTGGTCGGCTTTCACCTCAAGCACTTCGGTTACCTCGATCTCCTCTTTGTCGAGATACTCTAGGTCTTCGATGTGTCCTCGATGACTCTATCGCACACGCCCTGATCACCACGTTGGCGGAGTATCTCTCAACATCCTTCGGTGTGAGACCGACGAATTCCATCATCTCGGTGTCGATCGAAAATTGCTCGGCTTTATAGATGTCAAAGGTGACCATCTCCCCAGCGAATTTGCATGTGAGCTTCCCTGTATCGCAGTCGATTAACATCCGGGCCGTCTTGAGAAACGGCTCGCCAAGAGTACGAGCCGCTTCTTGGTCCAGTCGCCCATATTTAGGACATAGAAGTCGGCCGAAAATAAGGTCCCGCACCTTGACGAGCATTATCTCAACTATTCCTTCGGATAGATACTTTACTTTTTCCGGTTGAATCTCAACACAAGACGGTCGGAGTGGTCCGAGTTTGAACTCTTGATAGATAGATAGGGGCATCACATTGATTGATGCCCGAGATCGACAAAATTTGATCGCTTATTTTTCTAACACGCAAAAGGTGTAAGTATAGTGTTAAGCATCGTATCCACGAGATTGTATCACTTAAAACACGAAGCTAGCTCAACGATTATTCATCATTATCCGCCACGAATTTGGGTTGTGAATTTTTAGGGCTTCAGATAATTATATCCAAAGCAAAGGTAACAACAAGAAAATAAACTAAAGCAATAAAATCACGAAAGATAACTATGAAGAAAGACTAACCCTAGGGATGCACCAATCCTATCCACAACGATGTTTATCCCGCTTATTATTAACCGCTTTAATCCGCATAAGATGTAAGATCACATATATAACCAACAACTTCGATTCGATAATTCGGTAGATTGATTACTAATTTTCCCTATCACGCTTACGTCTCTAGAGGAAAATAAGCAACTCCAAAAGGATCACTAAGAATATGCTTCCTACGAATGTCCTATCTCGCCATTTACTCAAGGCTCATTCAGATTCATGCATTCGATAACGATTGACAATTAATACAATTACGTAATTAACCGACAACTAGATATGCATCAAGATTGATCGAAATCAACACATATAAATAAGCACAATCGAATCATGAATCAATGCCGAAGGTAAATAACAATAGCGTGAATCACAACATATAGGATCGAATCATGCAAACCCTAGGATTAGAACGAAAACTAGCCGACATAATAAACGGAATGAAATACGATTTAATCATAAAACGAAATTAAATATATAAAACCCGTGAGGGAAGCGTTGATGAACAATGGTTGGTCTTGAATCCAATCCCAAGCAAACGAACGGAAAACGACGAAAACGATCGGACCAAACGTTCCGATCGATAACGAAACGATAAACTAAACTAGAACAACGTAAAAACAATACTAGAATTAAACTAAATGAAGATTAAAGACTAAAAGTCACAAAACCGAGGAAAACGTATATAAATGAGTCCGGGGCGCCTAGGGTGAGTTAGGGCAGCAAGGCTCTCGCCCTATTTATAGAAAAGGGTGGAAACCCTAATTTGCGCCTACTGCGCCGTCATGTCGCTAGCTCGACCATGAGCCATCTCCGCATGTCAGATTGTACCGCGACCGGGCTAGCGGTCGCTAGGTATTCCGCACCGGTCGCGAAATCGTCCCTGAGTTCTCGGCGCTAGGCTTGCTCGCGTGCAGTGTCGCGGTCGCTACTCCTGGGCGCCGCTGGTTTGCTCGCGACAGCCTAGCGACCGCTAGGCTGGTCGCTAGAACCGGATGATTGTTCATTTGGTTCGTGCTTCGTTCCTTGCTTCGATTTTCAACACATAAACCTACAAAACACCAAAATAACACCCAAGAGCAATATCTTCTAGAAATAGATGAAACATTAAGAGTCGACACATAAACGCACATTAAACGAGCTAAACTCATCTTCAAATATCAACTATAAACGTAAAATGCGCTGCTTATCAAACCCCAAACTTAAAGCATTGTTTGTCCTCAAACAAAACCAAAACAGAAAGACAAACGAAGATCAACGAGCGTAGCAAAGAGGATAACCATTATAAGCCTCGTAAACTTATTAACGCTCAAAAACATTAGGCACATGACGACGTTAGCCAACTCAACACAAACAACCATCGAGGGCAAAACTCATTTATTTCAACCTCACAAAGGCATGTGTAAAATATATAGGATACACTCAAACTCATAAAGAAATTAAGACGTGTATACACTAATGGATCAATGCAACGCAACATCTTACCATAGGCTTGCCGTTTCTCTAACATCTCCACCGCGTCAAATGTGTTCAAATAAGGATCAAAGAGTTCTTTTGATAGGTTATAATGTAGGCACATTGGTTAAGGTAAGATAATATATGGCTAAGTGACTCAAGTAAACTCCAAGCACCACCATTTATATATTTAAACACATATGGACTTTGTCCATTTCCTCTTCTTTCCCAACGTGCTAAATTGACGCTTTATGCCTCATAAGGTACCTATACTTGATTAAAGACCCTTTATGCTCAACGCTCATAGTGAACTTAACATTTTTCTTTTTTTTCTTTTCTAGAGCTTATAGGGTTTAACTTTCACAACAAAGGTATTATTCTTCACCACGTATGTATTTTTCTAAAATAAACTTTTCTCGTCATAACTTACATCAAAATTTCACCCCTTTGATTCCCATATCCATCCTCACCTCCTATCATCCGGTTAATCAAAGAAAAAGTCTAATAAAGGCTCAAAGAAGGCGACAAATGGTATATAACATCGGGTTAGTGTTTGGGTGAATATGTGGTTAACAAAGACGGCCTTTTATCCTTTCCAAATTGAAACACATATCATGCCTCGATACGTAACAACGGCAAGTTCTAGAAGATAATCACATGCATGATATCACACAATTAAAAGAAACAGATTAAGATGTTTATACAATGAAGCTCAAGTCTCACGGGTTAAGCAAATGGTGAAAACAACAAGCTAAGCCATCTCACGTCATTCATGCGTCATTTTCTAACATAACATGTGCACTATCATTAAATTTCACAAAATTTTCTATCGCCATTAGCCACATGGATTAAAACACTTCACTTAACTCGCTGATCGACGCACACAACAACGAAAAGAAAACGTAAACACGACAAAAACAACACAAACGAATCCACACGACAAAACACGAAAACAAAATAAAGAAAACGTTGGGTTACCTCCCAACAAGTGCTTAATTTAACGCCTTTAGCTAGATCATTACTAAACTTTTTCAATCCGCGTTTTGTGGCAATGTAAATCCTTCTCAACTCGTGGATTCTCCTAAACTTAGCATTCGCGATTTCCACCACCGACTATGGAAGCGCCTCCAAACTTGAATGATACACTCGGAGTTCCATGCCGAGTCCACTTCTTCCTTCTCGCAAAGATCCTCGATTGGTCGAGTACCTCTAAACGCGAGACGTGCGCGGCGGCGGTCATGATCGAAGCAGATCTTCCGGCTTTCCAACGCCGTGTTGCTTGATGGCGTCAGTATATGGAAATCTTGAGCTCCTCATCGTTAACACGAAACGTGAGATTGCCTTCCTCGCACATCAATCAACGCATCGACCGGCTGCTAGAAAAGGTCTACCTAAGATTAGTGGTTGTTGTTTCAATTGGAATATCTAAAATCACAAAGTCGGCAGAAAAACAAAATCCCGAATTCTTACCAACACGCCTTCGACGATACCTTTTGGATATGTGATGACCGGTCGGCCA
The DNA here is from genome assembly GCA_036937905.1 of Salvia rosmarinus. NCBI lineage: Eukaryota > Viridiplantae > Streptophyta > Magnoliopsida > Lamiales > Lamiaceae > Salvia > Salvia rosmarinus. Next base: position 16,580,644 of record CM072814.1, read on the forward strand.
TCATCGATGAAATCTTCGCCGGCTTTATCTTTCCTAGGTGTAGCCGGTTGAAAACGCTCAATGGCATCGATTGATGCTCGCCTCAAGTCGCACAAAACATTTGAAAAGTGCGCTCACGATCTCGCACTCTAACGTGAAACCGCCGATCCTTCGCTCAGAGGAGCTTCCTTTGCAAGACGGGCCTGATTTTCGGATAGGAAATTTTCTCAAATTTCCCAAGTTTCTTCTTGCTTGCAAGCTGCGTCTTTAAGAATTTCATGTAGGCAAGCATGTTTCGCAGCAGCTTCAAAGAGAGGCAAATTTATCTCAACTTTTGAAAACTTTGAAACGAGCAAACTCCTCATCATATTTCGACTTGACAAGTCGACTCGTAAACGGGACCGGAGGAGTGTACGCGCGGATTTGCTTCAGGGTTGCCTCGCGGTCGACCTCGCGATCACCGGAAGGTCGCGAGGAATTGCTACGCGATCTTCGTCTTCACGTGCGAAGCTATGCGGCGAGCTCACACATGATTTCTCGGTGCAGCGACTTGATTGCTCATGGCTGGCTGGCTTGCAGCGCTGGGTCGCTGCCAACAATCCGCGCCGCATATTCGATGGCTCGGCTGTCGGTGCGGCGGACGCGTGCGTTTCGATCGCGGCTTCGTGGACAAATTTACGGACTCTCGTGATCGGGCTCATGGTCGCAAGCTCGGTCGCGAAGTTCGCCTCGATGTGCTTTCATGCTCTTCTTCTCGACAGGGCTCGGTAAGCTTGTCCACTCGCCCGGATGGCGAAGCATTGACTCTTCGGTTCACCTCCAGTATTACTCGGAATTGGCCCTTCTTTGTAGTGCATTCACTTATGCGGCTATTTGACCAATTTGATTTTCCAACATCTTCATATGCTTCCCCATAGCCGTCACGGTGGACTCCAAGTGATTTATCTTCTTACCTGTTGCTTATGAACAATTCGATTCGTTGCCAATTGTTGGTTGCTTACAACCAAGCGCACGCATCATGTCTTCGAGACTTGGCTTCTTCGACTCTTGAAACAATTCGAACATTGAAGCTTCTTTGGAGGTTGTTGGAAATTCAATGATTCCTCCGATTGATGTGGTCGACGTTCTCATCTCAATCGACTCTTCAAAATAGTGAACTTCTTCATGAGATCGCCATATTTTGAATCACTCAACAAAGACAATGCTTTGAACGATGGCGTTCTCTCCGTTGGCCATTGATAGTCGTTGGCAGCCATCTCTTCTAAAATACGGCTTGCCTCGCCTACTTGTCGGTTCAATAAACAGCCTCCGACGCATCTACCATGCTCCTCGTCTTCCATGTCACCCACCGTAGAATGTGATTTGTTGCTCCTCGAGAACCAATGTTGTGGACATCGTCTCAATAGAACCTGAATCTCTCCCATGCCTCGAATAATGATTCGTCGTGGTTTTGGCAAAATGAGAGATTTCGGCGATGATCTTCTGCGCTTTCGGCGGAAAGTATTTGAAGAAACTTCACAAAGTTTTCCCCAAGTGTCGATGCCACTCGGTCTAAACTTGAACCAATCTTCCACCGTCACAGCAATGAGAAACCCAACATGCGATCCGGATCGTGTCTTGTGGCACCCCATTCTGCTTGATGGTGTCACAAATATCGAGAAAAGTCTCGAGATGCGATTGGTCTTCCGTGACTCCTCCCCAAACCGCCTCCTTGGACCATCTTGATCGTACGGTTTAGCTCAAAATTGTTTGCATCTACGCAGGGCCCCAACCGCCTCCTTGAACCTGCTCGGTGGGAGGTCGGTACATGTGATTCGAGGTCTTTCTTCCGAGCGGGGACAATGATTCCATATTCGCCATCGACCGCGATCTCGCAAAGTCGCCTAGCATGCGTCAGACTTGCTCGGGAGGAATGCCCAGATTACGTGGATTGGCCGCCATTGCACTGCCTCTCTCTCGCCCTTTTCTCCTTTGAGAGCTTTCGATCTCGAGATCTAATAATACTTCAGAGGTCCCCGAGATCTTGTACGATAAACTACCCGAGAAAAGAGAATTTAGACCGACAAAATAAATAATAATATATATAACTCAATTAATAAATCCAAATCGTCAAATTATTCCTATGCAATCTTAATAATCCCAACAACGGCGCCAAAATTTGATCGCTTATTTTTCTAACACGCAAAAGGTGTAAGTATAGGTGTTTAAGCATCGTATCCACGTAGATTGTATCACGAAAACACGTAAGCTAGCTCAACGATTATTCATCATTATCCAAGCACGTAATTTGGGTTGTGAATTTTTAGGCTTCGATAATTATATCCAAAGCAAAGGTAACAACAAGAAAATAAACTAAAGCAATAAAATCACGAAAGATAACTATGAAGAAAGACTCAACCTAGGGATGCACCAATCCTATCCACAACGATGTTTATCCCGCTTATTATTAACCGCTTTAATCCGCATAAGATGTAAGATCACATATATAACCAACAACTTCGCCATTCGACAATTGCGGGTATTGATTACTAATTTTCCCTATCACGATTACGCCTCTAGAGGAAAATAAGCAACTCAAAAGGATCACTAAGAATATGCTTCCCACGAATGTCCTATCTCGCCATTCGACTCGAGGCTCATTCGTATCATGCATTCGATAACGATTGACAATTAATACAATTACGTAATTAACCGACAACTAGATATGCATCAAGATTGATCGAAATCAACACATATAAATAAGCACAATCGAATCATGAATCAATGCCCGGAAGGTAAATAACAATAGCGAGAATCACAACATATAGGATCGAATCATGCAAACCCCAGGATTAGAACGGAAAACTAGCCGACATAATAAACGGAATGAAATACGATTTAATCATAAAACGGAAATTAAATATATAAAACCCGTAGGAAGCGTTGATGAACAATGGTTGGTCTTCAATCCAATCCCAAGCGAACGAACGGAAAACGACGGAAAACGATCGACAAAACGTTCCGATCGATAACTAAACGATAAACTAAACTAGAACAACGTAAAAAATACTAGAATTAAACTAAATGAAGATTAAAGACTAAAAGTCAGTAAAACCGAGGAAAAGCGTATATAAACGAGTATGGGCGCCTAGGGTGTGTTGGGCTCAAGGGCTCTATTTATAGAAAAGGTGGAAACCTAATTTGTGCATCTGCCGCGCCGCCTCGCGATCACATCTCGCGGTCGCTAGCTCGATCATGAGCCATCTCCGCGGCGTCAAGATTGTACCGCGACCGGCTAGCGGTCGCTAGTATTCCGCACCGATCGCGAAAAATCATCCGGTGAGTTCTGCGCTAGGCTTGCTCGCGCACGGTGTCACGGTCGCTTCTCCTCCGGCGCCATTGGTTTGCTCATGCGACCGCCTAGCGACCGCCAGGTGGTCGCTAGAAACCGGACAGATTGTTCATTTGGTTCGTGCTTCGTTCCTTGCTTCGATTTTCAACACATAAACCTACAAAACACCAAAATAACACCCAAGAGCAATATCTTCTAGAAATAGATGAAACATTAAGAATCGATACATAAACGCACATTAAACGAGCTAAACTCATCTTCAAATATCAACTATAAACGTAAATGCGCGTTTATCAAGCACGGTTGGTCTATCCTCGTTGTCCCGATCACACAAGGTATATAGAACATCCCGGATCGGTACACTTGATTGGGAGATCTCGCTGAGCACGGCCGGAAGTTCTCTCCCATCCGAACTTGCATCGTCCGTGTGTTTGACTCTCTTGGTACCACGACTCTTTGAGGAACTTGGCACCTCGGCATCAAGGTCAAAGCGGCGATCAAAGGTATGTTGATCTCTACCTTCTTAAAGATCTTGATCATCTCATTCATCTCTTGACCTTTTGTTCCTTGCCAACCTTCCCGGAAAGTGAGGTCCGATCTTGATCTCTCTTATGTCTACACTGGCAACGAGGCCTTCACCTCGAGTTCGTGTTCGGGTTCCTCGACCAAGTCCTCTACTTCCTCGGTTATGTCTTCTGTCTCGACTGTCTCCTTGACTAGGGCTCCTTCCCTGCTTGGCAAGTTCTTGCCGCTCCTCAAGTTGATTGTGTTGACGTGCGCATTGGGCTGGATTTGCACTTGAGCAGGAAGCGTCCCTTGCTTTTGGGTGATCTTTGAGATCTCTTGCATCAAGGTGTTTAGCTGGGTCAGCACAGATTGAAGGACTCCTCTTGTCTCTGTTTTGAACTTGTCGAGGTCCCGCACCATCCTCTCTTATGTAGCTCCTTGACTGTGCACTATCATGGCTAAAGATGGCCGAGCTTGAGGTGGGTTCTGCCCAGGAGGTGCTTGATAGTGTGTGCCTCCGCACCTCAAGTTCTCATGATTTTCCATGGTGGGTTGTATGGGTCGGCGGGGCTTCGACCTTGAGCGCTTCCTCCACCACCGTTGTCGACATGCCCAAGGCATTCACCTCTTCTTCTTGGCTACTTGTAGCACTCGTCCGTGTTGTGGATGGTGCCAAAGCAAAGTCGACACGCTGACATTCTTCTTGGCCATAGTGGGCCTCATCGTCCATCATTTGTTTCATCACGGCTTTCATATCCTTCATGTGGATCCGTGCGAAGTGGTAGCTTCTTGGTTGGGCATCGTCTTGACCATTGCGTTGGCATCATCTCGAGATTCCTCAGCCAAGTCTGTGAGTAATTTGAATGCCTCGCTGGGTTGTTTGTTGAGGATGGAACCTCCGCATGCAGCACTCACGAGTTGGCTTTGAGTCGTCCTCAAGCCATTCACATAGTATCGATCGATCTTGATCGAGATTTGGTAATTATGACACTTTGCCAAGATGGACTTGAAACGACACTAATAGTGATACACCGCCTCGCCATTCCCCATCCGGAGGAACTCATCATTTTCCTCACGCTTTGTATCCTTGAGATGGGATAGTATCTCAAGGAACTTCTGAAGCCCCGCCCAAGTAGTGACACTACCCGTGGGCAAAGTGTCTGACCACTCGAGCACCGTCGTGAGAGTGAATGGAAAGGATATGAGTCGGATGTACTCCTTCTTGACTTCATCCGCTCACCTTATGGTGCTACACACTATTTCGAAGTCCTGGAGATGGCGCTGGGGGTCATCTCCCGGCATATCGTCAAGCTTGGCAAGATGCGCATGAAAGAGTGCCTCAGCTTCTAGTTGTCCTCGATCTCGGGCAAAGTGATGCCCAAGGCGGAGATCATTGTTGTTCGGGAACATCATCTCAAGCGTCTGCTCTCCCGGAGGTGGTGGGTTTTATGGATTCCTCTCTCCATGTTGTGCGGCTTTGGTCTCGCGCTCCTCAAGACAGGCGGCGCCCTCGACCTGCTTCTTCTTCTCCGAATGGTTCTCTCAATCTCGAGTCAACAAGAGCTTCCATCCTCACCGCAAGGTTAGGTCTGAGCATACAAAACCAAACAAAAATAAAAAGTGAGTAACAACACTAGAATAGCGCAGATCCTGTGCAACGGTAACCGATGACCTCCGGAACCCGCCGTTAGAGGTCCCTAGACGCATCAAGATACATTTATAATTTCCTCCAACTTGAACACATAGTTCCGTATATATGGCAAGTTAAGGGTCGAACCAAGAGAGCTGGTTGTGTTGTTACCGAGTTGTCACGGTTGAGTAGGAGGTTGCCCGATGGACAAGATGTCGGTCGGTGACGGTCTCGAAGAGAGATGTCTTGAGAGATAGATCTAGAGCGAAAGTAAAACTAAAACTAAACACAAGATAAAAGATTAAATAACAAGTAGTTGGGCGAGGTTCCATGCGTTGAGATCTTGGTCAAGACGCGTCGGTCATAGGTTGAGGTTTCCGCCCAAGTGTATGTCGTTGGTTAAAGGTACCAGGGTAGGCGCGCTTTTGGTTGTCACGCACACCGTGCCCCAACCCCAGCTTGCCGTGAGATTTTAGGGCGGCATGAGGCCCCCGCCTTGCCCCTCGCCAAGACGGTCCCCAAAATAGGTTATCCCGCCCAACACCTTAACTCACTCAGACATTAACTAGCCACACCGGTCCGAGGGTGGCTCAGAGTACTGCCCAAGGTCGACGGCTACAATCACCCACTCCAGCCGCACTTCCCGGACAAAGAGACACTGATGTCTTACTCGGCTATTGCTTGTAGCTACCCCTCCGCCCAAGGCTACCGGTCGAGTTAACGCTCAAGGAAAGGAATAACATGTGTATAAAGGCCTAGAGCTTCGGGAACACCCACTCAAGGTTCTAAGGACGTTTAGACCTCACGACTCTCATGACCTCAACTCAACGTGCTTCACCCCGAGCCCAACCAAACCGACTACTTACGCATAATCAACATAAACATATAAGCAATAAACAAGAGCATAATCGAAATCATACTTGAATAGAAAATTAAACTGAAATTAAAGGTAGTCTCTGGCAAGTAGTTGCTCGAGCAGAGATCACAAAATACATATAATAAATGTTAGCCCGTAGGACTTGTTTCTTCCTCACCAATCACTCATGAAAGCCAAAGAGAAATAAAAGAGATAAGTCTAGAGAGAATTTCGGACTTGATGCTCTCACTCCCCAAAACCGAATGTGTGGAGTTGTTTGAATTGTTGTGTTGGGAGCATAGGTATACTCCCCTTTGTCTTGGTCAGCGCACGCATCTCGAGGCGATAGGTGGTGAGGCGCACTGCTCGGGCTCGGACAAGCGAGGACTCCTCAGCTTCATCTGGCGTGTTTGTCTCATCTCGCAGCTTTGGTCGACCTTTCCTTTTCGCAAAAATCAAGCGGCAGAGTGATCTTGCCTAATCATCCCATTTATGCAAGTTTGCAGAGTCCTTGTCGCATCCACCAGGTGCATCCTAGATTACCCTCGTCCCACCGCGTCACTCCGTCCTTTTTCCTCTCTTCCTTGTCTCGATTATCTTCTTTGCTTCACGTCACCGCTGGTCGCTCGCTTCCATGCGATCATCGTGTCTTGGCAAGAGGTCAAAATGTTTTGACAAGGTAATCTTCGGGATTTTACCTCTCTCACGGAAGGTGGCCTGATCTTGCCTAAAGTGTGTTTCAACCTGCAACATCTCAAGCGTGTCCTCCCAGACACAAACACACGCAAAGAACACATACAAAATGCACTCTTTCTAGGACAATGATTACCCCAAAAAGAGCACTAAAACGGCTCACAAGATCTTCAATCCTATCAACTTTAACTCTTCAATCCATTCTTCAAGTTTCCTAAAGTAATGGCAAAAGTTGTGTCGAGTAACAATTCTTCAAATTAAAACAACACTAGTCGAATACTCATTCAAAACATGATTTTCACTATCAATTAGGTCACATATATGCTTTAAAACCATTGAAAATTCATGTTTGTCATTCTCACGTTAAAATTGTTATTATTTGAAGCTTCTCTCTATATATATATAATAATAATAATAATAATAATAATAATAATAATAATAATAATAATAATAATAATAATAATAATAATAATAATAATAATAATAATAATAATAATAAATTTTAATCATTAATAAGTATATTCAAATATATAGAGTCATGTTTTATTAATAAATAAATAAATGAATTAATTAATTAATAGATAGGATCTTATACTATAAGATCTTATTTGTTTATTACATTATTATAAATTTAATTTGAGTACAATAGTGTAATATAGTATATTATATCTATAAAAATATGATAAATAATTCATTAGGAATTAATTTTTCTATATATTTAGATTTTATATATGCTAAGTATTCACCATTATTATGTGTATTTCAACAATTGTGTATTTCAACAATTTTTGAGTGTATCAATTGGATAGCCTTATATAGTATTTTTCAACTTTTGGTTTAAATGTCAATGAAAGCATAAAAATTATCTAATCAAAATCATGACTCGATCCTAAATACTTGAATAATTAATTATTTAATTGGTGTGAGAGGTCGTATTGCAAAATAAGATTTCTAATTGAATTTCAAACATACTACAAATATTTTAACTTTATGATTTAATATGATTACATTAATGTTCTTATAAATTAGTATCTTAATATAATTATGGTATTAGAATTCTATATTATTACGAAGATTTCATTATTCGCCTAAATTGTCCCTTATAAGCACTCAGACCAAGGGTAATGATTTGTTTTGTGTAAGAATTATATTTTAATAACTTAAAAACTTATTGGTAATATCGCTAATAGTTAACTGTAGTTTTAACTAATTTTATACTAGAGATCTTGACAGTTTTCCTATGTCATTGTAAATTCCGAATCTTCACTTTAATTTCAGATTTATAAAAAAAATATTATTTTATTTAAGTAAGTTACTTTGATTTCTTACTTATTGTTAATATTTCTCAACTATTATGGAAAATATCAATTGAAAATAATGAATTGTTTAATTTTATGGGAGTATAATATTTTTTACGAAGATTAGCATAAAATTACAGGTGTGTTCAAGTTAAATTAAGCTGACTACCTTCAAGCTCAAGTTTAATTCATTTATCAATAATCCTATTTTAGTTTAATTACACAATTGAGCTTTTTAATTTATTTTAAAATTTCAATATTCATTATTTAATCAAATATAAATTATTTTTCTCTAAAAATATAACACACATATATATCTAAACATGCATGCTAAAATCCTATAACTAATATGGTTAATTTGCAAAAATAGTGTATAGTATTTAAATTCAAAATATATAAAAAAACACCCGCTTACATGATTAAATTTGAATAAGTTCGTTAATAAATGAGTGTTAAATTTGAGTTTCATAGCATTGATTCAATTAATTCGACACGAATACAATCCTTAATTCATACCAACCATGAAAATAATTAATCTACCCATATGTAAGCTTATAATATTTTACCAAATTTTCGATACTAATTACCATCATCGTGAAACTTCTTGTAATATTCAACTCTAATAATAATTAGTGTAAAATTTATGAATTGTGTGCAAGGCACGCACTCTTTGCTAGTAAATAAAAAAAAAGTAATATCAACTTACTTTCAAAAAAAGTATAAATCCAATTATGAAAAATTAACTCAACTACACATTCCCTATCAATGATCAACTGCTATCTACATACATTTACTTCTTCTGAGAAAAAACTAAAGACGACTTTGACTTATAGGCTTTTCTTTAGTCGTCCCTCTCAGCTGTGGAACTTTGCTATTAGGAACTCGCTAGTTTCACCGTTTTAAGTCTTTTGGAGAAACCTCCACCATAAAAAATACGAGAATTTTCATAGAATATGTCAGTTTACTACATTCTCTCTCACATGACAATATTTTATTAATATAATTTATATTAATAAAATATTATCATATGAGAGATGATGTAGTTACCTATACATTCTATAGAATTTCCCAAAATACATATGTAGGATAAAATTGATGTTTCATCTACTTGGGCAACTATAATTCAATAGGGTTATAAGGCTGAGTTATGTCCCAAATTAAAGGAGACAAAAACTTGGGTGAGCTCCGTCTCACCGTGAGCTCACCCTTGTTTTTTGTTAAAATAATTATATATTAATTATGGTGAGTAAGGATAATTAGATTTTGTTAATTTATTATTAAATTTATTAATTTTTTATTCAAAATTAGAATTTATTAATTCATAATTATGGTTTATTAATTCATAATTGAGGTTTATTGATTCATATTTAGGGTTTATTAATACAAAGTTAGGGTTTATTAATTCAAAATTGGGATTTATTATTCAAAATTAAGGTTTATTAATTCACGATTAGGCTTTATTAATTCACAATTAAAATTTATTAATTCAAAATTAAGATATATTAATTCAAAATTATAATTTATTAATTTACAATTAAAGTTTATTAAACTAATTAATTTTAATTAGAATTAGAATTAGTTTAATTTAATTAATTATAATTAATTATAATTAATTATGATTAATTAATTAATTAGGGGTGGACTCACTATGCGCACGCGCGCACATGAGACAACCAATATAGGTAGGATTGAAATAATCCTAAAAATAAATGAAGAATTATTTATCCCAATTTTAATCATTCACTAATCCTTTGTAGTAAATAAAGGATTGACAGATAAAAATTGTCTTATCACACATTTAATCCATTAAATAATCAATCCTTCAAAATACAAATCATGAAAAGTAAACACTCCCTAAAAGGATTAGGATATTCATAGGAATCCTATTAAGGATCAATTATAGTTGGAAAAGGTAATTGATCCAAATAGGATCAATCATAGTGGATAAGGTAATTGAATGCAAGTAGGAGTCATAATACACCAATAATAGGAAAAAACTGAAAATAGTGAAAAATCATAAATTTTCACTACAGTCCGCGGCAAATTATGTGACTTCTTGTTTTAGTTCGTTCTCTCTCGTACGAACTCCGAATTACAATATGCTTGCGCCTATGAATTCCTGTCGATGTGTACTTCAATCCTATCAACTTTAACTCTTCAATCCCTTCTTCAACTTTCCTAAAGTAATGGCAAAAGTTGTGTACGAATATCAATTCTTCAAATTAAAACAAAACTAGTCAAATACTCATTCCAAACATGATTTTCACTATCAATTAGGTCAGATATATGCTTTAAAAACAATTGAAAATTCATGTTTGTCATTCTCACATTAAAAGTGTTATTATTTGAAACACATCTCTCTCTCTCTCTCTCTATATATATATCTATCTCTCTCCATGTTTTATTAATAAAAATAAATAAATAAATAAATAAATAAATAGGGTCTTATACTTGGGGTCGGCAATTCGTGCGTGTCGGGTCGTTATCGTGTCGACACGATAACGATACGACCGATAAGGCCAAACACCTAACACCCGTTAAGGATCCGTCCGACACTAACACGATACCTAAATGTCTTGACACGATCACGACACTAACACTATTACCTAACACAAATATGACACGATTTTTTCGTGTTGACATGACACGATAACGATAACCGACACATAACGATAAATTTAAATCAAAATTAGAAAATAAATAAATAAAATAAATAAAAATATAAAACATATAATTAAAATAATATTAAATATATAAAATATTATCGAATTATACGATAACGACACGAACCAAAACGAACACGAATGCAACACGAAAATTATCGGGTTACACGAACACAACACGGATCCAACACGAACACGACACGAAATTATCGTGTCGACACGATGAGGACACGAACACGATAAGGCTGAACACTAACCCATTAATTTCGTAAATGTTCGTGTCGTGCTCTCGTGTCATGTCGAAAATTGTCAGCCCTACTTATACTATAAGATCTGATTTGTTTATTACATTATTATAGATTTAATTTGAGTACAATAGTGTAATATTGTATATTATATCTATAAAATATGACAAATAATTCATTTGGAATTAATTTTTCTATATAATTAGATTTTATATATGCTAAGTATTCACCATTAGTATGTGTATTTCAACAATTTTTGAGTATATCAATTGGATAGCCTTATATAGTATTTTTCAACTTTTGGTTTAAATGTCAATGAAAGCATAAAAAATATCTAATCAAAATCATGACTCGATCCTAAATACTTGAATAATTAATTATTTAGTTGGAGTGAGAGTTCGTATTGCAAAACAAGATTTCTAATTGAATTTCAAACATACCACAAATAATTTAACTTTATGATGTAATATGATTTACAATAATGTTCTTATTAATTATTATCTTAATATAATTATGGCATTAGAATTCTATATTATTACGAAGATTGCATTATTCGCCTAAATTGCATGCGATTTGTTTTGTGTAAGAATTATATTTTAATCACTTAAAAACTTATTGGTAATATCTCTAATAGTTAAATGTAGTTTTTAACCAATTTTATACTCGAGATCTTGACATTTTTCCTATGTCATTGTAAATTCCAAATCTTCACTTTAATTTCAGATTTATAAAAAGTTTTTTAATATTATTTTATTTAAGTAAAGTACTTTTGATTTCTTACTTATTGTTAATAATTCTCAACTATTATGGAAAATTTCAATTGAAAATAATGAATTGTTTAATTTTATGGGAGAATAATATTGTTTTACGAAGATTAGCATAAAATTACGGGTGTGTTCAAGTTAAATTAAGCTGACTACCTTCAAGCTCAAGTTTAATTCATTTATCAATAATCTTATTTTAATTTAATTACACAATTTGAGCTTTTTAATTTATTTTAAAATTTCAATTTTCATTATTTAATTAAATATAATTGTTTTTCTCCAAAAATATAACACACACATATATATCTAAACATGCATGCTAAAATCCTATAACTAAATATGGTTAATTTGCAAAAATAGTATATAGTATTTAAATTAAAAATATATAAAAAAGGGGGAACTTTATATATAGCCAAAAGAAATAGTGGGATAAGTTTTATATCCACACTCATAAAAACATGAGTTTTATAGCCATTTTGGGTTAAAAAGACATAAATATCCCGGGGTCCCTCATTTAAAATAATAACTCCTCTCTCTCTCGACTCTCTCTCTCTGCCTAAATTAATGTTGGGTCCTCTCCTCTCTCTCTCTCTCTGCCGAAAAGAATAAGAATAAATTGAATGAATGCCAAATTGAATGCTTTCTCTGCCAAAAAATTAAATGGAATGAAATTAAAGTTGGTAAACATTAATTGTAAAAAGGTTGGTAAACATTAATTTGAAAAACGCAGTGAACATTGAATTCAAATCACAAACGAATTCATTTGTAACATTACAATTTCAAAGAGAGAAGAGAGGCTAAAATAATTAATAGAAGAAGTTGTTACCGCTTTTTTCAATCAAACAAGAGAAATCGAGCATTGCTAGCTAGATTAAGGTAAATTAAATCAGATAGAATTTTTTTACGTGTTCTTGAGTACACGGTTGATGATTACTGACTAAATATGTTCTTTTAATACTTTTATGTTCTTGGAATGAAAAATTTCATGTTTGAAGAAAAAAAAAATGGTTCTTGAGTACGGTAGAAGTATTATGCGTCACATATGTTATTTGTGTTGATTTTATGTTAATAAAGTGATTAATTTAATATTTAGGATCATTTAATAAGTTAAATTTAAAATATGAGATGCTAACACCAGTAGGTAGGCACGATGCTGCCATACCGTGTACTTATGAATTCATAAACCGTGCACGGAACTCATCGATCTGCAAGGGTGCGTGCACCGGTGCGATCGTGCACAATGCATGACTGTGCATGGTCCGTGCACAGTGCACGACCGTGCATGGTCCGTGCACGGTGCACGACCGTGCATGACCGTGCATCCCGTGCATCCTATGTATATGACTATTATCTTTTATATCTTATTTTGCAACAGATGTCTTGGGAACGTCTTATTATACGTCATGGTGGTAGTTGGGACAGAGCAGAGTATATAGGCGGTGACGAGGTTCTCGTATACATGGTCAGAGAACAGATTTCACGTGCTAATTTGCTAAGAGATTCATGAGAAAGTAGGCAACAATGGTGGATCGGATTATATGTTTTCTATACGACGAGCGCTAGTGATGGAAGAAGAATAAAAGTATCGTTGAAAATCGACACGATTTGTTCCGATTGATTGTGGAACAAAAGGATGATCGATTGTGTATGTGATTGAAGAGGGCAAGCGCCCCGCAACCACGGTACACACAGAGACACGTGTATTATATGGTTCACAACGATCTACGTCTTGCCCGAGTCTAATGCAAGATGTCTCGTTCAACTATATACGAAGACGAGTCGTTGTCTTCGAATGAGGAGGAAGACGAGCTGGTGTATTCAGATTAAGAGGAAGACACGAACCGGCGTGAGATATATTTGATTCATTGGCTCTGAATTTGGTGCTTGGATTCGACAACCAGACATCTTGATAAGGTTATCGGACAACAAGAACTTCACTTCCGAACGGTAGCATGATAGTGAGGCTCATGCTACAACTTCACGAACCGAGAGAGGATGATCGACGCATGAGTTACGCATATCGGGTTATTCCACTACTTGATTGTGCGATGCATTGCCATTAGATTGGGTCGAACCTTGTGGAGCCCATACCACCAATTATCGTTGATTCGATATTTAAGACGAAAGATAACTTGGAGATAGCCGTGGGATTGTACCACTTGGAGAACCATGTAGAGTATGTGGTCGATCGGTCAAGTAAAACACGTTTGGGGTATGTTTGCAAGCATGGCAACGGTTGTCCTTTTAAGCTACGAGCCGTCCAGAGGGCAACGATATGGAGAGTAATTAAGTTGAAAAACAGTCATACTTGTCACTTGGAATTTAATCGACCGCCCACGACGGTGCTCGCTAAGATTGTTGGCAAGTATTTTGCACGAAAATTGGTCGATGAAGGTGTGGTACTGAAACCGAAAGAGATGATTGGAGAGATGCATCGACAGTTTGGCATTGAGATGGATTACAGCTTTGCTCTCCGAGCAAGAAACGTCGCTATAGAGATGACATATGGCGATTTGAACGTTCTATCAATTACTTCCATCATATTTGCATCTGTTGAGAGAATCAAACCCCGGGACACTATATGATATTGAGACGGCTCATGATGGTGAATTTCGATATTTGTTTCTTGCTCTTGGACAGAGTTTGCATGCTTTCAAGCATTACCTACGGCCGGTCGTCGTTGTAGACGGGACTCATCTTAAGGGAAAGAACAAAGGAATTTGTTTTGTCGCTATTACGAAGGATGGAAATGAAGGAATCTTCCCGCTTGCTATTGGGTTAGGTCCGATTGAGGATGAGGAGCCATGGACTTGGTTTTATATCTGCCGTTCGTGCATTGGTCATCCTAATGATCTCTTAGTTGTGTCGATCAACATAAGGGCATCGAAAAGTTGTGGAGTCCGTGTATCCGAACGTCGCATGTGTTGTGCTTTACCATTTGAGAAGAATATGGCGCGATTTGGGTCGCATGTTTGTACAGCTATCAAGTCACCGCATATGCCTATCGATCGAGGATTTCGAGAGATTTTTTTCTTTGTGGATGTTCTAAACCGCATCCCACCATCATCTACTCTCCATTGAGAACACAGGTGGTCTAGGTTCAGTGTCGTATGTACGCTATAGTTTCATGACTTCAACGCGAGAGAGTTTCAATAGTCGGTTGTTGTGGGCTCGACGCTCACCATTTGCTCGTTGCTTGAGATTTTTCGATTTATTACGGAGAAATGGTTTGACGTCGACGAGCTAGTGCATCGGCAAGGTCGATGAGTTGATCAAGTAGCCGCGTCGAGCTACATGCCTCTGTCGAAAGGGGCATCGCTGGTTGTTCGCTCAACGACGACACACATGTTTAAAGTCAAGAGGAAAACACATCATACGTGGTCGATTTGCGAATGAGACATGTGAATGTCGTGAGTTCGATTTGGACGAGATCCCTTGTTGTCATGCTTGTGCCGCTATTAGGTACGGTATTTATCTAAACGTAAAGTCTAACTCATACGTTGTGGTTAATTTCTTTTGTGTTTAATTTATTTTGTGATTAATTTCTTTTTTTTAGGCGTGCTGGTTTACAAGTCACTGACTTTGTGGCTCAAGATTATAGGCGATCTGCATTTTTGCGGCGACTTATTCTTATCGAATTGCATCGTATCACATCCGGTGCATGGATTGTACCGGACTCAGATCGCTTACATTATTCGACCTCCAATCATCACAAGTCAAGGCCCTAGATTGAGTAGGATGCAATCGGTTGTTGAGGGTTCGTCAAGATCGCGTCGTCAAATATGCACATGTTGCAAGGGTCGAGGCCACAACAAACGCTCATGCACAACATTTATTGCCATTAGTGATGAAACATGTGGAAAGGACACGACGTAGGAAAAATATAGTATTTGTCAAGTGAAGAGCATACAAAGAATTTGTGTCCTCAACGACCTCGCGAGTAAGGATATTTGTTGAATTATGTTGGATTTTGTTGAATTATTTTGGATTGTTGTTGGATTATGTTGGATTTTGTTGGATTATGTTCGATTTTGTCGATTTTGTTGGATTTTGTTCGATTATGTCGATTATGTTGGATTTTGTTGGATTATGTTGATTTTGTTGGATTTTGTTGGATTAAATTAAATTAATTAGGATTAATTAGTTAAATTTAATTTAATTTAATTAATTATGATTAATTAATTTTAATTATTTAAATTAAATTAAATTAAACAACAATTCAACATAATTCAACAAAATCCAACAAACTCCAACAAACAACAATTCAACAAAAAACCAACAACAATCCAACCAACAACAATTCAACAAAAAACGAACAATAATCCAACATAATTCAACAAAATCCAACATAATCCAACAACAATCCAACAAAACCAACAAAACCAACAAAATCCAACATAATCCAACAACAATCCAACAACAATCCAACAAAATCCAACATAATCCAACAACAATCCAACAATCCAAAAAACCAACAATCCAACAATCCAAAAACCAACAACAATCCAACAAACCAAAAACCAACAACAATCCAAAAACCAACAAAATCCAAAAAAACCAACAACAATTCAACAAAAACCAACAATCCAAAAACCAACAACAAACACAAACAAAAATATCACTAATACTGATAAAAATACTAAAATATCCGTATAAATACAAAAAGTCGATAAACTAAACAAACGAGACAAGAGTATATCCTACGAGCTATCGATGTCTACCGAGCTAGTATGTAACGCCGACTATTATGTTACCTCGAGGCATACCGTGATGAGGCGATACATATAGAGGCATGCAAAGACACCGCAACTCACCGAGTCACCGCTCTGCATCGCCATCATCGGCACCTCCGCCAATGTTAGATACTCATTATGTGGTGTCCTCGATGGATTGTTGCTCAAAATCCGACTACCCTCATCATCGAGGGAAAAGCCAATAATGGGCAACATCCGTAACGCCTCAACGCACGAGTCGGGGTTGTCGACAATGAATCGTACACCTCAAGAATCCACGCAACAAAGAGATATGCGAATCGTGACCCGGTGATTGCCCCGACGTTACGTATGGCTAGTATCTCAAGTCCTTGGTCACGCCCGTGGGTACTATACTCTACGGAGCCGGGTGCGGGTCTCCAATGCGAGGATCTCCGATGCCGCCCCCACCATCGACGATCCATCACCCTCATGCGCGACTGGCTCTCGAGCTGCCGATCTCCACCGGTGGCGTGATTGACTCTCGACGACCCGATCGTCGGTGGCTAGTGTTGGGCCTCTCCTCTGGATCGACCTGCCGTGAAGCAGATCGTCGGTGGATAGTGCGGGCCCCCTCCTCTGGATCGACCTGCCGTGAATCAGATCGTCGGTGGCTAATGTGGGGTACCTCCCGGATCGACCGCCGTGAAGCAAATCGCGGGTGGCTAATGTGGGGCACCCATCCGGATCGACCCTTGTGTAGCGCATCGCCGGTGGCTAATGTGGGCACCCTCCTCATGCCGGGAGCAGTGCCTCGACCGACATGCTCAATAGCCGGCGTAGCTCCCACGCAGATATAGAGTACGAGATCTACGCCTCAAGATCTACGCCCAAGAAATCCGCCAACCGCCGAACACACGCCGAGCCACTCGAGCTACTAGGCCCTCTCCGAATCGTCGTCCACAATGGCACGACTTGACGGTCTCGATCACGGCAGTAATGGAGGCCTCGTCTAGTCGAACGCCCGGCATGTTCGCAGACACGTGGTGCGGCTCGCGTCTCCTCATGTCACGACGCCGATCGCGATCGAGACACGCCAGTCGGCGGGCTCATAAACCCGAGATGTATCTCGACACTTGCCTTCGGCCGCCGCCACTTGCTACACGACGGGACATGCTCGCCGCCTCATGCGGGCACTCTCACGCGCAGCACCGTGGCTCAGCGTAGCTCGTCATGTGCGCCTCTGGCATGCCGCCCCGCAGGCAAAAATCGAATAGACATCGGATCGCCCTCGTATAGGCTCAAGTAGTATGCCTCTGTCAACTCGGCCTCGAGCGGCTCCAGCACAGGATGACATAAATGCTACAAAAACAAAACACATACACATTATTGATTATAATGTATTTAATAAATATATAACAAATACTAAACATGAGATTAAAATTAAAATTACCTGCTCGTCAACAAATCCAATGTACTGGGTCGGGGACTTCCACGTAGTCCACATCAAGCATCTCGGCAAATGTATCTCGCTGTCTCGGCACCCACACATACGTCCTAAGTCGGGGATGGCCTCATACGACCAAATCAAGGCCCAAACAGACCATAGAAATGGTACGTCTTCCTCGAAGTCGCCACCTCGCCGGGTGCCTCTTGAGCACATCAATCCGTGACGAGAGGACCGGAATGAATAGGAGCCCCAAGGAAAACTCGCCACATATCCAAATCCTCAGCCAACGCCCAAACCCAAGGCTCGATGGCTTCCCTATCGCGGCAAAGAACAATAAGATACGCTACTAATATAAAAGCCGCCTTCAAGTAATCTGCGGCATCATCACCCAGCCGTTGCTTGATGAATCGGCCGCAGAGCTCTGAAATAGTAGTCCTCCGACCCCGAAACAACCTATGGAACATGTTGGTCTGGGGAATATCGTGCCTCAAGTTCGGATCAAAAGAAGACGGTCCAAAGCGTAATCCGGAGACTAGGGCAAACTCCAGCATCCCAAATCGTATATCGGTTCCACATACGTGAAACCAAATCTCGAACTCCGAAAAACTAGGATCCACAACTTATCGGGCCATCGACAGTGCGGCAGATTATTTACGCTTTCCTCTCTCCGAGACAAGCAGATGCCCAAAGCAGCTCTCTCTGAATACGTCAAGACATCCGCGCTGCTGTAGACATGTCCTCACCTCGGCTAACACATCAATTCGGATGTATTGGTTGATGCGTCCGGCATAGCCTTGCATATGCGATCGTAACCACCTATAACGAGGCTGTAAATGCACAAGATTAATCAGTATACAATAAATGAAGTTCTAACTACGTACACGATTCAAATCGTGTACACGGTGCTTAACCGTATCGAAGATCGAGACGGTTAGCACCGTATCGAAGAACGTGCACGGTTAGCACCGTGTCTCGACCAACCCCGCACGGTTCTTCAAGACACGATGTTAACCGTATCGAAGATCTCAGACACAGTTAGCACCGTGTACGTAAGAACCGTCTGCGGTTGGTCGGGACACGGTGCTACCGTACAGATCTTCAAGACACGGTAGCACCGTGTCTCGACGAACCAATCTACTTTTAATGTAATTTCAACAACATAGCAATCTGATTTTAATTTATAAGTTTCTAAACACACAAACTATCGAAATTTCATCACTATCGTGTCATACATGAAAATTATCGTGTCACACATGAAAACTATCGTGTACATATTACAAACCAATTTTAAATGCACGATTACTCACCGGAGGCTGTGGTGCTCCTAAATCGGTGCCGGAAGTTCGTCGACCCGAAGCAGAAGGTCGACGGCGTGCTTGCGTGCGCGGCGGCGACGGCTCCGGCGTAGAAGCTTCTTCCGCCGTGGAGGAGCTCTCTTCTTCGGCCGCCGCTTGCTCGGCCGCATCCGGGAGTACCGTGGATCAGATCCGTGATCCGTATCACTCATGTTGTGGGTTTTGCGTGAGTGAGAGAGTGAGTCGAGTGCGAGTTCGCTTTTTTTTTTTACGGTGAGTTGAGTTCAGTTGAGAGAGAGTGAGTCGAGAGAGAGTGAGTCGGTGAGTTGCGTTTTTTTTTTTTTTACAGTGGTGAGTCCGTGAGAGAGAGAGAGAGAGTTGTATCCGTTGTTTGAGAGAGAGAGAGAGTTCACGGCTGAGAGAGAGAGAGAGAGAGAGAGAGAGAGAGAGAGAGAAAACCTTATTTTTTTTAATTTTTCCAAGGACTTTTTGGTCCTTTTAAGCTCAAAATAATTTATAAAACTCATGTTTTTATGGACTAGGCTATAAAACTCATATTCCTATTTTTTTGGCTACTTAGATATATTCCCACTATAAAAAACACCCGCTATAAATTCGTTAATAAATGAGTTTTAAGTTTGAGTTTGATAGCATTTGATTCGCTTAATTCGACACGAATACAATCCTTAATTCTTACCATCCATGAAAATAATTAATCTACCCATTTGTAAGCTTATAATACTTTTACGAAATTTTCGATACTAATTACCATTATCGTGAAACTTCTTGTAATATTCAACTCTAATAATAATTAGTGTAAAGTTTATGAATTGTGTGCAAGGCACGCACTCTTTGCTAGTAAATAAAAAAAGTAATATCAACTTACTTTTTTTTAAAAGTATAAATCCAATTATGAAAAATTAACTCAACTACACATTCCCTATCAATGATCAACTGCTATTGACATACATTTACTTCTTCTGAGAAAAAACTAAAGACGACTTTGACTTATAGGCTTTTCTTTAGTCGTCCCTGTCAGCTGTGGAACTTTGCTATTAGGAACTCGCTAGTTTGACCGTTTAAGTCTTTTGGAGAAACCTCCACCAGATAATATTTTATTAATATAATTTATATTCATAAAATATTATCGTATGTAGATGATGTAGATTATCATACATTTTATAAATTTCCCAAAATACATATGTAGGATAAAATTGATGTTTCATCTATTTGGGCAACTATAATTCAATAGGGTTATAAGGTTGAGTTATGTCCCAAATTAAAGGAGACAAAACTTGGGTGAGCTCACACCACCGCGAAATTTCATGCTTTTTTGTTAAAATAATTATATATTAATTATGGTGAGAACGATAATTAGATTTTATTAATTTATATTTAAATTTATTAATTTTTAATTATAATTTTAATTCAAAATTAGAATTTATTAATTCATAATTATGGTTTATTAATTCATAATTGAGGTTTATTAATTCATATTTAGGGTGTATTAATTCAAAGTTAGGGTTTATTAATTCATAATTAGAGTTTATTATTCAAAATTAGGGTTAATTATTTACAATTAGGGTTAATTAATTCAAAATTAGGGTTTATTAATTCCAAATAGGGTTTATTAATTCAAAATTAGGATTTATTATTCAAAATTAAGGTTTATTAATTCACGAAGGGTTTATTAATTCACAATTAAAATTTATTAATTCAAAATTAAGATATATTAATTCAAAATTATAATTTATTAATTTACAATTAAAATTTATTAAACTAATTAACTTTAATTAGATTAATTTATTTTATTAATTAATTAAAATTAATTAATTAGGGGTGGACTCACTGCGTGCGCGCACAGGAGACCACCCATTAAGGGATAATACGAGGAAGAAAAATGCTTTTTATCATTGATGTCGTGTGAATCCGTAAACCGCTATCTGTTGTGTGCTTTGGGTAATTATTTTCTTTTCACTTCATGACATGTTTAGAACTATAGTGACATTAGTAAGATTAAAATACATATCTTTTACTTTAGAAGTACCTATTCCACAATTAAGACACCCTCAGACGAATAAAAACATATAATTTCTTGATATGCAATTGAATTTGTCATTCTATACCTTCTCGATAACCTTTCAAACTTTATTTATTTTACGACTCTTTTTGGCGGATTGTCAACTGAATTTCTCTGTCTTAATTACTTAATGAATATATGGTATTAAATAATGGTTGAACACAAGCTATATCATAAGTCGTGACAGTTGGAGTGGTTAGATTTCTAATTCAAGAGGCCTTCCGACATCCTTCCATCTCCGTAGTTGCATGCAACCACTCATGTTACAACTTGGAAGTATATACTTAAATTTAGAAAATCTATGCAATTTTATCATGCCAATTGAAGGAAATGGTTGTATTCTATAAGAAATAAGTGATTGTTATTTTAGTTTAATTGATACTTATAACTAGAGCAGACAAAATGAGCTCGCCCGAAAAAAGTTTCGGGTACACAGGGTTTGGGCTTAAGAATTAAAGGCCCGAAAATAATCGGACCTAAAAAGCTCGCCCAAAAAAAAACCCGGGCCTAAAAATTCCGGAGTTTTGGGCTAAAAAAGCCCGCCCGATATTTTATTAAGTATACATATTTATAATATTATTTAATATACATGTCTATAATTTTTTAATAATATTAATTATATTTTATATAATTATTTATTTTTTATAGTAATAATTTTCTTACTAATTCATATATTGATCAGGAAAATAAATTTTTTTGAATTGCAACACATCAAAATTGTGAAAAAAAATAATAACCTCATAAATCATTCAAAAATATTTCCTAAGAGAAACGATCTCCAAAAATATATAGGCTGATGATTAATGACCTTATAGTATTTAAAAATTATTTTGAATCTTTGATCATATATATATAGTGTATAATTAATTTATTTTTTCTATTATTTTAGGCGTATAAGTGGGATTGACGTTTAATAATATCATTTATCTTTGATTTGTAATTACTAATTTTTTCTCTTTAAATTAAAGAATTAAAATTATACTGCATTACACCATCATCACATGAATACATAAATAGGTCAAGATGCACAAGAAGCATTATCATAAGAATAAGTAAGCTCAATGTGTTCTTATCGCATGAATTTATTTATTTTTGAAATTTAAAATATTAATTTTATATATTAAAAAATTAGAAAATAATCTAAAAAGTCCGTCATTCAAAGCCCGCCGGGGTTGGTTTGAAACTTCATATTTTAGGTCAGAAAAATTTCAGCGGACCCGACCAGCCCAAAAACTTAAAAGTTCGATGAGCCGGGGTTGGCGGCCCGACCGCTACTTTGTCAGGTCTACTTCTAACTTATTCATTTAGATTTGGACAAAGCCCTTTCAATCTAAATGAATTTGTAGAAAATAAGTAATTATAGAAACTTACATGCATACTATACATATGCTACAAACTATTTATGACTTATGAGCCCTAATAGAAGCATTGTTATCATATAGCTCACATATGAATGACGAGTGCTATATAGGAAAATCTTCCTAGGATTATACTTGTGGTCATTATATAGGAAAATCTTCCTAGGATTATACTTGTGGTCATGTAATTTTGATTCATGATAGTTTCAATATATTCAAGGGTTAATTATACTTTATAGTAGACTTTTGGATCGGTTGTAAAATTAACCCGACCTTAAAAAATAATCAAACTTTTTGAAAAAGTTTCAAATATGGCCACACTTACATTTTCGGGCTCAAAATTTTGATGTGAAAAGCCTGATTTTGACGTCGTTTTGATGCTTTGACGGAAAACATAGATCTATGTAAAGTTCAAGACACATCGGATTTTCAACATCAGAATTTTGATCCCGAAAATTTAGGTCTGAGCCATATTTGCAAGTTTTTTCAAAAGGTTGGAGCTTTTCTTTTTTTTCTTTTTTTAATTTTGAAGGTCATACCATTTATGTAACTTGGCCTAAATATCGGGTCATAAAATATAATTAACCTTATTTTAGACCTTTCATTATATGATTTTGATTGACTACTACTTATATATTCTTATGCGTGTACCAAATTCGTTTTTGGACCAGTTAAAATCTTGCATCCTTCAGTTGAACGTAAGATAAATACATGACAATTTCCTAAGTTATTATTTTATAAAAGTTAACGTAATTTTCAAATTCTTGAAAAGAAAATCAAAATTCAATGGACTGCAAAATTTCTGGTGTTCGTGCAAGTGCCGCATTTTCTTACTGATTGGAAATAATTGTCTTATTTGCCACATTTTATGGCTTAGTGTGTAAGAAGGCTTCTAAGACTCTTTACGAGGATGGGTGATCAATTAGATACTCAATTCTACCTTCCCGACTCAAAATTAAAGAGAATAAAAAGGTGGATATAGTTATTAACTCTTCTATCTCGGTTTGTAAATTAAAGATTTATGATGGGGTGGATAAAATTTAATAGAAATAATTACTCTATGTGGGATAGTCACATGAATGTGCACGTCCACAACAAGAAAACATATAAAATGTCCAATAAAATTTATGTCCACTCAACCTAAATCTCTTATATTCTCTTATCCTATAACAAGAGTTACAAGAAAGTCGAAAAACTCGTCAAAACATGATTGATAATCTTACGAATTTGGGACCAAATGTGATAATATTATAATTATCTAAAATATTCAGACGCATTCTTGTGAAATGCAACTGCACTTTTGTGGAAAAAAACGATTTCTTCTCTTAATCTAATATTAAAGTTTGACGTTATTAGTCATTAAGTTGTTGGAAAGCATTGAAAGATAGATTCCACAAGAAACCTATTAAATCCAAAGAACAAACAGTCATACTCAGGTGTATTCGTGCATCTGTTTAATTAATTTAAATTATGATTAATAAATTATAATTGAATTTTAATAAACAATAATAGGAATTGGTGAACCCTAATTGAGATTAATGCACTGTATATCCAAATACACATAAATTTTTGCCAAAAACATATTACATTAAGGTTCTTACTATATAGGGTTTAATTTACAAAATAAGATGAATGTTTAAAATAAATAAGTCAAGTACGAGAAGATGAAATGTTTTTACTTTTTTGTGAATTTATTGGGAAATCTACCTTACATTCTTGTGCAATAAATATACTTTTTACTATAGATTTGATGACCTTCAAGAGAAGAATCAAATGATAAACCCCTATTTTCACTTTGATCCGAAATAAATTTGAATTTGTTTATTTTTCATGTTTGTTTATTTATTTATTTAGATATGTGAATTTTATTTTAGAAGTACCTCGGGAAAGGTAATGCATCTTTTCAATTACCAAGCATTGGTCAGGCTGATTTTATATCAAAAGTGAGTTCTATTTTATAAATTTAGAAATAAGTTGATTACACGTCATATATTTTTTTTTTTCGATTTGTTTTATTGGGCTGTATTGCTATATTTGGTTGGGCTACTTTGGGTTATATTATGCACGTGGATTACGGCTGGTTGACTTCGCTTTTAGCCGCAAGTAAAAATTGTGTAGGTATATTTGGAGATAATAATAATAATAATAATAATAATAATAATAATAATAATAATAATAATAATAATAATAAAGATTTAGTAATTCTCCCTCCGTGACATCATATAAACTCTTTATTCTTATTTTGTTCAAATCCCCTTTATTTTCATTTTCTTTACATCTAATATATCACATTGTTTTATCATCATGTTCCACACTGATTCAAATATATATAAACAGTTGTGTATTTTTCATCCCAAAATTAATAATTATTTTGCACTACTAATTTAATTTGACCAATTAGATAATAATTAGTTGACCAACTATATATTTATATTTTTTGAGAAAATTAATTTAATTTAATTTGACTGGTATTATTTTTAATTTTTTTATGAGACTTTACCAATTTAAGACATAAATAGAATAATATATTTTTTTTTAAAAAAATTAATAAAAATTTTGAATCTCACAATGCATCTTTCATGAATTTCACAAATTAAAAATCTAACTAAATTGATATATTTTTATACATAAAATTTTAAACTCATAACAATTTTTCCATGAGACTTCACAAATTAATAAAAAATAAAATAAATAGTAATTCATGTTCAAATTAAAAATATTATTTTTAAATTTTCATGAGACTTTACCAATTTAAGACATAAATAGAATCATATATTTTTATTAACTTTCTAAACTTATTTTGAATCTCACAACGCCTTTAATAAATTTCACAAATTAAAAACTAAATAAAATGATATATTATTTTTATAAGTAAAATTTGATACGTATGTCGATTTTTCCATGAGACTTCACAAGCTAATAAAAGTTTCAAAAAATAGTAATTAATGTTCATTTTCTAATAAAACTCCACCCTGAATAAGCCATATAAATAGTTGTATGTATTTTTTCCCATAACTAATAATTATTTTGCACTAGTAATTTAATAAATGGTCAATTAATTAATTAGTTGGGCAACTAAATAATTATGCTTTCTATTGAGAAATTTAATTTAATTTAACTAATATTATTTTTAAATTTTTTATGAGACTTTACCAATTTAAGACATAATAAAAATAGTTTATTTTTTTACAAATTTTTAAACAAATTTTGATTCTCACAACGATTTTTCATGAGCTTCACAAATTGAAAACCTAAATAAAATGATATATTTTTTTACATTTTTTATAAACAAATTTTGAAACTCATAAAGATTTTTCCATGAGACTTCACAAATTATTACAAGTTTCAAAATAAATAATAATTAATATTCATTTTTTATTGAGAGCATAACTAATTATTAGAACAATATATATTATTAGTTACATATTTTATAAATTTTTCATATTTAGATAATTAACTGATATTACTATACGAGAAACCTTTCTTTCACAATCTATTATGGCGTCCCGACAGCCATAAACGCTCGAGAAGCCTAATTTCCTCGCTTGTGGTATGAGGCTAAAGCGCCTGATGAACCGGAGAGTCTGAGAACCCCACCTCTCTTTTCTCATCTCTCTCTCTCTCTCTCTCTCTCTCTCTCACACACACACACACACACACACATATCCTCACCATTAAACACAATTTTTTAAGAAAGTTTTTATATATTATCGAGTTAGGAATGTCAATTATAGCCACCAACATAAAAATGTCAATTATATTACTATCGGCTATTGGGACTATTATCACCAAATAGTACCAATATGTCCAACTATTTAGTTGGACATATTGGTACTATTTGGTGATAATAGTTCCAATAGGCCGAAGTTTGGCTATAATTGATATTTTTATGTTGTGGCTATAATTGACATTCCTTATCTCGACGGCTATATATATGAATTTCACATTCTTTAATGCACCGTTTTCGCTGCACACAATTATTCAATAACCTTCAACTCTACGCCCAACATAAATAATCTCCCTCACAAAAGGTACATGTTCCATTCATCCCAATTCTGAAGGTGATATCTCATTCGCAACTTCACCTGATTCTTCTTCTGTAATCCCTACTCCTCATTCTAATCAACTTCGCTTAACTCGCCGCCACCAGACAAGTAATGATAATTAGTATAATTACGCCAATTTTAACCCGTTAATGGTGATCATCATCTCCGATCGCCACTTTCTTTGTTAGGGGTAGATCCAACAATTACGGAAAGGACGTTAAGAACGTCTAATACGGCGGTGGACACTAGTAAACTGAAATCAAAAATGGCTTTAAAACCCCCTTAGAAGCACCGATGGAGGTGTCGATAGAAGAGCCTCCAACACTCAAATCGGTGCCTCATCTGACCTAGATGAGATATTTATATGACGAGTGTATGGCGGCTAGGACTTTCTTTGGTTGTGCGCTCCAATCTTAACCGCTCTGACTTTCTAGAGAAAGATGGCTAATGATTATCCTTTGCTCTGTTTGCCAAGTAGCCGCCCTTTCTAGGGCTAGACCTGGAAAACCCGAATGTCCCCCCATGTCTGGGTCCTAATACAGGCTTCTTTAGAATTAATTATAAGCACTGGGCTTATTGATATGGACGTGGTTCGACCTTACTGATTGGGTTAACCCTCTAGGTCGAAAATTTTAATTATTTGGGCTTACAAAATTTTCCACTATTGTCACAACCCAACTACCTTAACCCTAATTAGTTAGGTAATTAGGCCGTGACGTGGGTTAAGAAGGAAATTTTGATATTCGATAACTGCAAATGTGATCAAATAAATATCAAGAGATAAGATATGAGTCAACTTTCATCAAAAGGAATCAAACTTTTATGGTCCAAAGAGATAGAATGGAGTTTGACAAAGGATAATTCTAGGTCATCAAACCATAGTAAAGGATCGAATGAAGAAGAAAAATGGTTGAGGACAATTAATCACAATAAGATAATCAATATCAAATACGACATTGATATGATATAGCAAGTTAAACTATTCTGATAACGAATAGATGGATTCAAGCATGCTTTCACCAAATAAAATCTTTGGTTGATTAGGGTTGAAAGCATGATTCATCAATGGCTTCAAAGCATTTTAATATGATATTTAATCCAGCTAAACAATTCTGAACACTCCAATAAATCCTTGTTCATAGAAGCAAGTCGACATCATAATAGAAATGTCGACGTCATAACAACAGAGTAAAGATTTTCATCAGAAATATGATAACTTCGTCATAGCGAAACACATAAACAAGTAAAGGCCAAAGTTCGGCAACGGAAAGTGTGACTGAGAATTATGTATGATGACATAATTCTCTGGGCAACAAAACATGACAACTTTCAACGAATAATATCAATAAATTGAACATTTTCATCATGGTTAAACATTTGGAGAAATTCCTTTGCGCAACATTCGATTCCAGCATCTTCTCGAGCTCAACCTGCATATTTCGAAATATATGCAGGGCGTGAGTACAAAATGCAGTCAGTGGGTATACGCCGAAAACATAAACATAAACGTTGCCCTTAGGGCTATATACTTGATTTGCCATATCAATAACTTATGCAGGGTTTTTATTGAAATTACCTACATATGACTTTTCAAACCTGTTCATACATGCTCATATCATCATATCATATGCATATGCATGTTTCATGTCTGCATGCAACTTTTTCTTTTTCTGCCCATATCTACGGATTCTTTCTACGTGTTGAGAAGTAGGCCTCATTCTCAAACACCTTAACATAACATACCCGAGTTGGTCACGAAGGTTACCAACTATGGTCATACCCGACATCGGTCATTTCTTTCTTTCTTTCTTTCTTTCTTTTCTCGTGGATAGGTAGTGTATTATGCTTATGCTCATGTTCAAAACTTGGCAAGTCAATTAACTTTTCAAATAAATGCATATCATATAATCTCATATCACTCGAGACTGTACCTTCCGTCTTCCACTTCTTTCTTCTTCCCATTTGGTCCACCAATTAACATAAGACGACATAAAAGCCTATCAAGAACCAAACAGGAACATAACTTACCTTAATCGTCGATTCAACTATACTTCTTGATATCAAGACACTATGGTCTATACATACGGGGCCATTGCATCCTCTAATCTTAAACATCAAACAAAACTTAACGAAGTCTCATATGACTAAACGAGCATGAAAAACTCGACAATGAGCTTAAACAATCTAATCTTAGCCAAAACCTAACAACTCCCTAAAACATAGCTTATGCCCGACGTCAAAATCACGTGAGACGACATCTAACACCAACGAACTTTTATGCATGCTCAACTATCATCAAAGCATCTAATCCATTCTTGGTGCCGTATTATCTCCTTTTCTTCATCAATGTATATCCTTTTAAACCATAACTTAGGGAAATCACATGATCAAATCCCACTTATACACTTATCATAAGTTCACCATTTTAATCCTCAAAACATCTTATTAATAAGCCATTTTCTAACAAAATTTCGCAGAGTAACATTTATAAAATGAATCGCCAATTCAATACCAAATCAACCAAACTTATTCCAAACTCCACCAATCATCACCATATGTCTCAATACACATTTAACAACTTAAAACAAGTTCAAATTAATCCATTTACACCATAATCACCTTATGCCCTTCAACCATGTACAAAGGTAAATAATTAAACTTTTCAATCTACAACCAATTTCATTCCAAATAATTCACATTCATACTTATTTATCAACAATGATCATCAATCCATATTCAATTCCAAACTTAATCAAGTTCATCATATAAATCTATTAACTTAGCACTAAACTTAAATTTTCTAATTTTTACAATTCATGTCCATAAAATCTTATAAATTCAACTTAAGCATTATTTATATCATAGATCTCAAAAATCATATCAAATACATCAAATAAAATCAAGAAATCAAAGTTCATCATACTCCATAATTTTCGAAAATTTGATAACATGCATGCATTGAATTTATTCCAATTTCTTCTACTAAATCATGTTTATTTCCAATCTCTTACGGCTGATAAATCTTGGTTTGAACTTTCCTTTGATTTCAAAGCGATGTATTCCTTTGGAAGGATATACTTTCACGAGAACTTTGTCTCTAATCTCAAACTTCTGATCATCTTAAGCTTCTTGGATTCTTTTCTCGACTTGTCGCATGCGATTACGACCATTTCTTTAATTGCTTCTGGTCCAAACACTTTTCTTTCTCCAACCGCATCCTTGAAGAAATGCGATCTACACTTTTCTCATCTACATTTTTGCCATAAAGGGCTTCATAGGCGTTATATAAATCGTTACTTGGTAACGATTGTTGTATGCTAATTCAATCTCGCTTTCATCTCTTGTCAAAACTCATTCAAACGTGATGTAGACTTGAAGTCTCTACTGAGGTGATCGAGACAAGCACTCCATGCCAACGTTTCTATCTCTCGACGATCTTCGTGCTAATTGTCACCTATACGTGATAGGGGTTAGAATAAATGAGCATACTTTGTGAGTCGATCGATTATCGCCCACACTTCGATTTGGGTAGCTAGCACGAAACAAATCCATTGTCTTTTCATATGTCCCAACATTATAAGGAACATAACGGACTGGACTACAGAATTTACGATCATATTTTGCGACAATCTGCTTTCCTTACTTCATGTTCGTAAACTAAATTTCTATCTACTTTGCAAAATTTTCGAGGTATAAACTCTTTTTACAATTCTTCCTCAATCTCAAAAGATAACGAATTAATAACATGATCGAGAAAATAAGCACAAAAGAACTACTCTGGAATAAAGGATATCAGGATCAATTACAAAAAAAATTTAAGACATCTGGATTATCAATGAATTAGCTTGAATCTCTTCTCAAATCTCAATTGAGATGTTTCATTAACATAAAGAAATAAGACAAACTGAATTGGTATAGGAATATCAAGATATGCAACAAGGCTGACCATACCAATCTAAGTTAATAGGAAACATCTCCAAGCTGAAATAAGGTCTCGGGTTCGAGTCCACCGTGACGGAGACTTTAAAATTTCTGTATTAATTGACAAAAAAAAATAAAAATAAAAGTAATCAATTTACTGAAACTGAAGAATAACTGAGATAAAGTCAATCATAAGGGAAAATGAGCTAAAAGGGATTTTGATGTACATAACAGTGAGAACTGATGATAGTTAGGAGTTTGGAAAAAAAATTAGCAAAAGAAACGAGAGATACGTGCCAAAGGACGATCCAAGGTATTCATGGTTGATGGCCGAGATTTAAATTCTCATCAGGTCGAGGTGCTTAGCGGTCGGAATAACGATCGCGAGGTCGGTCGCTAGTCTCTTATTCCTTCTTATCCTTGATTACCTCTTTTGCTTGTGCATTAATCATCACCGAAACAAATATCATCACTCCTTGAACAATAAAATGGCGGAGAGTTTCGTCTAGTCCCGATATGCCAAGTCCGATGCCTTTCTCCACAAGCGATGAAATCGAGCGAGATTTTGCTCAAGATAAGTCGCTCATCTGATCTTTTCTAAAGAAGACAAACAAAACGACAACAAACGTAATAACAAACAACGAGATGACGACAAACTAGTCGTACTCTTCTGAGTCCAAACTTTCTGAACGGTCCTTGCCATCCTAGATAAAAGAACGCTCGAACGCTTGCAGAAAACATATTCATATTGTTCTGTCATCTCTTCTCAGAACTTCTTTTTAACTTTACCTCATAGAGCAATAGTTCATTTCAAACATACATTCTCATCTAACAATTCATTCAATACGGTGTATACTCAATCATCATCTGTGATAATCATAATCATCATACTCATAAGCATAAACATAAGCTCTTACCTGGTGAGCTAGAGATGATGGAATCGAATGCTGAGCTTCTCTTAAGAACAACTGACTATTTAACTCATATTTTCAATTCAAAATCAAACAACTGATTACATAACTCAGAATCTCAAAATAGAGTCAAACAACTGACTCTATAAACTTAAATTCTTAAACAGAGTCAGCTCAAAAGAATTTACATACTCAAGGTGCATAAACTGCACAAGATTCACAAGGATTCAAGAATTTAAATTTCAAGACAGCGCACAAGCTGCACAAAGATTATATGTTCAGAATTGAAAACTGTACTCGCCAGTGCAAAGTTCACAAGGATTCATGTGCTCAGATTCAAAACTGCGTGCACAAATTGCACAAATTTACAAAGGCTCATGTGTTCGTAATTCAAACCGCCGATACTATTCTCGTCGCATTAACTACCTTAACCCTAATTAGTTAGGTAATTAGGTCTGTGACGCTGGTTAAGAAGGAAATTTTGATATTCGATAACCGCAAATGTGATCAAATAAATATCAAGAGATAAGATATGAGTCAACTTTCATCAAAAGGAATCAAACTTTTATGGTCCAAAGAGATAGAATGGAGTTTGACAAAGGATAATTCTAGGTCCTCAAACCATAGTAAAGGATCGAATGAAGAAGAGCAATGGCTGAGGACAATTAATCACAATAAGATAATCAATATCAAATACGGCATTGATATGATATAGCAAGTTAAACTATTCTGATAAAGAATAGATGGATTCAAGCATGCTTTCACCAAATAAAATCTTTGGTTGATTAGGGTTGAAAGCATGATTCATCAATGGCTTCAAAGCATTTTAATATGATATTTAATCCAGCTAAACAATTCGAACACTCCAATAAATCCTTGTTCATAGAAGCAAGTCGACATCATAATAGAAATGTCGAGGTCATAACAACTGAGTAAAGATTTTCATCAGAAATATGATAACTTCGTTATAGCGAAACACATAAGCAAGTAAAGGCCAAAGTTCGACAACGGAAAAAGTGGATCGAGAATTATGTATGATGACATAATTCTCCGGGCAAAAACATGACAACTTTCAACGAATAATATCAATAAATTGAACATTTTCATCATGGTTAAACATTTGGAGAAATTCCTGCGCAAAGATTCGATTCCAAAGATCTTCTCGAACTCAACCTCGCATATTTAGAAATATATATGTATGTGAGTACAAAATGCACTCGATGGGTATACCAAAACATAAACATAAACGCTGCCCTTAGGGCTATGATCGAGCTAAAACACACTCAAATTCACCGCAATCGCACGAGGTAATTGTAGCGTGATAAGTTAACACGAGTCGCCTCAAGGAAAACTTAATGTATGCGATTGTTTGTGTCGCATACGTAAAGTTTATTAAAACCTAAACATTCTAATGCCAACGGGCTCGAATATGCGAGGAATTGAAATACGGAAAATTAAACAAAGATCCTAAGTCGGGGTTGTCAATCCCGAGCTAAACTAATAAAGCGATAAATCTAAACCGGGGTTGTCAATCCCTAGTTGAACTATGAAAGTGATAAACAAAGCAATAGCAAACATATTCTTGTGGTTCGCTGCCCCAATCTAAGTCTACTTGTAAATGAACCATGATCGCCAATCATCCAACAAGAACAGAATAATCGAAAGCAAGAAATCATAGCAATATAAATCAACTAACAAGAAAACAATCCATCGTCACTATGAAATTGAATTCAACATAAATCATCAAACAATAAACTATGAAATTGATTCCACAAGAACTGATAATACAAAGCTTGAATTGTTAAACAAGATTGTTCAATGAAACAGAAAGCAAGAATTAAAACTATGAATCTAACTCTGTTGTCTGAAGAATTCCCGTAAGAAACTTGAAGATCGAGTCCGATGGCGAGAGAGGCGCTTGCGTCGCATGCCAAAAGAAATTAAGAACTCGTAGCTTAACTCCGACCGACCGAGCGGCGCCGCGGTCCGTAAGAAAAAGGAACCCTTTAATCGACCCAACCGCGCATATATATATCAATAAGGTTGAGCGCCGGTTTATAATGAGCGCAAGCTCGTAATACGCTCGACTTGAAAGAGAAATACGGCCGGGTCGAGCGCGGCCAGGAAATCATTCGACTTGAAAGCGAACGCCGGTTCACGTATCTGCTACCGGCCGAGAAGGTTCGCCACAAACAAAGCGCCGCTCATTGAGAGCGCGAGGGAGTTTGGTGAACCGCGTCAGCCGAAAGCGCCGGATGATATGGCGCGGAGTGGGCGAAGCGCAGAGTTGGAGGTCGCAGCGCACGGAAGAATGTGTGAGAGGCAGGCGTGCGACGTGTCAGCGCGCCGGGAAGAAGGGCGCGGGTAAAAGGGCCGAACGCGAGCAGGAGGAGGCGCGCTGGAAATCACGGCGTTGAAGCGGGCACTCGCATGAAGCTGAAGGCTGGCGCCGGGCGGCCAAGACGGATGGAGCGCGAGGAGGCTGGCGGCCGAAGCGGTGTTGCGCGGGCTGGTGCGCTTGCGGCGGGCGAGGCGAGGCGAGGCATCGGGGCAACGCCGAGCGAAGCGCCGGTGGCCTTGAGCGCGCCAAAATTGGTTAGCGGCGCCGATCTCGCGCCGGTTGAGCATGCGCTGGGCGTCGCGGGCGGCTGGCGTTGTTAAAGCGGACGGTGCTGGCTCATGGGCGCCAGGCGCGACTTCGACGTTGCCCGCTCTTTCTCGCTTGAACTCGATTTTGATCCGCCGCCTATGAACTCCTCGCCGAGATTCTCTTCAATTATATATGATCCTCGACAAATCCAATGCAGGAAAACATATGTTTAGCCCTCGCCCGAGGATCTATCTCGATATTTAATTCACCATACATTGATTATAAACCCAGCACGCGCCTATAAAATTAATTGCAACACGCTGGGGTTTTTCGTGTTTACCTTCGATCCGCCGAGGTGGATCGAACGGAAGAACGGATCGGTCGTAACGAACGATCGACTCGTGCTGACCTTCTCGATCAATCCGGCCGCCCAATATCCAACGCCGAGCGAGGACGATCTATGGAGAATGCTTCGAAAAATCACCCTTTGCTCACTTCACAATTTTCAAACTCTCAACAAGACAATGAGGGGCCAAAATTCTATGTGTAATTGTGAGCATTAACCTGACTTTATCTCATATCTTATATTTATAATGCACTACCTTAATCCCATATGGAAATTACCATAATCCTATATGGAAATTACCATAATCCTATATGGAAATTACCATACCCTAGGATTATTACCATACTCTCGTGATTATTACCATAATCTTATATGGAAAGGATCTATGATATACCATAAATATAATTATATCCTTATAGATAAAGAGAATAAAATCTTGCTATATAGAGAGCAACATGGGACCGATTTTCTCAAGCTAAAGGGCCTGATGGGCCACCTGTGGATAAAATGCAAGGAATAAAGATGGGCCTCAAATAAATTAATTATCTTATGTTCACCCAACATAAATTAATTTATAAACATTCGATCATGCCACTCAGAGAAAGAATGCCGACTTACCCCTTTATTACCGAAGTTGAGTCGGGCTTGCACTTAGACATTACTGAATCCTCAGATTTAAGATATCGAACGTCCATTAATCATTTATAGCAATCGATCGCTAAAACAATTAATAACTTCATTTCTTAAGTAGTACCACTCAACCTTATTATTGTACTTGAGCTAACTCAACCCGCAGGTTTAGTACAATAAACCTTTGAGCTCCTTAAGGGACGCCATCATCCTAAACGGATACGGTGACTGACATGTATAACTAGCGTGACATACAAGATCGCCATCACCCAAGATGCGGAGAATTGGTTAGAACATTTAACCTCACCCATAA
This sequence comes from Salvia rosmarinus, assembly GCA_036937905.1. Classification (NCBI taxonomy): domain Eukaryota; kingdom Viridiplantae; phylum Streptophyta; class Magnoliopsida; order Lamiales; family Lamiaceae; genus Salvia; species Salvia rosmarinus. The sequence continues at coordinate 16,616,241 of CM072814.1, forward strand.
CAAGTCAAAGTGATGGATAGCAACTCATACTCACCTAATACCTTATCGAGGTTTAGATCATCGTAAGTCACCGAGATCTTGGTTCTTCACGACGGTCGAAAGAAGAACACATCTCATCGTGATCCTTCAATACGCCGTAGACGCATCAAAGATCGACAAGCAACCAAGTCAAGTCACTTATCTATATCGCAGCCTAAACCGACAACTCGCCCTAAGTTGTCTCACCGTGAAACTTTTATATCTCATTAAGCTTGACCAATCATACGGACTCGTGATCTTCACACACCGTATGATCTAACTTATATATGAGATAAGGGACACGATATATGCAATCAAGTATTCAATTCAGATAGAGATTGTAATAGTGGTAATGTGAAACATTGTATACAAGCTCAACCAAACCGCTTTCAAGATACAATCCAACAATCTCCCACTTATACTAAAGCAAACTTTAGTATACAATGTGTCTCTCTACTAGCTATTACAAACAACCATCACTTTGCTTCTCCCACTTATACAAAAGTTTCATTTCTAAGTGGGTGCCATCAAGCGCAATCCAAGTCCTCTAACGTGTCCATCGTAGACTTTTTGCGGCAGCTCTTCGTGAATGGATCCGCTAGATTTTCCGTCAGATCAATCTTTTCAATCAAGACGCCACCGCCTAACGATTTCTGATGACATGGTACTTTCTCTATGTGTTTGGTCGCCAGGGTCCGTGGTTCCTTCGAGTTTGCCACATCGCACCGAAAGTTATCACAAGAAACTATGATACTTGGGCAAACCAGTACCACACCTAGATCCATGAGGTAGTTCTCAACCATACAGCCTCCTTAGAAGCCTCCGCGGCACATATTCGGCTTCCATGGTGGAGTCCGCAATGCATCGCCGCTTTGCACTCCGCCAGATACGGCTCCACCTCCCAAGGTAAAACACATAGCCCGAGGTCGACTTTTTCTCATCACGGTCACTTTGAAACCGAGTCTCAGATAACCCAAAGGCATTAGATCGTCTCGCATGGTAACCAGCCTATAATCTCGAGTCCTTTCGTGTACTTGAGTATATGCTGCCATCATAGTCCAATGAGCTTGTCTGTGGTTAGATCGTTATCTAGCTACTATGCCACCGTGATAGCGTATATCGGGCCTCGCATAAGATTGCAGACATGAGACTTCCTACGGCGGAAGCGTATGAACTTGTCTCATTTTCTATCTCCTTTGGTAATATAGGTGATCACGTCATAGATAAATGAACGCCATGTCCGAAAGGTAGCAACTTTCGGGCGGTCTCGCATACTAAAACGAGTAATCACAAGATCAATGTAAGACGCCCGAGATAAGCTCAATATTTTCTTCTTGCGATCTCGGTAAACCTTGATCCCAAGAATGTACACGCATATCCTAAGTCTTTCATTTGAAACCGATCGGATAGCCAACTCTTTACGCCCGATAACAATTTCACGTTGTTGCCAACTAGAAGGATGTCATCTACGTAGTGCAAGAAATACCACATCACTGTTGACATCTAACCGATACACACAACTCTCGCTAGGCAACTAGGTAAATCCATAGGACTTTACTACCTCGCCAAAGCGAAGTTCCATGATCGAGGTTCGCTAAGTCCATAAATGGACTTCTTAAGCTTCCATACTAGATGCTCTTCACCCTTTACCACATAACCTTCGTGTTCTGATATAGATGTCTCTACCTTCCTCAAGGTAACCGCTTAGAAAAGCGGTTTTAACATCCATTTGCCAAACCTCTAGGTTCAAGTGGGCGCTATGGCCGTAAGAATTCGATGGACTTGAGCATTGCTACGTGCGAAAAGGTCTCATCGAAATCGATGCCCTCAACTGAGTGTACCCTTTCGCCACAAGCCCGGCTTTAAAAGTCGAAACCTCCATCGGAATCTCTTCCTCTTGTATATCCACTTACTACCTATGGCTTCCTTGCCATCCGGTAGAGGTGTCTTTCATATACATCCATAGCGTTATGGACTCCATTTCTAAGTCCATAGCGGTGTGCCATGATCTTGCATCAATATCTCAGACGCCTCCTTGTATGTCCATGGGTCAATTATTGCTTGTTCGCTTCGACTAAATCAAGATTCACCCACGAACATAAATCGCTCGGGTCGACGAACAACCCTCCCACTACGACGAGGTTCTACAGCACAATGGCAACGGCAAGCAGATACTTGTGGTTCTCTAACTGCACAACTTGCTGTGTAGGTACCACTTATGACGGTCGGTATCTCCGGAACTCGACCCACTTCAATTTCTTGAAGTATCCGTGTCGATCCTTCCACTAGACTCGACATCTCGCACCTTCGCCTAATCGGTGGTGGAATACGATCATCTTCTAATTCTCAAGAATGATTTCAACTTTGGACTTATGATTTTTCATATAATCCTCTTCTAAGAATCGGGCATTAGTGCTAATAATGACCTTCTCGATCCTTAGACTATAGAATAAACCACCTTCGCTCCTCTAGGATAGCGAACAAAGACCTTGCGCCGATCTAGCCTCCAACTTGTCGCCCTTCTTGTTCAAAGACACGTCTTCGGATCGCCCATATCCTTATGTGGCTTAAACCAGGCTCATCGCCCAAACCACAACTCGAAAGGGGTCTTTTCGACCGACTTTGACGGTACTAGATTTAGCAAGTATGCCGCCGTCTCTAAGGCATACCCCGTAATCTAAATAGCAATGTTGCATAGCTCATCATTGATCTAACCATTTCTAAAAGAGTCCTATTTCTTCGCCCGACACACCATTTCTTTGTGGTGTGCCCTGTGAAGTGCGTTTGGGAGGTAATCCCACACTTCACTAGATAGTCCATAAACTCGTTCGAGGTATTCGCCACCGCGATCGTAACGCAGTGACTTGATACTTTACCTAGCTTTGTCTCCACTTCCGCCTTAAACTCTTTCAATTTCTCAAAGCATTCAGACTGCGGTGAGCGGTATACGATCCGCACTTGAGTAATCGCCAATGAAAGTGACAAAATACTGCATTCTCCACGAGCTTGTGGACATCGGTCCACACAGTCGAATGGACTAACCCAACATTTCTTTCGCTCTATAACCCTTCTTTGAAGGGTCCGGTCGACATCTTACCTTCTATACAGGATTCACAGATCGGGAACCGAGTAACCGTGAGATTACCCAATGCTCCATTCTTAGCCGCCTTTGGATCCTATTTAGATTGATGTGACCTAATCTAAGATGCCGAGAAAAGTAGTGTCATCTTGCTAAGAAAACTTTCTCTTTTAGGGTTTGATGAAGACGCAACATAGTTATGTGTATTATGTTTTGCGTAAATAGATAAAGCTAATTATATAACGTACAACACAGATAACTTCGCCATTTCTTATGATAGAAACACCACTATAAAAATAATGTAATATCCATGAGTAAATAATTTCAAAGCGAAACAAGGTTCCACTGAAAACCGCACATATAAAACGCCTTCAAAACTAAAACTGCTTTCTCAAAACATAAGGTAACATCTCCAACTGCAACGGCCTCGACTTTCAAGCGTTGCCCATGGAGATCATTATCTCGCCATCAAACAGCCCCTTGTCCGCGAAACCCCGCAAGGTGTAACAAACATGATCATTATACCAGATCTACTACCCAAGAATGGGTAGAACAAGTCACTAAACATGTTTCACATTAAAGCAAACGGCGTACTGAGCCTTGAGCATAGGGCACTTAGCCTTCCAATGCCCGCCCTTAGACTGAAGCACTTGCCTTCTCCTTCGCTTCTTCAAGCCTCCGTGGCGCCATGTTCTTGCTCCCATTACTCCCACTATTTCCTCGCTTCACCACCTTTGGTGCCCTTTTCTTTTCCCATTTTGCAACGGAAAATTTGGGCCCTTAGATGCGCTAACAAGAGCATGTGCTTCTTTTCCCATAACTCCTTCCGCAAAGAACGAGATCATTAAGCAACCGACTAAGTGTAAACTCGGTCTTGCTCATGATCGCATTCACGCCGAAAGTTCTCAAAAGACTGGGCGGTGTATTGAGGATGATATCGACCTGGCTTCGCCGTCAACACCTCATCCCAACCGATCAAGACTATCCATGAGATGAGTCATGTGGAAGACATGTTCATGGACCGAACTTCCTTCTTCCATCTTACACGCCAAGATTTCTCTCATTGTGTGAAGTCGATCGTCCGATCCGACCGCCCAAACATACTCGAGACTTGACCAAATATCGATCCGCTCTACCATCGATCGATGTCAGCACTGCAAGCTTTGGACATAGTAGTCATCATATAGCATTTAGCCATATTGTTCGACTTATTCCAATGTCTCGTCAATCTCGCCGCTCATTAGTCGACGCGTCGAAGTGGCATCGAGTTTAGGAGTAGTGAGAACAAACATGTGTTCTTCAAACGATAAGAACATATTCCATGTTTCGCTTCCACTGATAAAATTTGGACCGATAACGGATTTTGTGCGAGAATATTGATTATCGGCGTAAGAGACATATCCGAAACGATAATGTAAACACATAAGCATACGATCGCATATAATTCAGAATAATAATATTGTAACCTTTGATAAAACAAAATTAATTGAAACCTCCAATCGCCCAAGGAATCCCACATGCAAGTCACGCGTGTGGACGTTTACACATGAACCCCTCGACCAGACTAAAATATACTCCCTCCGTCCACTAAAAACGTGCATTTAATTCCTTTTCGATCCGTCCACCAAAAATGTGCACATTTTTACCCTCAACTTATCCACTTATTTACAAAAAACACTCATGGTCCACATTTTTACACTCACAATCCATTAATATATTCATTTATTATCCCAATGATACACCTTTTATACATATTTACTTTACACTCATTACAGTTTTCTTAAAACGCGTGCCACCAAAAACGATGCACGTTTTTGGTGGACTGAGGAGTACTTTTAGTCGCTTAATTTCAATCCATGTCAACTTATCCTTATGACAAATGAAATTAACGATTGACCTTACTTGACCACATCACTATCGCAAGAAGGGACTTCATGGAAGTTGTACTGAGGTGATGTTCAAGCATCGACCACAATTTTAACAAGAAAATGAATTTTTAGAATTGGCATACTCACCGGACCATACCGCTTCCAATTCAAATTCTTTTGTTATCTCTTTTATATCTATCTCTAGAGAACTTATGAAAATCGCACACGCAAGCCACGCGTGTGGATCGTTTACATGAAACTCCCACTTCTCAATAGATTTAAAAGTTTTATTTAGAAATCTCATCTATCAAACTTATGATAAGCAGGCAAGCAAGCCACGCTGGTGGACGCCACTCACAGCAAGGCCTCACTTTGTTTAGAGATCAAAAGGTGGAGGTCTCGACATTTTAATTTGAAAATTAAATTGTTGGGTTGCTTGCTTAGTCTTTTTATTCAAAAGGTTTGTCCATGCGCATCACATAATCCTAGCATGCTTTTCTATAGAACTCAACATGTAAAACATGCTCGCAGTAATTCTAAAATATGCTTGATAAACGCGATAAACCTAGCATGCTTACTATGCGCATCCAATTACGTAAAACACTTAAAGGTTTGTCAACGAATATAAACATACATAGCATGCTACGCATAATTTAAACATCCACGACATGCATATGAACGATAAAAATAAAATAAAACGCTCATCGCGCCAATCGTGAAACCCGCACTTTCTAGCCTAATATATTACATAGATTTGCAAAGCATGTAATTAAACTCAAAACGGGCCTCGCGTGCACGCGCACGGACCGGATTCAACAAACGGGCCCGCGTGTACGGGCACGGACCGAAAATCTGGGTGGGGCCGAAAACGGGTCCGGGCCGGGTCGGCCCAATTTGGCCGGGCGGCGCCAGGGCAAAGCCCACGCGCCCACCCTTCACATACCACCGCCCGCTGTCCCTCGCGGGCTACCATGGTCGCTAACGCGATCGCGACCCGCCGAGCACGCTGCGGCGCGCCATGCCCCGAGCGCCGAACATCCGCCGAGATGTCTTCGCCACGTCGAGCTTCGCGACCGTGAGTTTGCTCGCATGGCACCGGTTTTCGCGACAACGCGCGCCCCATCGCCCGCTAGCTCGCACGCGTTGCCTCGCTGGTCATCCTCACAACCGAGAGCTCGCCGCTAGGCGCCAGGATCTCGCGCAGAACGCGCGCCCGCCGCCGGGCGGCCCTCGCGATCTCCTCGCGATCGCGAGGCTCGCCATGAGAAACCGCCCGTAGGACTACCGAGAGACTGTTTTCCCGTCGCTTCGTTCTTCGTTCTTTCGCTTCGTTCTTTTTTTTTTAGATAAGATTTACGTAATAAAATCTAATCTAACCACGGATTTTCTCGTGGTGTAAAACAAAATCCGATAAAATAATAAACGAGCCACGATGAACTACGGATCCACAATTAATAAAACGCATGTAATAATCAAACGCGAATTAATCCAACAGAGCCAAGATTCCGATCCCGTGCTCGATACCAATTGTAGGAAAACATATGTTTAGCCCTCGCCCGAGGATCTATCTCGATATTTAATTCACCATACATTGATTATAAACCCAGCATGCGCTCTATATAATTAATTGCAACACGCTGGGGTTTTTCTCGTGTTTACCTTTCGATCCATCGAGGTGGATCGAACGGGAAGAACGGATCGGTCGAACGAACGATCGACTCGTGCTGACCTTCCGGATCGTATCCCGCTGCCCAATCTCCAACGTCGAGTGAGGACGATCTATGGAGAATGCTTCGGAAAAATCACCCTTTGCTCTCACTTCACAATTTTCGAAACTCTCAACAAGACAATGAGGGGGCCGAAAATTCTATGTGTAATTGTGAGCATTAACCTAGACTTTATCTCATATCTTATATTTATAATGCACTACCTTAATCCCATATGGAAATTACCATAATCCTATATGGAAATTACCATAATCCTATATGGAAATTACCATACTCCTAGGATTATTACCATACTCTCAGGATTATTACCATAATCTTATATGGAAAGGATCTATGCATATACCATAAATATAATTATATCCTTATAGGATAAAGAGAATAAAATCTTGCTATAGAGAGCAACATGGGACCGATTTTCTCAAGCTAAAGGGCACTGGATGGGCCACCTGTGGATCAAATGCAAGGAATAAAGATGGGCCTCAAATAAATTAATTATCTTATGTTCAAACGAACATAAATTAATTTATAAACATTCGATCATGCCACTAGAGAAAGAATGTCGACTTACCCTTTATTATCAAGTTGAGTCGGGCTTGCACTTAGACATTACGAATCCCGTATTTAAGATATCGAACGTCCATTAATCATTTATAGCAATCGATCGCTTAAAACAATTAATAACTTCATTTCCTTAAGTAGTACCACTCAACCTTATTATTGTACTTGAGCTAACTCAACTGCGCAGGTTTAGTACAATAAACATTTTGAGCTCCTTAAGGGACGCCATCATCCTAAACGGATACGGTGACTGACATGAGATAACTAGCGTGACATACAAGATCGCCATCACCCAAGATGCAGAGAATCTTGGTTAGAACATTTAACCTCACCCATAACAAGTCAAAGTGACGGACAAAGAACTCATACTCACCTAATACCTTATCGAGGTTTAGATCATCGTAAGTCACCGAGATCTTGGTTCTTCACGACGGTCGAAGAAGAACACATCTCACCGTGATCCTTCAATACGCCGAGACGCATCAAAGATAGACAAGCAACTAAGTCAAGTCACTTCTTATCTATATCGCACTTAAACCGACAACTCGTCCTTAAGTTGTCTCGGTGTGAAACTTTTATATCTCATTGCTTCGACCAATCATACGGACTTACGTGATCTTCTACACATCGTATGATCTAACTTATATATGAGATAAGGGACACGATATATGCAATCAAGTATTCAATTCGGATAGAGATTGTAATAGTGGTAACAGAAACATTGTATACAAGCTCAACCAAACGCTTTCAAGATACAACCAACATCCAATTCATCCTATTTTACGCGCTTTTCTACAAAATATCGAAACGAACTAAGTAAGTCCTAATCGATGAATATTAATCGAACTAAAGGCATAAATAGGACAAACCATAGAAAATGACATGTAAAACAATACCAAGAATCATCACAAAATCATACCAAACAACTCCCCCACACTTATCCATTTGCTTGTCCTCAAGCAAAGTCTATACTAATAAGAATAGGGAAGATAATTCATGCAACTTAACTCTTATTCTAATCAATCAAATATCTTTGCAATTCCCCAAACTTGGTGTTTACTAATTCAAAGATAATGCTAAATAAATCAAGAACGGAAATTGACTTCCAATAAATAAAAAGGTAATCTCGCCGCACCCAACTCTCCGTTGGGTGAACTAACTAATGTGGTCACCTTTAGCAACAAGTTTCTTTTATAAAGCACAAAGAATGTTTTAACAGATTTTGGAACAATATTCGAAGGTGAACTCTCGATGAACTCGAGTCTCCTAACGTGGTTTCCCATGTCCATTTCTCAATTTACGAGAAAGAGGGACATAATCCCATCCCCATTTCAACAATCTCAACAAAATACCTGGAGCTTTCATTCTCCTCATTTTCTACTTCTTTTTCACATTTTTTTAATTTATAAATGAAACAAATATATAGGCAACCACAATGTTAACACTACCCCTAACATTAGCCGGACAAATCATATCAATTTCCCCCTATTCATTTTCTATCAATCACAGCCTCGCTAATTCACATTATACTCAAATCATATATCACCAAAAGTTTCGGAAATTCAAAATCAATTTGATCAATACCACAGAGTTCAGTTGCACAAATCAAGATCCTAACTTACTCGCATAGACAAAGCTTACGTCCAAACAATCAAAATAAGCACAAGGGCACATCATTAAGCATACAAAACAATATATCACGCACACAAAACTGAGCAAACATCCCCCACACTTAAATCGAGCACTGTCCCCAGTGCTCAAAACATTAAAAGCTCAAAATAACCATAGAGGATGATACTTCCCTGATAATCGACGAATGTGCGATGTAGAGTTGGAGCATCCCACCATCTCACCGATCAAAATATGCAAAACCTTCCTTCCCAAATTCAAACAAGACTAACACAAAGACAATGATGATCAAAGAACAACGAAACAAGCAAAAGAAGAAAGAAAGAAAAAGAAAATGAAAATCTGTGGGTAAACTCCCACACAAGATTCAATTTAACGTCGTGAGCACGACGTGTTCCTACCAACAACGGACCATCCATAGTCCTTCACTGCGTAAATACCATCTCGACTGAGCATCAAGAGTAACCGTATAAGCGCAGAGACAAGAAAGAAAACAAACAACGAATCATTTAAGCAAAAGTCGAACATCCTATTCTCCAAAGAAAATAGATGACATCAATTCCCAAAGCACAACGCTTTGGTGAATTAGACGCCGACATACTATGAAGTTACCTCGACTTTTGTTATCACCGCTTTTCCTCCTGGAACACGTACTTCACATGTCGAGGCAGCTCTTTCACTTCCGTGAGTGGGTTTTGGCGTGTCATCGCTTCATGCACCCACTCTTCCTCGCCACCATCCTAGTATCAACTTCCTCGTGGCTCTGATTTTGCTCCTCATCATCACGTGCCCATTCTTCCTCAATTTCCACCTCATCTGGCTGCAGCGGCTCTTCAGGTGTCTCTCCCACCCCATCTTCAACAATTGGGTCACTTTCAAGAGTAGTGACCATCTGAGCTTGATCGGGTTGGTGCGGGAAAGGTGTGATTTCATCCACTCGCTTTCCTCCCCCGTGATCGCAGCAAATCATCCGATGTCTCTTCCACCCCATCTTCAACAATTGGGTCACTTCCTAGAACAAAGGACCGCTCGACCGATTGGATTGGTTCGAAGTTCCTCCTTGCCGCAACAGCTCATCAAGCGTGCTCGACATATCCCATTTGCGTCTCCAAACGCAGTCGAGACGCTTGCAAGATCCAAACTTTGACTAAAGCATCCGTTTTTGAATGGATGCTTCTCTTTTGAGTTAACTCATCCTCCCAAGCCGCCCCTGAGGTGGATACGGCTGTTGTGGGTACTGCGGTGGAAGCGGAGGCGGCTGTTGTGGATATGAGTACCGAGGAGGAGGTGGTTGTGGGTACTCATATTGAGGTGGAGGATGTGGTTGCTCCCAAGAGGCATCGTGAGGATTGATCCTCATAGTGTCTTTGGAGGCGGTTGTTCCTAGTAGGGATTGGAGGCTTGATCCTCATAGTACGGTGGAGGTGGTTGATCCCAATATGGATTATGGGCTTGTTGCTCGTGGTAGGGATCATACGCTGATGCTCGTAGCTCAACGGACATCCTCGAAAAATCGATTGGGCTCCTTCTTGAAAGAAGAATTTGCCGAACACGACGAACTTTCCTCCCCCGACTTACTTGACCACATCTGCATCGCCGGTAACCCCGCATTAATGCACACCAACAACAAAACAAGATCACACGCACTGTGGGGAGAAAATAACGAAACAGTAACAAAAGAAACACAGAAAACAAACAACACAAACAATACGCTAAAGTTTTCCCAAGAACGCGCCAAAATTGATCGAGCTAAAACACACTCAAATTCACGCAATCGCACGAGGTAATTGTAGCGTGATAAGTTAACACGAGTCGCTCTCAAGGAAAACTTAATGGCGATTGTTCGTGTCGCATACGTAAAGCGATTAAAACCTAAACATTCTAATGCCAACAGGGGCTTGAACATGAAGGAATTAAAATACTGAAAATTAAACAGCATCCTAAGCTAGGGGTTGTCAATCCCGAGCTAAACTAATAAAGCGATAAATCTAAACCAGGGGTTGTCAATCCCTAGTTGAACTATGAAAGCGATAAACAAAGCAATAGCAAACATATTCTTAGGGTTCGTCAAGCCCTAATCTAAGTCTACTTGTAAATGAACCATGATCACAATCATCCAACAAGAACAGAATAATCGAAAGCAAGAAATCATAGCAATATAAATCAACGGAACAAGAAAACAATCCACTGTCACTATGGAATTGAATTCAACATAAATCATCAAACAATAAACTATGAAATTGATTCCACAAGAACTGATAATCCAAAGCTTGAATTGTTAAACAAGATTGTTCAATGAAACAGAAAGCAAGAATTAAAACTATGAATCTAACTCTGTTGTCTGAAGAATTCCCGGAAGAAACTTGAAGATCAGTAGCTGCGATGGCGAGAGGCGCCGCGGCTGCGTGCCAAAAGAAAATAAGAACTCAGAGCTAAACTCCGGACCTGACTGAGAGCGGCGCCGCGGTCCAGAAGAAAAAGAACCCTTTTAATTGACCTAACCGCGCATATATATATTGAATAAGGTTGAGCGCCGGTTTACAATGAGCGCAAGCTCAGAATACGTTCTGACTTGAAAGAGCGCGGTGGGGTTGGCGCCGGTCAGAAATCATTCGACTGAAAGCGAACGCCGGCTCAGATGCTACTGGCCGAGAAGGTTACGCCTCACAAATGAGCCGCTCATTGTGAGCGCGAGGGAGTTTGGTGAATCTGGCGTTCAGCCGAGCGCCGGATGATATGGCGCGAGTGGGCGAGCACTGAGTTGGAGGTCGCAGCGCGCGGAAGAAGGCGTGAGAGGTAGCGTGCGGCGTCTTTGCGCGCCGGTGAAGAAGGCGGGGTAAGGCGCCGAACGAGCAGCGGAGTGAGCGCGCGGCTGGAAATCGTGGCGTTGATGGGCGCCGACGCAAGCGAAGATCTGGCGCCGGCGGGCTGCCGGATGGAGCGCGAGGCGAGGCCGGGCGGCCGAAAAGTTGTTGCGCTGGCGCTGGGCGCGCTGTGTGGCGGGGCGAGGCGAGGCGCCGGGGCAACGCCGGTTTTTGAGCATGCGCCGATCCCGCATCGGTTGCGCGGCGTGGGGCGTCGTCGCGGGCGTGCGGCGTTTGTTGCGCGGACGGTGCTTGGCTCGCGGGCGCCAGGCGCGACTTCGACGTTGCCTGCGTTCTTCCTCGTTTGAACTCCGATTTTCGATCCGCCGCCTATGAACTCTTGTCAAGATGCTCTTCAATTATATCGATCTCGATGTATCCAATTCATCCTATTTTCGTCGTTTTCCTACAAAACATCGAAACGAACAGTAAGTCCGAATCGATAAATATTAATCGAACCAAAGGCATAAATAGGACAAACCATGGAAAATGACATGTAAAACAATACCAAGAATCATCACAAAATCATACTAAACAGGCTATATACTTGATTTTCCATATCAATAACTTATGTAGGGTTTTTATTGAAATTACCTGCATATGACTTTTCAAACCTGTCACTATAAGAATTTAGCTTATAGACCACATGTAATTGACCACATACATTAATACTAAAGTTGTCTATTATGATATATACAACGTGCAAGGTGAACGCGTGGTCTATAAACCGCTTCAATCGGTTATGTACGATGTGCTGCCAAAATCCATGGTCTATTAGCGTGGTTTTCATATTATAGACCACGGGTTCATTCCGCGTGGTCTATTAGATCAAAAATTCCATTAACAACGAGCTTTAGCCCATGTCATCTTCCTCTCGTGTTGATTAAATACCACGGGTCATTAACCGCGTGGTCTATCGCCTCATTAGCCACGTTGTCACCCATAGGGGTGGAAAAAAATATCGAAAAATCAATATACCGCACTTATCATACCGAAAAAATACCGAAAATAACAAAATTTTCGGTACAGTATGGTACCGAAAATTAATATCATTGTCGGCCCATATCATATTTCATAAGACTATTTATCAAGACTAGAGTATCATTGAATACCTGAATTTCGGGCTTAAAATTTCGAAAATAAAGAAGGAATAGTACGATAGAAACGGAAGGAAAGAACGCGGTGAATCGTCGATTTTGAATAAATCGAAATTTCCTTAAAATTTCAAACGGAATAATATTTAAATATAAAATATATATATATATATGTTTTAAACATATATGGGGTATTATTTAGCCAAGTATTACACTAAGAAAGGAAAGGAAATTATTTTCCTTGTTTATTTGATGATTCTCGAAAATAATTAGAAAAATGAATTAATTTGTGAATTAATTTGTGATCACTTGATTTTATGTGATGAGTTGTCATGTTTATCTTATATTATATGATAAGATAAATATCTTGTGCATTCTAGCCTAATTTTCGAAAATGAGGAGATAAAAAGATAAGGTTTGATTAAGACATTTTGATAAGTATAAGATGATATTTTTATAAAGTGATAAGATAAGGTTATGACTAGGTTATGACTAAGCTTAAGATAATGTTTTTCCCATAGAAGTGTGTAGCAATCATAGAAGATAAGATTTGTCTCTAGAATTATGTAGTTTTCGAAAATTTTGATTTCATGTGAGATAATTTATTAAATAATTTATTTAATTATATACTTGATAAATATCATGATTCTAGATCAATATTATCACTTAGAAATAATATAAAGTTTCGAAAATAATAGAATAGGGTAAGAGTGGAATTTTGAAAATTAATTCCTAAAGAAACCCTAGTTTTCGAAATTCTTGGAAAATTGCTAAGAAATGTTCCAAAATTTTATTTTATGATATAATATCGTTATATTTATGTAATTCTTCATGAAAATAATATTAGTTATGAAAAGAATAATAGTTTGATACTTTATCCTTAATTTGGATTATTTGCCGATAACTTTACTAAAATATATGAAATTGATCTTAATTAATTTTCCTATGATCTAAATTATTATCTAAGATCAATATTATGTCACATAGCTATTAATTGGAAGAAAATAAAATATTTAGCATATAATACATGAGGTGACCGAAAATTAGGTTTTCAAAGTGTGATATTTAATTTAATTTTATCCAAATTGATGATGTATCATAAATATTATATTAATATGATATTATTAAGGATAAGATAAGGTGTTATATCAACTTGCACAAGTTGGATGACAAGTGCATAGCAAGTGGCGAAAATATGCTTGATTTTATGAGATTTAATTAATAAATATCATGCTATAATTAATGAAAGGATAAGATTGTGATCTTATCATGTTATTAGGTGTAAAGTAGAGTTAGAATTCAATTAAAACAAGTAACCTATTGTGTTGTCTCCCTAATGGCCGAAAATTGCCACAAATATATTATAAAATTTGTAATTTAATTATTTTAGGACATGTGTGATGCAAGTTGTATAAATGATTCAATGTACCTATTAAAATATAAGATATGATAAGGATTTAGATAAGATTTGATAAGGATAAAGATAAGATTTTGTACAAGTGTACATTAGATATTTTAAAATGTAATAATTAAGATCATCTCATAAATCCTATAAATAGGAGATCACCCCTCCCATAAGCTCATAACCGAAAATAGGGAAGAAATAGGAGAGAAAATAGAGAGAAAAAAATAAGAGAGTGTTCTTCGAAGTGCTCTTCGATCATAGAAAGGAATACGTCGCCGACATCGATCGAATTCGATCAAGAGGTTAGAAATCTTACAAGCTTCGTATATACGTTAGAATTTATGTTATAAGCTTAAGTTATATGTGTGATTTTCGAAAAATATGAAACTTGTGCCAATATGTTTAGAAATTGTATTTATATGATGTTATTGAGAATGTAGTATAATTATATCACAAAATCAAGCATGATATTAAATTTTATATAGTGACCGAAAACTTAAGGGAGTAATATGTTGATGAGTATGATTTTTAATTGTTAATTTGAGCATGAAATCATGATCTAGGGTATTAAATAAGCTTATAAGAATTTATGTAGAATTTTTGGAAAACTTTAGTACCTAAGTCTATGAATTTGAAAATTATAGAACATGATATTATGTTGAGATATAATCCATGTTTGAGTGTTATCATAACATATTGAAAGTGTAGAATCATAATATAGTGTTGCATGAATTTATTGGGATTGTTAAGAATTTATGGACCACGTCCAAATTTTCAAAAGTGACTTAGGAAAATTAAATTGAATAGTTCACAATAAATAAAAATTATGTTATAGTAAGGATGCTTATAGATAAGTATGTGTTATGTGATTTTATCGAATTTTGGAAATTGTTTGCTTAGTTTAATTAAGGTTTTCAAAACTATGAGTTATGTGTATTAATGTTAAAAATTTATTTTATAAGATATAATTTCATAATATGATCCAAAATAATGTTTTAGACATATTATGATTTTATAGGAATTTTCGGAACAAGAATTGTACGTCAAAATCAAAAATTACATAAGAAATTAAAAAAGTCAAAATGTTGACCTTGTGTTGACCAAAGTCAAAATTGTTGACTAATGGTTGACCAAGTCAAAATCGTTGACTAAAAACGTTGACCAAGGTCAAAGGGCACGAAATCCAATAATACGAGATCTATGTGACGTAAGATTATGAAAGACGAAGCAATATATATGAAAATTGGTTCGTATATGTGAATATATTAAGTACGTATAGTTGTTTATGTGAAAGATCAAAAATAACAAGGAGTTGAGCGGAATCCTTTTTGACAAATAGTATGGAACATTTGGTTCACCTTGAGAATGCATCTTCACATGCATGTCTCACACGTTT
This sequence comes from Salvia rosmarinus, assembly GCA_036937905.1. Taxonomy (NCBI): domain Eukaryota; kingdom Viridiplantae; phylum Streptophyta; class Magnoliopsida; order Lamiales; family Lamiaceae; genus Salvia; species Salvia rosmarinus. The sequence goes on from CM072814.1 coordinate 16,631,879, forward strand.
TTCCGCTGCCAAACTCTTGAACTCCTATATAGTTTGGATATTATGATAAGTTCGTAATTGCTTCGTTGAAAGCTTTGTAATAGCATCTGTTTTGACAGTACCTTTTTAACGTATCTTTAATATAAGTCGTTTCCTTCTATCCTTCGTGTCATTTCATATTTGATACTTATGTTAGAAACCTTGTTCGTTTCATATTCACTTAACCCGGACCCGAGTCACGGTCCGATATGGTGGTAGCTGAATCGGGCTGTGACAGAGTGGTATCAGAGCAGTTCTTTTGCTTTGAACCAAAATGTTCTTTCTATCCAAAAGTCTAGCTTGAGTCACTAGACTTCTATGAGTTAGTCATCTCCGCTCAACGCCAGGTTCATCACGCCAATAGGAAAGGAAAAGTGGTTTCAAATGTAAAGGTACGTTTTTAAAAGTATTAAGAGTTATGTATATGTTACAATTGAGAGAAATTTGAGTTATAGGGAAGTTTTTGAAAATGGACATATCATTTGAAAAACAGCTTTGAATTTGTGAAATTCAATGAGTAATGAAACCAGTGAGTGGTTCGTTTGTGATGAACTTGAGAAAGTTAAAGTTTATACCCGTTTGGTATATGAGTATTGATGATAGACATATATGGAGTTATATGTCAGAAAGTATAAGTATTGTTTATGAAAGTGTTAGAGATGTGATGATAATATTTTCGAAAATCTCTGTTTCAAAAGAACGTAGAAATGCTCAAAGTTTCACTATTATGAGAACTTAGAATGAACGAGAACATAAGATTTCTTCTATGCTGTAGTGCTTGATGAATTACGAGAACTAGAGAACTTAGAAATGCTTCTAAGACTGAATGGAATGCTACGTGGAGCAAAAGAGACGGTAAACGAATGTTATTAGCGACATAAGAAGTTCGATACGACGGAGCTTTGGAACAACTATTGTTTACACGAAATAATTTAGAAACAATATACGAGTTGGGATATGGATATGGAATGCTAAGTGAGAAAAGTGTTTATAAGTTTGTGTTGTGATATGCACAAAGTTATGATCTAAGGTGTTTTAGATCATTAAGTTATCCTTATGATTTAAGTTTCTTTTGAGTTTAAGTTTTAAGTTTAAGTCTAAAGTAACTTACCTAGAACTATCTGTTTTCGGATAGCAGGAATGGGGAAGGATAAGGGTAAGAGTCCAATCACAAAAGCCACGGACCTAGAACTTACAATGGAAAGGTTAAACCAAGGAGTTTCAAACACCGGGCCACGCTATCTTCCATCGTATGTACCTGAAACGGACGAAAATGGCCGACAGACCGGATCATATCGTCCAAGGGGATTGGGGGAGATACCATCACAACTCTACATGGAAACAAGCGCAACACGAAATCCCGATCCTCAGAGAAGAAGCAGGAAGGCAACACCGGCTCTTTAGAGGATTTTGATCGCTCTATGAAAGACTTGAAACGCCTTATACACGAAGCAAAGATATATCTAGAAACGGGCAAATTTCCAAGTAAGGAATATGATTCCGACGAGGGACACTCGGCGGTATAAGATCTTAAGATAATACGCGACTTATATAAATAATGGGTAGTATGGTTAGCCTTGTAATGTTTTATAGTTAGAACATTTAGTGGTGTCAAAGTTTTGATGTAAATAGGACATCACATTATGTATTAAAACGATTAGAAAGAATATAAATGGAAAAGTCCTCGTTGAGGCATTTTGATATTACATGTTACGTGATTTTGGTAGAATGATATCGAGAATATGATATTCTATGTGCATAATAATGTTACGTGCTAAGTAACAATTGAATATTGATAAATTGTTTTGTTCAAAACAATAAAGAATTCCTCCAAGAAGAGAATTAGGACGTAGAAGGAGAGAACAAACTCCGGAACCAGAATATCAACAACCACCACCACCACCTCGTAGGGTAGAAGAGTTATTCCTAAAGCAAAATCCACCCACGTTCAATGGAACTGGGAACCATGAGGGAGCTGAGCAATGGGTAAGGGCTATAGAAAGGATTTTCAACATCCTGCATTGCACGGATCAAGAAAGACTCTCTTGTATTACTTTTCAAATGACGGGATCCGCCGATTTTTGGTGGGAAGCAAGAAGGAAAATCATGACTCCCGAGCAGATGGAAGATTATACTTGGGAAGATTTTAAGGCGATGTTATATGATAAGTATATCCCGAAAAGCTATAGAAAGAGACAGGAGATTGAATTTTTCAATCTCAAACAAGGAAACAAATCGGTAACTGAGTATGACCGAATCTTTTGTGACATGGCTAGATTTGCTCCAAATAAAGTAGACACTGACGAGAAGATGGCCGATAAGTTTAGATCAGGATTAAGGCATGAGATTAGGGTATCTCTTGCCAGTCATGGGACAATGACATACGTCGAGGCTTTAGGCAGAGCCTTGGATAAAGAGGAAGCACTGCCGGAGATTAAGCCATCCCCAGTCCAAGCGGACAAAGGAAAAAGGAAATGGGAGGAAAACCCGAGAAGCAACTACTATAACCAGGCTGAAAGAAGGCCATGGCAGAATAATCAAAGGCCCCAGTGGACCCAAAGGCAAGGGCAAGGACGTCCAATGACTTTTGGACATAATAGGAACAACAACCAACAAATGATAAGTCCCCAATATCCTCGATGCCGAGGGCAAGACATTGGTCCTTGTGAAGCAGGACGTGTGAACTGCTTTAGGTGTGGCCAACAAGGGCATTTTGCAAGAGATTGCCCACAGTTAGGACAAGGAATGATAGGTAGAACTAACCAACCACGACAAGCTCAACCGGTGCAGCGACGACAACCAAAGGTTTTCGCTATCAACCAACAAAGAATGCGAAATGACCAAGATAACCCGGCGTGTATTAATCGTTTTAACATACGTTATCGATCTGAGCTCAAGCAACCTTATTTCACGATCGCATGTAAATATTTAAGATTGAGTACGAAATGACGCATGAAGGCGTACGAATACTCTTAACCTTGAAAGCAAGTTACTACGTTAACTTTAGGCCGCTTGAACATAGATTTGGACATAGGACATACCTTCCCTTGGAAACGATAGATTTGACATAAACAATTGGTTGGAAATCTTGAATCATAGAATGCTTCTGAAGTTTAGAACACAAGAATGTTAGATCTAAGGATCTAAATGAAAGAGATAGTCGATATGAGAATGTACGGTGAAGAGCGGATATGAGGCGAATGTTAAAAGGCAATCACGAGGTATGATGAAAAAGAATCAAGAACGTTATGAGGATACGTAAATTTCGAGGACGAAATTTCTTTAAGGGGGGTAGAATGTAATACCCCGAATTTCTGGGCTTAAAAATTTCGAAAATAAAGAAGGAATAGTACGATAGAAACGGGAAGGAAAGTAAACGTCGGTAATCGTCGATTTTGAATAAATCGAAATTTCCTTAAAACTTTCAAACGAAATAATTTTTAAATATAAAATATATATATGTTTTAAACATATATGGGGTATTATTTAGCCAAGTATTACACTAAGAAAGGAAAGGAAAATATTTTCCTTGTTTATTTGATGATTCTCGAAAATAATTAGAAAAATGAATTAATTTGTGAATTAATTTGTGATCACTTGATTTTATGTGATGAGTTGTCATGTTTATCTTATATTATATGATAAGATAAATATCTTGTGCATTCTAGCCTAATTTTCGAAAATGAGGAGATAAAAAGATAAGGTTTGATTAAGACATTTTGATAAGTATAAGATGATATTTTTATAAAGTGATAAGATAAGGTTATGACTAGGTTATGACTAAGCTTAAGATAATGTTTTTCCCATAGAAGTGTGTAGCAATCATAGAAGATAAGATTTGTCTCTAGAATTATGTAGTTTTCGAAAATTTTGATTTCATGTGAGATAATTTATTAAATAATTTATTTAATTATATACTTGATAAATATCATGATTCTAGATCAATCTTATCACTTAGAAATAATATAAAGTTTCGAAAATAATAGAATAGGGTATGAGTGGAATTTTGAAAATTAATTCCTAAAGAAACCCTAGTTTTCGAAATTCTTGGAAAATTGCTAAGAAATGTTCCAAAATTTTATTTTATGATATAATATCATTATATTTATGTAATTCTTCATAAAAATAATATTATTTATGAAAAGAATAATAGTTTGATAATTTATCCTTAATTTGGATTATTTGCCGATAACTTTACTAAAATATATGAAATTGATCTTAATTAATTTTCCTATGATCTAAATTATTATCTAAGATTAATATTATGTCACATAGCTATTAATTGGAAGAAAATAAAATATTTAGCATATAATACATGAGGTGACCGAAAATTAGGGTTTTCAAGCGTGATATTTAATTTAATTCTTATCCAAATTGATGATGTATCATAAATATTATATTAATATGATATTATTAAGGATAAGATAAGGTGTTATATCAACTTGCACAAGTTGGATGACAAGTGCATAGCAAGTGGCGAAAATATGCTTGATTTTATGAGATTTAATTAATAAATATCATGCTATAATTAATGAAAGGATAAGATTATGATCTTATCATGTTATTAGGTGTAAAGTAGAGTTAGAATTCAATTAAAACAAGTAACCTATTGTGTTGTCTCCCTAATGGCCGAAAATTGCCACAAATATATTATAAAATTTGTAATTTAATTATTTTAGGACAAGTGTGATGCAAGTTGTATAAATGATTCAATGTACCTATTAAAAGATAAGATATGATAAGGATTTAGATAAGATTTGATAAGGATAAAGATAAGATTTTGTACAAGTGTACATTAGATATTTTAAAATGTAATAATTAAGATCATCTCATAAATCCTATAAATAGGAGATCACCCCTCCCATAAGCTCATAACTAGAAAATAGGGAAGAAATAGGAGAGAAAATAGAGAGAAAAAATAAGAGAGTGTTCTTCAAGTGCTCTTGATCATAGAAAGGAATACGTCACGACATCGATCGAATTCGAGCAAGAGGTTAGAAATCTTACAAGCTTCGTATATACGTTAGAATTTATGTTATAAGCTTAAGTTATATGTGTGATTTTCGAAAAATATGAAACTTGTGCCAATATGTTTAGAAATTGTATTTATATGATGTTATTGAGCATGTAGTATAATTATATCACAAAATCAAGCATGATATTAAATTTTATATAGTGACCGAAAACTTAAGGGAGTAATATGTTGATGAGTATGATTTTTAATTGTTAATTTGAGCATGAAATCATGATCTAGGGTATTAAATAAGCTTATAAGAATTTATGTAGAATTTTTGAAAAACTTTAGTACCTAAGTCTATGAATTTCGAAAATTATAGAACATGATATTATGTTGAGATATAATCCATGTTTGAGTGTTATCATAACATATTGAAAGTGTAGAATCATAATATAGTGTTGCATTGAATTTATTGGGATTGTTAGAATTTATTGGACCTACGTCCAAATTTTCAAAAGTGACTTAGGAAAATTAAATTGAATAGTTCACAATAAATAAAAATTATGTTATAGTAAGGATGCTTATAGATAAGTATGTGTTATGTGATTTTATTGGAATTTTTGGAAATTGTTTGCTTAGTTTAATTAAGGTTTTCGAAAACTATGAGTTATGTGTATTAATGTTAAAAATTTATTTTATAAGATATAATTTCATAATATGATCCAAAATAATGTTGTAGACATATTATGATTTTATAGGAATTTTCGGAACAAGAATTGTACGTCAAAATCAAAAATTACATAAGAAATTGAAAAAGTCAAAATGTTGACCTTGTGTTGACCAAAGTCAAAATTGTTGACTAATGGTTGACCAAGTCAAAATCGTTGACTAAAAACGTTGACCAAGGTCAAAGGGCACGAAATCCAATAATACGAGATCTATGTGACGTAAGATTATGAAAGACGAAGCAATATATATGGAAATTGGTTCAGATATGTGAATATATTAAAGACGTATAGTTGTTTATGTGAAAGATCAAAAATAACAAGGAGTTGAGCGGAATCCTTTTTGACAAATTGTATGGAACATTTGGTTCACCTTGAGAATGCATCTTCATATGCATGTCTTACACGTTTTTCCGCTGCCAAACTCTTGAACTCCTATATAGTTTGGATATTATGATAAGTTCGTAATTGCTTCGTTGAAAGCTTTGTAATAGCATCTGTTTTGACAGTACCTTTTTAACGTATCTTTAATATAAGTCGTTTCCTTCTATCCTTCGTGTCATTTCATATTTGATACTTATGTTAGAAACCTTGTTCGTTTCATATTCACTTAACCCGAACCCGAGTCACGGTCCAGTAAGGTGGTAGCTGAATCGGGCTTTGACAACTGCAATTTCTCATTCCAACCATGTTACTCATGATGTTATATTTGCATTTTATAAATGTTTTTTTTATTGAAAATAGTGGGATTAAACCTATTTAAATTTTTTCCTTTGATTATTAATGGGCGTTTCTATATTTCTGAAAAAACTTAAATATGATGCTTAAAGTTAAATTATTTGAGTTAAAAATAGGCGGGACAAACAATAATATTGTAAAATTTGTACAGTAAAAAATGAAATAAAACAATTTTACTATGCTCAACCCTAAAACCCTCGACCTCTTCTTCTCTACTCCGCCAAAACCATTCCAACAACCAAAGCCAAAGCCAAACACAAAGCAACTGATCGATCTAAATTTAGCAGGGTAATAAATGCAGTAAGAACACGAGGATTTACGTGGTTCGATCTGTGAATAAGATCTACGTCCACGGGGAGAGATGGAGAGTATTCGTGTATTGATAATATGAGGAGTGATTACAAGAAGTGTAGATGATGATCATTTTCCCCTTTCTCTAGCTTCTATTTATACACAATTATAATGACCTAGATCTCGAATCCCAGATCTATTCTAAGATAGGAATTGAATCCTATCTCTTCTCTAATTAGGATTCTCTTAGATATGGCTGAATCTTCTGCGTTCCCACTGGCTTTAGGAGTGTTCTTAGGCCGAACTCGCTTGGGCCGAGCTTAACGTCAGGTTTATTTATATTGGGCCTAATGCTTGGGCCTGGGAGTTGGGCCGTATCCTATCACATCCCCCCCCCCCAAAAAAAGACGCAGAAGTGAGATCGTGATGGGTTTGGGGGCTGTAATTCACCAAAGATTTGCTTAAGACGAAGCGAGCGATCATCCCTGCTTTCGGCCTTTATATTGGCTTCGTGTTTCTTTGGTTTCACCTGTAGAGGTGTTCGCCGAGGTCATTTGTTGCTTGGCTTCGCGTTCCGAGGTGTGTTCGAAGTCAGTTTGCCTAGTTTCAGCTGACGAGGCCTTATGCCGAGGTCTTTCGATCGGATTCACCTGACGAGGTGTTATACCGAGGTCTTTTGTTAAGCTCTCTTGACGAGGCGTTATGCCGAAGTCTTCTGATCGGCTTCACCTGACGAGGCGTTATGCCGAAGTCTTCTGTTCGGCTTCACCTGACGAGGCGTTATGCCGAAGTCTTCTGATCGACTTCACCGACGAGGCCTTATGCGAAGTTGCACACGGACGCCTTGTTAGCATTTAATGCGGCGCGTCGATTCGATAAAGTGCATATTGGGAATAACTTCACGACACGCCTTTTCGCCTATCACTTTGCACATTTCTAATTTCAAATTCTACAAACTTTTGTCGTCTAAAAGTTCCTTTCCGCCATTACCGCTTTTTGCGCGAGGTTCAACGCTATCATCCTCGATCTTAAAACCAATTAAGTTATGCCTTCCTCTTCTTCTTCTTCTTCTGAATCTCACGGCGAGGGTAACCGTGCTTTAATCGAGTATTCGCCGCACGATTCGTGGATAGGGATGTTTATACTTTTGCTGGCCTCCCTCCCTTCATACGTAAAGTGTGTTTTCCTTATTTGGTAGATGCTGGTAGAGTTTCTTTGATTTCTTCAATTTTAGATGCCTCCGTTAGACTAGAACTCGCATCTACTTTTCATATCCCGAAATCCTTCGGTTTTATTGCTCCCCGGCCGGAGGATAGGGCTTGTGCTCCTCCGGACGGTTACGTCACGGTATATGAGGATAGCCTAAAAAATGGCCTTCGTCTTCCTTATCCTCCTATATATGTTGAGTTACAAGAATCGCTCGCCATTCCTTTAGCTTCGATTGACCGAACTCCTTTCGTCATTCGACCGCCTGGCGTCTCGCTCACCGCCATAATTTCCTTTGACCTTAGGACTCATCCTTAGGTTTTTTCAGTTGAAGTTCAGCGGGGGGTGGTATTACCTGACACCTCGTCGTAATTTTAAATTAAAAACGAAGTCCAAAATTTCCAACTGGCACCAGAAGTTTTTCTTTTGTCGTTTTCCTGGGTCGCTCCAGTTTGCCTGGAACCGCGATAAACTGTCAGATATGGCTACGGACTATGACTTCGGTAGCTTTGAGCAATCCTTACACGTTGGACTTGTGGACGAAGTCTTTTCCGAGGCCGAGCTTATGGACGCGGGTCGAGCCCTTATGACCCTCATCACATGTGGAGTCGGCGAGGGGTGAGGCCCCTCTTTCTCTTCCATTTCTTGTTGCTTGGATGTTTTTGATGTACTTATATATTGTTTTCCTCGTTGTAGTGAATTTGGTCGCCGACAGGAAGAAGAAGAGAAAGGGGTCGAGCTCTGAGGCGGGGAAAGGGCCGAGCTACGAGGCGGGGTGCCATCCTGAAGATGAAGGATGTCGCCCAGAAACCTCCGAGGGGTGGAGATCCGAGAAATCCCCTCGCCTCGGCCCTTGAGGCGTTTGAAGAGGCTCAGCGTGCGATTACCGATGTCCCGGCGCTTCGATCCCGAGGTTGAGATCATTGGTTCTCAACCCGCACCCCGCGCTTTCACGAGGTGACGATTTGTTCGATGCATATTTAGATAGTATAATCATGGTATCTTCGATTCGGTTGGTCATTATCTGAGGGTCGAGGCCGTATCGGCGAATCGGCTAAGCGTCCGCCGGATCGGGCGTCTACTCGTGACGGAGTATTTGAAAGCCGCTGTTGCGGTTCGACGGAGTGGCTCGTTCAGCAGAGACGGATGGAGGAGAAGACTCTTCTCATCCAGGAGGTTTCTGAGGCCGAGGCCCGGGCTCGGGATGCAGTCCGGAGGGAAGCGGCGGCTGTGGCGATGGGGGCGGCGAGAGCAAGGGCGGCAGAGGCAGCTAAGGGGACGGAGACGGTAAGGGCCGAGGCGCGGAGGCTAAAGCCCATTGTTTGAGGGCAGTAGGAAGCCCGCGACGGGAGGTCGGTGGCGACCAATAAAGACGGATGCTCCGCGCCTGCGGAGAGGCTATTCTTCTAGGGGCTTCTGGGATGGTCACCGATGTGGGGCTGTGAACTTGAGCAGTAGCAGATGGCGGATGTCATCGATGAAGTCGCCGAGGATTACCCGAGTCGATAAGTCCAAGTATGGGTATGAGGCGACGAGGATGACATACCGTTCGAGCGTATGCCGAGGTCCCGGGTCGCGCCACGAAGGATTTGCCGTCGCCGCGAGCTCGACCTCTTCATCCGCTTTTGCCGACCATGAGTCTCGTGCTTGTCCGGTGGATCGCGATCCCATGATTGAAGCCTTGATGGACGACCTTACGGGCGGTTACGGGAAGCGGCCATGGCGGCGAGGCGTCAGGCTCGGGAATCCTGAGGAGTGAGGCCGAGGCGTAACGTGTCTCGAGGCGCCACCGCAGCCGAGGTAGATGCTCCCCAAGATGCGGCCGAGTTAGCTGGAGCTTCTGGAGGGTCGATTGATCCCCCTTTTGTAGATCAAACTTGTAAATATGTCATCATTAGGATGTCGCTTTTGATTTGCCTTAAAGGCTTTAATAAAATCCGTCGTTCAGTTGAATGATTTTGTCTTTGTGTTCAGTCTTCTCCTGATATGCCTGATGCTTCCCCCTGGCCGGGTCAAATCAAGTCTCGACGCGGGCTCAAGATAAGGAGGTCAAGTCCTTCGTTTGGAAGACAAGCTCGGTCATGTGAGGAGGAGGTCAAGTCGCTTAGGGCATCACAAGAGAAATTGGACGAGCTTCATGCTCGGATTTTGGAGAGTGAGGAGAAGCTCGAGATTGTGGAGGATAAGGCCAAACCGATCTTAGAGGAGCACGCCGAGTACGAGGCATTTATTCACCGACAATGGAATGACCATCTCCGAGGCTGAGGCTAGGGTCTTAGACCTCAAAGTGTGATGCCCGGAGTATAAGAGAAGGTATGGCCGGGACTCGTGGTAATTTCGAGAGCAATATGACGATTTGAAGAAGATCGGCGGCTTATACAAGATTGTAGCGGCATGTCATCCTCCTCGGGCTTCATCTGCCATCGAGCCTTCTTCCGCTTCGAGCCTTAACCTCCGCCAAGCTTCTCCATCTCGCTAGGACTTCTTCTTTTTCCCGGATATGTCTTCTCCGAGTGGCTAGCTCAAGAGAGACGTTTCATTGCCGAGGAGAGACGAAAGCCCTCGGGAGCCGAGGTCGCCATCGAGCGGCCGAGGTCGATCTAGCAGTGGCTGCATCGCCGAGTGGCCGAGGTCAATCTGGCAGGCTCTTAGAGTAGATCGAGGACGAGGTAGAGGTAAGATTAGTATAGATGCTCGTTGAATCCCGATTTTCTAGGGATCGCTCGCCTTTTCCCGCTTCTTGGACCTCTTCGTCCTCGTAATGTATAAACCGATACTTTGAAATAAGAATTATTTTATTTGCTTCGTGTTAACTCCTCGAGAACACCGCCTTTTCTTACCGTAACCAATAAGAAGATAGGTCGCACTGCGTTTAGACGAAGGTAGCTAGTCCTCGTACAAAGGTAGTTCGTCCTCAAATGAACTAAGGTAGTTCGTCCTTGTACGAAGGTAGTTCGTCCTCGTAATAAATGAAGGTATTCATCCTCGAAATAAACGAAGGTATTCATCCTCGAAATAAACGAAGGTATTCCGCCCTCGCATGAAGGTATTCATTCTCGAAATATCTGAAGGTATTTCATCCTCATAATGAAGGTATGGGTTCTGTTTGGCAAGAAATATTGCTCGGGTGGTCCCCGCTCTCAAATAAACGAAGGTATTGGTTCTGTTTTGCAAGTTTTATCGCCGGGTGGTCCCCTTCCCGAAATAAACGGAGGTATTCGTTCCTTTATTTGGCAAGTTTTATCGCTGGGGTGGTCCCTCACGCTGCTTGAGTTTTGTCCTCCATCGAGGGTATAGTTCGTCCTCAGAAGAGGGTATAGAAGAGATAGTATGCATAAGTGACAAACAAATCATGCAAGAAAAGATTTTATTGATAGAGAACGATGTAATAATAAAATAAGACTCAAAGACACAACCGAATGCACTCGATAATACGACCGAACGGACTCGATGACACAATGAGACTCAACTTTTGACACTTATGCAAAATATTTCTTCGATGAACGATGTGCCACGTCTTGGGTATTTGCTGCCGGATATATGAGCTAGCTTGTATGACCCTTTTCCGAGGACTTGGTGACCGGTATGGTCCTTCCCATGTGGCTTCCAGCCATCGAGCTTTATGGCTTTATCGATTTCATTGTTTCAAGCACGAGGTCGCCTACTGGAATTGTCGGGACTTGACACGCGGGTTGTAGTACCGAGCTACTTGTTGCTTATACCGAGCTTCCTTGATGTGGCGAGGTCTCTTTCTTCGAGCGCATCTAGATCAGTTCGTAGATTTTCCTCGCTTGCTTCAACCGAAGTGAATGGTACGGGGCTCGCATACCGATCTCGCAGGATCACCGCCCGGTTCCGCACGCGAGTTATAGGGTGTTTCTCCGCTCGACGTCCGAGGTGTAGTTCGACACGACAATAGGACTTGCGGTAAATTTTCCACCCAATTCCCTTTACTCGATCGAGGCGTAGTCTTGAGTCCTTTCACGATTGTTTCACAGGACTTCGGTTTGACCATTTGCTTGAGGATGAGCCACCGAGGTGAATTTTTGCCGGATCCAAGCTCTGGCACCATTCTTTGAACATTTTATCCGTGAATTGTGTCCCATTATCCCAAATAAGGATATGAGGGATGTCGAGCGACATACGATGTTTTTCGAGCGAAGTTGAGGGTATTTTGCTCGTGATTTTCACCAAGGGTTCGGCTTCCACCAACTTCGTAAAATAGTCGATTCAGACAATTAGGAATCGAATCGTCACCGAGCTTTGCGTAAAGCGACCACGATGTCGATCCCCATTGCATAAATGGTCAAGGGCTTTGCATGTCGGGCGAGGTCGGTTTGAGGTAGCCTCGCACGCTTCCATGGATTTCGCACTTCTGACATTTCTTCACGAGATCGATTGAGTCTGGAACATTGTCGCCAATAGTACCCCATCGCATGACTTTCTTCGAGCAGGGCGCGGGTCCCATGTGACTTCCACACGATCCTTTATGTACTTCTCGTGAGTACGTAGTTAGCTCGGTTCGACCCAGGCACGTTAGGAGAGGCGGAGATATGATTTTCTATAGAGAATTTCGCTCAGCGCGATATCGCAGATTTGCTCAAGATCTTCCCGGCCTCGAGCTTGTCGTGGGGTAGCTCGCCTTTTCCGTGTATTCTTGAATGGGAGTCATCCATTAGGTTCGCCGTCGATACTATGTTGACCTCGGTCGTAATCGTCGTCATCGCTATACTCATGCTCCGGACTTCTTCGATTGGCGAGTTCGTCGATGCCGATGCTAGTTTGCTTAGTACGTCACCACTGTTTTGCTCCTTGGGACGCGAACTAAGCGGAAGTATGAGAAAGCTTGTTGTAGGCTTTTGGCTTTTTCAAGGTATTTCTTCATCTGTTGCCTTTTGCCTCGCACCTTCCCAACATGTGACTTACTATGACTTGAGAGTCCGTGAACTCGCACGGCGTGCTTGGAGGCTTTGAGCTCGTGAAGTCCCGCAATTAAAGCTTCAGACCGCCGTTGTTTGTATTTTTGAACGCGAACCAAGTGCATAGGTGATCTCCGCTCTATCGGGTCCTAAGAGTAGGATACCCTCTCGCTACATGTCTTCCCGAAGCCCCGCCGACGAGATTTGCCAAGAATCCCTGGAGTTTTATCTATTGGTTCGGCTTTGGCATTGCACGACTGGACTCGTTGGGCTTGGTATCTCGGCGGTTAGCCTCGACAAGGAAGTGCGCTAGAGCTTGACCCTTGATGGCTCGACGAGGGCAAAAGATATGTCGTGTTCGCTAATTCAATTGCCCACTTCGCGATTCTCCCCGAGGCTCGGCTTCGTCAATACTTGCCAAGTGGGTGATCGATGAGGACTTGTATGGGATGTGCATGGAAGTATGGCGTAATCTTCTTAAAGATTTATTAATGCCGTACGAGCTTCTCCAAAGGTTGATACCTTGTTTATGGTCCTCTTAATGCTCGACCGATGAAATACACGGGAGTTGGCCCTTCCTCTCGCATCAAGACAGACTTATGGTTTCGTCCGAGGCGGCGAGGTATAGGAAAGGACCTCTCCTTCTTTTGGGACGGATAGTGTGGGCGGTTTGGCGAGTAGTTCTTGAGGTCTTCAAAGGCGGACTCGTGTATGTCATTTCGTGAGAACTCGCAGCCTTTTGAGTATTTTGAAGAAGGGTAGCCGCTTATCTGCGGCTTTCAAAGAAAACGGCCGAGCTGCAATTCAGCCTGTCAATTTGTGTACATCGTGGATTGTTTTATGCATCTTCATCTCACAATGGTTTGAACCTTGGACGGATTGGCTTTCAAACCTTTGTGAAACCCAACATCCCGTAATTTTCCTGACCGAACCGCAAACGTGCATTTCGGGGTTGATTTTAGGTCGACTTTTCCGAGTAGGCCGAGACGATCTTGAGGTCGGCAACACATGCGGCCTCCTCAATGTTCTTGACGACGATGTCATCCACGTACACTTTCACATTCCGCCCTATGTAGGGCTGGAATATTTTGTCTACCATCCTTTGATAGGTGGCCCCGCATTCTCGAGTCCGAACGGCATCTTCTTGTATGCAAAGACCAAATATGTAATGAAGGCTGTTTTGGCCGCATCTTCGCCATCCATCGTGACCTGGTGGTATCCTCAGACAGTTCAGGAAGTCAAGACTTCACCCGACCAACGCACAACTTTCTTGTCGATGTTGGGAAGGGGTACGCCTTTAGGAAATGTTTGTTGAGCTCGGTATAATCGATGCACATTCGCCACCCTCCTCCGCCTTTCTTCACCATTACCGGGTTGGCTATCCAGTCGGATACTTGACTTGAACAAGATGCGCCTTTAGTAATTGCTTCACCCGCCGTGGATGACTTGATTCTCGCCGGCCGCAAAAACCGCTGCTTTTGCCGAACCGGTTTCTGTTGTTGTCAATGTTGAGACGGTGTGTGATGATAGATGGTGAAACCCGGTCATATCAAGGCGACCAAGCGAACACGTCTCGAATTCCCTTGTGAGTTGGATGATTTGTTTCTTAGTTGAGGTACACGGTAGAGCCAACTTTACGACCTTGGATGGTTCGTTTTCACACAATGCGACCTCCTCATCGAGTTCTATGGGCCGTGAAGTCCTCTCCTGTTCCAACTCCTCGGGTTTCTTTGATTGCTATGCTTGCGGTTGCTGGACCGAAGTCCCTGCACCTCTCAGGGCGACTGCATGCATTCTTTAGCCTGCTTCTGGTCTCCCCGGATCACGGCTATCCCCCCTTTTGTGGGGATTTTCATTGTCAGGTGGTAGGTTGAGCACACCGCTCATCGCGTTAGCCGCCTCGCCCAAGTATAACGTTGTATGGCGAATGGGCACTGACCACGAAGAACTGTACCACTTTGGTAGAGCTCGTCGGCGCCTTACCTACCGTGACGGGCAGGTCGATCACCCCGTCTGGGCGTGTCTCTTCTTGTACGAAGCTGCGGAGTGGTAGCGGGGCCTGTGCGAGGCGCGCTTCCTCTACTCCTAACTTGTCAAAGCATTCTTTCAAGATGATGCCATCGACGCGCCACTATCGATATAAACGCTGCCTTACCAACTTGTTGGCGATCACCGCTGGATCACCGGCGCCTCGGTGGGCACCACCGCAGTACAGGATCGTCCTCTGAGAAGGTAATTGTCTCGTCCTCCCGAACCTCTTGTCGACAAAGCTCACTGGTATGGGGACTTGGACCCCGGCCTTCAAGGAGGACTTCAGAACTCAGGGGGAGACCCATGATGGTAGAGATGACCCGCTGTCTTGGGTTCGTCATCTCCTTCCTCGGCTTCGTTGCGCTCGCCTTCTTGTGAGGGGCACAATTCCTCTTCTCACTGTTTATCTTTTTCCGCCTCGACGAGAGGCTTCATATTGGTCACCGTCATCCCCGCCTTTCAGTATTTTTTAGACCCCGTCTTGTACTAGCATCTCGATATCTTCCATGAGGTCCCGGATCTCCTCCGTATCATGTCCATAATCATCATGGAAAGAACAAGACTTCTCCTTAGTTCGACGCTGACCCACCGTCATTGGTCGAGGCTTCTCGAACTTATCCATGTGGAGTTCAGAGATTTACGCCCTCGCTTCACAAAGGAGTGTATTGAGGTCTTCCGAGGTGCCGCGGCCCGAGCCTGGACTCTATGGGGCGGCGTATCCTCTCCAAGGCACTTCGTCGGCCTTGGCTTCGGTTTCCTCGTCCTTCGTCTCTTTTCCCTTTTTCAGAGGGCTCGCCTTTCTCTGCTTCGCGCTTCCTTCTATCAGCCTCGTCCGCCTTGGCGAACCGGTCGGCTATGCGGCATAGTTCTGTCGCCGTATGATAAACGCGCATTTTACACGTATTTAGTTGATATTTGAAGATGAGTTTAGCTCGCTTAATGTGCTGCTTATGTATCGATTCTTAATGTTTCATCTATTTCTAGAAGATAACGCTCTTGGGTGTTCCTTTAACGCTTTGTAGGTTTATATATTGATAATCGAAGCAAGGAACCACGCACGAGCCAAAACACAATCTGGCGTGTTTCTAGCGACCAGCCTAGCGGTCGCTAGGTCGGCCGCTAGGAAACACGCGAGAACCCAAAGATACCGCGATCACGAGAATGTGCCCCATGAAGCGAAGCCCGCCCGAGAAAGCCATCGACGATTTCGCGACCAAATCAGACTTCCTAGCGACCGCAGACACGGTCGCGAACCAACCAAGCGGGCAAGAGGCGATCGCGGGCGAGAAGGCATGCGAGGATTACCTCGCGACCTCACCTAGCGACCGCGAAGGGTGGTCATGACGCGCAGCGCGTATGAAAATTAGGTTTGGGGTGTGCTATATATATGGCAACACCCCACCGCGCCTCCTTAGACCCCGCACGCCCCGAGCTCGCTTTTTCTTAAGTTTTCCTCAGTTTACATCTTTTATTCTTTAGTTTTCATTCTCGCTTAGTTCTAGCTTTAATTTTCCGTTATTCTTGTTTAGTTTATCGATCGGAACGCTTTGTCCGATCGTTTTCTTTGTTTTCCGCTCGTTAAGCTTGGGATCGATTCAAGACCAACCATTGTTCATCCGACGCTTCCCTACGGGTTTTTATATTTAAATTTCGCTTTTATGATTAATTCAGATTTCATTCCGCTTATTATGTCCGGCTAGTTTTCTATTCTAATCCTGTGGTTTGCATGATTCGATCCTATATGTTGTGAGTTCATTGTTGTTATTTACCTTCCGGGCATGATTCATGATTCATGGTACTTATTTATATGTGTTGATTTCTAATCAAGCTTGATGCATATCTAGTTGCCGCTAACGACGAATCAGATTAATTGTCAATCGATCTTGAATGCATGATACGATTAAGCCTCGAGTCGAATTGAGATAGAGACGACAGAGGGAAGCATATTCTTAGTGATCCTTTCGAGTTGCTTATTTTCCTCTAGAGACGAATCGATAGGGAAAATTAGTAATCAACTCGCCGCAATTGTCGTGAATCAAGTTGTTGGTTATATATGTGATCTTCCGTCTTGTGCGGATTAAAACGGTTAATAATAAGCGGGATAAACATCGTTGTGGATAGGATTGGTGCATCCCTGTGGTTAGTCTTTCTTTATAATCATCCTTCGTGATTTTATCGCTTATTTTATATTTCGCTTGTTACCTTTGCTTTGATTAATTTCAAGCCCTAAAACATCTCACCCTTATTCGTGCTTGGATAATGATGAATTGTCGCTGAATTAGCTTCGTGTTTTCGGATTGCAATCTCTGTGGATACGATACTTAACACCTATAATTACACCTTTGCGTGTGAAAAGGAGCGATCAAATTTTGGCGCCGTTTGGGACCGTTAAGATCACATAGGAATAATTTGACGATTTGGATTTATTAATTCAAGTTATATATATATATTATTATTTATTTTGAAAGTGCTAATTTCTCTCTTTCTCGGGTGGTTTATGCGTACAACATCTCAGGGACCTCCTGAAGTATTTTTAGATCCCGAGATCGAAAGCTCTCAAAGGAGAAGAGGACGAGAGAAGAGACGGGCTGAAATGGCAGCCGATCCGCAAAACGGGGGCATTCCTCCCGAGCAAGTTGCACGTATGCTAGCTGACTTTGCAGAGATGCAAATACGATGGCGAACATGGGAATCGTTGTCCGCCTCCAGAGGAAAGACCTCAACCACATGTATCGACATCCCACGAATCAGCCCAAGGAGGCGGTTGGGGCCCGCACGTAGATGCAAATAATTTCGAGCTCAAACCGGCCCTGATCAGTATGGTCCAAGGAGAGCAGTTTGGGGGAGGAGTCACGGAAGACCCGAATGCGCATCTCGAGACGTTTCTCGACATTTGTGACACCATCAAACAGAATGGGGTGCCACAAGACACAATCCGGATGCGCATGTTCGGTTTCTCATTGCGCAGCCAGGCGAAAGATTGGTTCAAGAGTTTGGACCGGTGGCATCGACACTGGGGAAACTTTGCGAGAAGTTTTTTCGAAATACTTTCCACCGCGAAGCGCAGAAGATCATCGCCGAAATCTCTCATTTTGCCAAAACCACGATTTAATCATTATTCGAGGCATGGGAGAGATTCAGAGGTCTATTGAGACGATGTCCACAACATGGGTTCTCCATGAGCAACAAATCACACAGTTCTACGGTTGGTGACATGGCGGGCATTTAGGAGCATGGTAGATCGCGTCATGGGGTGCTTATTAAACCGACCGGTCGACGAGGCAAGCCGACAGAAGAGATGGTCGCCAACACTATCAATGGCCAACGGAGAGAACGCCATCGCTCAAAGCAACCTTTGTTGAGAGTGATTCAAATATGATGACCTCATGAAGAAGTTCAC
This sequence comes from Salvia rosmarinus, assembly GCA_036937905.1. NCBI lineage: Eukaryota > Viridiplantae > Streptophyta > Magnoliopsida > Lamiales > Lamiaceae > Salvia > Salvia rosmarinus. The sequence goes on from CM072814.1 coordinate 16,650,164, forward strand.
TCTTTTCAAGAGTCGATTGAAACAGAACGTTAGCCACATCAATCGGAGGAGTCATTCAAATTTCCAACAACCTTCAAGAAGCTTCAATACTTAATTCGATTCAAGAGCCGAGGAAGCCAAGCCTCAAGACATGATGCAGCAGATTGGTTGTAAGCAACCAACAATTGGCAACGAATCGAATTGCTCATCGCCAACACCGCGTAAGATAGATCACTTGGAGTCGATCGTGACGGCTATGGGGAAACACATAAAGATGTTGGAAGCTCAAATCGGTCAAATTGCCGCATAAGTGAATGCACTACAAAAGACGGGCCAATTTCCGAGTAATACGGAGGTGAACCCAAAGAGTCAATGCTTCGCCATTCGACGGCGAGTGGACGAGCCTACCGAGCCCCACCGAGAAAGAAGAGCAAGAAAGCACATCGACGCAGAACTCATGATCGAGTCTCGCGATCGCGAGCCCGATCGCGAGCCATCCCGAATTTTGTCCACAGACGCCCATGATCGAAGCGCGCACAAGAACCGACCATGAGCCATCCAAGCATGCGAAGCCGATTTTGCTCGCGAGCGACCTAACGCCCGCAGCTCGCGACGCGAACAAGGAGATCGCAGACGGCATACCTCGCGACCATCCCAGTGGTCGCGAGGTCGACCGCGAGGCACCCCTGCAGGCTAATCCCGCACGATATTCCTCCGGTCCCTGTTTCCGAGTCGACTTGTCAAGTCGAAATATGACGAGGAATTTGCTCGCTTCAAAGAGGTATTTCGAAAGTTGAGATAATTTGCCTCTCTTTGAGCGTTGCATAAACATGCCGCCACATGAAATTTTAAAAGACGCTTGCAAGTAAGAAGAAACTGGGAAATTTGAGAAAATTTCCTATCCCAAGAGTGCAAAGGCCGTCTTGCAAAAGAAGCTCCCTTTGAAGCGTATGATCGGCGGTTTCACGTTAGAGTGCGAGATCGCCGAGCGTAATTTTCCAAATGTGTTATGCGACTTGGGGCGAGCATCAATCTGATGTCGTTGAACGCTTTCAACCGGCTACACCTAGGAAAATGAAGCCGACGAAGATTTCATCGATGATGGCTGACCGGTCATCACATATCCAAAAGGTATCGTCAAGATGTGTTGGTAAGAATTGGGATTTTGTTTTTCCCACGACTTTGTTATTCTTGATATTCCGAATTCAAACAACAACCACTAATCCTAGGTAGACCTTTTCTAGCAACCGGTGCGTGCTGATTGATGTGCGTGAAGGAAACCTCACGCTTCGTGTTAACGATGAGGAGCTCAAAATTTCCATATACGACGCCATCAAGCAACACGACGCTGAAAAGCCCAAGATTGTTGCTCGATCACGATCACTGCCGCCGATCACGCCTCGCGTTTAGAGGGTACTCGACCGATCGAAGAGGCCGTGAGAAGGAAGAAGTGGACTCGGCATGGAACCCGAGTGTATCATTCAAGTTCAGGGGCCACTTCCATAGTCGGTGGTGGTCATCCGTGAATGCTAAGTTTAGAAGGTTCCACAAGTCGAGAAAGATGTCTATTGCTACTAAAACGCCGATTGACGAGGTTAGTGATGGTCTAGCTAAAGACGTTAAATAAAGCACTTGTTGGGAGGTAACCCAACGTTTTTTTTTTTGTTTTCGTGTTTTGTTTTTGTTTTTCGCTTTTGTTGTTTTTTTGTCGTGTTTCGCATTTTTCTTTTCGTTTTTAGGTATCACGATCAACGAGTTAAGTGAAGTGTGTTAATCCATGTGGCCAATGACGATAGAAAATTTTGTGAAATTTAATGATAAGTGCACATGATATGTTAGAAAATGACGCATGAATGACGTGAGATGGCTTAGACTTGTTGTTTTCACCATTTGTTTATCTGTGAGACTCGAGCTTCATCGTATACATATCTCGATACGCTTTTAATTGTGTGATATCGTATGTGATTATCTTCTAGAACTTGCCGTGTTTCTGTGTCGAGACTGCAATATGTGCTTTCGAATTTGGAAAGGATAAAAGGCCATCTTTGTTAACCACACATTTTACCCAAACACTAACCCGATGATACATACCATTTGTCGCCTTCTTTGAGCCTTTATTAGACTTATTCTTTCGATTAACCGGATGATAGGAGGTGAGGATGGATATGGGAATCAAAAGGGGTTGAAATTTTGATGTAAGTTATGACGAGAAAAATTTCTTTTAGAAAAATACATCTGTGGTGAAGAATAGTACCTTTGTTGTAAAGGTTAAACCCTATAAGCTCTAGAAAAGAAAAGAAAAAGAAAAATGTTAAGTTCACTATGAGTGTTGAGCATAAAGGGTCTTTAATCCAAGTATAGGTATCTTCTGTGGCATTAAACGTCAATTTAGCACGTTGGGAAAGAGGAGGAAAATGGACAAAGTCCATATGTGTCGAAATGTATAAATGATGGTGCTTGGAATATTCTTGAGTCACTTAGCCATATATTATCCTACCTTAACCAATGTGCCTACGTTATAACCTATAAAAAGACCTCTTTGATCCTTATTTGAACACATTTGACGCGGTGGAGATGTTAGAGAAACGGCAAGCCTATGGTAAGATGTTGCATTGCATTGATCTGTGAGTGTATACACGTCCTTAATTTCTTTATGAGTTTGAGTGTATTCTATATATTTTACGCACATGCCTTTGTGAGGGTTGAAATAAATGAGTTCTCGCCTCGATGGTTGTTTGTGTTGAGTTGGCTAACGCCGCCATGTGCGCTAATGTTTTTGAGCGCTTATATTTTTCCTCGAGGCTCAGAATGATTATCCTCTTTGCTACGCTCGTTGATCTTTCGCTTGTCTTTTCGCTCGCTTTTGTTTGAGGACAAACAATGCTTTAAGTTTGGGGGTTTGATAAACGCGATTTTACACGATTTAGTTGATATTTGAAGATGAGTTTAGCTCGCTTAATGTGCGTTTATGTATCGATTCTTAATGTTTCATCTATTTCTAGAAGATAACGCTCTTGGGTGTTCCTTTAACGCTTTGTAGGTTTATATATTGATAATCGAAGCAAGGAACCACGCACGAGCCAAAACACACAATCTGGCGTGTTTCTAGCGACCAGCCTAGCGGTCGCTAGGTCGGCCGCTAGGAAACACGCGAGAACCCAAAGATACCATGATCGAGAATGTGCCCATGAATGAAGCCCAGCCATGAGAAAGCCACTGGACGATTTCTCGCGACCAAATCAGACTTCCTAGCGACCGCTAGACACGGTCGCGAACCAACCAAGCGGGCGCAAGAGGCGATCGCGGGCGAGAAGGTCAGCATGAGATTACCTCGCGACCTCACCTAGCGACCGCGAAGGGTGGTCGCGAGGCAGCGGCGTATGAAAATTAGGGTTTGGGGTGTGCTATATACGGCAACACCCCACTCGCGCCTCCTTAGACCCCAGACGCCCCAGAGCTCGTTTTCTTAAGTTTTCCTCAGTTTTACATCTTTTAGTCTTTAGTTTTCATTCCCGTTTAGTTCTAGCTTTAATTTTCCGTTATTCTTGTTTAGTTTATCGATCGGAACGTTTTGTCCGATCGTTTTCTTTGTTTTCCGTTCGTTCGCTTGGGATTGGATTCAAGACCAACCATTGTTCATCCGACGCTTCCCTACGGTTTTTATATTTAAATTTCGCTTTTATGATTAATTCGTATTTCATTCCGCTTATTATGTCCGCTAGTTTTCTATTCTAATCTAGGGTTTGCATGATTCGATCCTATATGTTGTGAGTTCTCATTGTTGTTATTTACCTTCCGGCATGATTCATGATTCATGGTACTTATTTATATGTGTTGATTTCTAATCAAGCTTGATGCATATCTAGTTGCGATTAATGACGAATCAGTATTAATTGTCAATCGATCTTGAATGCAAGATACGATTAAGCCTCGAGTCGTAATTGAGATAGGACGGTCGTAGGAAGCATATTCTTAGTGATCCTTTTGGAGTTGCTTATTTTCCTCTAGACGAATCGTGATAGGGAAAATTAGTAATCAATCGCCGCAATTGTCGAATCGAAGTTATTGGTTATATATGTGATCTTCCGTCTTGTGCGGATTAAAACGGTTAATAATAAGCGGGATAAACATCGTTGTGGATAGGATTGGTGCATCCTAGGGTTAGTCTTTCTTTATAATCATCCTTCGTGATTTTATCGCTTATTTTATATTTCATTTGGTTACCTTTGCTTTGATTAATTTCAAGCCCCAAAACATATCACCCTTATTCGTGCTTGGATAATGATGAATTGTCGTTGAATTAGCTTCGTGTTTTGGATTGCAATCTCGTGGATACGATGCTTGCCACCCTATAATTACACCTTTGTGTGAAAAGGAGCGATCACCCGACGGGGTTCGTGATTGACGATCTCTTTATATAAGGCCCCGCATGTGATGCCGCTGGAAGGCGAGATGATGAGGAGATCGTTCATATCTCGCGACCTTCGTGCTCTCCTTATTGAACCCGGTCATAAAGTCGCCGATAGACTCGTTCCGCCTTGCCTCAAGGTGAGGAGATGTGCGAAGTCATTTTGACTCGGCCTTTTCAAGAACCGATGGAAGGCCTTCATCGATCGCGGTAGGAACCAATGTTCCCGGTGGTGGTATCGAACCACCGCGGCGTTGTCGACTAGTAACTCGGGAAGAGCTTGCACATATGAATTGTGTCGGCGCTGGTTGATTATATTGTCTTCGAGCTGCGAGAGGAAGTTCTACGGTCCCTTAGTCCGTCAGAGGGGTGATGCTCGACACCGGTATTTGTCCGGAGTGGGGTGTCGAGTATTTCGCTTGAGAACGGACGACTATCCTCCGCACCCGCCGAAACCGTCCCTCGAGAGTGGGGCGGAGTTAAATCGACCGAACTCGTTTTGGTAACCAGACCGCCTCGCGGCGATCGCGACGCCCTCTTCCGCTACTGCTCGTCCTCGCACGATTGGTTGGGCCCCAGCGCGCGGAGGTATGAGCGCCCATGACTTGAATCTTTGGGGATCCACTCGTCGCAGATGCCTCGTGTTTAGACGAGGCTTCGCGCCTCTCTTCGGAAACGACCGACCTTGTGCGTGGTCGAGGTATTGGAGAAAACTCTCCTTGTTTTCTCATGAACCCCTCGGCCGTCGTCGAGGTTTATCCGCGAGCCGAGGTGCTCCTTGGTTACTATTGCGATCTCCTTCACTTTGATATCCCCGCTTCTTCATACAGATGGATCGCCCGTCACCGATCGTTTGGACATGACTTTCGTGGGTTAGTTCTCGATTGGGTTTTTCCCGAGGTGAGCTCGGCGTGCCCGCTATCGTTGTTGCCGCGGCGACTGGATGCGTGACTTCGGTATGTATTGTCGTGATTGATTCCACATAAACGATGGTTGATCGAAAACATAAAATTTCGCTTCCATGCGGCGCCAAAGGATCGATCTAAATTTAGCGAGTAATAAATGCAGTAAGAACACGAGGATTTACGTGGTTCGATCTATGAATAAAATCTACGTCCACGGGGAGAGAGGGAGAGTATTCGTGTATTGATAATATGAGGAGTGATTACAAGAAGTGTAGATGATCCTTTTCCCCTTTCTCTAGCTTCTATTTATACACAATTATAATGACCTAGATCTCGAATCCCAGATCTATTCTAAGATAGGATTTGAATCATATCTCTTCTCTAATTAGGATTCTCTTAGATATGGCTAAATCTTCTGCGTTCCCACTGGTTTTTAGGAGTGTTCTTGGGCGAACTCGATTGGGCCGAGCTTAACGTCAGGTTTATTCATATTGGGCCCGATGCTTGGGCTTGGGAGTTGGGCGTATCCTATCGACAACCAAATTTGTTCTATCTATCTCGACACTCATAATCCTATACATTTAAGAACGGTATACATATGCACTTCAATCCATAGTTTGATTCGATGTGAGACGCACCAGAGTGATGCGAAGTTTTTCGCGGGACGCCCGCCGCCCAATTTCATTAGGTAATAACATCCTCTCTCTACCCGCCTCCTGCTCCGGCTTTTCTCTCTAGATTCTGCGCCTCCGCTGGATTGCCAAGAAAATGTCGTGTCTCCGCCAACTGACCCCCTGCATCACCGAGACACCTGTTTTCATCCATGGCCAAGGGGCCTCAAATTGAGGAAATTACCCCCTCATTGCCACCGCAATCAAGCTGCGCCGACAACAAAGAAGAAGAATCTGGCGCCGAGGGGCTGGGTGGTATTGAAGGAGAGCAATAGGTATAGCGGGTTGCAGGCGAGTCCCACAGTGGCGGCGTGGTTCGCTATCCTTGCCGGAAATTCGAATAAAGGCGAATTTGGGGTTGCGGAGGAGGAAGCGAGGCGGAAATGAGAAAGTATCGGAGGAGTAGCGCTTGCGGAGGAGGAGTGGGGGCGGGAGGCGGTGTGCTGTGGTGGGAGTCGATTTGCATACGATTCCCGGAGTGGGCCGAGGAATTTGAGGAAGCTTATGGAAAAAGGGTTTGAAGGAGTTGCTCACTCAAACACTCTATAAAGATAAGGTATTTTTTTTGTTGAAATTTAGGTGCTTATATAATTGCAATAATTTTGTTCTTCGAATGTTTAGTTTTCGAATTTGTGAGCCCCGGTTTAGTAGGTTTAGAGTGTTGTTGAAGTTTGAGATGAGAGGAATAATGTAGCAACTTCTAGTTTGATGCCTTTAAAGCTATGTTGATTTGCAAGATTATTATGTTTTGTCATTGTTTGTTGCCTTAGATTGTGCGTTTTGAGTACGCCGTGGTTATCTATGAGCAGTGTTCGACTTTTATTGTTGATTGTGTAGGGTTTTCTTCTAAATTTGATGTAAGTAAGCAATAGTCAGATAAATGAACTTTTGCATATACATCGGTTCTACCAAATAACACGCCTTGTGGTGCAGTTTTTGGTAAATCTAGTGAGAAGATGGAGTTCTTCTGAGCTCTGTGGGGATCATACACAAGAACAATCTGAGAGTATAATCGAAAGTGTTGCTTCGCTTAAACACAAAAGCTGTTATGTAGACAGCTATCCACACACGTAGTAAAACAATGAATTAAAACTTGAAGAATCATGAAGAAACTTTTCACGATTATAATTATAATCTGTAGATGCCAATATGGTGAAATGATTCACTATAAAATTTACAGCGAACGTTACAAAAACTCACTACTTTACCACAAGATAAAGTCGGAAAGTTGAGTACTAAAACTATCTATCGAGATCTATGAAAAAGCTAAGAAGCTATCTCTCAAGATATATGAAAATACTAAAGATTTCCTCACAACACTCGTGTACTAAAAAGGACAACCTTCTAACACCATTAGAAGTTAAAACACTTCGTGTGATATTGGAAATGTTACGAAAACAGACTCAACAACATAAACAGATCTCCAGATTTTTCTTCAATGAATGCGTATCTTTGCTGTCGCTTTGCCTCTGCTTTTATAGATGTTAAGAGGCCTTCGACTGCAAGTAGTGGTCCACGATTTGGCCCACTAGGTAGTGACTAAGTCATGTCAGTTGGTTGAAAGACTTGCTCCTGGAAAGTAGGAACCGAACAGACTTAGTCCTCCGATATGTAGCGATCATTTTCGTGTTCCCCGGTGTGTTACCATCGCGTCCCCGAGAAACATGTAACGTAACGCACACTAGAGAGAAGAAACGGCAAAACAATATACAATAACTAACTCCTTGAAATCAGGAGAGTTAGTCCGAGTTAACCAACTCTAACAAACTCCCCCTTTTTGCCTTTCTTCACAAAACCTGTATATACATACAATTTACAGAATATACAAACTCCCCCTGAAACCCAAACATATATTTATACCAGAATAAACTCCGAAAACAGAATATACTCCCCCTGTGCAAACAATCTCCCCCTATTTACGGAAATATCATCATAATAGTTCCTACCACACATTTATCAACAATCATCAAAACAATGATACCATCACAGCATTTCAACCATTAAAGTAGCAGGCATCATATATAAAAACATGCATTCCATAAACAGAAACCATCAGATGTTCATCAAAAAATAATAAGATGTCCGAGCATCATCAACCAAACAAAAACCAAAAACATGTTCACGAGTTCATACGAGTTCATAAAACCAAAACCAATTTGATCACTACCAACCATATCATCATTCCTAGATGTTGCAGCCCCTCAGATCTACTCCTTTTTGGGAAGAAAGAAGGTCCGATAATTCGATCTTCAAATCATTCATGTCAATACGCACTCGAAGGCTTTCTAAGAGGGTTTGCTCCAGCTTTGTAATGCGCTCAAGCATGGGTGAACCGTAGACTTTGAGAGTGTCACCATTTCTTCGGGATCCGCATCCAAACCTGCTCATCAATTCCTTTAGAAGGATTAGTCCATGGAAGATTTGGGAGCTTGTTGCACGTAAATAAGGTATTGCTTATGGTGAAGTTACGAAAATCTTCAAGAGTGCATCTCGTGCTCCATCGTAAAGGCCTTGTTGCTTCAACAGTTGGTATATCGATGAGGAAATGGCGGTAATCCGAGATTCGCCTTGCGACAATCGATCCAATTTGTTCCACAATCAATTTCCGAGGTTAAAATGAATCCCTTTCCAAGCTTATATAAGAGAACACGTGGGGCATTGTAACGATCGTGTTATTGGAGGACACAATCCAGTCAAGTCATGATTTTATAGAGAATGAGAATGAAGATATGTCGTTACCACTGACATTGGATTCTTCCACTTTTGACTCTTCCACCGTTATCTCGTCACTACCATATCAAAATCCTCAATGACCACATCGTTAGTCATTTCATCAATCCCATAAAAGCGCTGATATCACAGCAAGAATGTGAAAACGCGACGCCTAAAGTACACCTTACAATACTTGTTTGATGTACACTCGTGAAGGATTTATCCATGTTTGCATACACATGTCTTATCACATTCTTAGGATAGGATAAATAGCCGAGACCGTTTGAAATAGACAACGTTCTTTCAAGAATTCAATAAGATTATGCCGGGCAAAGGTTACCTCACAATCCTTCGCTCATTCAAACACTTTAGATGCTTTAATTGTTCCCATCTCTTTTCAGCCTCCCTCGAGTAAAACTTGAAGGAGATTGCTCTCTCAACTTCGACATCAGAATCTGCAAAGATTGAGGGATTCTCCGAGCTGCAGTCCCAATCTTCCTCATCGAATACGGATATGAGGTGTTGGCGGCCTTGTTGCATCAACTCGTCTCGTGGACAGCCGGTGGGGCATCCGCTTGGTCTTAGGTTCCGCACACTTTCCTTTTGCTTTCCTTTCTTTATCATCGTCCGCTCACCTCTTTAAAAATCACCAAGTGAAATGTCATCATCACTAGAGTGTGAATCTGATTGGCCATGCTCTTTTGATTTCGAACCATCATCTTCTTCCAGAGTGTCCAAGAGTCACTGCGGGATATCAATGTTTCGATTACGATTCGGAGGATGTCTCGTTCGTTGTTTGGCCGTCACGCGGGTCACCGGCTCACGGAGAAGGTTCTGGGTAACAGGCGTCCTTTTCTTTTCGATTTTGAAATCACGGTGTGTCACCGTAATATCAATACAATTGGTGGACCTGGACCTCCTACCGTGGTTGACGAGGTATCCGTTCCGATCTCCTCGTTGGAACACTCGACCTTTTCTCTTCTTCCGGTCTCTTTAGGGTTAGAAGCCTCTCCTTCTCGGGATACACGACTTGAAGAGGTGTTGGCTTCAACGGTTCCAATGGAAACGCTAGAGTCCTCTCCTGCTATTTCGTGTCGTATTCGGGCTTGGCTCGTGGGCGGCTTTGGTGTCGTCATTAACTGTTGGAATTCGGGAATTTTCCAAAACTTAGCAAGACCGGCGAGGAGAGCAGAGGTCGTTGGATCCATTTCTTTTACGAGAGAAAATGTTAGGCGTACTAAGGGATAAAAATGAAACGTTTCCACAAAGATTTGCAATTAATAAAGCCTCGATGATTTGATGGTGTAATCGGGCAGATTTATCGGCGGTAGGCAAGTGGACGTACATGCGAGTTGATGTGATTTAAATACAAAAATATCTCTTGTAACAAACCCTAATTTAAAGGAACTAACACCACATAATACGGTACCAGTTAAATAGGAGATAAATATGGAGATTTGTTGAGACAAAATCGATCAAATAAATGTGATACCACTTAACCAATTTCTACCGATATCTCCAAAAATAAAGGGATTTAAGGAGCGAAATTCCAAAATTCAGGATTACTCACGGATTTTTAGGGTATTGCATGAGAATGTCATCGCAACATCTCCATAAACATAAGCTCGCTTTTAATCGTAATAAAACATATAAATACTGCCCCATGTAAAATTCGATTGCACTATTTTTTAGCCGAAAGCAATCATGGCTGCACTGTTTTGTAAGGTAGCATCGCTGCGTTCGACTGTGCCCCCAAACTACTTTGGTGTTTTTTCGTATTACTAGATATTCTTCATCATATTGAGTCGTCTGCTAGGAGAACATGTTAGATAACAAACAACAACACGAGAAGTGTTATCAAAACAGTTGTATCTCCTTCGGATATTACATTTTGTGATACAAACAAATATATTCAAGCTTTATTGGAGAGAAAGACCAAGAGATCTATGAAGACTCATAAATCTCTCGTGATCTAGGGGCTTAGTGAAAATATCAACGATTTGGTTTTCGTTTTCACATAATCTAACTCGATTACCTCATCCTCCACCAAATCTCTTATAAAATGGTGTCGTATATCTATGTGTTTTGTCCTAGAATGTTGAGCAGGGTTTTAGAGATATTGATTGCACTTATGTTATCACAATATACCAACGACTCAGTGCTCACAATACCATAGTTAAGCATTTGTTTCAACCAAAGGAGTTGTGTACAACAACTTCCGGTACTACGATTCTCGCCTCGGCGATGATAAGACACACAATTTTGCTTACGACTATGCCAAGACACCAAATTATTTCCAAGGTAAAAATAGCCCCGTGTACTCTTCCTATCATCCGTATCCCACGTGATCCGAATCACTAAATCCAACCAAATTCGTGTTCGTGTCTTTTGAAAAGAAAATGCCGAGGTCCGGTGTTCGAGAAACATACCGATAACACGTTTGTGACCTTTAAGTGTGACATTTTAGGCTTAGCTTGGTACTGGCGCACACACTGTTGAACAACAAATGCGGTCATGTGGTCGTGAGATATAGGAGACTTCCTATCATTGATGCAGCAGAGTGTTGGGTCAACATCTTCTCAAAGCATCATCTACGTGGGTTGTGACTTGACCCCATTGGCGTTTTCATATGCTTTGCTCCTTCCACTTGAATTTCTTCACCATATCCGTGCATACTTGCTTTGGGACACGAAAATTCCGTCATCCATTTGCTTGACTTGAAGACCTAAGAAATACGTTAATTCTCCTACCATGCTCATCTCAAATTTAGACGATATAGCACCCGCAAACTCATCAAGCATTTTTGTGAGGTAGATCCAACAATCATATCATCCACATAAATTTGTGTGATAAGAATGTTGTCGACTTCGCTTTTATAAACAATGTTACACGGCATTCCTCGAACAAACCGAAATAAATTAAGAACTTTGTTAAATGACCATACCATGCTCTCGGTGCTTGTTTAAGACCGTATAATGCCTTCTTTAACACGAAAACATGGTTAGGCTTATGTGGATCTTCAAATCCTTGGGAACATTCAACATATACCTCTTCTTTGAGTTCACCATTTAGAAGCTCCTTTGACATCCATTTGATATAGCTTGATGTTCAAATAACATGCAATGGCTAGGAGCAACCTTATGGACTCAATGCGTGCAACCGTGCAAATGTATCGTCAAAGTCTATGCTTCCACTGAAAGTGTATCCTTGTGCGACAAGTCTAGCTTTGTTGCTAATTATGACACCAAATTCGTCCGATTTGTTCTTGAAAATCCACTTTGTTCGATAACATTCACGTCAGCGTGTCTCAAACAAGATACCACACATCATTTCGAACAAATTGGTTAAGTTCATCATGCATAGCAACTACCGAACTCATCACCCAAAGCTTCTTTTATATTCTTAGGCTCAATTTTAGAGGCGAAGCATATAAAACCCGGCATTGAGGCACATATGGATGAAAACATACCATCTCGGTAGTTCAATGGTGTTGTACCTCGTGTTCGAATACCATCTTGAGCGTCACCTATGACTTGAGAGATTGGATGGTTCTTACGTATTCTTCTGGAGGATCTCGTCTTTCTTGTTGTTGGGCGTCGGTTTCAGCCTTCATCCTCCGTGTCGATGGAACCTTGGATGTTTGCGTCGATGTTCCGATGGGCGTGGCCTCGGCGAGCTAGTGACATCACTTTGGCGGCATCTGTTGGACGAGGATCTTCTATTAATTCACCACATCTTCATCCCGCCTTCTTCCCGCGAGATTAGCAAGATCATCAAAACAACATTTACGGACTCTTGAATGGTCCGTAATCTCGGATATATATACGGTATGCTTGACTATTTAGAGTACCATACAAAATTCCTTTATCGCTCTTCTCATCAAACTTGGTGAGATACTCTCTATCATTCAAGATGTAACAAACACACCCAAACACGTGAAAATATTTGAGATTCGGTTCCTTCCTTTCAGAATTTCATATGGTGTTTTGAAGGAACCTGGTCGAATGTTCACGCGATTGTTGATATGACATGCGGTGTTAACAGCCTCTGCCCAAAAACGTTTGGACAGACCTTTCGAGCTTAACATAACTCGTGCCATTTCTATTAGAGTTCGATTCTTGCGCTCAGCTACACCATTTTGTTGAGGTGTTTTTGGCGCGGAGAATTCTTGGAAAATTCCCTTTTTCTCACAAAAATTTGTGAAAGAGATATTCTCGAACTCTCTTCCATGATCTGATCGAATCCTTGACACTTGAACACCAAACATGTTAAAAATTCTAGCAAAGAGGATTTTAAACGTTTCAAACGTGTCTGATTTTTCATAAAAGAATGTCCATGTGTGCTTTGAAAAATCATCCACAATGACATATGTATACCTCTTGCCACCCAAGCTTTCGATCTCGGCGTGTCCTACTAAATCCATGTGAAGCGATTCAAAACATCGTGTTGTACCATAATGTTGTTCGCGATGTTGTACAACGACATGGGGAACATGGGTCTGTTTTCCCTCGACAATCACCACGCACCACATTTCCGACCGCCGACTTGGGTAGTCCACGTCTTGCTTCCATCTTGTTTAACTCGTCAAGATTTCTAAAGTTAGTATGTCTAACTTATGCCATAACACACTCTCATCTATTTGTGCCTTATTGCACTTTGGTTCGTCGGACCATATAACAATTATCGGATGACCTATGTCCTTTCATGAGACATGTGTTCTTACCATCATAGACCTCACAAGAATCTTTGTCAATTTAACTTGCAACTCTTCATCACATAATTGACTTATGCTTATAAGATTTGCCATTAAACCTTAGACGTGCAAGACATTCTTGAGGTTAGGTAAACCTTGAACATTTAGGAGTCATTTGCTATGATTTTCCTTTAGAACCACCTCCAAATGATACACTACCTCCATCATACGACTCATAGTTGGCAAGGCGACACATTACAGGTCATGTGGCGGAGGAGCCGCTATCAAAATACCATGAACACGAAATGTTAGTTTTCAATGCAATTATAAATAACATGGCATTTTATATCATCTTTCCCGACCCAAACTCTCTTTGAGTCGGTTCTCTTGTTGGTCGTGTTTGCCGCGGTGTGTGACGGCGCCTGGGTCGTACTGCGAAGTGTTCATATAACATGACCTAGGCATCATCCTATGTCCATTAAATCACCTTCAATTTATAACGGAAGGGCCTAATGTGACCGGTGTAAGAGCAAGAATGACATACGTATTTTCTATGTTTTCTTCGTGTCATTTTACCCTTTTACCGGTTCACCTTCTTTAATCGAATGGTTTCCCATTTGTGGCGACAATTGTGGGAACAACGATGTTAGGAACATCGTAAAACCTAAACCAAAGCAGATGTCGGATTTACCCATTAACAACGCATCATCTAATTTAGGCGCACTGTGTTCCACTTTCTGAACGTACCTTGTGCCACTTCAAGTTGACATGTCACCTTGTTTAGTTCGACTTCCCTTTGTGTTACCAAGACTTCAAGCTTAGCCAAAGATGCTTTCAGCCTCGTGTTTTCTCTTGATGTGAGCTCAAGATCTCGACTTTGTCCTTTCCATTTTTCAAGTAGCTCGTCGTATAGCTTTTTCAACTCTTGTACTATGGTGATAGAGTCTTCATCGTAATCGCCCTCACAATCTGTATTATTCACAAGAGCATTTAAGCAAAACAAACTTGAATAATAGTCGAGACCATACCTGTTTGATACTGGATCAAAACTGACTGCATCTCCCTCGTCGTCTGACAATGTTTTGGCAACTGCGACATGGAGTCTTTGTGCAACGATGTTGGCCGCAGCGTCATTGTCATTATTTACCTCTTGAAGAATTCACCGTCATCACTCCATGATACCCAAGATGACTTTCCTCTCTTCCTTAGCGTGTTCGCACATTGGTTTGCATAATGTCCATACCCTTTGCATTCACGGCATCGATACTATCAATGTTGGAGGAATCATACCTAAACGTGTGTCGAGGAAAAGACTTCCTCACCGGTCTTGGTGGATTGAAGCTTTGAGGTTTTGAAGACGGATATTCTACCATTCAATGACTTTGATCCATAGGCCCGGCTCGAGCTTTCTCCTTGTTCATCTTCCTTACCATAGTGTTGAATTTCACGGTGATTAGAGCAACATCATCGCCACTTTGATCTCCTCGCAGCTCTTCTTCATCATCCAACTCGATTATCTCCGCGATGTTCCCTTTGGATGTTGCGCCGGTGATGAAGGCAACGATCGGCTTCTTGTTGATTGCACCTTTCTCCTCCGATTCATCTCCTATGTCTTGAGTGAATTCATGAGATCCATGAATGTAATAACCCGTAAAATAAAGTTTTGTTAACAAAGAATTTAATCCAAATTGTTATTTGATCTTTTCCTTTTATTAGATAAATGAGAAAATTTATTATTAACAATCGAACGATAATGTAATACGATCGAGCCGATAAATTAGATCGCGAATCGCGCAATGACGATCAAGTAACGATTTCTCGGTATCCTAATCGTCGAGGATGAGTCACAATCATCGATCCTCGTTTAAACAAAGCGAGTGATAAGTCACTATCGTGAATTATCTCAAAATTCTAATTTCGAAAAAAAGGGCTATTTTGAGTATAACATCAACTTCAACTACATCCCCTCTCTCTCACCTCTGCAAACCCGATCTCACTCTGCATACTTGCGTAACTAAATCCACCTCTGCACCAAAGTATATTCTTCCTCTCACCTTAAGTATTTCATCCTTGTTCATTCTCCTCACAAATTCCACTCTCAAAATTTCTATTCCAATCTCACAACACCCCAAGAAAGCAGAGAGAAGAAGAACCTCAAAGGTAATAATTCCAGATTCTAAACATTGATATATATTTCTTATGAAGCGTACAACCAATTTCATTTCTTTCCTTTGAAGGAATTCGTGTGTGAAGTAGGTAAAGAAGCAAAACACATACACCATTAATCTCAAAGGTTCTATCTTAAACCCTACTCCATTTCTGAAATTTCTCACGTAAAAATCATAAAATTGTTCAACGATACAAACCACCATGAAAACCTTGAACTAGAACTTCTAAACACTAAAATCAAATTACATTCTCAGATGAGTTTGGACCGAGCCACTCGAGGCTCGGCCAGTGACTAACGGCGACGACAGCCGGAGCACGGCGGCCTTGCATACGGCGGCGACACCGAGCTCCTCCGACAGGGCCTCCCCGGAGCCCAACGACAGCGACAAACCTGAAAAACAAAGACGAAAGTGAGGGTGAGAAATCGAGAGAGAGTATTGACAGTGCGCGTGTGTGCGTGAGTGAACCACGACCGAGCCACTAGGGCTCGACTATCGACTGGCGGTGCGGCGACCGGAGCATGGGCCACGCGGCACGGCAGTGTCCAGCACAAGGATGGAGGCGACGGCGAAATCTTCGGGCCGGATCTGCCGGCGACGACACCAGATCTGGAGTCACGGCGGGCGGCGGGCGGCGGGCGGCGACCTCACCGAGAAGAGGAGAGGATGAAGAGATTGTGTGTGTGTCGCGAGAGAAATCGGAGTGTGCGTGTGTTCGTGTGACTGTGTGCGAGATGTAAAAGAAAGCGAGAGAGAGGAGAGGAGGCGCTGGTCACGGCAGCGGCGAACCTCGCCGATGGACGACGGCGACGTCCGCCGGAGACGGGAGAGACGGCGGCGGCGCAAAGGTGTATGTGCGGTGTATGTCTCGTGTGTGCATGTGCGAGTGTGCGTGAGTGGCGAGATGAGGCGGCGTGAGGGAGGCGCGAAGCACGCCATCATGAAGTGGCGGCCGGAGTGGAGGCAGGAGACGGCAGAGATGATGCCTCGGTGTGTGTGTGTGCGTCGCAGGAGATGAGAGAGAGAGTGTTGAATTTGAAGGAGGTAGAAAAAGCTAGGGTTTGTATTCCTATTTTAATTGTTTGGGCTTTATTCTTTGGGCGAACAAATGGGCTCTCAATTAAATTATGTGGACCGAAAATAATTGGGCGAGATAAAGAATTCATTAATTGGGCGAAGAGGCCATTTAATTAATTAATTTGGACTTTTTATTAGGGATGGGCTTCCAAATATGGGCTCTCTTATTAATTGTATTGGACTCATATGATTTAAGTGTTGACTTAAGTTATAAATAGATTTGGGCTTTAGTTAATTTAAGTTGGGCTTCAATTAATTAAATCCTTTGGATCTAAGGAATTAATTAGATCAACTTTAATTAAATAAAGTTGATAAGCACCAATTAATTATAATTAGACATTAATTAATTAAGCTACTTAAGCTTAATTGATTGATTTAGATGGACCTTAATAATTAATTGAGCTAGACTCTAATTAATTAATTAAGTTACTTAAGCTTAATTAATTAGCTTGAGAGGACTTTAAATTAATTAAGAGCAATGAGCCTTAATTAATTAATTAATTTAAAAGGTCTTTGACCAATTAAGCCGTATGGAGTTGATCAATTAAAAATAATATTGATAAATGGCTTTTGAATTAATTGAGTGAGAATTTAATTAAATGGATGGACTCTTTAATTAAATTGAAGATGGGCTTAGACTTATTTTTAAATAATGATCTAAATATCAACTGATTAAAGTAATTTGATTGATTAATCAAATGTTCTTCGACTTTAAACTAACCCATTTAGTTAACTTTAATTGTGGACTTAATTAATTAAATTGATTATTTAATTAATTTATTTGATTAATTAATGATATTAACTATGCCAAGTAGATGCTTGAGAAATATTAGTAGCTTTAACTCGTAAAACGTTTGTTAGATGATTTATTGACTTACGAGAAATATTTATTGTTTGTGTATGAGTTTTTCCGTTAGAATATATGGGACGTGTGAGGTGAGAAAGCGCGCGAGTAAATGATGATAACGAATGAGTTATTGGAACTCGAATTCGTTGATACGCATTAACAAACGATTTAATATTAGTTATGAACTTAGGATTCATAAATTATGCGAAACGGCGTGAAGAAACATCAATCGCGGAGAAGAATGCAACGACAAAGTGTCGTCTATCGCTATGACGAGACTAATCGAATAGACGAAATATAATTGTTAATAAAGTCTTATCGATAACAAAAACCCTAAAACCCAAGGACTTAAAGGATATCGAGTACGTTAAATATTAGCAATACTTCTCGAAAGGAGCGAATGACGTACTAAATTATATCTCTTACATTGATAAGGTCCAGCGTGGACGTAGGAGAAAACGACAAGGATCACGAGCAGATACTTCAAGAAGGACAATTCTTGAGGTGGGCTTTTCTTGAAACAAAATGATTATGCATAACTCAAAGCATGATTTACAAAAGCTTTATGAAATATTATCGCATGAACTGGTTATTGATTGCCAAATATTTATGTTTTGTTGGTTCATATCTGAGGTTGGTTTGTCCAAATGTGGGACGAGAATTGATTGGTATATCCAATGTGGTATGTGAACGAGTTGGTCCACCAACGTTAAAAAGGGTATCGATCGGATCCGACTTAGTTGAGGACTAACTCGGATTGTGTACACGATGTGTTGTGTGTTAAGGTTAGCTACCTCGATCGGTCACGGCGACTATGTGTAGGTGGCCACCTCCATAGTGCGCGAATGAATGAACGTATGATTGATGAATAAATTACCAGATATGGAACGACGTGATAAAATAGTCAGGCCTGACACTTTTGGAAAAATGATAAAATATTTGATAGGCATGAGTCTTTAACTAAAATCCTCATGTGCTATTGTGGGCAGTTCAATAACTTTTGATAAAGAAAATATTTTCGGCAATGAGTCCACTGAGTACTTTTGTACTTAGCCCTGCATTTCGTTTTTGATGTGCAGGTTGAGCAAGGATTGATGATGGATGCGAAGTGGTGCAGAGTGGCAGTTATTTTGATGCTTATTTAGGAAGGTTTCTAGAACCTTGGGCATGCATCGTCATATGCATGTCCACACGTTTATTTGCTGCCTAACTCTGATAATTTTTGATGCTTTGATCATAACTACTTTTATGACGTATTGAACTGGAGGTTATACCTCGTACTTCGAATTTTGCCCTGATTGGGTTATGTTGAATCTTGATCCCTTTTGACAAGTCCTTCTGTGACTTGAGTCTGTATTGAACTTCTTATCCCTTTTTGCCTATGCGTTATTGAGTAATTGAACGATTAATTTCCTTGATTAGCTATGTTTATATCCGCTGCTTTATCATACCGGTGACGATCTATATGATCCGTACTTTATTGGAAAGTCGGGTCGTCACAAAGTGGTATCAGAGCTCTTGTTCGCTCTGAACCCTAGAAACCCTTTCCTTGAATTATTAGTTGAAAGTTGAGTCTAGAAAGTTGTTATGTTTGACTGCTACTGCACTGCACTCCATCGTCGTCCTGCTCAACGAGAAAAAGGTAACTATCTCAACTAAAAATCGTTTTGGAATGATGGAAGTATATGAAATGTGAATTGGAAATTTCAATATTTCCTTGTTGGGAAGTTGGGAATATTTTGGAAGGAAGAATATTTTGAAATTTAAAAGTTGTTTTAAATGATTAGTCATTAGCCTGAAAGAAAGTTGCGAACTTAAGACTTGGTAAATGAATAAATGAGAATGCTTGATTATTGCACAAGTGTTGCGATTTGTGTTTATTATCAGATGCTAAGCATGATAGAAGCATGATGCAAAGAAGTATGTTTTCCATGAGAACATAGACTCTTAAGTCGCATGATCCCTTTTACCGAACTTAGTATGAAAATATAAGATATTCCCAATTTAACGAAATACTAAGGAGGAACGAGAACATAGGGATCTTAAGGATTACAATCGAACGGATTCGATGATGAGAATCTGACGAGCCTATAACGACGAAGCAATTCCTTAAGCTGGGATTGCACCGCTATGAGTCCTAACCTCTCGACGCGAGAAAATTCAACACCACGCGTGTTGCCTCTATCGTGGCATGGTGAAAAGAATGAACGTATAATCTTAAGGGAGTATAAAAAGAAATAACGAATTGTAAGTACATAATGAGAACGGATATGATGTGATGCGATAACGTGAGTAGAAATAAGAAATCCAAAACCCAATAAGATAGGGCGACCTCCTAAACCTTTACCCGAAGGCTAGACCTCGATCGTTACCCTACCTTAAGAAACCATACCGTCTCTTCCCGGAGACCAAACCAAGAAAATAATGCCAAAAGGATTTGGGTATGTAAATCATAGAAATATAGATTTCTATAACCTTATTTGTATAGATGTTTATTGTGTACGTACCTTCTACTAGATACACCGTTATGTTTACCGTGTCTAACCATAGTGATACTTTCCTTTTCAGATGGTCCGGACCGTGTTCACGACTAGACGCCCTCTGTCCTCTAGGGCCACCCCCGAGGAGGTGATACGCTCAGATCGCTCCTACCGGACGTGCCATGGAGACGACTTGGCGAAGCCTCGCGCACTTCACACGCCATTTGGCTGCTGCACATGTCCGGGTACATCGCACTATGACGGTGTACTCCGCTGATCATGAGACCGCCATCCGTGGCGTGGATACGCCCGAGAGATTTCGGACTACATTTACCGGCCGAGAGCTTTGACCGAGGCGGATCCGCCCGCTTTGCTAGCCACTGAGCTATGTATTCACGGTGTATGGAGCTGCACCACGGGCCGTATCTCCCCGCACGGGAATACACCGGCGCGACGAGATTCCAGTGGCTCCATCCGGAGGTGCCCTGCCCAGCGGTGATGGACCGGTGTTCTTGCCCGGCGATGGCGTGGACATGTTCGGCGGGACCTTCCCGCCCCGACAGCCACATTCCTAGTCCTACCACCGTAGGATTCCATCCCAGCATTGTCCGCCCGACCATCACCACCGGTCATGCCATGCCCATATCCACCCCCACCGCCCGCCTCCACCACCCGTCCGCCGCCACCCCCACAGCACTGTGTACCACAATTGTGGAGATCGAGGACCCACGTGGCCCAGCTATAGGCAACGTGAGAGGAGCTGTACTGCCTGGGCCGCTGCCCCACCCACGCCCACCGCCGAGGAGGTCATGGCCGAGATTCGCCGAGACCTAGCGGCTATGGAAGACGCCAGGTCATTAGGATCCAGAGCCCGTTGTCCCGTGCCCGACCGAGGAGGATGACCAGGAAGAAGGAGGAAGATCCGGAGGAGGACCCCAGGAAGACCCGGAGGAGGATCAGGAGGAGGACCCGAGGAAGACCCGGAGGAAGACCCGAGGCGATCTATCTGCCGATGACGAGATGGAGGGTGGATAGCTCCCAAGCTTCCGCCCCGACTCCGATGCATGGAGCCCGATCTACACCGGGCGACCATAGATCTAGTTCTTAGACTAGATTATCTTTGTCTATATACTCAGATATCTTTTGATGCACGCGGAGACGACGAGTCGTTCCGACATGAATCTATTTTGATGATCACGGTAGCGTGTTGATTTTTGTGCGCACCATGACGAGGTACAGAGTGATGCCGGTATTTGTTTTGGGCATCATACTCGTGCACCGGTATTTTGTAAAGTTTAAAACGCGGCGATGAAAGTCCTCGAGAGGCAATTGATATGACATGATGATAGCTCTTCGAGAGCCTTTTGTTTTAACTCGGTACTATGTGGTATTCGATGTTGTTTTAAATTTTTTTTTTTTTGCTACGTATATAAATACCAAGTTGATATATATATATAGATACATTAATCCCGATGGATGGTATAAGACGAGATCTAATTTCATGTGTTTATGAAGGATAGGATGCACGAGAAGGAGAAATCGTGTGATAACACCCGAAAGAGAGGCCACACCACCACCCGCGAGGCGGATCGAGGAACTTTTCTCGTGCAAAACCGCCCACCTTCAACGGGACCGGAATCCCGTGATCGCTGAACTATGGATTCGGCCTGAGCGAATCTTCAATTTTCTCCACCGCACATCTCAGAACGCTTGTCATGCGTTGCCTTCCGGATATTTGGCGCACCGACTTACGGTGGGAGGCGAAGAGGAAAACTTTGACAGAGGAAGGCGGAAGATTTCTCTGGGAGGAATTCAAGGAGGAAGTGTACTGAAGTACATTCCTAAGAGTTACCGAAAGAAGAAGGAGTATGAGTTTTACAACTTGCGCGAGGAAGACCACGGTCACCGACACGACCGTGCGTTACGTGAAATGTCACGGTATGCACCTCACCTGGTCGACACCGACGAGAAGAGGATCGAGAAATTTCGGCGGGACTCGCCATGAGATCAGTGTCGTTAGCTGGTCACGAGATCCGACTTACCGTGAGGCCCTCGCCGGCACCGACATCGAGGCTCCGCTCAAGATAGAGTCGTCCTTCGCATCCCCGACTCACCAAGGAGATCGCGGGAAGAGGAAGTGGGAAGGACCCCACCAAGGCAAGGATCTAACACCGGCCAGCCGGCGGAGGCCGTGGCAGGAACAACGTGCCATCCGGCACGGCAAGGAAACAACGTGCCATCCGGCACGGGCAAGGAAATGGACGACTATGGTACCCGACCTTTGGGAAACCAGAGGTTCATACGACCTCTGTGCCCAAGGTATCACGGGAGTCATAAGGGGCGCGATTCTCCAATGATGGATGCTTGAGTGCGGCGGCGGCTACTTCTCGAGGCGCCAGGATACGCCCGGGGAAATGGCCGCCTAATGTGCCCAACTAAGCCCAACCGGTCCGGCTATTCAAGCCCAACTGCTCCAACAACAGCCCCGGTCCAAGATTATCACCAAACCGACGGCCATACCAACCACGGCGGCAACGACAAGAATATGGGGCAACCGCAGAGCAGAAGCATCGCCACCTCAACAACAACAATAAAGAATAAAGAACACACCACAACAAAGAAAGAAGAATACCAAAGAACAACAACGGCCTTGAAGAAGCGAGGGCCTACGCCTCAACCAGATAGAGACTTCGCAAGAGCCGCCAAGGAACCAAGGAAATTTGGTGTATGGAATACTCCTCCAAATGCTGTTATCCCATTGTTTGACATCGCGCCTCGATTCCTTTATTGTCAAGCATGCGAGAGAACTTAGGACTAGATCCTAAAAGCTACCGAACAAATAATGAGAATATCTTCTCCAAGGGAGGCATAAGAACGGTAACCCACATATGCTCGAACCCAGAACTTGGACTAGGCTCACTTAAGGTCACGACAATAACCTTCACGCCATACCTATGACGGATGTGGACATAATCCTAGGAATGGATTGGCTAACCGAACATAGTGCGACCATCCTGTAATGAAAGGAAAATCTCCTTCCAACACCCGTGAGAGGAACCCATGAGACTTTCACGGATCGGCATGGGAGGAGAGTCCCAATTATATCCGCACTACAAGCAAGGACGCATCGAACAAGACCGAGAACCATGCCTACCTCGCTCACCTCCGGGAGGAAAATCGAACGAGAGGAGGATAGAAGACGTCCCGATCGTGAAGGAGTATCCCGACGTGTTTCCGGACGAACCACCGATTACCGCCAAATCGATGATCGAGTTCACGATCGACCTCGAACCGTGTTACGCCTCGTATCAAAAGCTCCATACCGGATGGCACCAAAGGAGCTTGAGGAATTGAAGATCCAACTGCAAGAACTCTTAGAGTTAGGGTTCATTAGACCCAGTGTGTCTCCATGGGGAGCACCTGTCCTTTTTGTGAAAAAGAAGGATGGTACACTGAGGATGTGCATAGACTATCGAGAGTTAAACAAGATAACTCTTAAGAATAAGTATCCTTGCCTTAATTGGCGATCTGTTTGATCAACTTAAAGGAGCAGGAGTCTTTTCCAAGATAGATCTAAAGTCAGGATATCACCAATTGAGGATTAGACCAGAGGATGTACCTAAAACGGCTTTCCGTACAAGGTATGGTCATTTCGAATTCATCGTGATGCCCTTTGGACTTACAAATGCCCCGCAAGATTTATGGATATTATGAATGTGGTGTTTCACCCATACTTAGACAAATTCGTCTTAGTGTTCATAGACGATATCTTAATATACTCCAAGAATAACCAAGAACACCAAGAACACTTGAGAACTGTGCTACAAACATTGAGGCAAGAGCAACTCTTCGCCAAGTTTAGCAAGTGTGAGTTTTGGTTAGGCGAAGTGACATTTTTAGGTCACATCGTGTCCGCCGAGGGAATCAAAGTAGACCCCTCGAAGATTGATACAGATTCGAGAATGGGAGTCGCTAAAGAACCCGAATGAAATTGAGTTTCTTAGACTAGCCGGCTACTATCGAAGATTTGTCAAGGATTCTCAACGATAGCCCGACCCATGACCCAACTGTTGAGGAAAGGAATCAAGTATACCTGGACCGCCGAGTGTGAGGCTAGTTTCCAGAGACTGAAGGAGTTGTTGACGACAAAGACTCAGCACTAGCAAGACCGAGGTAGATAAAGAATACACAATCTACACGGATGCTTCAAAGAATGGGCTAGGATGTGTGTTGATGCAAGAAGGTAAGGTTATTGCTTATGCTTCAAGGCAATTACGCATACACGAGTTGAACTATCCTACGCACGACCTGGAATTAGCAGCGGTCGTACATGCCTTAAAGATATGGAGGCATCACCTTTATGGAGTTAGATGTGAGATCTATCTTGACCATAAGAGCTCGAAATATTTCTTTCGAGCATAAAGATCTTAACATGAGGCAACAGAGATGGTTAGAACTAGTGAAAGATTACGATCGTGGTATTAATTACCACCCGTGCAAGGCTAATGTTGTAGCCGATGCCTCGAGTCGTAAATCACATCCTAGTTTGGGATGTCTCCTCAATCATGAGGAAATTCTTATAAAGGAATTCCGGAGGATGAACATCAAGTCATAGACCCGTCTTCGACAATAGAGGGTCAGACAGCAACGTTGATTGCAATCCCATTTAAGAATCCAATCTTAGAAGCTCGGAGGAAGAGCAAGAAGCTAGAGGAAATACGAGCTAAGATCAAGGACAACAACCACCGAATTTCAAAGAAGAACAGATAACGTCTTGTTGTATGACGGAGAGTGTGTGTCCTGAGACGAAGGGCTTAGGAGCGAGATCTTGAAGGAAGCCCATGAGACTTCTTACACAAGACACCCCTAAGCACCAAATGTACCAAGATCTCAAGGAAAAATTTTGGTGGGATGGAATGAAGCGAGACGTAGCCTCCTTCGTAGAACGTTGTTCGACGTACAACAAGTAAAAGCACTTCACCAACGATCAGATGGAACCTTACAACCGCTAGACATACCGGAGTGGAAATGGGATGATATAGCCATGGACTTTGTTACCGGCTACCCAAATCACGAGAGAGGAAATACCGCTATTTGGGTCATCATCGATCGATCGACCAAGAGCGCACATTTCCTACCCATTCCGATGACACATGGGTCGAATAGACTAGCACGCTTGTGCGCTCGAGAGGTCATACGCTCACATGGAGTTCCAAAGACTATCACGCCCCGATCGAGACTCAAATTTACGCCCGTTCGGGTGAGCTTACAAAGGAACCGGGGACTCGACTACACTTGATGCTGCTCCACCCATGCACGGACGGTCATCCGAGAGGACCATTCAGACACTGGAAGACATGCCGAGAACCGTTGTCCTCGATAGAGGAGAAAGTTGGGAACAAGTGTTACCACTTGTGGAATTCGCCACAATATGACTACAAGCGACTATCGAATGGCCCCGCACGAAGCACTTTACGGAAGGAAATGTCGATCACCGCTTTCGGGATGAAGTGGGAGAAAGGAGAGTATTAGGACGACTACGTGGGAGAGATGATTGAGATCGTCAGACGGCATGCATCCGCCAACGGATCAAGGAGGCCCAAGACCGACATAAGTCGACGCCGACAAACGCCGTACGTAACTACATTTTGAGGAGGAGACAAGGTCATCTTGAAAATTTCACCATCTAAAGGGATCGTAAGATTCGGAATAAAAGGAAGTCACACCACGCTTCATAGGACCCTATGGAATTACGGAGAGAATAGGACCAGGTGACTTACGTGACTTGCATTGTCGCTTAAGTTTTGAAACGTGCACAATGTGTTTCACGCTTCACAACTAAGGAAGTACATACATGATCCCAGTCATGTGATACCGCCAATGATATTGTCCTCGATGACAATATGAGTTATGTAGAAGCTACTTACGGAAATCTTGGACCGACGTACTCCACAAGCTAAGGGACAAAGATATACCGTTAGTGAAAGTTCTATGGAGACACCATGGACAAGAAGAAGCAACTTGGGAACTAGAATCAGCTATGAAGGAAAAATACCCGGATCTTTTCCAGGTCAACAAATTTCGGACTAAATTTAATTTAAGGGATGGTATGTAATAACCCGTAAAATAAAGTTTTGTTAACAAAGAATTTAATCCAAATTGTTATTTGATCTTTTCCTTTTATTAGATAAATGAGAAAATTTATTATTAACAATCAAATGATAATGTAATACGATCGAGCCGATAAATTAGATCGCGAATCGCGTAATGACGATCAAGTAACGATTTCTGTATCCTAATCGCCAAGGATGAGTCACAATCATCGATCCTCGTTTAAACAAAACGAGTGATAAGTCACTATCGTGAATTATCTCAAAATTCTAATTTCAAAAAAAGGGCTATTTCGATATAACATCAACTTCAACTATATCCTTCTCTCTCTCTCTCGCAAACCCAAATCTCACCTCTCGCATACTTGCGTAACTAAATCCCACCTCCGCACCAAAATATATTCTTCCTCTCACCTTAAGTATTTCATCCTTGTTCATTCTCCTCACAAATTCCACTCTCAAAATTTCTATTCCAATCTCACAACACCCCAAGAAAGCAGAGAGAAGAAGAACCTCAAAGGTAATAATTCGATTCTAAACATTCAATATATATTTCTTATTAAGCGGACAACCAATTTCATTTCTTTCCTTTGAAGGAATTCGTGTCTTTGTGAAGTAGGTAAAGAAGCAAAACACATACACCATTAATCTCAAAGGTTCTATCTTAAAACCCTACCCATTTACGTAATTTCTCACGTGTAAAAATCATAAAATTGTTCACCGATACAAACCACCATGAAAACCTCAACTATAACTTCTAAACACTAAAATCAAATTACATTCTCAGATGAGTTTGGACCGAGCCACCGAGGCTCGGCCAAATGACTAACGGCGACGACAAATGAGCACGGCGTGCCCTTGCATACGGCGGCGACACCGAGCTCCTCCGATGGCCTCCCGAGCCCAACGACAACGACAAACCCGAAAACAAAGACGAAAATGAGGGTGAGAAATCGAGAGAGTATTGACGGCATGGCGCGTGTGCGTGAGTGAACCACCACCGAGCCACTAGGGCTCGGCTGTCGACTGTCGGTGCGGCGATCGGAGCACGGGCCACGCGGCACGGCAGTGTCCAGCACAAGGATGGAGGCGACGGCGAAATCTTCGGGCCGGATCTGCCGGCGACGACACCAGATCTCGAGTCACGGCGGGCGGCGGGTGGCGACCTCACCGAGAAGAGGAGAGGATGAAGAGATTGTGTGTGTGCGAGAGAAATCAGAGTGTGCGTGTGTTCGTGTGTCGATGCGAGGCAGATGAAAAAGAAAGAGAGAGGAGGAGGAGGCTGGTCACGCAGGCGGCGAACCTCGCCGATGGACGACGGCGACGTCCGCCGGAGACGGGAGAGACGGCGGCGGCGCAAAGGTGTATGTGCAGTGTATGTCTCGCGTGTGTGCATGTGCGAGTGTGCGTGAGTGGCGAGATGAGACGACGTAGAGGGCGGCGGCGAAGATTTGCCTTGAAGTGGCCGGCCGGAGTGGAGACGCCGGAGACGGCAGAGAGGATGCCTCAGTGTGTGTGTGTGTGCGCCGCTTAAGGAGATGAGAGAGAGAGTGTTCAGAATTTGAAGGAGGTAGAAAAGCTGGGGTTTGTATTCCTATTTTAATTGTTTGGGCTTTATTCTTTGGGCAAACAAATGGGCTTCAATTAAATTATGTGGACCGAAAATAATTGGGCGAGATAAAGAATTCACAATTGGGCGAGCAGTGAGGCCATTTAATTAATTGGCTTGACTTTTTATTAGGGATGGGCTTCCAAATATGGGCCTCTCTTATTAATTGTATTGGACTCATATGATTTAAGTGTTGACTTAAGTTATAAATAGATTTGGGCTTTAGTTAATTTAAGTTGGGCTTCAATTAATTAAATCCTTTGGATCTAAGGAATTAATTAGATCAACTTTAATTAAATAAAGTTGATAAGCACCAATTAATTATAATTAGACATTAATTAATTAAGCTACTTAAGCTTAATTGATTGATTTAGATGGACCTTAATAATTAATTGAGCTAGACTCTAATTAATTAATTAAGTTACTTAAGTTTAATTAATTAGCTTGAGAGGACTTTAAATTAATTAAGAGCAATGAGCCTTAATTAATTAATTAATTTAAAAAGGTCTTTGACCAATTAAGCCATGTGGAGTTGATCAATTAAAAATAATATTGATAAATGGCTTTTGAATTAATTGAGTGAGAATTTAATTAAATGGATGGACTCTTTAATTAAATTGAAGATGGGCTTAGACTTATTTTTAAATAATGATCTAAATATCAACTGATTAAAGTAATTTGATTGATTAATCAAATGTTCTTGGACTTTTAAACTAACCCATTTAGTTAACTTTAATTGTGGACTTAATTAATTAAATTGATTATTTAATTAATTTATTTGATTAATTAATGATATTAACTATGCCAAGTAGATGCTTGAGAAATATTAGTAGCTTTAACTCGTAAAACGTTTGTTAGATGACGATTGACTTACGAGAAATATTTATTGTTTGTGTATGAGTTTTTCCGTTAGAATATATGGGACGTGTGAGGTGAGAAACGCGACGAGTAAATGATGATAACGAATGAGTTATTGGAACTCGAATTCGCTGATACGCATTAACAAGCGGCATTTAATATTAGTTATGAACTTAGGATTCATAAATTATACGAAACGACGTGAAGAAACATCAATCGCGGAGAAGAATGCAACGATAAAGTGTCGTCTATCGCTATGACGAGACTAATCGAATAGGCGAAATATAATTGTTAATAAAGTCTTATCGATAACAAAACCCTAAAACCCAAGGACTTAAAGGATATCGAGTACGTTAAATATTAGCAATACTTCTCGAAAGGGGCGAACGACGTACTAAATTATATCTCTTACATTGATAAGGTCCAGTGTGGACGAGGAGAAAACGACAAGGATCACGAGCAGATACTTCAAGAAGGACAATTCTTGAGGTGGGCTTTTCTTGAAACAAAATGATTATGCATAACTCAAAGCATGATTTATAAAAGCTTTATGAAATATTATCGCATGAATTGTTATTGATCGCCAAATATTTATGTTTTGTTGTGTCCATATCTGGAGGTTGGTTTGTCCAAATGTGGGACGAGAATTGATTGGTATATCCAATGTGGTATGTGAATGAGTTGGTCCACCAACGTTAAAAAGGGTAACGATCGGATCCGACTTAGTTGAGGACTAACTCGGATTGTGTACACGTGTGTTGTGTGTTAAGGTTAGCTACCTCGATCGTCACGGCGACTATGTGTAGGTGGCCACTCCATAGTGCTTGAATGAATGAACGTATGATTGATGAATAAATTACCAGATATGGAACGACGTGATAAAATAGTCAGGCCTGACACTTTTGGAAAAATGATAAAATATTTGATAGGCATGAGTCTTTAACTAAAATCCTCATGTGCTATTGTGGGCAGTTCAATAACTTTTGATAAAGAAAATATTTTCGGCAATGAGTCCACTGAGTACTTTTGTACTTAGCCCTGCATTTCGTTTTTGATGTGCAGGTTGAGCAAGGATTGATGATGGATGCGAAGTGGTGCAGAGTGGCAGTTATTTTGATGCTTATTTAGGAAGGTTTCTAGAACCTTGGGCATGCATCGTCATATGCATGTCCACACGTTTATTTGCTGTCTAACTCTGATAATTTTTGATGCTTTGATCATAACTACTTTTATGACGTATTGAACTGGAGGTTATACCTCGATCAATTTTGCCTCGATTGGGTTATGTCAATCTTGATCCTTTGACAAGTCCTTACGTGACTTGAGTCATCATGAACTTCTTATCCCTTTTGCCTATGCGTTATCGAGTAATTGAACGATTAATTGCCTTGATTAGCTATGTTTATATCCGCTGCTTTATCATACCGGTGACGATCTATATGATCCGTACTTTATTGGAAAGTCGGGTCGTCACAATGAACTCAATGGGCGCAACCGCTTGAGATGTTTCAATAGCCGTGACCTTCATCTCAAATCTTGCGGGTAAGGTTCAAGAGCCTGGACACCAAGAACTTATTACTTATCGCATCACCAAGATCTCGACACTCATTGGCAATATCCAATATCCTCTTGGTGTAGTCGCTGATGTTTCTTCTTCTCCCATCTTCATATTCTCGAATTTGGAAGTGAGAATCTGAAGTCGAGACTCCTTTATGCTTGTATCACCCTCACAATGCCGTTGAAGAACATCCCATGCATCTTCGCAGACGCCGTTTTGATCAATTTGAACATTGTCATGTCCACGGACGCGAAATGGCATTGAGGGCCTTCGTTGAAGTTTGCGTCGTCAACCCGATCTCGTGTCCACTTTGTGCGCACGGTGTTGGGGTAACATCGCCACGGACATCGGTGGTCTTTGGGATGACCATCCGCTCTCCACAGATCGCCATGCTTTGACATCAATGGACTTGATGTATGAGCGGATTCTCGGTCTTCCAAGATGAATAATTCGATCCATCCCAAATTGGTGGTTGATAATACCCGAATTGTTTGAATCCATGGCGAAATTAGCGAAGATACCGACAGATCTCCTCGATGTATCGAGGGTAAGCTCGATACCAATTGAAAGTGTTGCTTCGCTTAAACACACAATCGTTATGTAGAGCAGTTATCCACACACGTAGTAAAACAATGAATTAAAACTTGAAGAATCTTGAAGAAACTTTTTCTGATTATAATTTTAATCAGATGCCAATATGGTGAAATGATTCACTATAAAATTTACAAATAACGTTAAAAACTCACTACTTTACCACAAGATAAAGTCGGAAAGTTGAGTACTAAAACTATCTATCGAGATCTATGAAAAGCTAAGAAGCTATCTCTCAAGATATATGAAAATACTAAAGATTTCCTCACAACACTCGTGTACTAAAAGGACAACCTTCTAACACCATTAGAAGTTAAACACTTCGTGTGATATTGGAAATGTTACAAACAGACTCAACAACATAAACAGATCTCCGATTTTCTTCAATGAATACATATCTTTCTTTGTCGCTTTGCCTCGCTTTTATAGATGTTAAGAGGCCTCGATCGCAAGTAGTGGTCCACGATTTGGCCCACTAGGTAGTGACTAAGTCATGTCGGTTGGTTGAAAGACTTGCTCTCGGAAAGTAGGAACCAACAGACTTAGTCCTCACGATATGTAGCGATCTGCTTCGTGTTCCCCAATGTGTTACCATCGCATCCCGCGAAACATGTAAGTAACCGCACACTAGAGAGAAGAAACGGCAAAACAATATACAATAACTAACTCCTTGAAATCAGGAGAGTTAGTCCGAGTTAACCAACTTTAACAATAACTATATTTATCAAGGAGAGAGTGGATGAAGAGTTGAAGGAAACTATTAAGCCTAGTCAAAATAATCGAATCACTTTATGTGTCGAAGGGAATATTAGTGTGGGAAAGACTACGTTCTTGCAGAGGATAGCTAATGAAACTCTTGAGCTTAGAGATCTTGTGGAGATTGTCCCTGAACCATTTGACAAGTGGCAGAATGTTGGTCCGGACCACTTCAAAATATTAGATGCATTTTATGCTGAACCAGAGAGATACGCCTATACCTTCCAAAACTAAGTGTTTGTAACAAGAGTTACGCAGGAGAGGGAATCATGTGGTGGTATGAAGCCCCTTAGACTTATGGAACGGAGTGTCTTCAGTGATAGAATGGTAAACTAATAAATTCCTCTCTTTTGAGTTTGATAATCATATACATCCTTTATATCCTGAGCTTATTAGAATATTATATTTGTTTGATGATGCTTTTGATTAGGATTGAATGACAAATGGAGTAAGACTGAACGTATTCTGTTTATTCTACCACTTGAATCAATAGTCTAAATTCTTACTCGAAAACCAAGATATCATCTAATGTGATGAATTATCAGGAACCTTTTTTGGTTCTTCACTAATACTGGATTAGCTTTGCATATTTTCTTGATTGATTTCCCTTTATAAAGGTCTTTGTGAGAGCAGTCCATGAAGCCAAGTGGATGAATGAGATGGAAATTAGCATTTACGATTCATGGTTTGATCCTGTCGTCTCAAGTTTACCCGTACTTATTCCGGATGGATTCATCTACCTGAGAGCAAGCCCTGACACTTGCCACTAGGGATGTCAACGGCGGTCTTTACCCGAACCGATCCGGAACCGCTCAAAGCCCATTAAATTTTAAAGTAACGGTTTCGGTTCCGGTTACGGTTCTAGAACCGCTGACCGGACGATTCGTGATCCGCCCATTTTGTCCGGTTCGGTCCGACCCGATAAAGTAATCAGCAAAAATGATGAACGCGCCGATCATCGATAGAAGAGGTGAGATGAGATGCTCGGCGCCAATCGAAATCGCACTCGCCGGCTCGTAAGCCCCGACACCGTCTTGTTGGAACTCAACGGGATTTTTAGATCGCAATCGATCTTCGGCTTCACCGTTGATTTCACTTAACGCAAACTTCATCCCGATCCGCAGATCGACTTGATGTCAATGTCGCACCTTCCGGCGG
This sequence comes from Salvia rosmarinus, assembly GCA_036937905.1. Classification (NCBI taxonomy): domain Eukaryota; kingdom Viridiplantae; phylum Streptophyta; class Magnoliopsida; order Lamiales; family Lamiaceae; genus Salvia; species Salvia rosmarinus. Next base: position 16,682,744 of record CM072814.1, read on the forward strand.
TCCGATCCTCGCCAGATTTCGCCATCTCGTTGCTCCGGCAGCACTAATTGCTGTCCTTTGAACTCTGCGCTCACGCTGTCGGTGTTCTTCTTTCCTTGATAGAACACGCAATTCCACGGTGGAGAATCACCGCTTGGTACAAAACCCCAGCCTCGATCCGATCGTAGTAGATGCCTATCGCTTGTTCGGGTTGCGAATCGTCGATTTGCCGCCGATTGTAGTGGGCGTGTTGTTGCCGATGTTGAACTCGATGGCGAGGCCTCGTTGACGTGGAATTTGGCGGTGTTGGGCGGAAAACCAGCCACAATATGAGAACGAGGATTCGGCGGCGATGAGGATGGTGAAGAGGATCCGCGATCGCAGTGAAGATGATTGGCAATGCAAAGAAGCAGCAGCGGTGAAGGGGTTGAAGAAGAACCCGCGCGCCGCGGGCCGGGCGGTGGTAGCTCTTGGACGGTTTGGAAGGCGGCGAAATGGATGGGCTGTAGTAGGCCCTGCTCAGTGCGGCCCTTGGTTTCTCCCATTGGTTGAAGAGTGGTTGGGCTTGAGATATTTCTCTCTTTAGAATTGGTGTAGCGCCCAACGTAACCAGTTAGCAATGGATAATATCCGATCCGGAACCATAACTTGATGGTCCGGATCCGGTCCGGATCCGGTGTTTACTGGGCCGGTTCTAGAACCAGAACCAATACTAATTTATTGGTTCTGGTCCGGGTAAAGCCCGCCCGTTGACATCCCTACTTGCCACAAGCGCATGATGCTGCGTAAGAGAGCAGAGGAAGGCGAAGTCTCTCTGGACTACCTGAGGGACTTGCATGAGAAGCACGAAAGCTGGCTTTTCCCATTTGAGAGTGGGAATCACGGAGTTCTATCAGTGAGTCAGCATCCCAAGGATGATGATTGGTCTTTACATCCCCACATTAAAGAACGCGTCTTTTATTTGAATGGTGATCATATGCACTCAAGCATCCAAAAGGTACAACCCGTGATTGCAGTTCAACATTATTCCGGGATATCTTTTTTCTCGATTTGATCCCATCTCCTTATTTTGCCTTCTGGTGTGGAGCAGGTTCCTGCATTGGTTCTTGACTGTGAACCAGATATCGATTGAGGGATGAGAATCATGTTCAGGAGTGGAAGTGCATCATGGAAATGTAAGTTTGTTTATATTAAAGTTTTACTTATTGTATGTGTTATGTATCTTAATCCACAATATGTATTTGCAGGGTCCTAAAAATGTTCAATATGAGCATAGGAAAAAGGGAGAGACATAGAGGGTGTTTGGCTGAGCTTATTTCAAACTTAAAAACCAGCTTATAAGCTGTTTTTGGGGAGCTTATAAGCTCAGTCAAACACCCTCATAATCTCTTGTGGGAAATGATCAAGGTATGAAATTCTTGCCATAATTATGAAAATTATTGTCCTTCAAAATGTTGATAACTTAGATTATGCATTTCATGTAGTGTCAACAACAACTTGATGGAAGTCAATATGGATTCTATGTCATGCGGTATATGAAAGATATTTTTGATAATTATGGTTCGAATAACACCATTGCACTTCCTTTTCTGGTAATTTTAACGTGACAATTTAATCAAAAATTTTCTAAATACTTATTCTTTAATATTTTTTAGTAATGAAATATGTCTATTTTGTTTATTTAATAGTTTTCCGAAGGCTTTTACTCGAAAAAAGAAATCGATGAAGTCCGTATAAAGTGGGTCGAGTTAGTCGCTGATTATATGGTAGTTGATGATGGTAAGTTTGATACCTTTATTGAATTGAATATTTTTGAGGTATTAAATTTTATTTCTGCACATTGCATCTTATTTTGATCATGTAGATGGAGAGACGAATTAGATGATTGATGTTGGAGCAGAGATGGTGAAATTGATGTTTTGTGGACGAATTTAATTAGCTAGGTAGACAATATTTGTTGTGCTATAATTGTTGATTGGGGATTTTCCCGGTATATAACGTTTATGTATTGTACCTTGATTATCTATTTATGAGACAATATATATTTTATATCTATTTTGTATTATTGTTTTTTAATGGTAGAAACATGTATTTTGAATTATATAATAAATAAATAAATAAATTTATTTCGTTGACTAATCAATAGACAATGTGTTTCTTCCCGTTGTCTATTAATATATAGACAACGGGGATGTCCGCGTGGTCTAAAAGACAATAGACATGTACAAAGCTAGAACACCGTTGTCTATAACAATATAGACAACGGGTAAATCCACGTTGTTTATGATGCTATAGACAACGGGGAATATCCATTGTATATTATAAGGCCCCCGTCGCCTATAACATGATAGACCACGGGGATTTTCCCGTTGTCTATATTGTGATAGACGACGGGGATTTTCCCGTGGTCTATAGCCGACCCTAATAGACTATACCTTGATAGACAACGGGGTTTTTTGTAATAGACAATGGGGATTTCCCGTGGTCTATAACCGAAATTCTTATAGTGTGTTCATACATGCTCATATCATCATATCATATGCATATGCATGTTTCATGTCTGTATGCAACTTTTTCTTTTCCTGTCCATATCCACGGATTCTTTCTGCGTGTTGAGAAGTAGGCCTCCTTCTCAAACACCTTAACATCACATACCTGAGTTGGTCCCGAAGGTTACCAACTACGGTCATACCCGACGTCGGTCATTTCTTTTTTTCTTTCTTTCTTTCTTTTCTCGTGGATAAATAGTGCATTATGTTTATGCTCATGTTCAAAACTTTGGCAAGTCAATTAACTTTTCAAATAAATGCATATCATATAATTTCATATCATCTTCTATTCAAAAGCATATCATATCATTTGAAAATATATAATACAACATAAGCATATCATTATAGAAAGTATGTTTACCCACCTGGCGACAGTCACTCGAGACTGTACCTTCCGTCTTCCACTTCTTTCTTCTTCCCATTTGGTCCATCAATCAGCATAAAACGGCATAAAAGCCTATCAAAAACCAAACATGAACATAACTTATCTTAATCGTCGATGCAACTATACTTCTCGATATCAAGACACTATGGTCTATACATATGGGGCAATTGCATCCTCTAAACTTAAACATCAAACAAGACTTAACAAAGTTTCATATGACTAAACGAGCATGAAAACGTCGACAATGAGCTTAAACAATCTAATCTTAGCCAAAACCTAACAACTGTTTAAAACATAGCTTATGCCCGACGTCAAAATCACGTGAAACGTCATCTAACATCAACGAACTTTTATGCATGCTCAACTATCATCAAAGCATCTAATCCATTCTTGGTGCCATATTATCTCCTTTTCTTAATCAATGTATATCCTTTTAAACTATAACTTAGGGCAATCACATGAACAAATCTCACTTATACACTTATCATAAGTTCACCATTTTAATCCTCAAAACATCTTATTAATAAGCCAATTTCTAACAAAATTTCGGCATAGTAACATTTATAAAATGAATCGTCAATTCAATACCAAATCAACCAAACTTATCCCAAACTCCACCAATTATCACCATATGTCTCAATACACATTTAACAACTTAAAACAAGTTCAAATTAATCCATTTACACCATAATCACCTTATGCCCTTCAACCATGTACAAAGGTAAATAATTAAACTTTTCAATCTACAACCAATTTCATTCCAAATAATTCACATTCATACTTATTTATCAACAATGATCATCAATCCATATTCAATTCCAAACTTAATCAAGTTCATCATATAAATCTATTAACTTAGCACTACACTTAAATTTTCTAATTTTTACAATTCATGTCCATAAAATCTTATAAATTCAACTTAAGCATTATTTATATCATAGATATCAAAATCATATCAAATACATCAAATAAAATCAAGAAATAAAAGTTCATCATACTCCATAATTTTGAAAATTTGATAACATGCATGCATTGAATTTATTCCAATTTCTTCTACTAAATCATGTTTATTTCCATTCAATTACACATATCTAAACTCAATTTAATCAAATCATAACATATAATTCACATACAAAAATTAGGGTTCATGCATAATACTTTAATTCACAAACTTCATGAATTTAAAGAATTAAAACCATAGCTTATGTTATTTAAGCATCATAAGCATAATTAAATCAATAAACATAACAAAAATTAAACAAATCAACCTTAACTAAAATCTCCAAATTTTTGAAAGCCCTCATACATGACAAGATCATGTTCTTCACTTTAAACTACAAAAACTTGGATTAAATAACTTATTTACCTTCTTTGATATGATTTCCAATTAATTCTACACTTAAAACATGGATTAAAAGTGTAGAAATATTTGTGTGTGTGTGTGTCGAAAATGAGAGGGAGAATGGTGGTGGTTTGTATGAATTTTTGTTCTAGAAGTATGTATATATAGATAGCTTTATTAAATTTTTATTCATTTTCTTTTCTTTTCTTGTAATTTTTGAAAATTGATAAACAATTTTAAAAAAAATTGCTAACATTGGAAATTAATATTCTTTGATAGCAAAAACTCCATTTTCTCATTAATACAATTATCCAAAATAATTAAATCCATTGTTGGAATGCACATTGTAAAAATATAGATTTAATTCTTTCATATACCAATAATCAAATAATTATTCACTTTATTCATAAATTTTGAAAATCATAGATATAATTTCCTTCTCACTAGATATAAATAAAATAAAATTATTTAAGCCATTTAATAGCTTAAACATTATTTCATCTCACTTTATAATTAAATCTCACATAAACAGTAATAATTAATACACTTTCATTAGAACAATTTCTATTAAATGAAATTTCATTCAAACATACACAATAATAATCATATATATCACATTTTATCATAAATAAACTCATTTCTAAATAATATCCACTTCTTCTAATTTCTACTCATTCGATTAGAAATTAATCGAATTTCTATCGCTTTCTAATTAATCAAGCACTTCTTTATCAATTCTAATGATGCAATGCCTTTAAGCCCCTAATTAGGACTTGATTAGGCTCTAATTAAGATATAAGATTTTCGGGTTACTACATTCCCTCCCCCTTAAAAAAATTCGTCCTCGAAATTTAGATCTCAGCAAAAGCTCAGGTACTTCTTTCTCATCACATCTTCTAGTTCTCAAATCACTTCTTATAGACCATGATGTCTTTACTGAATTTTAACTAAATGAATAATCTTATTCCTTAGTCTTTGCTCTTTTCGGTCTAGAATAAAATTCTGATTTCTCTTCATAGCTCAAATAAATCTTGGGAACTATTTCTCTTGATGTATGATATGTTTTGAATCTAACACATATCTTCGTAATAATGACACACGAAACACATCGTGAATATCATCGATCTTGAAGGAAATGCAAATCTGTAGGTGATTAGCCTAATCTTCTCTTGAATCTCTTACGGCTGATAAATCTTGGTTTGAACTTTCCTTTGATTTCAAAGCGATGTATTCCTTTGGAAGGATATACTTTCACGAGAACTTTGTCTCTAATCTCAAACTTCTGATCATCTTAAGCTTCTTGGATTCTTTTCTTGACTTGTCGTACGATTACGACCATTTCTTTAATTGCTTCTGGTCCAAACACTTTTCTTTCTCCAACCGCATCCTTGAAGAGCGGCGATCTACACTTTTCTCATCTACATTTTTGCCATAAAGGGCTTCATAAGGCGTCATATAAATCGTTACTTGGTAACGATTGTTGTATGTGAATTCAATCTTGCCGTGTGTGTGTGTTGGCCTAGTGGTAGAGTGGTTAATGCCCGAGGCCAAAGGTCTCGGGTTCGAGTCCACCGTGACGCAGCCTTTAAAATTTCTGTATTAATTGACCAAAAAAAAAGAATTCAATCTTGCCTTCATCTCTTGTCAAAACTCATCCGAAACGTGATGTAGACTTGAAGTCTCTACTTGAGGTGACTGAGACAAGCACTCCATGCCAACGTTCTATCTCTCGACGTATCTTCGTGCTAATTGTCAGCTCTATACGTGATAGAGGTTAGAATAAAATGAGCATACTTTGTGAGTCGATCGATTATCGCCCACACTTCGATTTGGGTAGCTAGCACGAAACAAATCCATTGTCTTTTCATATGTCCCAACATTATAAGGAACATAACGGACTGGACTGCAGAATTTACGATCATATTTTGCGACAGTCTGCTTTCCTTACTTCATGTTCGTAAACTAAATTTCTTTCAACTTTGCAAAATTTTCGAGGTATAAACTCTTTTTACAATTCTTCCTCAATCTCAAAAGATAACGAATTAATAACATGATCGAGAAAATAAGCACAAAAGAACTACTCCGGAATAAAGGATATCAGGATCAATTACAAAAATAATTTAAGACATCCGGAGTATCAATGAATTAGCTTGAATCTCTTCTCAAATCTCAATTGAGATGTTTCATTAACATAAGGAAATAAGACAAACTGAATTGGTATATGAATCTCAAGATATGCAACAAGGCTGACTATACCAATCTAAGTTAATAGGAAACATCTCCAAGCTGAAATAAAAGTAATCAATCAACTGAAACTGAAGAATAACTGAGATAAAGTCAATCATAAGGGAAAATGAGCCAAAAGGGAATTCGATGTACATAACAGTGAGAACTGATGATAGTTAGAAGTTTGGAAAAAAAATTAGCAAAAGAAACGAGAGTTACATGCCAAAGGACGGTCCAAGGTATTCATGGTTGATGGCCGAGATTTAAATTCTCATCAGGTCGAGGTGCTTAGCGGCCGGAATAACGATCGCGAGGTCGGTCGCTAGTCTCTTATTCTTTCTTATCCTTGATTACCTCTTTTGCTTGTGCATTAATCATCACCTGGGAAACAAATATCGTCACTCCTTGAACAGTAAAATGAAGTGGAGAATTTCGTCTAGTCCTGATATGCCAAGTCCAAATGCCTTTCTCCACAAGCGATGAAATCGAGCGAGAGATTTTGCTCAAGATAAGCTGCTCATCTAATCTTTGCAAAAGAAGACAAACAAAACGACAACTAACGTAATAACAAACAACGAGATGACGATAAACTACTCGTACTCTTCTGATTCCAAACTTTCCGAACGGTCCTTGCCATCCTAGATAAAAGAATGCTCGAACGCTTGCAGAAAACATATTCATATTGTTCTGCCATCTTTTCTGAGAACTTCTTTTTAACTTTAGCTCATAGAGCAATAGTTCATTTCAAGCATACATTCTCATATAACAATTCATTCAATACGGAGTATACTCAATCATCATCTGTGATAATCATAATCATCATACTCATAAGCATAATCATAAGCTCTTACATGGTGAGCTAGAGATGATGGAATCGAATGCTGAGCTTCTCTTAAGAACAACTGACTCTTTAACTCTTATTCTCAATTCAAAATCAAACAACTGATTACATAACTCAGAGTCTCAAAATAGAGTCAAACAACTGACTCTATAAACTTAAATTCTTAAACAGAGTCAGCTCAAAAGAATTTACATACTCAAGGTGCATAAACTGCACAAGACTCAAAATGATTCATGAATTTAAATTTCAAGACAGCGCACAAGCTGCACAAAGATTCACATACATTTATATGTTCAGAATTGAAAATTGTACTCAGTTGTGCAAAAGTTCACAAGGATTCACAGGCTCAGAATTCAAAACTGTGCACAAATTACACAAATTTACAAAGGCTCACAGGTTCAGAATTCAAACTGTCCGATACCATTCTGTCACAGCCCAACTACCTTAACCCTAATTAGTTAGGTAATTAGGCCGTGACGTGGGTTAAGAAGGAAATTTTGATATTCGATAACTGCAAATGTGATCAAATAAATATCAAGAGATAAGATATGAGTCAACTTTCATCAAAAGGAATCAAACTTTTATGGTCCAAAGAGATAGAATGGAGTTTGACAAAGGATAATTCTAGGTCCTCAAACCATAGTAAAGGATCGAATGAAGAAGAACAATGGTTGAGGACAATTAATCACAATAAGATAATCAATATCAAATACGACATTGATATGATATAGCAAGTTAAACTATTCTGATAAAGAATAGAAGGATTCAAGCATGCTTTCACCAAATAAAATCTTTGGTTGATTAGGGTTGAAAGCATGATTCATCAATGGCTTCAAAGCATTTTAATATGATATTTAATCCAGCTAAACAATTCTGAACACTCCAATAAATCCTTATTCATAGAAGCAAGTCGACATCATAATAGAAATGTCGAGGTCATAACAACAGATTAAAGATTTTCATCAGAAATATGATAACTTCGTCATAGCGAAACACATAATCAAGTAAAGGCCAAAGTTCGGCAACAGAAAGTGTGATTGAGAATTATGTATGATGACATAATTCTCTGGGCGAAAAAACATGACAACTTTCAACGAATAATATCAATAAACTGAACATTTTCATCATGGTAAAACATTTGGAGAAATTCCTTTGCGCAGCATTCGATTCCAGCATCTTCTCGAGCTCAACCTGCATATTTAGAAATATATGCAGGGCGTGAGTACAAAATGCACTCAGTGGGTATACGCCGAAAACATAAACATAAACGTTGCCCTTAGGGCTATATACTTGATTTGCCATATCAATAACTTTTGCAGGGTTTTTATTGAAATTACCTGCATATGACTTTTCAAACCTGTTCATACATGCTCATATCATCATATCATATGCATATACATGTTTCATGTCTGCATGGAAATTTTTTTTTTCTGCCCATATCCACTGATTCTTTCTGCGTGTTGAGAAGTAGACATCCTTCTCAAACACCTTAACTTCACATACCCGAGTTGGTCCCGAAGGTTACCAACTACGGTCATACTCGACGTCGGTCATTTCTTTCTTTCTTTTCTCGTGGATAGGTAGTGCATTATGCTTATGCTCATGTTCAAAACTTTGGCAAGTCAATTAACTTTTCAAATAAATGCATATCATATAATCTCATATCATCTTCTATGCAAAAGCATATCATATCATTTGAAAATATATAATACAGCATAAGCATATCATTATAGAAAGTATGTTTACCCACTTGGCGACAGTCACTCGAGACTGTATCTTCCGTCTTCCACTTCATTCTTCTTCCCATTTGGTCCATCAATCAGCATAAAAGCCTATCAAGAACCAAACAGGAACATAACTTATCTTAATCGTCGATGCAACTATACTTCTTGATATCAAGACACTATTATCTATACATATGGGGCCATTGCATCCTTTAATCTTAAACATCAAACAAGACTTAACGAAGTCTCATATGAATAAACGAGCATGAAAAACTCAATAATGAGCTTAAACAATCTAATCTTAGCCAAAACCTAACAACTCCTTAAAATATAGCTTATGCCCGACGTCAAAATCACGTAAGACGTCATCTAACACCAACGAACTTTTATGCATGCTCAACTATCATCAAAGCATCTAATCCATTCTTGGTGCCGTGTTATCTCATTTTCTTCATCAATGTATATCCTTTTAAACCATAACTTAGGAAATAACATGAACAAATCCCACTTATATACTTATCATAAGTTCACCGTTTTAATCCTCAAAACATCTTATTAATAAGCCATTTTCTAACAAAATTTCAGCAGAGTAACATTTATAAAATGAATCGCCAATTCAATACCAAATCAAACAAACTTATCCCAAACTCCACCAATCATCACCATATGTCTCAATACATATTTAACAACTTAAAACAAGTTCAAATTAATCCATTTACACCATAATCACCTTATGCCCTTCAACCATGTACAAAGGTAAATAATTAAACTTTTCAATCTACAACCAATTTCATTCCAAATAATTCATATTCATACTTATTTATCAACAATGATCATCAATCCATATTCAATTCCAAACTTAATCAAGTTCACCATATAAATCTATTAACTTAGCACTAAACTTTAATTTTCTAATTTTTACAATCCATGTCCATAAAATCTTATAAATTCAACTTAAGCATTATTTATATCATAGATCTCAAAAATCATATCAAATACATCAAATAAAATCAAGAAATCAAAGTTCATCATACTCCATAATTTTCGAAAATTTGATAACATGCATGCTTTGAATTTATTCCAATTTCTTCTACTAAATCATGTTTATTTCCATTCAATTACACATATCTATACTCAATTTAATCAAATCATAACATATAATTCACATACAAAAATTAGGGCTCATGCATAATACTTTAATTCACTAACTTCAAGAATTTAAAGAATTAAAACCATAGCTTATGTTATTTAAGCATCATAAGCATAATTAAATCAATAAACATAAAAAAAATTAAACAAATCAACCTTAACTAAAATTTCCAAATTTTTGAAAACCCTCATACATGACAAGATCATGTTCTTCAATTTAAACTACAAAAACTTGGATTAAATAAAGTATTTACCTTCTTTGATATGATTTCTAATTAATTCTACACTTAAAACATGGATTAAAAGTGTAGAAAAATTTTGTGTGTGTGCTTGGTGTGTGTCGAAAATGAGAGGGATAAAGGAGGTGGTTCATATGAATTTTTTTCTAGAAGTATGTATATATAGATAGCTTTATTAAATTTTTATTCATTTTCTTTTCTTTTCTTGTAATTTTTGAAAATTGATAAACAATTCTAAATAAAATTGCTAACATTGGAAATTAATATTCTTTGATAGCAAAAACTCCATTTTCTCATTAATAAAATTATCCAAAATAATTAAATCCATTGTTGGAATGCACATTGTAAAAATATAGATTTAATTCTTTCATATACAAATAATCAAATAATTATTCACTTTTTTCATAAATTTTGAAAATCATAGAAATAATTTCCTTCTCACTAGATATAAATAAAATAAAATTATTTAAGCCATTTAATAGCTTAAACATTATTTCATCTCACTTTATAAATAAATCTCACATAAATAATAATAATTAATACACTTTCTTTAGAACAATTTCTATTAAATGAAATTTCATTCAAACATACACAATAATAATCATATATATTACATTTTATCATAAATAAACTCATTTCTAAATAATATCAACTTCTTCTAATTTCTACTCATTCGATTAGAAATTAATCGAATTTCTATCGCTTTCTAATTAATCAAGCACTTCTTTATCAATTCTAAGGATACAATGCCTTTAAGCCCCTAATTAGGACTTGATTAGGCTCTAATTATGAATATTAGATTTTCGGGTTACTACAACTATAATCTTAATTTTTATTTTTGCGATTTAGATCTCATCCAGATCTATCCTATGGAGCCCTTTTTTATATTATATAATACTATATATAAGTATTTTATTATTTTTAGTATCGATGATATTTTTATTTCCAACAACATTTAGAATGTTGTTGATGTTAAGATTACTAACAACATGAAAGACTTAGTCTTTGAAGACGAAAGACTTTGATTGTTTAGACACAAGAATATCGATGATATGTCGTGTTGGCAGTTGAATGATTATAATATTTTCATATGGCTTGTTATGACTTCTTTTAAATGATTGTAATGATTTGTATGATGACCTACTTTTGAAGGTTTGAGGAAACTTTATGTTATTATTTTTGAATTATTAAGAATTTTAATTCAATTTGGAATAGAAAAAAATATGAAATTTGGTCTAGATTCTTGGACCCACGGGTCTTATGAATCTGAACATGGATCTCATTTTTCTAAACCCGATGGATCTTGATCGTATACACTTGAAAAAAAAAATGGGATCTGGATCTAGGCCTAGTAAGATCTGGCCCACTGCTATCCTATTCTCTCTACAGAACACATGAAGAAACAAAGTGATAGATTCCTTTAGATTCATATTGAAATCTCCCGACATAGTAAAACTCGATCGAGATATCACTCATATTGATGGGTAGAACAACTTATAAGTCGGATACTCTCGTAGGGATGGCGGTGGATCTCGGACCCGATGCGGATCCGCAGATCCAGATCCATTTTGAGGATCGGATCTTCAAAAATAGGATCCGATGATCGGACCGGATCGGACCATTCTTTAAAATCCGGATCCGGATCACGGATCTCGATTTCGAGATCCGATCCGGTCCATGGATCCATATAATATATATGTATATATAATTTTATTTATATTTATAAGTGTATTATAATATTTTTCTTTCTAGTCAAGTTGGATAAACTAGGTTACTGAAATTGGATAGTATGTTAATAATATTAGAAATTTGTACCTTGTAATTGAGAAAATTTTGTATATGAGTGGTTTATTTGATAAAATATGTGTGCTAATTGTTCTATTACTATTACAATAGTATTTTTGTCATGAAAGCAAAATAAATTTTAACTAACATCTTCAGTATAGTGATGATTGTAGAATTTTGAAATAATTATTATAATGTTATATGTATTTAGATTATTATTATTATTATGGTGTTCTTGTGAATTATATTTGATTTATGATTTATTTTGAAGAGAAAACATATGGATGCGGGTCAAACCACGGACCCCATGGATCTTATAGATCCGGGTGTGGATCTAATTTTTTGGATCCAATGGATCTGGACCGGATCCGGACCCAAGTAAAAAATTACAGATCCGGATCGGACCTAGCGGATCGGTCCGGATCCGTCCATTGCCATCTCTACTCTCTTGTGAAAAACACTTATTAACGCTTAAAGCTTTCTCACGTAGGTTGAGCCCTAACCCGGTTTGTCAAACACTTAAATAGGTTTTAGTGATATGCAGGGTGTAAGACAATTAAGGAAAATTGCAAATAAAATAATAAAAACACATTATTTTTAAGTGGTTCGGAGTATATCACAAACTCCTATGTCTATTGTACCTTAACAAAATAGGGAATGGAATCACATTTCTTAGTGACTCATTTGCATGTAATGGCAAGATCAATGTTCAACGTTTCACAAACACGTGAATTGAACCTATGAATGTCGCCTATACCTCTTAACTTGGATTTTGACTTATCTCACATGATAGCGTGCTTATCTTAATTCTATCGGCTTTCAATCTATCACACGTAATAACTTACTTGCCTTCACAACATTAACTCACTACTACGACATAGTAGATGGGTGAGGAAGGTTTTTCCAACTTGAATGAGCCTTTACAATAAGTTCAAATAAAAATGCTAGACTCGCTCGGTTCTAAGCAAGAATATGAACATAAGCTTAGAATATGATTTTCAGACGAGATATCTGAACACAATCCAAAGACTTAAACACTTAGGTGGTGTTTACTTTGTATGATTAGGTTGGATAGATAAAATTAATCCAACATAATCAAGTGTTTACTTTTAAGGATTAATATTTGAGGATATCCCAAAGCCCGAGATTATTTTAATCCTTTGAATTATACTTCATTAATTTTAATCCAATCAATATAGGTAGGATTGAAATTATCCTCTAAATAAAGGGAGAATTATTTATCTCAATTTTAATTCTTCACTAATCATTTACAGTAAACAAAATATTGATAAATAAAAATTATCTTATCACACACTTAATCCATCAAATAGTCAATCCTTCAAAATGCTAATCATGAAAAGTAAACACTCTCTTAGTGCTTGATGGAAGATGAAGTTATAGATCGGTGATTAGTTTGAATGCTTTTGTTTCTTGTTCTTGAAGATAGCAGAGGTGTAGAAGTATCGATTACTCTCATTTGAAAGTAAGATCGCATGTTCATAGTGAGAGAGATAAAACTATTCGTTAGAGTCAATCCATATTTGAAGTATAAAAGAACTTTTTAATAGGGTGTATGTTGCAAGCTGACGAAAAGACTTCTGCATCAGATCCGTGTTGACTCTTTCTCATTATGTAACAGCCCACTAATCTTAAGGACGGTAGCAGAGACTATTACTTGGAACGGAAATTAAGAAACATAAAAGGTAATTAAATATAGGATTATGTGGCATATGACAAGCAAACTTTCAAGACTTCAAACCATTTGAGATAAAGCATACATAATTTACATATGAGACTGGACCATCAGATCCTTAACAAAAAGGGTTCGACTGATATGAAGGTAATAAGGTTCAAACTCAAAATATAACTTAGTGTTCTTGCAACGGAAAACATGTGATGTACACATATGACGATTTGCACTCAAGGTTCTATTATCAACGACAAAAGATTCTGACTGCTCAACACATCTCCATCATCATTTCTCAACAAAAAGCGTTGTAAATAAATACTTTTCATTTCGAAGAAAGCATAATAAATAAGGCATTTGTCATTTTTGAAGAGAAAGCCCACCTGGTACGTATGCTTCTTAATAAGACTTTCTTCTAATGTCAACGATCAAATTGCGTCCCACCTTTACGTAATAACTACTTTAGTACGTCGTGCACGTTTTTCTAAAACGTCAACGTCTAAAATATTTCGATAATCTTCTAACATACTTCGTATCCTTTAACCCATTTAGTATGTCTTACACATCTTAGTGTATCTATTCAACGAGATCCTTATTTCTACTAGACGTACAATATAACATGGTTCACATATTAACACATTTCATACGTTTATACCCTAGTCAAGTCATATGACTTTCAAAATCATATAATTTGAAATATTCGCATACATAACTATTAATTTTCATATATATTCGATTTTTAATCGATTTCTAATCATATACTCCTATGTCTCGATTTTTCACGTTAATCAACAATCATACTCTGACAATACACATAGGTATGATCTAACTTGATCATAACACTTCACTTTTCAAACCTTACGTCACTTAACAAAATGTTTCGACATAAACATAGTATTCCTTGTTTTAAAAATCACATAAATTCATAGTATGTCTAAAACATATTTTTGGAACATAATATGTGATTATACTTGATAAAATAAATTTAAAACTTTTAATCTTATAACATAAGGTTTCGGTCCTTATTGTTTTATTTTTCAAAACTTGCATATAAATTCTCATAAATTCACATCTTATATTATATTATCATAGGATCAATAATATGTAATAATATTAGCCACAGAAAAATTTGACATAATAATTTCTTATCTTATACTTCTCGAAATTTTTGGAATAATTCTTAAACATTTTTTCAAAAATTTCAATTAATTCACACAATATATAATTATCATCACATATCAACAATATGTCATTATTTCTAACATACTCAAGTCATACATCAATATACCTTAGACTTACAATTTTTGAAAATTTTGACATATGAACAAAATAATTTCTAAAAATTCTAATTAATTCATATAACACTTAATTATGAATCTACAACAATAATATGCTATGATATTATTCATACATGAATTATACATCAACATTTTATTTTCTTATGATTTTTGAAAATTTCATATATATATATACTAATGTTTTCCAAAAATTCTAAATAAATTCATACAAGCTTAAACATTATTAATTATCATTAATCCATGCTCAAAACAACAATTAAAAATCATTTCCATCAACATATGAACATCACATAGTTTCGGTCATAGCATAACATTTTATAACATGCTCAACTTTATACTAAATTCATAATATATGCTTCTAAACATCATATAAACATATTTAATAAACAACCTAACATTAAATCAATATTTCTTAAATTTTCACCATAATTAAAATAAGCACATAACATAAGATCTTATGGATGAAATTCGAAAATTTTAGCATGTATAAGAAACTCGTACAATTTCTAACCTTTTTATTAGAGTCGATTATCGGTGGCAACGTTTTTCTAACTTAAAATTTTAGTGAATGGATTGATGAACTCTCTCAATTTTCTCTCAAGTTTTCGGTTCTAAAGTGTAACAAAATGAGAGAACTTATGATTTTATAGACAATATAAGTTAGCATCCACTTGCATGCCCAAAATATCTCATGAAATTAAATCATACACTTGCACAAAAATTTCATCATTTTCGGTCCACTTGCTTTAGTTAGAGACAAGGTTTTAATTTTTTTTATCATATCATACTTTATTATGTAACACTTTATCATATAATTTATACCCATCACTTTCAAAATTATTACTTTCAACAATTTGCACAAGTCTTGTTTTATTTAAGCAAGGTTTCGGTCACATGGATATACAAGAGACAAAAATTATATCCTATCATATCTTAATACATCATCTTATCTTATATCTAATACATATCATTTTCATTGCCTATCATTTTCAAAAATGAAGAAAATTCAACACTTTGTCACTATATATATAGGATCGGCTATTTCATAATTAAGAGAGGTGAATTTTATCTACATTATGCTAAGTTACAAAAATTAATATGTCATTATCAATATCATATCATATCCTTATCCTAAGGTTTGAATTTTCTTATTTTCACATTTGTTCACACTTGTTCACATTTATTCAATTTGTTTCCAATTGTTTCGGTCACCTCATAAAATAAGAGATGATATTTTATTTCCTTAAGCTAAAATAAAAGAATTAATCTATCATTTTCAAAGACATCACTATCACATTCATAAGCTTTGAATTTTCATATCTTTCTCATTTTATTTCCACATTTTCGGCTACTATGAGACAAGAGGCCATCCCACTTGTTCCACTTGATAACATATCTTATCTTATCTCTTAATAATATCTTATCAACATAATTATAAAACATCATGATCAAGAGAATGATATTTCTTCATTTCACACTTCAAGTAGTGCAATTATCGGTACTTATGTAGAACAATTGCTACACATTTTATTTTCTTGCAATTAATAGCTATGTGACATAATATATGTCTTAGATAATAATTTAAATCATAGGAAAAATAATTAAAAACAATTCTATGTCACATTCCTAAAATTTCGAACACTATTTCGAAAAATAGGCACAAATTATCCAACAATTATTCCTTAATTCTCTAGAATTTATTTTAATGAAGGATTATATATAAATAATGCTATTATTACATAAAATAACCATAGGACTTTAAATAATGTAATTCCTTAATCGTTAGACTAATTTTTCGAATCGTCTCAAAACGTCGACATTCGAATCATCTCAAAATATTGATAATCGAATTATCTCTAAAACGTTCATAATAAAGTTGTAATCACTTTATTCATTTCTTTGATAATAAGGAATTAAATTCCAAGCTTCGTCATTTAGAAAAATAACGTAAGACTAACTATCGAAATTTAATCGACGTTAGAATACTACTTTTGAAGGAATCATATAATCTATATTCCTTAATTCATTAATCATTAGTGAATTTGATATAAAAATCATCGTATAATGGATAGTCGAAATCGAGCTTCGATAAATTACTATTTCGATTGTCGAAACAAAATCCTAATTTACGATTTTTTTATTATCGTAATTTAGCTTTAAAACTTCGTGACATTACACATTGATCAAGTGACGGTTAGTAGTTGAGAGTATCAGTTGAGGATCTCTTCCTCGTACTCTTTGTACATTGGATTGTGTACGTTAAGTATCCATTTTATCTTAGATGTACTTGCCTGATGTGCTGAGGTAATTTGAGCGATCGAATACTCAAGCCATGCATGTGGATGTTTACAGGTGAAACTCTCACTTCTCAATAGATTAAAATATTTTATTTAGAAATCTCATCTTACAAACTTATGATAAATAGTGCAAGCAAGCCATGTGTCTGGATATTTACTCACAGTGCATATCACTTTGTTAAAATGTGGAGGTATTGACAATTTTATTTTAGAATTAAAACACCGAGTTTCTTGTTTTGTCTTTTTTATTTCAAAATATTCATCCATGCAGATCATGTAATCCTAAACACACCTCTAAAACTTAACAAGTAAAACATGCTCGCAAAATTCTAAATCATGCTTAAAAACACGATAAACCTAGTATGCTTGCTAAAGGCAGTTACTCACATAAACATATATCACATGCTTCCATGTAATTAGACATACATTTCATGCTATTGCATAATTTAAACATCCATGAAATGCTTTGAATGAAAAAAAAATTCAATCATCTCGGCCCATTTATGGTTCTTGTTCGTCCCTACCTAATTTATTACATAAATTTGTAAATTATAGTTCTTCGTTTTATCTTTGAAACGGGCCTCACGTGCTTAGGCACGGGCCAGACTTGGCAAAATTGAATTTGGGACGAAAAACTGAATCTGGGTCGAAATATTGATTTGGATCGAAAAATGGATCTGGCTCAAAATACGAGTCGAGTCAAAAAATGGATCCAGGTCAGGAAAATGGGTTTGGCGAGACCCGCCTGTACATGGGCATGTGTACGCGCTAGGCTGTGCCCTAACACGCACCCTGGTGCGCTGCTCCGTTGTACTCCCTCCTGCCGAATAACAAACGAGCTAGCACACCTCGCTCATCGAGCACTTTCGGGTACCCCACGTCCCGTCGTCCCACGTTCCACGCGTATCACTCACCCGCATGCTATGCTATGCACGACAAGGCCTATGCATTGATGCTCCTGTTGTCACGTCCGGCCACGCACACCCGCATGTTGGGTCTGCTTGTGCGCTATGTGCGATGAACACCCATGCATCGTGAGTAGCGTTGTTGTGTCCTTCCACCCGTCCATGTACGGGCTGGTCGCGCGTGCTTGCACGCACTGTCCCTCGCTCCATTACATGCCTTCACCCATCACCTTCCGTCGTATGTCTTGCATATCTCGCACCGTACATCGGGACTTCATCGTGTCATCTCGTTCTTCGGGTTCTTCGTCTTCGTTCTTTATTTTTATAGATATAATTTATAGAAAAATAAATCCTAATCTAACCAAGGATTTTCTCATGGTGAGAAACGATTCCAACGAAAAACCAAATAATAGAGCCATGATGAAGGACGAACAACGATTAATTATAAAGCACGTAATAATCAAACGTGAATTAATTCAAGAAAGATAAGAAATTAATCCCAGGCTCTTATAAAATTGAAGGAAAATATGATATTGTCTTGCTATTGATGATCTATCTTGGATGTTTAATTCATCATTAATTGATTATATTCATAGCATGCTCCTATATAATTAACTGCAACATATAGGATTTTCTCGTGTTTGCCTGCAAATTTCTGACAAATGTGATCAATAACTGACTCCAGTTCTGATATTCTAGACTGTGTCCAAGATATCTGATCTCCAATCTTGTGAGAGCAATGTCACGCCCCAATTCGAGGAAGGCACGAATGTTGGGGTATGACTCGAGTTGGAAATAAGAAGCGGGGAAGAAAGGAAAACCATATATATACATATGAGGTTCACTTACGGGTCAAAATTGGGCAAGATCTCCCTATAAAAGGATAAATCCAAAAGAAACAGAACGAAAATAAGCAAACAAACACATCTTTGCAACATTGGTGTCGGAAAGCTCGGCACGCCACGTTGATCGATACAACCGACTACAATCACGGGCCGAATAAATGGACAACCAATAACAACTATTGGGGTAGGAGCATCCTACTACACCTCAAGTCAAGAAATGATGGGGTATCGTAGAGCCTAGTCATTAAAATGAGTTCACAACCAGCTCTACTCATGAGGTCACATCGTCTCGACTACTACATGAGGGCTTTGGCCAACGTCCAAGAGGGTCGACTACCGCACTCCCCATCAAAAGCAATAAAGAAAACGGTTGATAAATCACGACATAAACCAACTGAACTTAAAATACTTCAAATATAATAGTCATAGAACTCAACTGAGTTTCTAGACGATAGCAACAAAACATACACACTTAAGAGCATACAACGGAACGTAACATACTTAAAACAGAACTAGAGAACAGCCAACCCGCCTCAACCGCTAATCACGTCCGTCCGTTTATTAACCTGAAGTCATTTGAAAAGAGTTTCGGGCTGAGTACTAGCGCACTTAGTGGGTCATGCATTTTCGCAAACATTTCATATAAACAAAACGAAGAAAGTCCATTTCATACGGTAAAATAGAAGGTTTTAAAACATAAATCCACTTCCATGAAACCAAAAACCTTTTACTTGGGGCCCATTAGCACATTCCATTATTACTCTAAGCTATCTAATCTCCGGGATGAACCACACTTCGAGATCACATTAACATAACCCAGGTGAGACTCCGGGACGAACCACACTTCGAGATCAATCACCGGGATGGCAACGGGCAGAACCCAGAAGCCACATCATATGCCGGTACGCCAGTGGGGATCAATCCACGGTAGTACGGACTCGTGTACACAACCCTTAGTAAGTGTGTTAGACCCACTAAGAGCCACAATTGCTTTACAGAGCGCACTAAACATATAGAGATGCGCCAAAATATTTTCATGGACATTAAGCATTTTCATTTGAAATTTGAGTTTAATAACTCAAGATAAGTACTCAAAATATAACCCACCTATACCGATTTAAAACGTCTCATCGAGAGATCTACAGATCCAACAACTATACCGATCATGCCGGCAAGTATGGCGGTAATAATACTGGAACAACTTTTGAGTCACATTCCATGAAGCAAGGCAACAATACGATCAAAACGGAGATCGAAGCAAAACATGGGTTTTTGACTTTCCGAACCCATATTTGGCAACATTCGAGTTTTCAAATTAACTTGATGCAGAAGGCAAAAATATTCAAGGCATTGAAATCTATAAAGGGGTACCTTGAAAACATGCATGCGTGAAAGTTGATACAAAACTTAGCAGCGAAGAAGCTTTAAAACTTGATGCTTATCCTCAGATATAGGTTAAACCATTCGTAACCGATGCATGAAAATGGAAACATAAGTAATATGCAATTTTAGGAACATAGAATGATAATCCATGTCGAAAATGGATAACCGGAGCATGTACTTCCTTTAGAAACTCAAAACAACGAAAAACATCCCGGTAAGTAAAAACATGAAAACGAGAAAATGAATCGACGCTAGCGTAACACATAGCCGTAACCCAAAACCAAAAGGCCCATAGCGAAAAGTGGCTGCGTCACCAATAAACTCACGACGGTTTTGGCGGCCTCCGACTGTTCCTCGCCTCGTCCCTTCAGAGACCCGAGTTCTACGCTATGCTATCTATGAAAAGATAAAATCAAAACAAGAAAAAGACAAAATTTAAAAATGAAGGCACCGTGAGGGTGAATCGACTATGGTAGTCGGTAGCAGCAAGAATGGCACCACCGCCGAGCACTCTCGGCCGATCCCCACTCCTCCAGGCTCATGCATGCACTGGAGCTGCTCAGCTCTTCCGTAAACACAGAGAGATGCTTGAAATGAACATTTGAAAATGAAGGCCCTAGGCCTGATAAGCCTCATTTTTACCTGATTTATAAGGCTATATTCGTTTCGTTTATAATTGATAAGTGATCTTTTGAGCTATCTTTTGATATATTTATGTTTACCTTGGAAGATATTATGCCGTGTGTATTTCATGTCATTTTAGCACAGGTTTTGATGTCAAAAAGGTGGATCACGATAAAGAGGAATTAGCTAGCCCGGTCACGAGTTCACGCGAAGAATAACTGTATAAAAATGATGTTAAATAGGATGAAATTTATATGAAATATATGGATGTAAAAGGTTTACAATGTTAAAGATCATTTCGATAGGAGTCCATAGGCGCAAACGGATCGCAATTCGGAGTTCAGACGAGAGAGAACGGAGCGAAACAGCGAAGTCGCGCACGCAGAAAACACGCCTCGTGAGACTTGCTCGCGACCATGTGTCGCGAGACAAACTCGCGAGGAATAATGGAAGCGCGCCAGTAAGGTTTATTCGCGACTTTCGCTCGCAATGAAAGGTCGCGAGGTAACACGGCCTAGGGTTCAATATACGGGTGATCGGACTTTAAAGAACATAGATTACACGAGGAGACGAGGACCATAGCTTAGAATTTTTTCATAGAGAACAGAACTAGAGCCGGCAAAATGAGCCCGATCCGAAAAGCCCGCCTGGGGTACCCGGGGTTTGGGCCGATTTTGGCTTCAAAATTAAAGGCCCGAAAAAAAATCGGACCTAAAAATCCCACCCGAAAAAAACCCCTGCCTACTGGCCAGACTTGAAAAAAGCTGGGGTTTGGGCTAAAACACACCCGATTTCTATTAAATATATATTTTATAATATTATTTAATATACATATCTATAATTTTTTAATAATATTAATTATCTTTTATATAATTATTTATTTTTTATAGTAACAATTTTTCTTACTAATTCACATACTGGTCAGAAAAATAAATTCTGAAAAAAATAATGACCGATCTCCAAAAATATATACATTGATGATTTATGACCTTATAGTAGGTAAAATCTATTTTGAATCCTTGATCTTAAATATATACCGTATAATTAATTTATTTTCTTCTGTTATTTTATGTGTATAAGTGGGATTGACGTTTAATAATATTATTTATCTTTGATTTGTAATTACTAGTTTTTAATCCTTAAATTAAAGAATTAAAATTATACTGCATTACAACATCATCGCATGAATACATAAATAGGTCAAGATATACAAGAAGCACATTATCATAAGAAATTAAGAATAAGTAAGCTCAAAATATTCTCATCACTGATTCTTTATTTAAGTTAAGGAGTTATGAGATCTTAATTAAGTAATTAATTTTTTTAAAATTTAAAATATTAATTTTATATATTAATTTTTTTAAAATTATCTAAAAAAAATCGCTTGCCCGGGGTTGGTTTGGCTTCATATTTTAGGCTCAAAAATTTCCTACCCGCCCGAAAAATTTAAAAGCCCTGACGAGCAGGGGTCGGGCCGACCCACCGCTTACTTTGTCACTCTAAATGTAACACACTTTTCCTTCTTTATTTTCTTTTGCACGTTTTCGAATAGATTATTAGCTTTGTTTTCAATTCCTTTTGACTCTAGTATTCCGCTTATTTTGATTCGGCCATTTTCGCCTATCCAAGTTGATTTATTTACGGATCGAAGTTGTTACATTGTTCATCATGGATTTCTACGGTGTTATTTATTTAATTATGTTCATGTTATCTTTATTTATTTATTGCTTTGGTAATTTAATTATGAGTAGCTAAATTCCGTATTGATCCTAGGGTTTGTGTGTCTGACTAGATTTGTATGATTGATCTGTTGATACTGTTTTACCGTCCCATTCATTATTTATGATTCTTGGCTTTAATTCTCATGTATTGATATCTGGCCAATATTGATGCATGCTAGTTATGTGATTGATGTCCTGGCGGAATTAATTACATAGTCGATATCTTGAATTCATAATATAATTTTTACCTTGAAACCTGACGGAGATAGGTGAACTGTAGGAGGTTAATCTTTGTGTGCTTTTGGTAATTAGATTACTTCTCTTGAGATCCGACGGAGATAGAGTTTAAGCTAACCTACTACTATAGGCTGTCTTGACGGAAACTATAGTTACATTAGTGATCCTTCATATGAATGCGGATTAAATTGGTAAACAGATTAATAGGTTAATTGTGTGAATCTGGTTAGGTTAAGTACATCCCTAAGGTCAGTATTTTATATCGGGTTTTATTCCTTATTTATTTTTGAGTCTAGATTTATAATTATCTCTATCTCTTGATATTTTGTTGCCTGAATAATAATCAAGGTTCTGTGTTGATTATTTGTTGTGTTCTCGAGTTATAGTCCCTGTGGATACGATATACATATACTTGCTGTTTTACTATCATATTATTTGGTAGGGAATCTAGCAATCAAGGCCCTATTTATAGATTTTGAGCTCGCCTGGCAATGCGCACGCATAATACTAACGCACTAAGAGTGTGCTTGCGCAATCACGGCATCAGCGATGGCGAAATGTCACGCCCAATTCAGGAAAGGCACGGATGCGGGGTGTGATTAGGGGTGGGGTTAAAGCGGGAAGAAGGGGAATACATATAACATACATGATGATAAGATGTGACCATGAAATCGGGCAAGATCTCCTCTATAACTAGGACATATCACGAAGGGGAGGGTGTAAACAATCCACCAATGTAATAATATCGATATCATAACTTTAGAAAACATGATCTTGGTTTATAATAAGTAATGCAAGAAAGCAAAATAGCATTACACCCATTGACTAGACCGGTCAACCATATAGCATGCTCACGTCGAGACTCACAAAGATAATAACATAATGAATCTTGTTCCCAAATCGAAAGCAAAATAGGGACAAGAATACGCCAACATCGTAGTACACATATATAAGATAACAACATCGCGAAGCGGTAGCTTGGAAGGAAACACAGCTCAACCAAATCGAACCACCGCCGCCCATCCAAATTTTCCTCCATCAGCGAAAACATTTTGAAAAGAGTTTGGGGTGAGTACTAGCGCACTCGGTGGGGTTTTATCATAAATAAAAAGAATCATGATGCCGTGTTCGAGCACTTACCTTAAAAGTTTTAAAGCGTAAGTCCACTTCTAAATAAGCAAAATAGATTTTCATTTTTCGATACCGATCCGTTATTATCATACTCCCATCATAGAACCAAGAACCACGGCTCGAACGTATCCCGCCAGCCCATCACATCTCATCCATTCGCCCGAACATATCCACCAAAGCCCACAATATCTCGGCCCGAACATATCGGTCGACCCATGCCCGAACGTATCCGGCCGGCTAACTCGGTGTGGACTTGAGGGTCAAATCCTGTCGAACCATAACCACATCATTACCATTTCCGTGTGGACTTAGGGTCTATCCTTCGGAACCATAACCACGTGTTCTGGGTCTATCCTCACGATCAATACTCAAGATGGTGATCAACCCACGAATAGAGATCCGTGCACAATCACAATAGAACCACATCGCGGATCAAAGAACAAGAATAACTTCACCAAAACATTTTACTGGCGCACATGTTTTATTTTGAAATATCGAGTAAATAACTCAAAATAAGCATATATAACCCAACCTGAACAGACGAAAACGTTAACCGGGAGGTATCTATGGATCCGATGACTTCACCGATCGCACTGGTAGGTACCTGGTAACAAGACGAAACAACTTTTGGGGTTACATCCCACAAAGCAAAGCAACAACGTGATCCAAACGAAGATCGTAGCAAAACTAGGGTTTTCGACTTTCTGAACCCGCATTTGGCCCTCTCCGGGTTTTCAAATCAACTCGATGCGTGAAGGAAATATATTCGTGGCATCAAGACCAATAATAGGGTACTTTCAAAATATGCATGCATGTAAGTTGACTCAAATCTTAGCAGCGACGAAGCTTCAAAAATCGATGCCTATCCTCAGATCTAGGATAAACCATCCAAAATCGATGCATGAAAATGGAAACATAAGCAATATGCATAACGATTTAACATGGAATGACAAACTACGTTGAAAATGGATAACCCGGGCATGTACTTCCTGAGAAAACTCAAGCAACGGAAAACATCCCGACATGCGTAAACGCGAAAAATGTAAAAACTAATCGGTACTTTAGTAGAATGCATAGCCCGGAACTCAAAACCTAAAGGACCCGAGGCAAAGGTGGCCGTCGGCCACCAAATCGGCGACAACAGCCACGGCGGCGGCGATTCGGTGGAGGTTCGACCAAATTGGCGACCTCGGCCGTTTTCCGTCCGTCCCTTTAGATTCCCGAGTTCTATGCTATACGATCTACTAAAAGCGGAATAAAAACAAGAAAAAGACAAAAACAGAAAAACGGGTCCGCCGGGAGGTTGATTGGCGGTGGTGGCTCGGCAGCAGCAATGGCGCTGCCACGAGCCTCCCTGCTCGATCCCCACTCCTCCAGGCTTCGCAGCGTGCACTGAGGCTGCTCGGCTCGTCCGTAAACACAGAGAGGCGAAGGAAGTGAACGTTGAAAATGAAGGCCCTAGCCTCCTATTTATAGGAAAAGCAGGGTCTTGCATTTCTTAGCAAGCGACCTTTTTCGAAAACGCAATAGCGACACAACTTTTGCAAACGAACTCCAAATTTAGCAAACTTAGTACCCATGGACTCAAATAAATTACGGACACAACGACTATAAACAAGATATGCTTTTAAAGACCAATGAAAATCCGTTTTTCGATAACTTCCGAGTGCCAAACCTTCATGGGTGGTCGAAAACCTGCATACTTAGTGTCTATGAATTCGCCATAAGACACTCTTCACACGCTACGAGGTTTCGTGACGGTCGCATCACGAAACAAAATCAACCTTTGACCTTTCTCGAAAACGTGCCATACAAACCGGTGCTTAGAAAAGACGGGGTATCACATCCCTCCCTCCTTAGAAAAATTTCGTCCCCGAAATTTCAAACATGTGGTGGAAACAATTCAGGGTACTGAGCCCTGAACTTGTCTTCCAACTCCCACGTAGCTTCCTCCTCTCCGTGGTGATTCCACAACACCTTCACCAACGGAATCTGCTTGTTCCTCAACTCCTTCACTTCTCGTTCCAAGATAGCCACTGGTCTCTCCTCGTAACTCAGATCCTGAGCAAGAATCACCTGATCGTGCTTGATCACGTGTTTTGGGTCGAACACATACTTTCTCAGCTGAGAAACGTGAAACACGTCATGAACATCTCCGATGCTAGGCGGCAAAGCTAACCTATAGGCAACGGGGCTTATCCTCTCGAGAACTTCGAAAGGTCCAAAGAACCTCGGTCGTAACTTACCTCGCTTTCCAAAACGAACGACTCCTTCGTTGGGAAACCTTAAGGATGACGCGATCTCCGGCCATGAGGCGAAGATCCGTCGACGCTTGTCGCATAGGACTTACGCTCATCCGAGCTTCCTTGATCCTTCGCTGATCGATCGATAACCTCGATCGTCTGTTGAACCATCTCGGTCCTAACATCTTTCTCTCGCCCACTTCGTCCCAATAAAGTGGCGATCGACACTTCCTTCGTCATAACGCTTCATAGGGAGCCATTCCTATGGTGGCTCGATAAGCGTTGTTATAGGCAAACTCCACCAAAGGTAGTATCTCTTCCCAATTCCCTCCTCTCGTCGGCCACGATCGCCGCAGATGTCTTCCAAAACTCGAATCGTCTTTCCGGTGACCGTCCGTTTGAGGATGGAATGTTGTCTCGAGATTGACTTGGTCCCCATTGCTTCCTGCAGACTCATCCAAAACCTCGACGTGAATCTCGTGTCACGATCGATGTAATCGATACCGCACACCATGTAACCGTCTGATTTCTCTAACGTAAATATGAGCAAGCTTATCTAACCCGCACGTCATCCGAATCGGTAAGAAATGAGCTGACTTCGTCGATCCATCGACGACAACCCATATAGCGGTGTTTCTCACCGACCTTGGAAAACTCACCGCAAAATCCATACCGATATGATCCCATTTCCACTCACGGGATAGGTAGCGGTTGTAACTAACCCGACGGACGTTTGTGTACGACTTTCACTTGGCGACAAGCCAAACAACGTTCCACAAACGCTGCTACATCCTTTTCATCACTTCCCACCAAAAGTTCCTCTTAAGGTCCCCTGACATTTTGGTGCTTCTGGATGAGTCAGATATGGTGCATCATGAGCTTCACTCATGATCTTATCTCTCAATTCCCTATCGAGTGGCACACATAACCTTCCTCGGAATAATAGCGCGTTGTCTTTTGCTTCCATGAACCCTTTGTTGTCTTCGGCCTTGCTTTCAAATGCATCTTTTCAAGAACTCATGTCCCGCCCAAGGCCACGACGGCTTCTCTTAGGTCCGGTTAAATTTGTCAAGTCATGACGAATCCTTGCACCGATTCCGCGGGTGAATCACTTCGGTGAGCTTCTCGAAATCTCGAATAAGCTCTTTCTCTTGCGTAAGAAGATATCCCAATTTCGCTCTCGACTTGTGATCGAGGGCATCCGCCCGCGACATTGGCTTTCCGGGTGATAACTGATAGAGCAATCATAATCCTTCACCAACTCTAGCCATCTCCTTTGCCTCATGTTCAACTCCTTTTGTTCAAAGAAATACTTGAGGCTCTTGTGATCCGTGAAGATCTCACACTTAACTCCATAGAGATAGTGCCTCCAAATCTTCAACGCATGAACGACTGCTGCTAACTCCAGGTCGTGCGTTGGGTAGCTCAACTCGTGCGGCTTCAACTGACGAGACGCGTAAGCTATAACCTTCCCGTTCTGCATAAGAACGCAACCCAAACCAAGTTTGGATGCATCGGTGTAGACCACAAACCCATTGTTTCCTTCCGGCACGGCTAACACTGGAGCGGTTGTTAGCTTCTTCTTCAACTCTTGAAAACTTGCTTCACAAGCTTCGGACCATGAAAACTTGATTCCTTTCCTGAGCTGCTGCGTCATTGGCCTCGCCAATTTTGAAAACCCTTCGATGAAACGTCTATAATATTCGGCCAAGCCTAGAAAGCTTCGAACCTCATTGGCATTAGTGGAACCTTCCGATTACTACTCGCTCAACCTTCACTGGGTCGACTTTGATTCCTTCTGCAGACACTATATGTCCAAGGAACATCACTTCTCTTAGCCAAAACTCGCACTTGCTATACTTGGCATACAACCTCTCTGCTCGTAACGTTTCCAAAGCGATGCGGAGGTGTTCTCTATGCAACTCGCATTCTTGGAATAGATGAGAATATCATCGATAAAAACAAGAGCGAAACTATCGAGACATCGATGCAAAACTCGATTCATCGGATCCATGAAAATCGCTAGCGCATTGGTCAAACCAAAGCGGCATCACGATGAACTCGTAGTGCCCATACCTCGTCTGAACGCGGTCGCAACGCGTCCTCCTTCCCGATCTTGGTGATGGTAGCGACCTCAAATCGATCTTAGAAGACACTTGCTCATTTGAGTCGGTCAAAAGATCGTCGATCCTTGGAAGAGGATATCGTTCTTGATCGTCGACTTATTCGACTCTCGTAGTCAATGCACATCGCATTGACCCGTCCTTCTTCTTGACGAACGAGCTGGCGGCCCCCGGTGACACGCTAGGTCGGATAAAACCTAGATCCAACGACACGAATCGCGCTTTCAGTTCTTGCAATTCTTTAGGTGCCATTCGTATGGTGCCTTTGATCTTAGTCTTTGCTCACGGTTCAAGATCAATAGTGAGTTTCACTTGTCTATCAGGCGGTAAAGCTGGCAAGTCCTCGGGAAACACGTCCGGATATTCACACACCACTAGCTCCTCTTGCAACTAGTTGCGCTCTTCAGCGTGCCCTGTCAAACTCACCAAGAAAGTTTGACAACTTCCCTTCCTGATCATCCTCACTGCCTTCAGTGCTGAGATCATTGGCACGCAAACACCCATCCTTATGTCGTGGAAACAACTTCCACTCCTTCGGCCGCTGAAAAGCAACTTTCTCTCGAGACAACGTATAGTTGCCCTATGCTTTTCAACCAATCCATGCCAAAGATGACATCGAAATCTTCCATTCGATGACATGCAAATTGACAAAGACCTACGCTCCTGATTTCTACCTCCTGGTTCGGGCATATCTCTTTTGCCTTTAGCACTTCCGATGGGATGCTAATTTCGGTACTCTGTGATTCTTGGGTACCAAACCCAACCTCTCACACGCGATTCTCGAAGCGAAAGAATGTGAGGCTCTTGTATCAAACAAAGCGGCGGGTATATCACTCATATGGATTATACCGCAAGATTTCCGGGAGCTTGAGCTGCTGCTTCCGATTCAGCGCGTACACT
Organism: Salvia rosmarinus; assembly: GCA_036937905.1. Taxonomy (NCBI): domain Eukaryota; kingdom Viridiplantae; phylum Streptophyta; class Magnoliopsida; order Lamiales; family Lamiaceae; genus Salvia; species Salvia rosmarinus. The sequence continues at coordinate 16,712,357 of CM072814.1, forward strand.
TGCTTGTTGCGGTGGCCTTTGGTTTCTTGGCCTAGGGTGACCTCCTGCCCGTTGTTTGTCCTCGGTGGAGCACGATTACGCCTCTGCATGAGTCCGTATCTTTGCCTTCTTGGCGGTACCTGCTGGCCCTCCTAACGGACAATCTCGGCGTAATGTCGGACTTCTTACAACGATAACACTCGATACTACCTTGCCTCGCTCGCCAAAATGATTCCTCGGCATTTACGGCACCAAGGTTTTCCACACCGCCCCCACCGCCGCATGGGTTGGAAATTCCTTCCCAAGGTTGCTTTCTCTCTTGAATGCCGGATTCATTGGAATCCTTGGACCGCTCTGGTTCCCTTAGAACACTGATTGCCTTTCCTCGATCTTCCCATTTCCTCTTACCTCTTCCTCCGCTGGCTGTCAGGGTGGCATCGTTCTCTCCCGGGCAACATTGACTCAATGTTCAAAGCCGGTTCAGGGGCGTGCATCGTCGGATCTCCCCGGCGACGGCGAAATTCGATCTCGGTGGAGTCCTCTCGAACATGCGCCTGGCGACCTCGAGTACCAACAGTGCGTAGCATAACGCGACATACGATTGAGCGGCGATCGTACTCGGTGACCGTCCTTCACCTTGACGAAGATTCCGAACTTGTTTTGCCTTCTCTGCGCAGTAAGCGCCGTGCACGCATTTTCCATGAGTTCTTCCTGAAATCTTCCCACCTATACCTTCCCCATCGTCACGGTGTTGAGTCCTTCTCACGATTCCACCGTAAATCGCCGGTTGGGCGAAGATCGCGCAATTCAGCTTTTACGCTTCTTCGCGCCGATGTATTCGAAGATCCTTTCGGTGGATCGTATCCAGTTCTCAGCGTCGATCGGTTCGTCGAGACCGTCGAACGTAGGGGGATTCTGCTTGCGAAAACTCTCGATCGCATTCCGTTGAACCAATGGTGGTTTTAGGGCTTCTTCCACGTTATTGTTCCTCTGGTTCCTTGTTCTCGACATTATGTACAGACGTTGAAACATTAGAACACGTTCGCATAGATAACCGGGTATCATCGCATAACATATATCATCACCCATAACCACATAGCCTCACATATGCCACATATCACGATCACATATGAACATGCAACCTGTCAACCCATCATCGTTATGCATTTCACATAACATCATCATCACATCACATAGATCATACATCGTCATGGCATAGCTCATATCACATATAAGCACCAAGCATAAACATCCTGTCATGGCAGGCGTTAGTATCGATAATATTCGGTGTCCATGAAGGGCGTCAAAATACAAGATCAAGGTATGTCGATCAAAAGGTCGATATGAGCAAAGAATCGACTCAGGTTCTCGCCAAAAGATGCCGCTCTGTCCATGCTTCTTAGCGGACTACTGCCATCCGCATACACCGACTACCTAGATCTCTCATCCTCCATATCCGTCCACTCTCCATTCGTCTCGGCGGTTCCATTCTCGCCTCCTCATCCTCTTTCCTTCCTATCGTGGCTTGAATTGGTGCCGCTAAAAGCGATCTGCGTGGAAGCAAGCTCTCGTGGGTATGATCCCATCAAGCTGTGCCACGATTGCACGAGTATCGGTGAAAGGCGTACTGAGTCCCCGTCTCTGGCGCTTGCCTTTCTCAACATGCTCGACCTCGTGAGTCATCGGCTATCCGGATCACGGGTCCTCTCGAGTCCTCACTGTCCTCCTCATCCTCCTCCGGGTCCTCCTCCTCCTCCGAGTCTCTTCCCGGATGCCAACGATCTTGTTGGTGGCATGAAGATTACGATCTGGGCTTCTTCCCGCCTTCGCCGAATGGACAATCTCTCGCCGGAGGTTCACGCCTCAAAATCGTTTGGGTCCCCGGAAGGTAAGGATCGTCGATGGAGGTGTAGTGGTGGCGTATCCTAATTAAGCGGTGATCGATCTGCGATGGTCGCTCTCCCAAAGGCTCTTGGGAACATCATCCCTATCATCAACGGATCGGCCCTCGAACATGCCTTGCTATCACATCCGCCTCAGATGGTATGCCTCGATGATCGGTCCACTGTCTCCATACTCGAGCAGCAAACTCAGTGAAATCCAAGGTAAGGTGCCTGGTGATAGGATCCCGACGGAACATCACGTACCCTTGCCTTCTCGCCCACGGTTGCCAACCTGTCGGCAGCCTCTCTGTCATCCGATAGTAAGCCTCGTACTCAGATACTTTCCCACTATCTCGGATCTTTCTCCACAATCCAACAAATCTCCCCAGAAATACTCCCAACGGTTCATGGACATTCCTGGTACATTCTCTGAATTTACGGATATGCTCATCCATCCTCTGAGATCTTAACCAACGTTGTCTGGGCCACTGAATATCCATAAACCTACATGTTAGTTCATCAAAAATAACAACAAATATTCACGTTCCCTTTTTCTGCCCCAGTCATCTGGGTAATCATGACTCAAACACATGTTCATTTCAACACATATCAATATCAATATCGATATTCATCATAATAATCACGTAAGCAAATACAGGATTCACTTACAGACACTCGTTTATCAAAATAAACAAGATTTTCAATCAACAATACATTTCTATGTAAACATATAGATTCACATCATCCATTTGTGATCATATCAATCACATCAATTCATACCACACCAATGGTTTTCATATCACAGCCACACAGGCCTTTTGTTCCATCAAAAATCACTTCCACATCCACATCACCATCCAACCACATCTCATCCACATCACGTTTACTTCACGTAAACTCTTACCAGGCCAAAGCACATGAAACCTAGATCACATCAAGCTCACATAACCACATAAAGCATCAGCAATTAAACACATACCTCATCCCTTTTAAAGGCGGCTGACGGTGGTGAGGGTAGGTGTATGCTGATAAACAGTTTAGAAGAACAAGTTCTAAACACTCAATTTCAAGAACATGCATGATATAAAGCAAATAAACTACTTTGATATCAAACAATTATGAAAACTAGATGCCAAGAACATTGCTCTGATACCAAGCTGGTATCAGATAACAAAGGTAGATGTCAGGGCCAAGAACACCGCCTCGATACCAAGTCATCACGGCCCGATTCAGGAAGGCACGGATGCCGGGGTGTGATTAGGGGTGGGGGTTAAGAAGCGGGGAAGAAGGGGGAATACATATAACATACATGATAAGAAGATGTGACCATGAAATCGGGCAGCATCTCCTCTATAACTAGGACATATCCTAAAGGGGAGGGGTGCGCAAACAATCCACCAACAGAATAATATCGATATCATAACTTTAGAAAACATGATCTTGGTTTATAATAAGTAATGCAAGAAAGCAAAATAGCATTACACCCTGTTGACTAGACCGGTCAACCATATAGCATGCTCATGTCGAGACTCACAGCATAATAACATAATGAATCTTGTTCCCAAATCAGAAAGCAAAATAAGGGACAAGAATACGCCAACATCAGAGTACACATATATAAGATAACAACATCGCGGAAGCAAGTAGCTTGAAAGGAAGCGCAGCTCAACCGGCTTAAACCTCGTAGTCGCCCGTCCGACGCCTTCCTCCATGCAGGAAAACATTTTGAAAAGAGTTTGGGGTGAGTACTAGCGCTTTCGGTGGGGTTTGTCATAAATCAAAAGAATCATAATGCGCTTGTTGAGCACTTACCTTAGAAGGTTTTAAAGCGTAAGTCCACTTCTAAGTAAGCAAAAATAGATTTTCATTTTCGATACGATCCGTTATTCTTCATTACTCCCATCATAGAACCAAGAACCACGGCTCGGGCGTATCCCGCTTGCCCATCACATCTCATCCATTCGCCCGGAACATATCCGGCCAGCCAAAATATCTCGGCCGGAACATATCCGGTCGACCCATGCCCGGAACATATCCGACCGGCTAACTCGGTGTGGACTTGGGTCAAATCACGTCGAACCATAACCATCTAATTACCATTTCCGTGTGGACTTCCGGGTCTATCCTTCGAACCATAACCACGTGTTGGGGTCTATCCCCACGATCAATACTCAAGATGGTGATCAACCCACCGAATAGAGATCGGTGCACAATCACAATAGAACCACATCTCGGATCGTAGAGCAAGAATAACTTCACCAAAACATTTTCTGGCGCACATGTTTTATTTTGAAATATCGAGTAAATAACTCAAAATAAGCATATATAACCCAACCCGAGCAGACAAAAGCGTTAGCAGGAGGTATCTATGGATCCGATGACTTCACCGATCGCCTTTGGTAGGTACACGGCAACAAGGCGGAACAACTTTTGGGGTTACATCCCACAAAGCAAAGCAACAACGTGATCAAGCGAAGATCGTAGCAAAACTAGGGGTTTCGACTTTACGAACCGCATTTGGCACACTCGGGTTTTCAAATCAACTTGATGCGGAAGGAAATATATTCAGGGCATCAAGACCAATAATAGGGTACTTTCAAAATATGCATGCATGTAAGTTGACTCAAATCTTAGCAGCGACGAAGCTTAAAAATTGATGCTATCCTCAAATCTAGGATAAACCATCCAAAATCGATGCATGAAAGCGAAACATAAGCAATATGCATAACGACGAACATGGAATGACAAACTACGTTGAAAATGGATAACACGGGCATGTACTTCCTTTAGAAAACTCGAGCAACGGAAAACATCTCGACATGCGTAAAAGCGAAAATGTAAAGCGGAATCGGTAGATTAGTAGAATGCATAGCACGGAACTCAAACCTAAAGGACCCGGCGAAAGGTGGCTGTCGGCCACCAAATCGGCGGCCAACACCACCACGCGGCGCGACGATTCGGCGGAGGTTCGGCGGTTAAATTGGCGGCCTCGGCCGTTTCCCGTCCGTCCCTTTAGATTCCCGAGTTCCATGCTATCGATCTACTAAAAAGCGGAATCAAAACTAGAAAAGGACAAAACAAAAACGGGTCGCGGGGAGGTTGATCGGCGGTGGTGGCTCGGCAGAAGCAATGATGGCGCCGCCATTGAGCCTCCCGGCTCGATCCCACTCCTTGGTGAGCTTCGCGTGCACTGGGCTTGTTCTTTGCGTGTGACCGCTTTTTCAGCAAAGCGACACAACTTTTGCAAACGAACTCCAAATTTAGCAAACTTAGTACCCATGGACTCGAAATAAAATACGGACTGCGACTATAAACAAGATATGCTTTTAAAGACCGATGAAAAGTCCGATTTTCGATAACTTCCCGGTGCAAACCTTCATGGGTGGTCGAAACTGCATACTTAGTGTCTACATGAATTCGTCATAAGACACTCTTCACAACGCCTCGAGGTTTCATGACGGTCGCATCACCGAAACAAAAGTCAACCTTTTAACCTTTCTCGAAAAATGTGCCATACAAACACGGTGCTTAGAAAAGACGGGGTATCACACGAAAAACACTTTAAAAATGATAACTTGATCGTTTGAAATCCGTTTCCAAAAATTTAAGAGCCTACATGCTCGCATTTAAAAATCATTCACAAAGACTATTCATTTGCAAATTTTGGAAATCATGTGAATATAATGCATATGAAAAGCAGTTTAATCTGACGTCGAGATCTCGTTCTAGGTCCAAACAAAGTCTAACTTTTTCCAAACTTCACCGAAAAATCTAACGAATATTTTAGTAATATTCTACGAAGAAACGGGTTGTTACATCTCTCCCTCCTTATAAAAATTTCGTCCCTAAAAATTCATGCCTTGGTCTTTTAACTCGAGATACCAGACTAACATCTTATTCTCTAGTTCCCACGTAGCCTCTTCCCATCGTTGTTATTCCATAGTACTTTACATGGTGAACTTTCTATTTCTCCAAACTTGAACCTTTCGATCAAAGATCTTTATTAGTCTTTTCCTCATATCACGAGCTAGCATAACCTCGTCATAACATGTTTATCGAGACCAAATAGAAGGGTGAGCATTGGGCGGTTCGGTTCAAAACCGAACCGAACTCAAAAATCAAAACCGATTTTTTAAATCGAGCCAGATCGAACCGTTTACATATCAAACCGAACGAAATATTCGGTTTGGTTTGGATTCGATTCGATTCGGTTTAACCGAATTTAAATTATAATTAATATAAATATTATAATATTTATAATATAATATATATATATATAATTATATATATATATATATAAATATATATAATATTAACCAATTTAAATATTAATAATATAAATAACATATATGTATATAATATATAAAAATATACTAATAAAAATTGGACGGTTCGGTTTGAAACCAAAATTTTTCCCCAAACCGAAACCGAATTAATTTGGTTTCAAAATTTTGAAACCGAATCAGAACCGTTTCTTGCAAATCGAACCAAACCGCTAATTTCGGTTCGGTTCAATTCGGTTTTTGCTCCCCCCAACCAAATAGTCATCATATCCCATAATGATCCTTGCTCATGTGCACTCTCGAACCTCCGATAGAATCACACCTTCATTCCTTCTCATAACAATTCACAATTCTATTTCCATTCTCATTGCACATATATCAACTATGTGCATCAACATATAGCTTTAAACCGCATAACTTTTCTTTTGTATACTCAATGCAATCTTTCATCATAAACGTTCTTTCAAACTTAGCCATATGGTTTCAGTAGTCCCAAACATGGCAACATTTCAAAATTCATTCACCTCATTTCGTACTCTTGATATAACAATTTTCAAAACGCTTGTCTTATGGTGTCATACTTCCAACATAATATTTGAAAATACATTGAATACTTGTACTCACATTGAAATAAAAACTTGTTAAAAACTGCGTACCTTACTTTAATCATGGCGGTGTGATAGCGAGCTGGGGGTTGTTGTATACAAAACAAACAACATAATTTAACTAAGAGCATCAGGTTTATCAAGACCTTGCTCAGATACCATTCTTGGTATCGATAAGCGTAAATACGGGGCGAGAACTTTGCTCGATACCATTCTTGGTATCAGATAACAAAGCTAGGTGTCGAGCTAAGATCAACCGCTACGATACAATTCTATCACGCTCAATTCGAGGAAGGCACGAATGTCGGGGGTATGACTAGGGGTAGGAAATAAGAAGCGGAGAAGAAGGGAAAACCATATATATACATATGAGGTTTACTTACATGCTAAAATTGGCGACATCTCCTCTATAAAAGGATAAATGCAAAACAAGCGAAGCGAAAATAAGCAAACAAACACATCTTTGCAACATTGGTGTCGGAAGCTCGACGCCACGTTGATCGTATACAACCGACTACAATCACGGGGTGAGCGATGGACAACCAATAACAACTATTGGGGTAGAGCATCCTACTATACCTCAAGTCGAGAAAATGATGGGGTGTCGAGAGCTGGCTCGCCAAAAGGAGTTGGTCGACCAGCTACGCTCATGAGGTTATTCTTGTCTCGACTACTACATGAGGGCTTTGGCGGCGTCCAAGAGGGCCGACTACTGCATTCTCCATCAAAAGCAATAAAGAAAGCGGTAGATAAATCACTGGCGTAAACCAAATGAACTTAAAATACTTAAATATAATAGTCATAGAACTCAACCGAGTTTCTGACAATAGCAACAAAACATACACACTTAGAGCATACTGTGAGCGTAACATACTTAAAACAAAAATAGAGAATAATGACCCGCCTCGACCGCTTATCACGTCCGTCTGTTATTAACACGAAATCATTTGAAAAGACTTTTGGCTAAGTGCTAGCGGACTCAGTGGGTCATGCATTTTCACAAACAGTTCATATAAACAAAACGAAGAAAGTCCATGTCATACGGTAAAATAGAAGGTTTTAAAACATAAATCCACTTCCATGAAACAAAAAACCTTTTACTTGGGGCCCATTAGCGCATTCCATTGTTACTCTAAGCTATCTAATCTCCGGACGAACCACACTTCGAGATCACATTAACATAACCCAGGTGTGACTCTAGGACGAACCACACTTGACATCAATCACCGGGCTAGCAACAGGCGAGAACCGAAGTTACGTCATATGCTCCGATGCGCCGGTGAGGATCAATCCACGGCGAAGATGGACTCATGTACAACCTTTTGTAAGTGTGTTAGACCTACTAAGATCCACAATTGCTTTACAGAGAGCATTAAACATATAGAGATGCGCCAAAATATTTTCATGGACATTCAGCATTTTCTTTTGAAATATCGAGCTTAATAACTCAAGATAAGTACTCAAAATATAACCCACCTATACCGGCGAAAACGTCTGGGAGAGATCTACTGGATCCAACAACTATACCGATCATCTTTGGTAAGTACACGGTAACAATCTGAATAACTTTTGAGTTACATTCCATGAAGCAAGGCAACAATGCGATCAAAGCGGAGATCGAAGCAAAGCGGATTTCGACTTTTCGAACCCATATTTGGCAACATTCGGGTTTTCAAATCAACTTGATGCAGAAGGCAAAAATATTCAGGGCATTGAAATCTATAAAGGGGTACCTTGAAAACATGCATGCGTAAAAGTTGATACAAAACTTAGCAACGAAGAAGCTTTAAAACTTGATACTTATCCTCAGATCTAGGATAAACCATTCGTAACCGATGCATGAAAATGGAAACATAAGAAATTTGCAATTTTAGAAACACATAATGACAAGCCATGTCGAAAATGGATAACCCGAGTATGTACTTCGTTTAGAAACTCAAAACAATGAAAACATCCCGGTATGTAAAAACACGAAAAACGAGAAAAACGAGTCAGTACGCTAGCAGAACACATAGCCCGAAACTCAAAACCAAAAGGGCCCATAGCCAAAAAAGTGGCCCGTCGGCCACCAAATCGGCGGCCAACCGGCGACGGCGGTTTTGGTCGGTTTTGGCCGGCCTCCGGCCGTTTCCTTGCCTCGTCCCTTTAGAGACCCGAGTTCTACGCTATGCTATCTATGAAAAGACGAAATCAAAACAAGAAAATGATAAAATTTAAAAACGAAGGCACCTGGGGAGGCTGAATCGACTGTGGTAGGCCGGCAGCTGCGTAATGGCACCTCTGTCGAGCCCTCCCGGCTCGATCCCCACTCCTCCAGTGCTTCCGCAGCGTACCTGGAGTTGCTCAGCTCTTCCGTAAACACAGAGAGACGCTTGAAATGAACGTTTGAAAATGAAGGCCATAGGCCCCTATTTATAGATTTTCAGAAGCTCGCTTGTGCAAGCGCATGCGCAACGCTGACACAATTAAGAGTGCACTTGCGCAATCGCTGGCATCAGCGCTAGCCGAAAAACACTTTAAAAATCATAACTTGATCGTTTGAAATCTGTTTTCAAAAATTTAAGAGCCTACATGCTCGCATTTAAAAATCCTTCACATAGACTATTCATTTACAAATTTTGAAAATCATGTGAATATAATGCATATGAAAAATGGATTTAATACGGACGTCAGATCTCGTTCTAGGTCCAAACAAAGTCTGACTTTTTCCAAACTTCACCGAAAAATCTAGCGAATATTTTAGTAATATTTTACGAAGAAACGTGTTGTTACAAGCAATCTATGGAGAACAACAAATTTTCTCCCCTTATGAGGGATTTTCAAAAATCACGGTGTAGTTAGGATATTAATGATTTTCTCATATCCTGTCTTTATAGTGTTCTTCTTATATTCCTAATGTGATAGGATTATAGCACATCAAATAAATATAATAATTATCTTCTTCCATGAAGATAATTCCATTCTAGAATAATTATCTCTTAATATCTTGTGAAGAAATGGAACATCTAGTGTAGAAGCTCAAGAACTCCATTTATGGACTAGACCAAACTTCCCGATCATGGAACCTGTATTTTGACGAGGTGGTAAAATCTTATGGTTTTACCCAGTGTCCCAACGAGAGTTGCATGTACTATTTAGATATCAATGTGACGTGGTATTTCTTTCACTTTACATAGATACATCCTTCTACTTGACAACAATGTGAAGCTGTTATCAGACGTAAAGAGTTGGTTATATGATCAGTTTCAAATGAAAGACTTAAGAGATACAACATACATACTCAGGATCAAGGTTTATCGAGATCACAAGAAGAAGATGTTGAGCTTATCTCAAGTATCCTACATTGATATTGTAATTACTTGTTTTAGTTTGTAAACCGCTAAAAATGGATTGTTACCCTTTAGGCACGATGTTCCTTTATCTAAGGGGAGCAGTCTCCGAAGATTGCAAATGAGATAGAGAAAATGAGACATATTCCCTACGCTTCCGTCGTAGGAAGTCTCATGTATGTAATTCTATGCATGAGGCTATACGATAGGCATAGTGACAAGATATCAATCTTACTATGGGCAAGCTCATTGGACTACGATAAAGCATATACTCAAGTACCTGAAAAAGACTCGAGGCTATAGAATATTTACAAGCCAGACAGTCTAATGTCTTTGGACTATTCAGAATCAGATTTCCAAGTTGATCGTGATGAAAAGTAGTCTACCTCAAACTATGTGTTCTCCTTGGGAGGTGGAGCTGTATCTTGGCGGAGTGCAAAGCAGCGTTGCATTACAGACTCCACCATGAAAACCGAATCTCTGACCGCATCAGAGTTTGCTAAGGAGGCGGTATGACTCAAGAATTACCACTTAGATCTAGGGATGTTATCTCGTTCGCCAAAGAGTATCACGATATACTGCGATAACTCTGGTGCAATATCAAACTCGAAGGAACCACGAACCCACAAGACAATGAAATACATAAAGAGAAAGTATCATATCATACAAGAAATCATACGACGAGGAGACATGCTTATAGAGAAAATTGATATTGCGGACAACCTAGTTGATCCATTCACCAAGAGTCTACCACAAATAGTCTACGACAACCATGTTCGAATGCTTGGATTGTGCAAGATAGACCTCATTTAGTTTAAGGAAACTTTTGTATAAGTGGGATAAGCAAAGTGATGGTGTAGTTTGTAATAACTAGTAGGGAGACGCTGTAGTGACCCGAAAAATCTTTAGTATTAATTAGAGGTTAATTAAGTATAATTAGGGGCCTAAAAGCTATTAATTTCATAAGAAGGAATAAAGAGGTATAAAAGGGATTATTAATCGATAGAAGTTCGATTATTTATTAAATTGAAGAATATGAGATTTGAAAAATTAGAGAATACTTAGAAATGATTTTTAATATGATAAAATATGAATTTTTTGTTTATTAATGTATGTTTGCATGAAAAGTGCTATTAATTTGAAATTTTGTTATAAAATGCATTAATTGTTTTTATGTGGAATCTTCTTATAAGAATGAAATGAATTATTATTCAAACTATTAATGTGCTTGAATAAATTGATTTAAGAAATATTTAGTGATAAAAGTAGTAATTGAGGGAATTTTTGAAAATTAAGAAGTTTAATTATAAATATTTGAATTTTAACATATGAAATAATTTAAATTATGCTATATGAATCTAAATTAAATCATGAATATGAGTTGTATTAGATTTTATAATTTATTAGAGATATAATCTTATTAATTAAATTATACTAAAGTATGGAATTAGCAAAGTTAGAGGTGTAATTATAATATTCTTGAAATTTCTGTTTAACTATTTTGAAATTTTAAATAAATGCACATTAAATTTAAATTGAACATCTAGAACTATATACACATAACATATCATCCCCAACCTCCCAATTCCCCCTCCATTTCGGCACACACACACACACATCACACACAAAATTTTATTTTCACTTTTTAATCCATAATCAACCTTGGAATTAAGGGCAAATCATCCCAAGTAAGGTAATTCCTTGATTTAGCTTAAGATTATGTAATTTAAATTCATGAAAAACATGTTCTATACTCCTATGATTTTCGAAAATTAGGGGGTGTATGGTTATGGTTGATTTGTTTAAATTTTGTTATGTTTATTGATTTAATTATGATTATGGAGCTTGATTAATATATACTATGGATTTAATTTGCTCAAATTCATGAAGATTAAAAATTCAAGAATCTAACTTAAACCCTAAATTTTGGATATGATTCATATGTTATGATTTGGTTGAATTAAGCTTGAATATATGTTTAGGGATGATTATAAACATTATATGAATGAAGAAATTAAAAATTAAATCATGCTTGCAAATTATGTGAAATTTTCGAAAACTATAAGGTGTATGAACTTAAGGATTTTGATTTTAATTGATGTATTTGACATGATAATTGTGCTTAGGGATATAAATAATGCATAAAATGAATTTATAGGAATTTAATCTAAACATATACAATTAATCCCAAATTTTTGAAAATGAAGGGTAGATATTGAACTTTGATTTCTTGATTTTATTTGATGTATTTGATTTGATATTTGAGATCTATGATAAAAATAATGCTTAAGTTGAATTTATAAGAATTTATGGACATAAGGTATGAAAATTAGAAAATTAAAGTTTAGTATAAAGTTATGATTTTATGTGATGAAATTTGGTTAAGATTGGAATGGATCATGGATTAATGATCATTGATACTAAATGAATATAATTATGAGAAATTTGATGTTAAATGGAATTTAGAGTGTAAAACTCTTGAAATTTTCTATATATGAAGTTGAAGGACCTTAGGCGATTAAAGTGGAAATGAATGAGTTTAAGTTTGTTTTAAATTCCTAAATGCATATTTAAATATATGGTGATGATATTGGGGAGTTTGGGATGAAATTGGATGAGTTTGGTGTATTTGGGCTATACATATTACAGATGTTACTCTGCCGAAATTTTAGTAGAAATTATAAAACGTTATAAGAAATTAGGTAGTAAAAGTATAACAAAAATGTGAAATGTGATCACATGAAGTAGTTTAACTCCTTTGATTATAAGTTGATTAGTAGTTAGATTGTTAAGAAAATAGTGTAAAAGAAGTAAATAAGTTTAATGTAAGTTAGAATAGACAAAATTATGATTTGGTGATAATATGTCATGATGGATAATGAAGTTACTAAAATACAACGAAAATCTTATTTTACAAGGAACGAGCAAGGGAAGACGAGAAGTGAAAGTCGAAGAAGCAAATATTTTGGAATAAACGTCACGAGGTGGGTAATGTCTCTCAAAGTTATATTAAGCAAAAGAAATTATGTTATGCTTGAACTTTTTTTATTATGAAATTACTTTCAATCACCACATTATGAATATGTTGAAAATGAATGTTTTACCACTTTGTGGGTATGATTTACCTATCTACGGTAGGAAAATGTTATGTATTGTGCAGAGTAGATGGTGTGAGCTTGTAAATGTAGGCGGCCATGATGCATGCTGGAGGAGGCCTACTTCCTTTACCGAATAGCGTAGATAGGGTATGACCGTAGTTGTGATCCTTCGGGACCAACTCGGGTATGTGATGCCGGTATGTTTCAAAATTAAGGTGTGGTGATATGATAATGAAAGATTCTTATGAAATAATTATTCCATTGTTTTCTACATTCTTAATTGAACAGAAAGTATAAGTTTAAAAATCATGTTTGATATTTACCCACTGAGTACTTTCTGGTACTCACGCCCATAAATGTTTTATTTGGTGCAGGTTGAGCAGTGAAGAGGTGTGGGCTTGGAACTGAGTTAATAGAGTCCTTTTGTTTGGAATTGTTAAGCCTGAATGTTGTGTCTTCATACACAACATTCTCTACCCTTCCGCTGTTGACTTTGAAATTTGAAACTATACTTTTGAAGAACCTTGTAAATGTTTTGAAAACATCTATGCATATATATATATATATATATCTTGGAGGCTGTGTCCTCACTTGTTGATATTGCCATTGTTTGGTTATCTTCTGCGTGCAGGTTGGCTTATCCATATTCTAGGGGTTATATAGCCCGTTTGTCGAAAAATTATTCCACTTGAACCGATTCAATTGTCCAAAATTTTAATATTTTAACCAGTCAGAGCCTGATTAGTTAGTTAATCTCATAGTTAATTAGTCGGGTCGTGACAGACGCATTATACACTAAAAATCTGTGTTAGTATAAGTGGGAGATTGTTAGATTTGTGTATACTGAAAGCAAATTTGTTGAGTTTGTATATAATGTTTCATGTTACCACTATTCATATATCATATCTGAATTTTTTAATTGATTGCATATGTTGTCCCATTATCTCATATAAAAATTAGATCATACAGTGCGTAGAAGATCACAGAAGTTTGTATGAATGGTGTTGAGATATAAAATGGATCATAGCTGAGACAACTTGAGGACGAATTGTTGGTATAAGTTGCAGTATAGATAAGAAGTAATCTGACTTGGTTGCTTATTTATGTTGGTACGTCTTGACGTATTGATGGATCATAGTGATATGAGTTCTTCTATCTGATCGTCTTGAAAAACCTAAATCTAGGTGATTTTACGTTGATCTAAACATCGATAAGGTTTCAAATGATCATGAGTTACTAACCAGCACTTTGACTTGTTATGGGTGGGAGTTAAATGGGATAATCCAATAATCTCTACATCTTGGGTGGTGGCAGTGCTTGTATGTCATGTTGGTTATCTGTATCAGTTACCGTATTCGTTTATGATGATGATGTCCCCTTAAGGAGCTCAAAAAATTTATCATACTAAACCATGCAGGTTGAGTTAGCTCAGGTACGATAATAAGGTTGAGTGGTACTACTTAAGAAAATAATAAGAGATTAACTATTTTAAGCAGTCACAGTGCTATAAAATAGATGTGCGATATCTTAAATAAGATGATTCATAAATCTAAGTATAAATCTGACTTAACTTCCATAATAAATGGGTAAGTCAGTATTTATTCTCTGGTGAAATGAATAAATGTTTATGAATTAATTTATGTTTTGGGCTGAACATAAGATAATTAATTCATTTCAGATTCATGTTATTCCTTTTATTTGATCCCTAGATTGGCCCATCAATGCCTATTGCCATGATGATTTGTGTCCCCCCTAATGTCCTATTAGGATTGGGCTTTGCTAACTGTATTATTAATGTAATACATCTCCTAGTCTAGATAAAAACTATCCGATATGTAAAAATATCAAGATATAATTATTCTAAAAAGAAATTATCTTCAGGATATAAGATAATTTTGTATTTATTTGATTTGCTAGAATCTTCATCAAATTAAGATTATAAGAAGAGCACTATAAATACATGATATGAGAAAGTCAGTAGTATCCCAATCAAAATTGTGATTTTCGACAACTTTATAGGAGAGAGAAAAGTTGGTGTTCTCCTTAGATTGCTCCTGCTCAGGATTGGAGATTATACATCCGGGACACAGTCCAAAAGATCAAAGCTGGAGTCTGGCTTTGATCATATTTGCTAGATATTCACAGGTAAATACAAGAAAATCACTATGTGTTGCAGTTAATTAATAAAAGCATGCTAGGAATACAATCTGTGTATGGTGAATCAAATATCCAAGATAGATAATTAGAAATACAAAAAAATAATCATATTTCCTTTCAAATACATTTAACAAGTATTTGAAAAAAAATCTTATTATACTAGCTTTTAAAAACAAGTAATGAAGTTTTAAAATCATGTAATGAGAAAAATTTCAGTTAAACCAACCAACTCGATTTTCGGACTCCATTAGGTTTCAGGCTATTTTGAGCCAACCCTATCGGGCTATTCGGTTACGAGTTATTTGGGGTGAAAATTTTTCCAACTAAAAGTTTCAACCCTAATCCTGTTAAGTTGTCACTATATTCGGATCAATCCATGAACTTCAGACTATATTGATATATTTATTTGATATACATCATATATTATTGACATGTTATTATTATTATTATTATTATTATTATTATTATTATTATTATTATTATTATTGGGTAGTATATGACGGTGATATTGCCGAACATAAAATAGGGATATATGAGTCTAAAATGATAAGATCGGACCAATCAAGTTGTAAGCGACAGCGTCGTAGACTGTAGTCTCCTCCCAAAGCAACCAAAACCATTGGCTACAAATCATGTAATTTTTAATGGCTCTAAAATTTTGTATTGGCACGCAAGAAAAAATACGGTAATGGATTACCGATTACTAATACTATATATTATTAACAAAATATAACAAAGGACTTCAAAAAAAGGTAAAGAAGCGGAATACAAAAAACATGGAAGCGAAACAGAACCGTTTTAAATTTTTGATTAACCGAAAATCGATACGGTTCGATTTTCGGGTAACCGAAAAACCGAATTAAAATTAATTAATAATAAAAATAAATAAGATAATAATTAAAAAATTGAAACTTATTAAAAATAAATAAATTTTTAACAAATAACTAAAATAATTAATAAAGTAATAATTGAAAATTGAGTTTAGAATTTTTAATTAATTAATTAATAATTAAAAATAAAAATGGTTTTCGGATCGAACAATTCGGTTATCGGTTAACCTATAACCGAAATTTTTTTTAACTCTGGAATCGAAACCGAACCGATAATCGAATTTATCGATTTTTAATTAACCGAATTTATCGATTTCAGTTCGATTCCGATTCTATCCGAAATCGTTTAGACACCCTAATCTAAAGCTCCATTTTCATTGAGAAGTGTGATCTTCCAATCTAAATAATTTTAAATGTTGATTCAGAATATGAATTTGGGTATCCTCTATTTTGTATGAGGCGGCTACGTGTCCGCCCACCTTTACTGCAATTTGCAATAACGACAAAACCTTCATTTGGTTAAAACCGTGTGCTAAATTCTGAAATATCTCAGTCCAGCACCCCTTGATTTCCATCCAAACCATTTCCTCCCACCAACCTTTATAAAATCAAATACAGCACATTCTTCAATTCACACGAAACAGAGGGAAAGGTTCAAGCAACAACAAGAGAAAATCACCATGTGTCGTGGATTTGTAGAAAACGAGAGACAGAATCTCAAAATCAAAGCCTTCTACACTCAGCTGCTATCACTTTCGCGCGCCAAAAGCGCCTCCGTCCCGCCGGATTTTCTGACGCTGCTTTTCCTCCCACGCATCAGTGGGGGCCGCCTCGAGATAAACGGGTCGGACATCCGACCCGACTCGGCCGCCTTCCTGACGCTCCACCGGGTCCTGTCCGAGGATTCGGGCCGCGGGTTCAAGTACGGAAGCAGGGAAAGGGTGACGGTGTGCGAGGGGGCGAAGTTCGAGATCTACGTGGGGGATGTGAAGGTGCTGAAGGGCGTTTTCAGGAAATCAGATGATGGCGACGACTGGCAGATGGATTGCAAGTGCGTGCTGTCCGCCGCCGTGAGGGGGATCGGGGGCGCTGAGGTGACTGTGGCGGCGGTGGGGCTGGCCGGGGTGATCAGAGAGAAGGTGGAGATGGTGGCGGCGGTGGGGCGGCCGAGGAGGAGGGGGAGGTGTTGTGAACTGGAGGAGATTCCGGAGGTGAGGGAGGAGGAGGCTGGATCGGGTGCTTGCTGCTGCAGCGAGTGCGCTGGGGTGGACGACGCCGGCGGAGATTGCAAGATGGAGGTGGACGTGGAGGCGGTGAATTGGGCGGTGGATGTTGGGATTTGGGTGGTGTGTTTGGGGGTAGGTTACATGGTTTCAGCTTCTTCTTTCAAGAAACTTAGAAGAAAGAGATTCATTTAGTTTAATTTGCTTTTCATGTTTGTTATTTTTGTATAACTTTTTTCTTTCTGGGATCAATGTTGTGGAGGTTTGTATATTGCTCACTGAGGAAAAATATGTATACATACACCATTTCAATAAATTTAGATGTGAACTATAGCTAGTTTAAAGTTTTTTATATTTAGACATTTGAGCATTGTTACCGGACAATTTCGTTTAAATTCGACCGTAACATCTAAAGGATGTAAGAATTGAATGCACTTTTTTTTTGTACGAAGGTAGTAGTTTGAAACTGTAGCTAACCAATATGTTTGTGTTGATGTTAAGGATAACAATTTAGATTGCCCCATTGAGCTAAAAAGATATTGATGGACCGAATACGCAAAAGCTCAATTTTCCTATGAAATGAAATCTCTATAAGAATGAAAACCATGTTACTGATGCTTTATTTCACTATTGTGTAACATTTATAATTGTATTTCTGGATTGTATTTCTGTATTTCTGGATTATCATCACATGTCAATAAAATTAATAAGTTTATAGTACATGTAACATCTTACCATTTTCATAAGGGGGAAGTTTATATATAACCAAAAGAAATAGTGAGATGAGTTTTGTATCCACACAAATAAAAACATGAGTTTTATAACCATTTTAGATTAAAAAGATATAAATACCCCTGGGCCCATCATTTAAAATAATTATTCTCTCTCTTCTCTCTCTGCCGAAAATCTCTCATCTCTCCTCTCTCTCTCTCTCTGCCGAAAAAAAATACGTTCTTGAGTACACGGTTGTACACAGTAGAAGTATTATGCTTCACATATGTTATTTGTGTTGATTTTATGTTAATGAAGTGATTAATTTAATATTAGGATCATTTAATTAGTTAAATTTAAAAATATGATTTGCTAACATTGAACCATGTACAATACTGCGGCTATAGTGTACTTATGAAACATAAATCGTGTACAGAACTCATCGGTGCGTTTATAAGCGCACGGTCGTGCGATGCTGGGAATATCGTGCCTCAGCTCGGATCGAAAGAAGGCGGTCCAAAGCCCAATCCGGAGACTAGGGCAAAATCAAGCATCCCAAATCGTATATCGGTTCCATAAGCGTGGAACCAAATCTCGAACTTCGGGAAGACTAGGATCCACAACACAGTCGGGCCATCAGTTGTGCGGTGCATTATTTGCGCTTTCCCTCTCACGAGACGAAGATGCCAAAGCACTCTCTAAATATGTCAATACATCCGTGACTGCTTGTAGACATGTCCTCACCTCGGCTAACACATCAATTCGGATGTCTTGATTGATCGTCGACGGCATAGCCTTGCATATGTGGTCGTAACCACCTATAACGATGCTGTAAATGCACAAGATTAATCAGTATACACTATGAATTTTGTTGTAAATAATTACTGAAGGTTGTAAATGCACAAGATCAAACCGTGTATACGGTTAGCACTGTGTACTGAAGAAAAACCGTGCACGGTGAAATACCATGTCGCCGTGTACCGATCTTCAGTACACGGTTAGCACCGTGTACTTTCGACCACTCTAATTCACATAATATCCAACAACATAGCAATCAGAATTCAATTTCAAGTTGCTAAACACACAAACTATCGAAATTTCATCACTATCGTGTCATACATGAAAATTATCGTGTCATACATGAAAATTTTCGTGTATCATATTAAAATTCTATTTTAAATATCATATTACTCACGGGAGGCGGTGGCGCTCGTAAATCGGTGCCTAAAGTTGAAGCTCGTCGACCCGAAGCAGAAGATCGATGGCGTGCTTGCGTGCACGGCGACGACTACTCCGGCGAGGAAGCTTCTTCCGCCGTGAAGCTCTCTCCTTCAGTCGCCGCTTGCTTGGCCGCGTCCGGGGAGTACCGTGGATCTGTATCCGTATCACTCATGTTGTGGGTTTTGCGTGAGTCGTGAGAGAGAGTGAGTCGAGAGTGAGAGGCAGTTTTTTTTTTCTTTGAGAGAGACGGTGAGTCAGAGAGAGAGAGAGAGAGAGAGTGAGTTGAGAGAGAGAGAGAGTGAGTGAGTGAGTGAGAGAGAAGTGGGTTTGGTTTGAGAGAGAGTAGGCACGTGATCGTGAGAGAGAGACTTTTTTTTTGAATTTTTCCGGGACAATTTTGTTTTTAAACCAAAATTGCTATAAAACTTCGTGTTTTATGGGTATCTTATAAAACTCATATTCCTATTTTTTAGCTACTTAAATACATTAGCACTTTTTTCATAATATGCTTTCCAGCGAAATTTGTCATTATTGAGAAATACTAATTATTGACCCATATATGATAATATTACTTTTCTTGATTCGATCAAATGTCAATCCTTGATTTCCCAAATCAACGGTCGGACAATGCGAATTTAAAAGTTTGGGTTGCTACAAAATAAAACTTAGAGGGTGTTTGGTAAACAGCTTATAGGAGCTTATAAGTTGTTGCAAAGCGTTTGACAAAATAAGCTCCTAAACAGCTTATAAGCTCCCCTAAAAATAAGTTGGTCAACCCTAACTTATTTTTTCATAAACTTATAAGCAACCATATATTTACATCTCGTCAATTTTCTCTCTCTAATTCACGATTCTTTCTCTATCTTATAAGATCAATTATCCAAACACCTTAACAACTTATAAACATTTGACACATGACCTCTTATAAGCTCTTGAAACATCTTATAAGCTCTTAGAGCTTATAAACTCTCTAAAATAAGCTTAGCCAAACACCCCTTAGACGAGCTTTAATGGTAAAACATAATGACATTTTGCTTCCTAAATTTCAACTTTACGAAGAAGATGACGTCTTATTACCATAATTGGATTTGTTAAAAAGTAAATGAAAAAAAAAAAAAAAGTAAAGTGTCATATTAGTAAATGAACAAGCTATCGTTTTTTATACCTCAGTGACCAACTCTCCGAACACACAAATTTAGCCACTGATAATGCTATTCCCCAAATTCCACCAAAAATCAAACCAACAATTTTGAATTCCCACAATCCTTAATTTGATGACTTGATCATATTTGTTCTTTAGACCTGATTTTTAGAATATTGCTATTAAATAGGGTTATCATAAATTATATGATAAGATTTTCATAAATGATTAATAATATGAACCGAATAATTTTCAATTTATATAAGAACGAAACATTCAAGTTGCGGATGATATAGCAAAAATTGTCTACTTTCTCATGGAGGACATCCAATTATAGTGGATTGTTGAAAATATACTCTTAGGTTTACTAATTTATCTAAACTAAATTAGCTCAAGAAGAATGTATTAAGTGAGCCTCTAAAGTGAATCGTGCCAAATCAAAGGTTATAAATTAAAGGTTCATTTGAATTAAATTACAACAATTTTATATCTTTTTTGATTTTGCACACTAACTTTAAAAGATGTCTGGAAATATACAAACTTAGCAATCATTGTAATTTTGCCAAGCTAATTTTTTTTTTCCAAATTAAAGTTGACATGGCATACTGGTATCACCAGTCTAATCGAAACGATATTGTTTTGATCACAAAAGTTTTAAAAAAAATCAAAATAAATTCTTGTAAGCCACCTCACCGCCCTCTCTTACACAAACACATTCTCACTTTCATCACTTTTGTTGAACCAAAGACCTCCTCATTGTCTCCAATTCATTTCCAAAAACATCTTTCCATTAAACATAATTGTTGCTCCAATTTATCTCCAAGTTTTGAGGACCAAAATAAAAAATTTGGTCGCCGACAAAGTTAAAACAGTAATGGGATTGCAAAAATCGCCAGATAGAATGAAGTCCAAGCTCAACAGCTGACGCTAGGGATGACAGTGGATCTCGGATCCGGTCCAGATCCGTAGATCCAGATCCATTTTTCCGGATCTAGATCTTCAAAAAATAGGATCCGACGGATCTGGATCGGATCCGGACCATTCTTTTAAAATTCGGATCTGGATCTGGATCTCGACTTTTGAGATCCAGATCCGGTCCAGATCCGGTCCATAGATCCATATAATATATATGTATATATAATTTATATTTATAAGTGTATTATATTATTTTTCTTTCTAGTCGAAGTTGGATAAACTAGGTTACGAAATTGGATAGTATGTTAATAATGTTAGAAATTTGTACCTTGTAATTGAGAAAATTTTGTATATGAGTGGTCTATTTGCTAAAATATGTGTGCTACTTCTTCTATTAATATTACAATATTATTTGTTGTCATGAAAGCTAAAGTAAATTTGTAACTAACATCTTCTTGTGTAGTGATGATTGTAGAATTTTGAAATAATTATTATAGCGTTATATGTATTTAGATTATTATTATGGTGTTACTGTGAATTATATTTGATTTAGAATTTATTTTAGAAGAAAATATATGGATCGGAGTGCGGACCACGGACCTGTGGATCTTATGGTTGGAGTGCGAATCTAATTTTTGGATCCAATGAATCAGGCAGGATCACGGACCCAAGCAAAAATTACAATCGGATCGAACCTGCGGATCCGATCAGATCCGTCCATTGCCATCTCTAGGTGACGCTTCCCCCAAACCGTCGTCGTGACGCTGAGCTCCGACTAGTAGTAGCCACATGGGCAGAAGGGCTCCGATGCTGACTCTCATGCTCATTCAACTTTTACTTTCCACGTCATCTGCGTAGGCTTGTTTGTGGCTGTGAGCGGGGCTACAGTGACCGAATGTCCTGTTGCCGGAGAAGACATGAATGAGAGCAGCTGACAGCCACTACTGGATTATGATTGTGAAGTGAACTCGCCACAGGCGAGATCTATGCGGTGCGATATGTCGCCAGAAATTAGAAAATGGGAAAAGGATGGGGATTTGGAGAAGAAACGTACTCTGAATTTGGGAAAGAGAGGGCGAGGTGACCTGAGATGGCATAAGCAAATTGATTTTAATTTTTTATGATTGAAATGACATTCTTACGATAAAGGAGTGTCACGTCAGAGCTTCCTCACCATATCTATGCCACCAGGCTGCCATGTCAGCTATAATCCGAACAAAAATTTTAATCATACTAAAATTACAATATTGATTAAGTTCATGTAGTTTTAGACTTCTTCTAAGATAGGTGATCAAAATCAAAAACCAACCATAGTTGATGTATTTTAATGCTGATAACCCTAAATTAAATTTTCTTGTGTAAGTTGTGTGGTCAATCAACTCACTTGCATGCACAATTTGACAATTCTAGAGCAATGAAAAACAAGTGTTTTTATTTTGTATGTCAGGCATGTAAAAGGTTTAAAAAAATTCGTCGCTTGCATCCAAAAATTTGCATTGTTTCTATATTTAATTTCAGATCTCGACATGGTTTATGACTAATCTAATTATTAGAGAACCTGCATAGACCCTACGTACTTGGAAGTTGGAACAATAGGTTAAAGATCCATAGTAAGAAATCTCAGATTTAGGAAATGGACATGAAAATTAAAAAATGAGTTGGTGAAAATTTGACAATATGCATGAATAAATTATAAAAATAATTGGTGATCCAATACATAACCCATTTTAATCATAATAATATTTTATTTTAAAAAGTACTAAAATATTAATAAATCTAACCCAGAAATCTGATGAAACAAAAAGACGCAGCACCAAGGCCCCCCAATATTTGAGAAATGATTGAAATTGTACCATCCTTTAAAATCTGAAGAAAAAAGAAAAAGAGACGTAGATGGCCGAATTTTCTTCCAAAAGAATTTGCGTAATCTCAAAACTGAGGTATGTATAGGGATGACAATGGATCGGATCTGGATAAGATTTTATTAGGTTCTGATTCAGAACTAAATTTTTTTGTTTGGGTCTGGATGCGATCCAGATCCGTTGTGTCCAAAAAAATTAGATCCAGACCCAGATCCATGAGATCCGCAGGATCTAGGGTCTAGATTCGGATTAACATATTTTCTCTTCTCAAATAAATCCTAAAATAATTATAATTCACAGTAACACCATAATAATAATAATCTAAATATATAATAACACTATAATAATTATCTATAATTTATACAATCATCATTATACAAGAAGATGTTAGTTATAGATTTACTTTTGTTTTCATGACATCAAATAATACTATAATAGGAATAGAAGTAGCACATATATCTTAGCAAAAAGACCACCCATATCTAATTCATATATAATTTTTTTTTCAAATTCAATCTATAATTTTCTAATGTTATTGACCCACCATCCAATTCTATAACATAGTTTATCCAACTTTGACTAGAAAGAAAAATAATATAATATATATATATATATATATATATATATATATATATATATAAAATAAAAATTACATATATATGGATCCATGTGTCTTATCCGGACGGATCGGATCTCGAAATCAAGATCTAGATCCGATTTGAATTTTAAAGAAATGGTCGGATCGATCAAGATCCGTTGGATCCTATTTTTGAAGATTCGAGATCGCGAAAAATAGATGCGGATCATGGATCCTGGCGTATCCAGGATCCACCGCCATCTCTAGGCATGGGTAGGTTAATAGATACAATCATTCAAGGTACAAATGGTTTTATTTTATTTCTAAATCTATGTGAACATTTTTGAACTAGCCATTTTTTCGCATTTTTCGGTATCTTCACGATTAATTATAATTATGAAAATTTTATATCTATGCATTCTTAAGGACTGCGCATAAGGTTTTTTTTGCTATAGTGATCAATTATGAAAATTTTAAATTGGGGTTGTAGGGGTAATAATACAGTACATCTAATAATATTTTTATTATTCTTTAAAATCGAGAGTTATAGTGAATAAAATGGGGAGTATGTATAAAATTATGTTTTAAAAATATATGTAATGGTTGTATTAAATTTTCCTGATGAGGTTGGATCAGTTTAGTGTAAGAGTCCACCAGTTACAATCAAGTGGGCTTGCAAAAGAAGTATTTTCTAAATTGGACTTAGGTATCAATAATCATTCATATTTAGAGAACTTGAACCACTTGGACTTAGGTCTAGGGAACATTAAGCAGTTCGATTTGGTTAATCGAATCGAATTTTTCGATTTAGAATCAATTTTTCAAAAAGTGGAACCAAATCGAGCATTTTAAATTTTGGTTAACCGAAAACCGATCGGTTCCGATTGTTTAGGTTTTCGGTTAACCAAAAAATCGAATTAAAATTAATTAATAATAAAATAAATAAAATAATAATTAAAAACTAAAACTTATTATAAATAAATAAAATAATTAAAATAATTAATAAAGTAATAATTATAAATTGATTTTCAGAATTTTTAATTAATAATTAAAAATAATAAACGGGTTTTCGGTTCGAACAGTTCGGTTATCGGTTAACCAATAACAAATTTTTTTCAACTACGGAACCAAACCGAAGCCGATATGTAATTTATCGGTTTCGATTAACGAATTTGTCGGTTTGGTTTAAGCAAAGCAAAACCGTTTAGACACCCCTACTTAGGTCTCCATTATTTTTGGGCATCTCATTCGGTGCTCACTTGCACAGTTGCACGTACTCAAACTTTGCATATCCGATTGAAAGAGAATGAGTTCAGTTTTCTTGAATTTCCTTAAATGTTTTCTCGATAAAAAGAATTATGACTTTCGAGTTAAAATTTATTGTGCGGTACAGTACAGTAAAACTTTAATTTTGTGCAACTTAGTACAACTAAATTGATTGTTTGATTTTATAACAACTTTTTTTATCAATTAAATATAGAAATTTAAAGACTATGTTACAATGAATTCGATCCAAGATCTTTGATTTCAAAAATTAATCTATCTACCACTAAACCAATATTCTTGCACCAAACTTTTATAAACATGTGATGGAGCATAGAGCGTTAAAATATGCCTTAGTAGGCAAAAGTCAATAGTAGTAACTATTAAGTTTGTACATATTGCACAAGAGTAACAAAAATGTGAGAGAAAGCATTGTGAGTTGTTAGTTGTTTTTTGAAAAAATTGCCCCCAATTTTAGGACCTACAAATACCAAAAATCATCGAATATTCCTCATTGATGAACACCACGTGGCATAGGGCCCAGATGTCGTTATCAATTGTCATCCACGTGGCATCATCCCAGACACCAAGTCCTTTACCCCAAGAAAAGTTCAGATCCTGTGCTGTCGAATTCCATGCGACCTTCACCACGATGCGCTGCCATTTTTATTTTATTTTTCTTTTTTCAGTTTCTCTTTGGAATGATTCTTCGGCAAAAATTTTGTGCATACCACTTCATGAGAATACCTATTCTTTTTATGTTATATCACTTTCTTCCTCTCTCTTTTTCATGAGAACCTGGAATCTCTCACTTCTTTTTATACAATAATAAAAATAAATGTCAATTTATATTCCAACATTTCATGATTTTTGAGTTCATTATACCGATATAAGCGTATTATTATTTTCGATTCTTGCGTTTATAGAATTTCAATTAGATGTCATATCAATCGATTTTCGACGAACAAATGCTTACGAGACTGTCAGAGAGCCATGTTGGACATCGTGTCAATAAATAAAAGAAGAAAAAATGCATAAAAACTCATCAAAACGACAAAAAAACCAAAAAATCCCCCCTCGAGGTTTTTTTTTTGCCGTTTTGATGAGTTTTTTATTGGGTTGTATACTGAAAGTAAGACGTTTTATGCTTGTATACAATTTTCTCAATTCACTATTCTTCTCCTATCTGAATTATTAACTTATCGCATCTGTATGTCTTATTATCTCATTATAAAGTAGATCATATAGTGTGTAATAGATCACAAAGATCATATGATTAAATTAACCATATGAAATATAAATCGATATCACAGTCGAAACAACTTGAGGACGAGTTGTTTGTTTAAGCTGCAATGTAAATAGAAAGTAGTATGTCTTGATTACTTGCTTATACTGGTACGTTTTTACGTATTGATAAGGATCACAATGAGATGTGTTCTTCTATCTAATTTTTGTGAATAATATAGATCTTGGTGACTTAATGTAGTCCTACCCTTAATAGAACTTCAACTATACATACGTGTCTGTAGGGAAATCTAATTTTAATCCTCTCCCGATGATCTATATTGGATGTTTAATTCACCATACATTGATTATTTACCTAGCATGCATCTACATAATTAATTGCAACACATAGGTGTTTTCTCGTGTTCACTGCGAATTTGTCGACAAGGAATTGGATCGAGACTGGTGCTTTGATCTTACAGAGCTGTATCCGTTTGCCAAAATCGATGCCGGCGAGGCAATCTATGGAGAGTACTATAGAAATTCGCCTTGTTCATTCCTTGAAAAATTTCGAAAATCCCAACTATGAATAGTGTAGTTTTCGAAAGTTTCTCACTAAGGATTAACCTTTTTGATTTTCTCTCACCTTATATTTATAATGCAACCCGAGATCCTATTAGGATATGATCTCTGCATATCTAATAAATATAATCATATCAGTTTAGATAGAAAGGATCAAAACAGAATCCCTAAGAGACTCTTATTGAAGGGGACGGAATTCCTTAGCAGTCCAGGCCTTGATGGGCCAGCCCAGGGATCAAATGTAAGGAATAAAGATGAGCCTCAAATAAATTAATTATCTTATATTCAGCCCAGAATATAAATTAATTCATAAACATTTATTCATGCCACTAGAGAATAAATCTTGACTTACCCTTTATTTTCGAAGTTGAGTCGGGACTTGCATTTAGACTTCACGAACCCCGTATTTAAGATATCGCACGTCCATTAATTATTTATAGCGTTACATTGCTTAAAATAATTAATCTCTTTAATTCATAAGTAGTACCACTCGACCTATTATTGTACTTGAGATAACTCGACTGCGGGGTTTAGTACAATAAACATTTGAGCTCATAAGGGGCGTCATCATCTAAATGGATATGGTGACTCGATACGGGTAACTAGCATGACATACAAACACGCCACCACCCGAGATGCGGAGAATATTGGGTTAACTCATGTAACCTCACCCATGACAAGTCGAAGTGATTGTCGATAACTTATACTCAACTAATACCTTATCGAGGTTTAGAACAACGTAAAGTCACCGAGATCTAGGTTCTTCACAACGGTCAGATAGAAGAACTCATCTCACTGTGATCAATCAATACATCAAATACGTACCAGTATAGACAAGCAACCAAATCAAGTCACTTTTTATCTATACTGCTGACTATCTGACAACTCGTCCTAAAGTTATCTCAGCTGTGATCCTTTTTATATATCATTAAGCTTGAGCATCATATAGACTTCTGTTATCTGTAGGGAAATCTGATTTTAACCCTCTCCCGAGAATCTATCTTGGATGTTTAATTCACCATACATTGATTATATTCCTAGTATGCAGCTATATAATTAATTGCAACACGTAGGAGTTTTCTCGTGTTTACCTGCGAATCTGTCGGGGATGAATAGATCAAGACTCGTGCTTTGATCTTCTGGATTATATCCCGGTTGCCTAAACTCCAATGTCGAGTGAGGACAATCTATGGAGAATGCTACAGAAAAATCACCTCTTTCTTCTCACTTAATTTTCGAAAATTCTCACTATGTGCATATAGTAATTCTCGAAAATAATGCTTGAGAATTAGCCTTGATTTTCTCTCTCACCTTATATTTATAATGCACTCCTAAATCCTATCTAGATAGGATTTATGCATATCTAATAAATATAAAAATATCCTTTAGGATAGAGAGGATCAAGTTAGAGTCCGATGGGGCCGAGAGAGAGAGGGCGATTTCTTCCAAGCTACAGGCCTGGATGGGCCAGCCCAGGGATCAAATGCAAGGAATAAAGATGAACCTCAAATAAATTAATTATCTTATGTTCAGCCCAGAACATAAATTAATTCATAAACATTTATTCATGCCACTAGAGAATAAATCTTGACTTACCCTTTATTACAGAAGGTGAGTCGAGCTTGCACTTAGACTTCACGAATCCCGTATTTAAGATATCGTCGTCCATTAATTATTTACTGATTCGATTGCTTAAAATAATTAATATCTTTAATTCTTATGTAGTACCACTCAACCTTATTATTGTACTTGAGATAACTCAACTGCGGGGTTTAGTACAATAAACCTTTTGAGCTCCTTAAGGGCGTCATCATCCTAGCGGATACGGTGACTCGACACGGGTAACTAGCATGACATACAAGACCGCCACCACCCAAGATGCAGAGAATCTTGGGTTATCTCATGTAACCTCACCCATAGCAAGTCAAAGTGATGGTCGGCAACTCATACTCACCTAATACCTTATCGGGGTTTAGATCAGCGTAAGTCTCCGAGATCTAGGTTCTTCACGACGGTCGAGATAGAAGAACTCATCTCACCGTGATCCATCAATACGTCGAGGCGTACAAGCATAGACAAGCAACCAAGTCAAGTCACTTCTTTCTACACACAGCCTATACCGACAACTCGTCCTCAAGTTGTCTCGGTGTGATACTTTTATATCTCATTAAGCTTGATCAATCATACGGACTTACGTGATCTACAACCTGCTGTATGATCTAACTTATATATGAGATAAAGGGACATATATATATGCAATCAAGTAAACAATTCGGATAGGAAATTGTAATAGTGGTAACGAAACATTGTATACAAGCTCAACCAAGCGCTTTCGGTATACAAATCCAACAATCTCCACTTATACTAAAGCAAAATTTTAGTATACAATGTGTCTCTACTAGCTATTACAAACAACACCATCACTTTGCTTCTCCCACTTATACAAAGTTTCCTTTCTAAGTGGGTGCCATCTTCTTAATCCAAGTCCTCTAATATGCTATTAAGTAGACTTTTTGCGGCGGGCTCTTCGTGAATGGAACAGCTAGATTATCCGCAGTACCAATCTTCTCAATCAGACATCCCTTGTCTAACGATTCTCGTATGACATGGTACTTTTCTCTATGTGTTTTGTTGCCTTGTGGGTCCGTGGTTCCGCCGAGTTTGCCATCGCACGAGTTATCACGATGAAACTATGATACTCTTGGGCAAACTAGGTACCACATCTAGATACATGAGGTAGTTCTTGAACCATAAGCCTCTTTAGCGACCTCCGGCGGCTACATATTCGGCTTCCATGGTGGAGTCCGCATGCATCACCGCTTTGCACTCCGCCGGGATCTGCTCCTCCTCCCAAGGTAAACACATAGCACGAGGTAGACTTCTTCTCATCACGGTCGACTTGGAAATCCAAGTCAGAATAACCCAAAGGCATTAGACTATCTCGCATGGTAAACCGACTTATAATCTCGAGTCCTTTTTAGGTACTTGAGTATATGCTACCGCAGCCCAATGAGCTTGTCGAGGTTAGGCGATGTCGGCTACTATGCTACCGCATAGCGAATATCGGGTCTCGTACATAACATTGCGTACATGAGACTTCCTACGGCGAGCGTGAGAACTTGTCTCATTTCCTCTATCTTCTTCGTAGTCATGGGTGGCTCGCTCCCAGATAAAGGCGCCGTGTGCGAAGGTAGCAATCATTTCTTGGCGGTGCTGCATACTAAAGCGAGTAATCACGGTATCAATGTAAGGCGCTGAGATAAGCTCAACATTTTCCTCTTGCGATCTCGGTAAACCTTGATCCCAAGAATGTATTGCATCTCCTAAGTCTTTCATTTGAAACCGATCGGATAACCAACTCTTTATGTCGATAACAACTTCACATTGTTGCCAGTAGAATGATGTCATCTCGTAAAGTGCAAGAAATACCACATCACCGATGACATCTAAGCGATACACACAACTTTCGCTAGCAATGGGTAAATCCATGGGACTTTACCACCTCGTCAGCGTAAGTTCGGGATCGTGAAGCTTGCTCGAGTCCATAAATGGACTTCTTAAGCTTCCATACTAGATGCTCTTCACCTTCACCACATATACTTGATTCTTGCATATAGATGTCTCTACCTTCTTCAAGGTAACCGTTTAGAAAAGCGGTTTTCACATCCATTTGCCAAACCTCAAGGTTTAAGTGGGCTGCTATGGCCAGAAGAATTCTGATGGACTTGAGCATTGCTACAGGCGAAAAGGTCTCATCAAAATCGATGCCCTCAATCGAGTGTACCCTTTAAGCCACAAGCACGGCTTTAAAAGCCGAAACATCTCTATCTGAATCTCTTTTCCTCTTGTATACCCACTTACTACCTATGGCTTCCTTGCCATTTGGTAGAGGTGTCTTTTCGTATACATCCATAGCTGTTATGGACTCAATTTCTAAGTCCATAGCGGTGTGCCATGATCTTGCATCAATATCTTATATCGCCTCTTGTATGTCCATGGGTGGATTATTGCTTTCGTTTCACGGGACTAAATCCAAGATTCACCCACGAACATAAATCGCTCGGGTTGACGAACAACCCTCCCACTACTGACGAGGCGCTCTTGGCGCGATGGCAGCGGTGGGTGCGGTAACTGTGGTTCTCTATCTTGCACAACTTATTGGATAGGAGCCACTCTTACGGACGTATATCTCGGTGGAACTCGACCCACTTCAATTTCTTGAAGTATCGATGTCGATTCCTCCCACTGAACACGACATCTCGTACCTTTAGCTTAATACGTGGTGGAATACGATCATCTTCTAATTCTTGAAGAATGATTTCAACTTTGGATTTATGGTTTTCATATAATCCTCTTCCAAGAATCGGGCATTAGTCTTAATAATGACCTTGATCCTTAGGACTATAGAAATAACCACCTTCGTTTCTCTAGGATAGCCGATAAACACCTTGCATCGGATCTAGACTCCAACTTGTCGACCTTCTTGTTCGGCACATGTCTTTGGGCCCATATCCTTATGTGGCTTAAACCAGCTTGCCCAAACCACAACTCGAAAGGAGTCTTTTCGATGACTTGGATGGTACTAGATTTATCAAGTATGCCGTTTCTAAGGCATACCCTAGAAACGAAATAGGCAATGTTGCATAACTCATCATTGATCTAACCATTTTCAAAAGAGTCATATTTCTTCGCTCGACACACCATTTGATGTGGTGTGCCGGTGTAGTGGTGGGAGGTAATCCCACACTTCACCAAATAGTCCATAAACTCACGTTCTCGAGGTATTCGCCACCACGATCGGACCGCGTTGACTTGATACTCTTACCAAGCTTCGTCTCCACTTCCGCCTTAAACTCTTTGAATTTCTCAAAGCATTGGACTTTGCGGTGAAGCGGTATAACGTATTCGTACCTTGAGTGTCGTCGATGAAAGTGACAAAATACTGTACCCTCCACGAGCTTGTGTGGACATAGGTCCACGGTCGAATGGACTAGCTCCAACACTTCTTTGGCTCTATAACCCTTCGCTTTGAAGGGTGCGGTCGACATCTTACCTTCTAAGCAGATTCGCGGATCGGAGCAGATAAGCGTGAGATAACCCAACGCTCCATTCTTAGCAGTCTTTGGATCATATTTAGATTGATGTGACCTAATCTAAGATGCTGAGAAAAGTGGTGTCATCATGCGAAGAAAACTTTCTCTTTTTAAGGTTTGAAGATGCAACATAGTTATAGGTATTATGTTTGATGTAAATAGTATAAAGCGAATTATATAATGTGCCACCACAGATAACCGTCATTTCTAATGATAGAAACACCACTATCAAATATAGAATATCCATGAATAAATAGTTTGAAACAGAAATAAGGTTCGCGAAACTCCAGCACATATAAAACGTCTTTCAAAACTAAAGCGTTGTTTCAAAACATAAAGTAACATCTCCGATTGCAAGGGCCTCGACTTCGCGCGTTTCCCATGGAGATCGTTATCTCGCCATCACTCGACTCCCTGTGTCGCGGGAACCCACGCAGGTGTAACAAACATGATCAACAGCTTTCGTATTTACCCAAGAATGGATAGAACAAGTCGCTAAACATGTTTCCGTTACTAAAGCAAATGGCGTACCTTGAGCATGAGCATTGGGCACTTGGCCTCCAATGCCCGGTCTTGCAAGACTGAAGCACCTACCTCTCCTTTGGCTTCTTTTAAGCCTCGGTGTGAGCATGTTCTTGCTCCCATTACTCCCACTAGTTCCCTCGCCTCTACCACCTTTGGTGCCCTTTTCTTCTTCCATTTTCAAAGGAAAATTTGGGCCCTTGATGTGCTAGCAGGGCATGCTCCTTTACCCATGACTTCCTGCGGCCACGAGATCATTAAGCAAGCGACTAAGTGTATACTCGGTCTTGCTCATGATTGCATTCACGCCGAAAATTCTCAAAAGACTTGGGCGGGTGTTGAGGATGATATCGACCAACCGCCGTCAATACCTCCTCCCAACCGATCAAGACTATCCATGAGATGAGTCGTGTGGGAGACATGTTCATGGACCGAACTTCCTTCTTCCATCTTACGTCAAGATTTCTCTCATTGTGTGGAAGCGAACTATCCGATCCGCTGCCCGAACTTCCTCTCGAGACTTGACGATATTTCGATCGCGTCTACCATCGATCGATGTCGCAGATGCAAGCTTTGGACAACGTAGTCATCATATAACACTTGCCATATTGTTTGACTTATGCCAAAGTGCTGACTCGTTGCTCATTAGTCGATCGTCAATAAGGGCATCGGGTTTGGGAGTAGTGAGAACAAACATGTGTTCTTCAAATGATAAGAACATATTCCATGTTTCGTTTCCACTCGATAAAATTTGGACCGGATAGAGGATTTTGTGCGAGCATATTGATAATCGATTGTAAGAGACATATCGAAAAGTAATGTAAACACATAAGCATACGATCGCACATAATTCGTAACAATAATATTGTAACCTTTTGATAAAACAATATTAATTAAAACCTTGAATCGAGGAATCCACATATAGCCACGCGTGTGGACGTTTACATGAACCCTCGACCGGACTAAAATATACCTTTAGTCGTTTCATTTCAATCCATGTCAACTTATCCTTATGACAAATAAAATTAATGATTGGACCTTACTAGACCACATCACTATCACAAGAAGGGACTTGGCGGGAAGTTGTACTTGAGGTGATGTCTAGCAAAGACCACAATTTAAAATGAAAATGAATTCTTAGAATTGGCATACTCACTAGGACCATACCGCTTCAATCAAATTCCTTTGTTATCTCATTTTAAATCTATCTCTAGAGAACTTATGAAAAATCGCATATACATGCCAGCGTGTGGACGTTTACACTGAAACTCCCACTTCTCAATAGATTAAATTTTTTATTTAGAAATCTCATCCAACAAACTTATGACAAGCGGTGCAAGCAAGCCGCGCGTGTGGACGTTTACTCACAAGTGCATATCACTTTGTTTAGAGATCAAAAGTGGAGGTCTTGACATTTTAATTTAAAATTAATATGTCGGGTTACTTGCTAGTCTTTTGTTTCAAAAGGTTTGTCCATGCAGATCACGTAATCCTAGCATGCTTTTCTATAGAACTCAACATGTAAAACATGCTCATGAATTCTAAAATATGGTTGAAAACGCGATAAACCTAGCATGCTTACTATGCACATCAATCACGAAAACATATAAAATGTTTGTCTACGTAATTTAAACATACATAGCATGCTACTAACGCATAATTTAAACATCCACGACATGCTTTGAACGATAAAAATAAAATAAAATCGTTCATCGCGGCCCACTCGTGGATCCTGTACTTCCCTGCCTAATTTATTACATAAATTTGCAAAGTACAAATCTTGAACTTCGCAGACGCCTCGTGTGCGGACGCACGGATCGGATTCACAAAGCTGGATTTGGGCCAAAATTTGAAAACGGGCCGAAGCGTGGAGCGGGCTGGATCGGGCCAAAAACGGAATCGGGCGAAAAAATGGGTTCGGGCCAAAATCGAGTTCGGTCGAATTTGGGCCGGTCGACTAAGACGGGCTGGGCAGCACGCCAGGCACACCCATGACGCGACCAGCGCCCTCCGCCGCCCTGCCTCGCAAGACACCGCCGAGAACGCTCGGTCGCGCATTGAGGTTTCTAGCGCGAAGATCGCGATGAGCCCGCCGAGTAGGGGTGGAAAGCGGTTCTGTTCGGTTAACCGCACCGATATTTTCGTTTAACCGAACCGAAATTTTCATAAATTTAATAACCGAAACCGAATCGTTTATTAAGTTCGGTTAACCAAAAACCGCATCGGTTAGTGCGGTTCGGTTTTCGGTTAACCGAAAAAACCAAAAATTGCTTTGAGATTACATGAATTTATAAACGACATGTCATAAGATCTGACTTTGCAATCGGATGTGTAAACTTTTCAAATTTTAATGTCCATAAAAAATTCATCCAATATCCATCAATAATTCAAAATAAATCAAAGCAACCAATATAATCCATCAACAAACTATCATGTTCATGCAATGATAATTTGATATATTAAAGTAATTTGATAAATTGATACATTAGAGTAATAGGTTTAACTTTAATTAATATTAGTAATTAGTTTTACAAATTTATAAAAATTAAAATAATTAATAAAATAGAAAAGATTTTGGTTTTAGGTTAATAACCGTTCGGTTATCGGTTAGCGAAAACCGAAAAAATTAAAATATTATATCGTAAACCGAACAAACCGAATATCGGTATACGGTTAACCGAACATAACCGCAGTTTCGGTTCGATTCGGTATTAACCGATAACCAAAACCGTTTCCAGCTTTCTACCGCCGAGCATCGCCGAGGCCTCGCGTGAGATTCGCGACGCCCGCGTCGCCCGTGTTCGCCGTCAGTCGCCGAGCCGCCGCGCCAGCCGATCAAGAAACCGCGCGTTGAGGTTTCCTACGCGAGAATCGCGCCGAGGCCGCCAAGCGCTGCCGAGAATCTCACGCGCGTTGAGGTTTCCGTACGAGAATCGCACCGAGGCCGCCGAGCACTGCCGAGGCCTCGTGCGACATTCGTGCCCCCACGCCGCCGTCGAGGTGCTGTCGCCGTGACCTTCCGGCGCCTACGTCTGTAGCGCCTCCGCTGTTGTCGATGGATCTTTGAGGTTTCTCACGGTCACCGAAGTCTTGTCGAGCCCGACTCGTCGAGGCATGCCGAGCCGCGTCGCCCGTTCTTCGCAAGACCTCGTTGAGGTTTCCACCGCAATCTACCGAGAATCGCCGGTGCCACGCCGCGGCGGCGGTGCGAGGCATCTGTGCTACAACGCGTGGCCCCGCCGCCGGCCACGGAACCGTGCCGCCCGACCGCCCGCGCCGTCGAAGACCTCGCCCCTATTCACCGACGCCGCTGAAACGACGCACGCCGGGCGGCGTGTCTGCGAGCACCGCGCACACTCGGCGTGCCGTCGCCGCCGCACGCCGATCCGCCGTGCGTCCGATTTTCGGTAGTCTCCGTCGTCTAGTTTTCGCGTGCTTTCGTCTTCATTCTTCTTTACGGATAAGATTTACAAAAATCTAATCGACCACGGATTTTCGTGGTGAAAAACAAAATCGATAAAAATAAACGAGCCACGATGAACGCATGTATTCACAATTAATTAATTGCGCACGTTATAATCAACGTGAATTAATCCAACAGAGCCAAGATATTGATCCGGTGCTACGATACCAGTGTGAAATCGATTTTAACCCTCTCCAGGATCTATCTTGGATGTTTAATTCACCATACATTGATTAGATTCCTAGCATGCACCTATATAATTAATTGCAACACGTAGGGTTTTCTCGTGTTAACCTACGAATCTATCGGGGATGAATAGATCAAGACTCGTGCTTTGATCTTTTGGACTATATCCCGGTTGCCTAAACTCCAATGTCGAGTGAGGACAATCTATGGAGAATGCTACAGAAAATCACCTCTTTCTTTTCACTTAATTTTCGAAAATTCTCACTATGTGCATATAGTAATTCTCGAAAATAATGCTTGAGAATTAGCCTTGATTTTCTCTCTCACCTTATATTTATAATGCACTCCTAAATCCTATCTAGATAGGATTTATGCATATCTAATAAATATAATAATATCCTTTAGGATAGAGAGGATCAAGTTAGAGTCCCAGTAGGAATGAGAGAGAGAGGGACGATTTTCTTCCAAGCTACAGTGCGGATGGGCCAGGCCAGGATCAAATGCAAGGAATAAAGATGGGCCTCGAATAAATTAATTATCTTATGTTCAAATTGAACATAAATTAATTCATAAACATTTATTCATGCCACTAGAGAATAAATCTTGACTTACCCTTTATTACCAGAAGGTGGTCGACTTGCACTTAGACTTCACGATCCCGTATTTAAGATATCGACGTTCATTAATTATTTCTGATTACATCGCTTAAAATAATAAATATCTTTAATTCCTTAAGTAGTACCACTTAACCTTATTATTGTACTTGAGATAACTCAACCTGTAGGGTTTAGTACAATAAACCTTTGAGCGCCTTAAGGGGCGTCATCGTCCTAAGCGGATACGGTGACTCGACACGGGTAACTAGCATGACATACAAGCTTCGCCACCACCCAAGATCACGAGAGAATCTTGGGTTATCTTATGTAACCTCACCCATAGCAAGTCAGTGATGGTCAAGAACTCATACTCACCTAATACCTTATCGAGATTTAGATCGGCGTAAGTCTCGAGATCTAGGTTCTTCACGACGATCGATAGAAGAATTCATATCGCGTGATCCATCAATCGTCGAGACGCACCGGCAAGACAGACAAGCAACCAAGTCAAGTCACTTCTTATCACACTACGGCTATACCGACAACTCGTCCTCAAGTTGTCTCGGTGGATACTTTTTATATCTCATTAAGCTTGACCAATCATATGGATCGTGATCTACAACACAATCGTATGATCTAACTTATATATGAGATAAAGGGACATATATATATGCAATCAAGTAAACAATTCAGATAGGAGATTGTAATAGTGGTAACAGGAAACATTGTATACAAGCTCAACCAAACTGCTTTCAGTATAAAAATCCAACATTATCTTCTATACACTGTATGATCTAACTTATATACGAGATAAAGGGACATACATATGCAATCAAGTAAACAATTCAGATAAGAGATTGTAATAGTGGTAACAATAATCATTATATACAAGCTCAACCAAAACTGCTTCCAGTATACAAATCCAACAATCTCCCACTTATACTAAAGCAAACTTTTAGTTTACAATGTGTCTCCTACTAGCTATTACAAACAACCATCACTTTGCTTCTCCCACTTTTACAAAAGTTTCATTTCTAAGTGAGGGGCATCTAGCGCAATCTAAGTCCTCGAACATGCTCATCGTAGACTTTTTGCGGCAGGCTTTTCGTGAATGGGTCAGCTACGTTATTCGCAGTACCAATCTTCTCAATCCGCACATCTCATCGTCTAACGATTTCTCGTATGACATGGTACTTTCTCTCTATGTGTTTTGTCGCCTTGTGCGTCCGTGGTTCCTTCGAGTTTGCCACTGCACCTGAGTTATTACAGTACACTATGATACTCTTGGGCAAACGAGGTACCACATCTAGATCCATGAGGTAGTTCTTGAACCATACCGCCTCCTTAGCAGCCTCCGAAGCGGCTACATATTCGACTTCCATGGTAGAGTCCCTAATGCATCGCTGCTTTGCACTCCGCCAAGATACGACTCATCCACCCAAGGTAAACACATAGCCTAAGGTAGACTTTTTCTCATCACGGTCAGCTTGGAAATCCGAGTCTGAATAACCCAAAGGCATTAGACTATCTGTTTGGTAAACTAACCTATAATCTCTATTTCTTTTCAGGTACTTGAGTATATGTTTACCGCAGTCCAATGTGCTTGTCGAGGTTAGACCGATATCTAGCTACTATGCCTACCGCAGCGTATATCGGCCTCGTACATAGCAATGCGCACATGAGACTTCCCACCGCAGGTTGTAAGGAACTCGTCTCATTTCCACTATCTCCTTTGCGGCCTTGGGCCTCCTCCTTAGATAAAGAAACACCATGTCCAAGGGTAGCAACCTTCTTCGCGGTCTCGCATACTAAAACGAGTAATTACAAGATCAATGTAAGACACTTGAGATAAGCTCAATATTTTCTCTTGATCTCTCAGAACCTTGATCCCAAGAAACGACGCATCTCGTAAGTCTTTCATTTGAAACCGATCGGATATCCAACTCTTTACGCCCCGAGCGAATTCACATTGTTGCGAGTGAAGGATGTCATCTACGTAAAGTGCAAGAAATACCACGTCACCGCTGACATCCAAACGAAACACACAACTTTCGCTAGGCAACCTGGGTAAATCCATAGGACTTTACCACTTCATCAAAGCGTAAGTTCCATGATCGAAGCTTTTGAGTTCATAAATGGACTTCTTAAGCTTCCATACTAGATGCTCTTCACCCTTCACCACATTACCTTCGGGTTGCTACATATAGATGTCTCTACCTTCTTCAAGGTAATCGTTTAGAAAAACGGTTTTAACATACATTTGCCAAACCTCAAGGTTTAGGTGAGCTGCTATGGCTAGAAGAATTCTGATGGACTTGAGCATTACTACGGTGAAAGGTCTCATCGAAACGATGCCCTCAACTGAAAGTGTACCATTTCGCCACAAGCACGGCTTTAAAAGCGAAACTCTCCATCTAAATCTCTTCCTCAGATACCCAATTACTATCTGCGGCTTCCTTGCCATCTCGTAGAGGTGTTTTCTCGTGTACATCCATAGTTGATATGGACTCATTTTCTAAGTCCATAGCGGTGTGCCATGATCTTGCATCGGTGTCTTGTATCGCGTCGATGTATGTCCATGGGTTGATTACTACTACTGTTTCACAGGACTAAATCGAAGATTTATCCACGAACATAAATCGCTCGGGTTGACGAACAACCCTCCCACTCTGACGGCGCCATGGCACAATGGCAACGTGGGTGTAGTAACTCATGGTTCTCTATCTTGCACAACTTGCTGGGTAGGTGCCACTAGTAAGGTCGGTATCTCCAAAGGAACTCGACCAAATTCAATTCTTGAAGTATCTGGTGTTGATCCTTCCCCCTAGACACGACATCTCGCACTCGCCTAATCGATGGTGGAATACGATCATCTTCTAATTCTTGAGTATGATTTCAACTTTGGATTTATGGTTTTACATGTAGTCCTCTTCTAAGAATCGGGGGTTAGTGTTAATAACGACCTTATGATTCTTAGGAATATAGAAATAACCACATTTCGTTCCCCTAGGATAACCAATAAATAGCATTGCTTCGGATCTAGCCTCCAACTGTCGACTTTCTTGTTCAAAGACACGTGATGGGTGTCCCATATCCTTATATGACTTAAACTAACTGCATACCAAACCATAACTCGAAAAGGGTCTTGTAGATCGACTTGGACGGTACTAGATTGAGCAAATATGCCGTTGTTTTTAAGGCATACCCCAGAACGAAATAGACAATGTTGAATAGCTCATCATAGATCTAACAATTTCTAAGAGAGTCTTATTTCTTCACTCTGACACACCATTTTGTTGTGGTGTGCCGGTGTAGTGAGTGGGGAGGTAATCCCACACTGCACCAAATAGTCCATGAACTCGTTACTGAGGTATTCGCCACCGCGATCGCACCGCAGATGACTTGATACTCTTACCTAGCTTTGTCTCCACTTACGCCTTAAATTCTTTGAATTTCTCAAAGCATTCTGACTTGTGGTGAGCGGTATACATATTCGCACTTTTGAGTAATCGTCGATGAAAGTGACAAAATACTGCACCTCCACGAGCTTATGTGGAAATTGGTCCCACATGTGTCGAATGGACTAGCTTCAACACTTCCTTGGCTCTATACCCCTTCGCTTTGAAGGGTCTGGTCGACATCATACAGGATTCGCAGACTGGGAACGGAGTGATCGTAATTTCACCCAACGCCCATTCTTAGCGGTCCTTGGATCCTATTTAGATTGATGTGGCCTAATCTAAGATGCTGAAAAGAAATGTGGTGTCATCTAGCGAAGAAATCTTTCTCATCTTAAGGTTTGATGTAGATGCAATATAATTAAAGGTATTATGTTCAAGATAAATAGTATAAAGCTTAATTATATAAAGTGCCACCACGTATAACCCGTCATTTCTTATGATAGAAACACCGATATCAAAATAACGTAATATCCATGTATAAATAGTTTGGAAACCGAAATAAGGTTTCGACGAAACTCCGGCACATATAAAACATCTTTTAATACTAAAACTATTCTATCAAAACATAAAGAAACATCTCCGACTACAACGGCTTCGACTTTCACCGTGTTTCCCATGGAGATCGTTATCTCGCCATCAAACAGCTCCCTTGTCCGCAGGAACCCCTGCAAGGTGTAACAAACATGATCAGTCGCACCCGTATCTACTACCCATGAATGAGTAGAACAAGTTGCTAAGCATGTTTCTGTTACTAAAGCAAATGGCGTACCTTGAGCCTTGAGCATGGGGCACATAGCCTTCCAATGCCCAATCTTGCCGCACTTGAAGCACCTACTCCTCTTCTTTGGCTTTTTCAAGCCTCCGGTGGCAACTATGTTCTTACTCCCACTGATTCCCTTGCCTTTACCACATTTGGTACCCCTTTTTCTTCTTCCACTTTTCAATGGAAAATTTGGGCACTTAGATGAGCTAGCAAGGGCATGTGCTCCTTTTCCCATGACTCTTTCCACGGTCACGAGATCATTTAGCAACTGACTAAGTGTATACTCGGTCTTGCTCATGATCGCGTTCACGCGAAAATTCTCAAAAGACTTGGGCTGTGTGTTTAGGATGATATCGACCTTGGCTTCGCCGTCGATACCTCCTCCCAACTGACCAAGACTATCCATGAGATGAGTCATGTGGTAGACATGTTCATGGACCGAACTTCCTTCTTCCATCCTACACGCCAAGATTTCTCTCATTGTGTGGAAACGGACTGTCCGATCCGAATGCCCAAACTTACTCTCCAGACTTGACCATATTTCAGTCGCGTCTACCATCGACTGATGCTGCAGCTGCAAGCCTTTGGACATAGTTGTCATCATATAACATTTGGTCATATTATTTGACTTATGTCAATGTCTGCTTGACTCTCACTGGTCATTCGTCAATGCGTCAATAAGGGCATCGGGTTTGGTAGTAGTGATAACAAACTTGTGTTCTTCTGCAATAAGAACATATTCCATGTTTCGTTTCCACTCGATAAAATTTGGACCGGATAGAGGATTTTGTGCGAGCATATATTGATAATCGGTGTAAGAGACATATCTGAAAAGTAATACAAACACATAAGCATACAATCGCACATAATTCGTAACTATAATATTGCAACATTTTGATAAAACAATATTAATGAAACCTCCAATCACCCAAGGAATCACACATACAAGTCATGTGTGTGGACGTTTACACATGAACCCTTCGACCAGACTAAAAAATACCTATTAGTCGTTTAATTTCAATCCATGTCAACTTATCCTTACGACAAATGAAATTAATGATTGGACCTTACTAGACCACATCACTATCACAAGAAGGGATTTCACGGGTAGTTGTACTTGAGGTGATGCCTAAGCAATGACCACAATTTTGACAACAGATAATGAATTCTTAGAATTGGCATATTCACTCGGACCATACCGCTTCCAATTCAAAATCTTTTGTCATCTCATTTTAAATCTATCTCTAGAGAACTTATGTAAATCGCATATGCAAGCCACACGTGTGGACGTTTATACATGAAACTCCCACTCTTAATAGATAAAATGTTTTGTTTCGAAATCTCATCTAACAAACTTATGATAAGCAGGTGCAAGCAAGCCGCGTGTGGACATTTACTCATGCGGTCGTACCACTTTGTTTAGAGATCAAAAAGTGGAGGTCTTGACATTTTAATTTAAAAATTAATATGTCGGGTTTCTTGCTTAGTCTCTTGTTTCAAAAGGTTTGTCCATGCAGATCAAGTAATCCTAGCATGCTTTCTATAGAACTCGACATGTAAAACATGCTCGCAGAATTCTAAAACATGCTTCAAAACATGATAAACCTAGCATGCTTGCTATACGCATCCAATCACGAAAAGATATTAAATGTTTATTTACATAATTAAACATACATAGCATGCTTCTGCATAATTTAAACATCCACGACATGCTTTGAGCGATAAAATAAAATAAATTAGTTCATCGGCCCACTCGTGGATCACTTGATTCTACCTAATTTATTACATAAATTTGCAAATCTGAGATCTTCAAAAATCTCAAAAATGGGCCTCGGCGGGTGCAGACGGACTCGTCAAAACTTGATTTGGGCGAAAATCTAAAAGCGGGCCGAGCGAGTGGAATGGGCAGGTGCGGTGAGAAATTTCAAAGCGGTCGAAAATCGGGTTTGGGCAGCGGGCGGTCGGCCCAAGATGGGTCGAGGCCATGCGCTAGGGCATAGCCCATAACTGCACGCCAAGCCATCCATCCGCCGCCTTTACCGTTTTCGTCGCATATGCGTCCCTCCTAACCGAAGGCATTGTCGAGTCGCCGAGGAGCGCGCCACGGCTCGCCGAGAAGTTGTCAAGGCAGACTCACGAGAATTGTGCGCTGGTGCGCGCAATAAGCACACCCAATCACGCGCAATCTCGCCCAGCCCACCCGGAAGGCTGCCGGGGCGGCTAACTGTCAGTGGTATCCCAATGACTGTTGGCGACTTCGCGTGCGACCCGCCGAGGTTGTCGAAACCTTTGCTCCGCGCGACCGCCCTGGGTTGCGAAGTCTTCTACGTGACCCGCCGAGGCTCTGCGAAGACTCAGCGCGCCTGCGCTCATCGTCGAGGCGTGCCGAGGCGTCACGCTGAGAAGCAGCATGCCTGCCGCACGGGCGCCAGCGCCGCCGAGAGCTCCCATCGTGCTCGTCGGCGCCGGCCGAGGGCTCCTTCCGTGCGCCTGTTCACCCGATGCCGCGAGCTCGCGGCGTCTTGTCGGCGGCATGCTACGGCGTCGAAGCGCGCCTGGCGTGCCGTCACTGCGCGCCTCGTGCACGCGTCCGACCGGTTAACCTCCGTCGCACCGCGGCGGGTCTTCATCGTCTCGTTCTTCGTGTTCTTCGTCTTCGTTCGCCGTTTCTGGATGAGATTTACAAGAAAAAATCTAATCTAACCACAGATTTTCTCATGGTGAAAATCGAAATCCGACAAAAAATAAAACGAGCCACGATGAACGACAGATCCACAATTAATTAATTGCGCACGTAATAATCAAACGTGAATTAATCCAACAGAGCTAAGATCACGATCCCGGATCGTACCAATTGTAAGAAAAATCTGATTTTAACCCCCTCTCGATGATCTATCTTGGATGTTTAATTCATCATACATTGATTATTTACCTAGCATGCATCTACATAATTAATTGCAACACATAGGTGTTTTCTCGGGTTCACCTGCGAATTTGTCTGACAAGGAATTGGATCAAGACTCGTGCTTTGATCTTCTGGACTGTATCCCGTTTGCCAAAACTCCAATGCCGAGCGAGAGCAATCTATGGAGAGTACTACATAAATTCCCCTTTATCATTCCTTGAAAAATTTCAAAATCCCAACTATGAATAGTGTAGTTTTGAAAGTTTCTCACTAAGGATTAACTTTTTGATTTTCTCTCACCTTATATTTATAATGCAACCCTAGATCC
Source organism: Salvia rosmarinus (assembly GCA_036937905.1). Lineage (NCBI taxonomy): Eukaryota > Viridiplantae > Streptophyta > Magnoliopsida > Lamiales > Lamiaceae > Salvia > Salvia rosmarinus. The sequence goes on from CM072814.1 coordinate 16,756,557, forward strand.
TATTAGGATAGGATCTCTGCATATCTAATAAATATAATCATATCTCTTGGATAGAGAGGATCAAAATAGAATCCGTAAGATACTCTTATTGAAGGGGCGAATTCCTTAGCGATCCGAGGCTCGATGGGCCGGCCAGGGATCAAATCAAGGAATAAAGATGAGCCTCAAATAAATTAATTATCTTATGTTCGGCCCGTAATATAAATTAATTCATAAACATTTATTCATGCCACTAGAGAATAAATGCCGACTTACCCTTTATTTCGAAGTTGAGTCGGGGCTTGCACTTGACTTCACGAACCCCGTATTTAAGATATCGCGCGTCCATTAATTATATATAAGCGTTACATTTGCTTAAAATAATTAATATCTTTAATTCCTTAAGTAGTACCACTCAACCTTATTATTGTACTTGAGATAACTCAACTGCGAGGGTTTAGTACAATAAACCTTTTGAGCTCCTTAAGGGGCGTCATCATCCTAGCGGATACGGTGACTCGATACGGGTAACTAGCATGATATACAAGCTTTGCCATCATCGAGATCACGGAGAATATTAGGTTAACTCATGTAACCCTCACCCATGACAAGTCGAAGTGATGGTGGATTACTTATACTACCTAATACCTTATCGAGGTTTAGAACAACGTAAAGTCCTTTGAGATCTAGGTTCTTCACGTTGTGGTCAGATAGAAGAACTCATCTTACTGTGATCACTCAATTCGTCATATTCGTACCAGTATAGACAAGCAACCAAGTCAAGTCACTTCTTATCTATACCGCAGCCTATACCGACAACTCATCCTAAAGTTATCTCAACTGTGATCCTTTTTATATCTCATTAAGTTTGACCATCATACAGACTTATGTGATCTTATACACACTGTATGAAATAACTTATATACGAGATAAAAGGACATGCATATGCAATCAAGTAAACAATTCAGTTAAGAGATTGTAATCGTGGTAACAGGAATCATTGTATACAAGCTCAACCAAAACTGCTTCCAGTATATAAATCCAATAATCTGCCACTTATACTAAAGCAAACTTTTAGTATACAATGTGTCTCTAATAGCTATTACAAACAACCATCACTTTGCTTCTCCCACTTCTACAAAAGTTTCCTTTCTAAGTGGGGCCATCTTCAGGCAATCGAGTCCTCGAACATGCTCATCAGAGACTTTTGCGGCAGGCTTTTCGTGAATGGGTCAGCTAGGTTATCCAAGTACCAATCTTCTCAATCCATACGTCTCCTCGTCTAACGATTTCTCGTATGACATGGTACTTTTCTCTATGGGTTTTGTGGCCTGTGCGTCCGCATGATTCCGCCGAGTTTGCCATCGCACCCGAGTTATCACGAGACACTATGATACTCTTGGGCAAGCGAGGTACCACATCTAGATTGAGGTAGTTCTTTAACCATACCGCTCCTTAGCAGCCTCACGGCGGCTACATATTCTACTTCCATGGTAGAGTCCCTAATGCATCATTGCTTTGCACTCCGCTAAGATACGGCTCCTTCACCCAAGGTAAACACATAGCTTGAGGTAGACTTTTTCTCATCACGGTCAGCTTGGAAATCCGAGTCTGAATAACCTTTCAGACTATCTGCTTGGTAAACTAGCATATAATCTCTAGTCCTTTTCATGTACTTGAGTATATGTTTTACCGCAGTCCAATGTGCTTATCCAGGGTTAGACTGATATCTAGCTATGATAAACACACTTTTTACTAGTTTAATAATGATATATTATGATGAATGTAGATCAGTTTAAGTGTGTTTATATAGTTGATATTATGTTCTTAGCTTTCTTGAGAAGATACTGCTCTTGGGGTTCCTCTTTGGTGTTTTGTAGGTTTTTCAGGTGATATCGATGCACATGGAAAATATCATATGAAATGGATATGAAAATTAAGGATGTAAAAATTTTACAATGTTAAAGAGTATCTCGATAGGAGTCCATAGGCGCAAACATATCGCGATTCGGAGTTTGAACGCGAGAGAACAGAGCGAAGCAATGAAGTCGCAAGCTGGTAGCGACCACCCTAGCGGTCGCGGTGGCATGATTTCAGCCTAAAAGCCGCATAGCTAGCGACCATGCTAGCGACCTTGAGCCCGACCGCTAGGCCGGTAGCTGGCTGGCGAATTAGGGTTCGGCCATTGCCTATATATATCCCTAGGCATCCTTTGGCGCCCCCAATCTCTTTTCACACGTTTTAACCTAGTTTTTAACTTATTTTCATTCTTGTTCTTCAATTTCATAGTATAGCTTTAGATTATTTACATTCCAGACTTTAGATTCCTGCAAGCTGTCAGTTTATTTACGGATCGAAGTTGTTACATTCCACATCGTGGATTCATACGGTTTATTCGTTTCAATTCAGTTTATGTTCAATTTATTTAATTCTTGTTTTGTTATTTCAATTATGAGTAGCTAATTTCCATATTGATCCTAGGGTTTGTATGTCTGACTAGATTCGTATGATTTATCTGTTGATACTGCTTTGCCTTCCGTCATAGATTTGTGATTCAAGGAGGTTAATTTTATGTGTTAATTTCTGATCAATTTTAATGCATATCTAGTTGCCAGTTGAATGCTTAACAGTTTTAGTTGTCAATCGATCTTGAATGCAAAATACGGGTAAGCCTTGTGTCGTAACTAAGATAGGAACATCCGTAGGAAGCATATTTTTTGTGAGCTTTTTGGAGTTACTAGTTTCCACCTTGAGACATAACAGTAATAGGTGAATTAGTAATCTACATCCATAATTATCGTAACTGAAATTGATGGTTACTTATGTGATCTTCCATCTTTGACTGGATTAAATTGGTTAACAGATTAATAGGTTGATTGTGTGAATCTGGTTAGGTTAAATACATCACTAGGATCAGTCTTTCATATCTGAGTTCATTCATATTTTATTTGTGCCTAGTTCTTTAATCATCTCTCTTGATATCATTGCACGGATAATAATCAAGATTACGTGTTAATTATTCTTTGTGTTTTCAATATCGGTCTCTCGTGGATCGATATAATACTTCTTTTTTTACTATCATTATTTTGGTAGAAATTATAGCGATCAAATTTTGCGCTCGTTCGGGGCTGTGTAGATTGCATAGTGATAATTTTCTGAATTATTGTTATTAATTCAGGCTTTAAAAAATAAAAAAAAATAAAAAAATAATTGAGCTTTGCTTGGTTTGATCTTGTTTTTGTCTTCTTTTGCAGTGCATGATTATAAGGTCTCAGCGGAAAGAAATTCTTCCATTAGACCCTGAAATTGAAAAATCGCACAAGAAAGAAAGAAGACAAGGAATGGCAGATAGACACCCGCAAGGGCATGATCGGATGGCTGAGATGGAGGAGATGTTAGCTGCGATGCAACGCAAAATGGCGCTACATAATCAAATGGGTCAAGTTGGAGGTCGAGCATAATCCCTACCGCTAAACCACATGTATAGACCACCGACGGATCAGTTCCAAGGTGGAGGATGGGGGCTGAACGTCAATGCCAATAACTTTGGGTTAAATCTTGCCCTCATTAGCATGATACAATCGGAGCAGTTTGGGGGAGGGGTTACTGAAGATCCCAATGCACACTTGGAGGCATTCCTGGACATATGTGATACGATCAAGCAAAATGGAGTGCCAGCTGATGCCATCCGGATGCGGATGTTTGTATTCTCGTTGAGGAGCCAAGCGAAAGAATGGTTCAAGAGCTTGGACAGATCAAGAATCACTACATGAGAGCAATTGTGCAAGAAATTTCTTTCCAAATGCTTCTCACTTGCCAAGGCTCAGAGGATCATTGCTGAGATCTCCCATTTTGCACAACTGGGAGATGAGTCGTTGTTTGAGGCCTGGGAGCGATTCAGAAACCTGCTCTGAAAGTATCCAAAGCATGTGTTTCAACTAAAAGTAATCTCTTAATTGAATCATAATCGAATGAGGTGATTGTAGAGGAAAGTTAACCCAAGTCGCTCTCAAGGAAAACTTAAAGGGCTTATCGTTCATATCGCACATAAAGCGGTAAATTCTAAACACTCTAATACCAGCGGGTTTTGGAACAAACGGAAATTGAATAGTGAAAGGAAATATAAATTAAAGCAATCTAACTAGGAGTTGTCAATCCCTAGGCGAGAACCTACGAAACACGGATGCGAAGCTAGCGTGAAACAAACTAGGCTAGATCATCAAGCGAGGAAACAATAAAATTCAGCGTAAAGAGATTGACATACTATTAACTTCCAATATCAATTGCATAGAGCGTAATTTATCGAATGCCAAAAGAAATAGAATTAATTGAAAAACAACAATTCAATATCAAGTATGTAATTAAATCCAACAACAATCTCAAAGCATCAAATATCATCTATGAAATTCAATCCAACAATAATCTCAAAGCAAAACACGTAAATAATCAATGAAATTCAACAGGTTTCATAAAACAAAGTGCATAAATTGAAAGGGTGAAGAACAAGAATTAATACTCTAATATTGTTTCTATCTCTGTCGTCGACGGAAAGCTCACGGAAAATTGGAATGAAACGGTACACGTGGATGGAAGAAAAAAAAAAAGAAGGCGAATGACCTAACTTCATGATGCGCGTATATATATATTAAGTGAGTGAGCGTCGGTTGTGGATGAGAGAGCGCTGAGTGGAGGCTTCTGTTCCCAAAGTGAGCGCTGGTTGAAATCGAGCGCCAGTTGTGGGAGGCGTTTTGTTTGGAGCTTGAGCGCCGGTTGAAATCAAGCGCCCGATTGTGGGGCGTTACGTATTGAATATGAGTGCCGGTTCGGTGGCGAGCACGGGTTGTTGAGAGCGAGAGGAAGAGCGAGGAGGTTGGCGCACGAGGAGGGAGGAGGAGTGGCGTCGCCGGTTATAGGTGAGATGGCTCACTGGCGTGAGAAAGAAACGAGCGCCTGCTGGGAAGAGATGGTGCTCGCGGCATGAGAAAAGAAGGCGCCGCGATGGGAAGAGATGGCGCCGAGCAGCAGGCGGTGAACCCGCTCGGCCGGCCTGAACGGCACTCACCATGCTGAAAGCGGTCTGAAGGTGCCCGGCGCCGGCGGGTCAGACAGAGCGCATTACGCGCGACTTTGAAAAAATGCTCCGTTCTCTCTCGTCCGAACTCCGAATTACGATCTGTTTGGGTCTACGAACTCGTATCGAGATGATCTTAAATATATGTTAGCTCTTACCAGATATAATTCATCCTATTTGATACCGTGTTTCTACAAAATATCAAAACAAACCAAATAAGTCTGAATCGATAAATACTAATCAAAACGACGACATAAATAGAACAAACCATGGGAAACAACATGCACAAAGATATGAAGAATAAGCACAAAATCATATTAAACAACTCCCACACACTTATCCATTTGTTTGTCCTCAAGCAAAGTCTATACTAATAAGAATAGAAAAATAACTCATCCACTTCACTCTTAGTCCAATCCATCAAACCCCTTTTGTCTTTCCCCCAAACTTGGTGAATACATATTCAAAGTTAACGTGAAACAAATCTAAGATTGTGAGGGGTGTCAAATAAACAAGAAAGTAATTTTTGCTCAAACCCAACTCTCCGCTAGGGGTGAATTAACTAAAGTGGTCACCTTTAGCAACAAGTTTCTTATGAAAACACAAAGAAAGTATTAACAGATTTTGGAACAATGTTCGAAAGGTGAACTCTCGATGAACTCGAGTCTCCTATCGTGGTTTCCCATGCCCATTTAACGATTTAAGAGAAAGATGGGCAGAATCTCATCCTCCATTTCAACAATCTCAACAATTTATTGGATTTTGCATTCTCTTTTTTTATTTATTTATAATAAATGTAATGAAACAAGTATATAGATAACCACACTGTTAACACTACCCCTAGTATTAGTCGGACAAATCACGTCAATAACCCCTGATTTAAGATCAATCCACACAATCTCATCAATTCACTGATGGGAAATTTGAATTTAACCCTTTCCCGAGGATCTATCTTGGATGTTTAATTCACCATTCATTGATTATATTCCTAGCAAGCGTTTATATAATTAATTGCAACACGTAGGAGTATTCTCGTGTTTACCTTTGAATCTGTCGGGGATGAGCAGGATGAGCGGATCGAGACTGGGTGCTTTGATCTTACGGGTATCCGGTTACCCAATCTCCAACGTCGGTGAGGGCGATCTATAGAGAATGCTAAAGAAAATCACCCTAATCCCTCTTGGCACAATTTTTGAGAATCACTCTCCAAAACCTTATGGAGACTCATGAAAAATAGGTTAGGATAATTGTGAGGATTAACCTTGATCTTATCTCTTACCTTATATTTACAATGCATTACCATAATCCTATTAGGAAAGGATCCATGCATATCCCATAAATATAATAATATCCTTATGGATAAAGAGGATCAAATCCTTGCCATTAGAGGATAGGGGGCTCTGATTTTCACTGTGCTACAGGCCTGGATGGGCCAGCCCAGGGATCAAATGCAAGGAATAAAGATGAGCCTCAAATAAATTAATTATCTTATGTTCACCCTTAACATAAATTAATTTATAAACATTTATTCATGCCACTAGAGAATAAATGTTGACTTACCCTTTATTACCAAAGGTGAGTCGGGCTTGCACTTAGACATTCTGAATCCCGTATTTAAGATATCATACGTCCATTAATTATTTAGAGCATTACATTGCTTAAAATAATTAATATCTTTAATTCTTAAGTAGTACCACTCAACCTTATTATTGTGCTTGAGCTAACTCAACTGCGGGGTTTAGTACAATAAACCTTTCGAGCTCATAAGGGGACGTCATCATCCTAAGCGGATACGGTGACTCGTCTGAGATAACTAGCATGACATACAAGCACCGCCACCACCCGAGATCGGAGAATATTGGGTTAGAACATATAATTCTCACCCATAACAAGTCAAAGTGATGGTCACCACTCATACTCACCTAATACCTTATCGAGGTTTAGATCTTCGTAAGTCACCGAGATCTTGGTTCTTCACGACGGTCGGATAGAAGAACTCATCTCACCGTGATCCATCATTACATCGAGGCATACCGGCAGACAAGCAACCAAGTCAAGTCACTTTATCTATACATGACTTTCATACCCACAACTCGTCCTCGAGTTGTCTCGGTGTGAAACTTTTATATCTCATTAAGCTTGACCAATCATACGGACTTACGTGATCTTCTACACACTGTATGATCTAACTTATATATGAGATAAGGGACACGATATATGCAATCAAGTATTCAATTCGAGATAGGAGATTGTAATAGTGGTAATAGGAAACATTGATACAAGCTCAACCATACCGCTTTCAAAGATACAATCCAACAATCTCCCACTTATATACTAAAGCAAACTTTTAGTATACAATGTGTCTCTACTAGCTATTACAATAAAACCATCACTTTGCTTCTCCCACTTATACAAAAGTTTCATTTCTAAGTGGGTGCCATCAAACATAATCCGAGTCCTCGAGCGTGCGCACGTCAGACTTTTGCGCAGTGCTCTTGTGAATGAATCCGCTAGGTTATCCGGGTACCAATCTTCTCAATCCGCACATCTCCTCGTCTAACGATTTCTCGTATGACATGGTACTTTTTCTCTATGGGTTTTGTCGCCTTGTGCGTCCATGATTCCTTCGAGTTTGCCTCTGCACCTGAGTTATCACAGTAAACTATGATACTCTTGGGCAAACCAGGTACCACACCTAGATCCATGAGGTAGTTCTTGAACCATACAACCTCCTTAGCGACCTCACGAAGCTGCCACGTATTCGGCTTCCATGGTAGAGTCCGCAATGCATCGCTTTGCACTCCGCCGGGATACGGCTCCACCTCCCAAGGTAAACACATAGCCGAGGTAGACTTTTTCTCATCACGGTCGACTTGGAATCCAGTGCAGATAACCCAAAGGCATTAGACTATCTGCATGGTAAACCACCATAATCTCGAGTCCTTTTCGGTGCTTGAGTATATGCTTTCTTGCGATCAATGAGCTTGTCCAGGTTAGGCGATATTCAGCTACTATGCCTACCGCATAGAAGATATCGAGCCCTCGTACATAGCATTGCGTACATGAGACTTCCTACCGGCGGAAGTGTAAGAACTTTCTCATTTCTATCTCCTTTACGGTCATAGGTGATCGCCTCCCCAGAATAAAGGAACGCCGTATCGAAAGGTAGCAATCCTTTCTTGGCGGTGCAGATACTAAAACGAGTAATCACAAGATCAATGTAAGACGCCCGAGATAAGCTCAACATTTTCCTCTTGCGATCTCGGTAAACCTTGATCCCAAGAATATGCGCTGCGTCCTAAGTCTTTCATTTGAAAGCGATCGGATAACCAACTCTTTACGCCCCGATAACAACTTCACATTGTTGCCAACTAGAAGAATGCCATCTACATAAAGTGCAAGAAATACCACATCACCGTTGACATCTAAGCGATACACATAACTCTCGCTAGGCAACCGGGTAAATCCATAGGATTTCACCACTCGTCAAAGCGTAAGTTCCGTGATCGTGAGGCTTGCTTAAGCCCATAAATGGACTTCTTAGCTTCCATACTAGATGCTCTTCACCCTTCACCACATAACCTTCGGGTTGCATATAGATGTCTCTACCTTCCTCAAGGTAACCGTTTAAGCGGTTTTCACGTCCATTTGCCAAACCTCTAGGTTCAAGTGGCTGCTATGGCCGTAAGAATTACGATGGACTTGAGCATTGCTACGGCGAAAAGGTCTCATCGAAATCGATGCCCTCGACTGAGTGTACCTTTTCGCCACAAGCACGGCTTTAAAAGCGAAACCTCTCCATCGAATCTCTCTTCCTCAGTATACCCACTTACTACCTATGGCTTCCTTGCCATCCGGTAGAGGTGTCTTTTCAGACATCCATAGTTGTTATGCTCTCAATTTCTAAGTCGATAGCGGTGTGCCATGATCTTGCATCAATGTCTTATAGACTCATTTGTATGTCCATGGGTCGATTATTGCTGCTCGCTTCACTCGACTAAATCGAAGATTCACCCACGAACATAAATCGCCGGGTTGACGAACAACCTCCCACTCACGACGAGGTGCTACAGCACAATAGGCAGTGGGTGCGATAACTGTGGTTCTCTATCTTGCACAACTTGCTGGGTAGGTACCACTTGTACGGTCGGTATCTCCAGTGGAACTCGACCCACTTCAATTTCTTGAAGTATCTGGTGTCGATCCCTCCCACTAGACTCGACATCTCGTACCTTTGGCCTAATCGGTGGTGGAATACGATCATCTTCTAATTCCTGAAGAATGATTTCAACTTTGGATTTATGGTTTGTCATATAATCCTCTTCTAAGAATCGGGCATTAGTGCTAATAATGACCTTCTGATCCTTAGGACTATAGAATAAACCACCTTTCGTTCCTCTAGGATAGCCAATAAATAGCCTTGCGTCGGATCTAGCCTCCAACTTGTCAGCCTTCTTGTTCAGCACATGTGCTGGACTGCCCCATATCCTTATGTGGCTTAAACTAGGCTTGCGCCCAAACCACAACTCGAAAGGGGTCTTTTCGACTGACTTGGATGGTACTAGATTCAGCAAGTATGCCGCCGTTTCTAAGGCATACCCCCAGAACGAAATAGGCAATAGTTGCATAACTCATCATTGATCTAACCATTTCCAAAAGAGTCCTATTTCTTCGCCCGACACACCATTTTGTTGTGGTGTGCCGGTGTAGTCTTGTTGGGAGGTAATCCCACACTTTACTAGATAGTCCATAAACTCGTTCTCGAGGTATTCGCCACCGCGATCAGACCCATGATGACTTGATACTTTACCAAGCTTCGTCTCCACTTCCGCCTTAAACTCTTTGAATTTCAAAGCATTCAGACTTGCGGTGAGCGGTATATGTATCCGCACCTTGAGTAATCGTCAATGAAAGTGATAAAATACTTGTACCCTCCACGAGCTTGTGTGGACATCGGTCCCACAAGTCGAAATGGACTCGCTCAATACTTTTTGGCTCTATAACCCTTCGCTTTGAAGGGTCCGGGTAGACATCTTTCCTTTAATGAGGATTAAGAGGCGGGAGCAGAGTGCTGCTAGATTACCCAACGCTCCATTCTTAGCCAGTCTTTGGATCCTATTTAGATTGATGTGACCTAATCTAAGATGCCAGAGAAATGTGGTGTCGTCTTGCGAAGAAAACTTTCTCTTTTTAGGGTTTGTAGATGATGCAACATAGTTATAGGTATTATGTTTTGCATAAATAGTATAAAGCGAATTATATAATGTGCCTACACAGATAACTTCGTCATTTCTTATGATAGAAACACCACTATCAAAAATAATAGAATATCCATGAATAAACAATTTCGAAACAGAAACAAGGTTCCGTCGAAAATCCGGCACATATAAAACGTCTTTTAAAACTAAAGCTGTTACTCTCAAAACATAAAGTTACATCTCGACCGCAACGGCCTCGACTTTCGCTGCGTTTCCCATGGAGATCGTTATCTCGCCATCACTCGCCCTCCCTTGTGCGCAGGAACCCACCGCAGGTGTAACAAACATGATCGATCCTTTTGTGTCTACTACCCAAGAATGGGTAGAACAAGTCGCTAAACATGTTTAGTTACTAAAGCAAATGGCGTACCTTGAGCCTTGAGCATAGGGCTCTTGGCCTTCCAATGCCCGATCTTGCCGCTTGAAGCACTTGCCCCTCTCCTTTGGCTTCTTTAAGCCTCCGGTGGCATGCATGTTCTTGTTCCCATTACTCCCACTATTTCCCTTGCCTCTACCACCTTTGGTGCCCCTTTTTCTTTTTCCATTTTTCAACGGAAAATTTGGGCCCTAGATGTGCTAGCAAGAGCATGTGCTCCTTTACCCATGACTCCTTCCGCGGCCACGAGATCATTAAGCAACTGACTAAGTGTATACTCGGTCTTGCTCATGATCGCATTCACGCGAAAGTTCTCAAAAGACTTGGGCAGTGTGTTGAGGATGATATCTACCTTGGCTTTGCCGTCAATACCTCCTCCCAACTGATCAAGACTATCCATGAGATGAGTCATGTGGGAAACATGTTCATGGACCCAACTTCCTTCTTCCATCTTACACGCCAAGATTTCTCTCATTGTGTGGAAGCGGACTGTCCGATCCGACTGCCCAAACTAACTCTCGAGACTTGACCATATTTCGATCGTGTTCACCATCGACCGATCTTTGCTGTACAAGCATTTGGACATTGTAGTCATCATATAGCATTTGGCCTTATTGTTCGACTTATGCCAAAGTTTGCTTGACTCTCGCTGCTCATTAGTCGATGCGTCAGGAAGGGCATCGGGTTTAGGAGTAGTGAGAACAAACATGTTCTTAGCGATAAGAACATATTCCATGTTTCATTTCCACTCGATAAAATTCGGACGGATAAGGGATTTTGTGCGAGCATATTGATAATCGATTGTAAGAGATATATCACGAAAAGATAATGTAAACACATAAGCATACGATCGCACATAATTCGTGAACAAAAATATTGTAACCTTTTGATAAAACAATATTGATTGAAACCTCCAATCGCCCAAGGAATCCCATATGCAAGCGGCAGCGTGTGGACGCTAGACATGAACCCCTCGACTGGACTAAAATATACCTTTTATTCGTTTAATTTCAATCCATGTCAACTTATCCTTATGACAAATGAAATTAATGATTGGACCTTACTAGACCACATCACTATCGCAAGAAGGGACTTCATGGAAGTTGTACTCGATGTGATGTCTAAGCAATGACCACAATTTTAACAATGAGAAATGAATTCTTAGAATTAGCATACTCACTCGGACCATACCGCCCAATTCAAATTCTTTTGTTATCTTCTTTTAAAAACTATCTCTAGAGAACTTATGAAAATCACACATGCAAGCAGCGTGGGGCGTTTACATGAAACTCCCACTTTCAATAGATTTAAAAGGTTTTATTTAGAAATCTCATCTAACAAACTTATGATAAGCGCGCAAGCAAGCCACGCTGTGGACGCCGTTTACAAACGGTCGTCTCACTTTGTATAGAGATCAAAAGTGGAGGTCTTGACATTTTAATTTTAAAATTAATATGTCGGGTTACTTGCTTAGTCTTTTGTTTCAAAAGGTTTGTCCATGCAGATCACGTAATCCTAGCATGCTTTTCTATAGAACTCAACATGTAAAACATGCTCGCAGTAATTCTAAGATATGGAAAACGCGATAAACCTAGCATGCTTACTATGCGCATCCAATCACGAAAACATATAATATGTTTGTTCACGTAATTTAAACATACATAGCATGCTCTTGCATAATTTAAACATCCACGACATGCGATGAAAGATAAAAATAAAATAAAACTTTCATCGTGGCTCACTCGTGGAACTCGCACTTTCGCCTAATCTATTACATAGAATTGCAAAGTACGGATCTTTAACTTGAAAAGCAGGCCTCGCAAGGCGGGCACGGACGGATTCGTCAAAACTAGATTCGGCCGGAGCGGTTGGAGCGGGCCGGATCGGTTCAAAATGCGGAATCGGGCCAAAAATCGTATACGAAGGCCGAAAACGGGTCGGGCGAACCGGGTCGGGTCGACCCGAACAAACGGGCGGGTCGAGAATAAGGTCTGGGCGTGCGCTGAGGCACAGCCCATGCGCTGGCCAGAACCGCCGCCGCCACCTGCGCGTCAACCTTTTGACCTTTTCTCGAAAAACGTGCCATGCAAAACTGAAGCTTAAAAAGGCGGGGTATTACATCCCTCCCTCCTTATAAAAATTTCGTCCTCGAAATTTCAAACACGTGGAGAAAACAACTCAGGGTACTGAGCCCTGAACTTGTCTTCCAACTCCCACGTAGCTTCCTCCTCTCCGTGGTGATTCCACAACACTTTCACCAACTAATCGCTTGTTCCTCAACTCCTCGACTTCTCGTTCCAAGATAGCCTTTGGTCTCTCCTCGTAACTCGGATCACGAGCAAGAACCACTTGGTCATGCTTGATCAGTGTTTTGGGTCCAACACGCACTTTCTCGGTGAGAAGCGTGAAACACGCCATGAACATCTCCGATGCTAGGCGGCAAAGCTAACCTATAGGCAACGGGCCTATTCTCTCAAGAACTTCGAAGGTCCAACGAACCTCGGTCAGTATCTCACCTCGCTTCCCAAAACGAACGACTCCTCTCGTCGGAAACCTTATGAAAACGCGATCTCCGATCATGAATCAAGATCCGTACGACGCTTGTCCGCACAGGACTTCTCGCACGCCCCGCACTTCCTTGATCCTTCGCTGATCTCGATCGATAACCTCGACCGTCTGTTGAACCATCTCGGTCCTAATATCTTCCTCTCGCCCACTTCATCCCAATAAAGTGGCGATCGACACTTCCTTCCGCATAACGCTTCATAGGGAGCCATTCTATGGTGGCACGATAAGCTATTGTTATAGGCAAACCCACCAAAGGTAGTATCTCTTCCCACTTTCCTCCTCGGCCACCACATCTTTCGCAGAGATGTCTTCCAAAACCCGAATCGTCCTTTCCGATCGACCGTCCGTTTGAGGATGGAATGCCGTATTAAGATTGACTTGGTCCCCATTGCTTCCTCGCACTCCTCCAAAACCTTGATGTGAACCTCGGGTCACGATCGACGAATCGATATGGGCACACCATGTAACCGTCGATTTCTCGACGTAAAGTCGAGCAAGCTTATCTAACCCGCACGTCATCCGAATCGGTGAAATGAGTGACTTGTCGATCCATCGACGACAACCCATATAGCGGTGTTTCCTCTCACGACCTTGGAAAACTCACCACAAAATACATAACCGATATGATCCCATTTCCATTCGGGATTGGTAGCGGTTGCAACAATCCTCGACGGACGTTGGTGTCTGACTTTCACTGCCGACAAGCCAAACATCATTCCACAAACGCGGCTACATCCTTTTTCATCCCTTCCCACCAAAAGTTCCTCTTAAGGTCTCTCAGACATTTTGGTGCTTCCTGGACGAGTCAGATATGGTGCCTCATGAGCTTCACTCATGATTTTATCTCTCAATTCCCTATTGAGTGGCACACATAACCTTCCCGGAATAGTAGCGTTGTCTTTTCGCCTCATGAAACCCTTGCTATCTTCTAGCCTTGCTTTCAAACACATCTTCTCCAGAATTCGTCTCCTTGTCCTTGCGCACTCACGATGGCTTCTCATCGACCCATCCTTCTTCTTGATGAGCGTAATCTGGCCTCCCACGGCGACACGCTGGGGTCGGATAAAACCTAGATCCAACAGCCTCCAGAATCAAGGCTTTCAGCTTCTTTCAATTCTTTAGGTGCCATTCAGATGGTGCCTTTGATCTGGCGTTGCTCCCGGTTCCAAATCAATAGTGAATTCCACTTGTCTATCGGTGTGGCTTTGGCAAGTCCTCGGGAAACACGTGGGATATTCACACACCACTGGCTCCTCTTTGCAACTGTTTGCGTTGTTCATCGTGCCCTGTCAAACTTACCAAGAAAGTTTGATGACTTCCTTCCCGATCATCCTCAACGCCTTGGTCTTTGAGATCATCGCACGCAAACACCCATCCTTATGTCGTGGAAACAAACTTCCACTCCTTGGTACCGTCCAGAAAAGCAACTCTCTCTCGAGACAACGATAGTTGCCATGTGCTTTTCCAACCAATCCATGTTAAAGATGACATCGAAATCTTCCATTCCGATGACATGCAAATTGACAAAGACCTTACGCTCACGATTTCTACCTCCCGGTTCGCAAATCTCTTTCGCTTTTAGCACTTCCGACGGGATGCTAATTTCGGTACTACTGTGATTCCTCGGGTACCAAACCAAACCTCTCACCGCGATTCTCGAAACGAAAGAATGTGAGGCTTCAGATCAAACAAAGCGAAAACGGTACAAATCACTCATATGGATTATACCTGCAGATTTCAGGGAGCTTGAGCTACTGCACGATTCAAGGCGTACACCCTGCTTGCTGCGATGGCCTTTGATTTGTCGGCCTAGGTGACCTCCTCGCTCCGTTGTTTGTCCCTCGGCGAACTGACCGCCTCTGCGGAGCTGGATCTCGCCTTCTTGGCGGTACCTGCCGCCTCCTAATCGGACAATCTCGGCGTAATATCCGGACTTCTTAACGATAGCACTCGGTGCTACTTACTGCACTCGCCGAAATGATTCCTTTGGCATTTACGGCAAGGTTTTTCCACTCCCCACTGCACGGGTTGGAAATTCCTTCCCCAAGGTTGCCTTTTCTCTCTTGAATGCCTTGATTCCTTCGAATCACTGACCGCTTCTGGTTCCTTCGAACACCGATTGCCTTTCCTCGATCTTCCCATTTCTCTTACCTCTTCCTCCGTCGGATGGCTGTCCGGTGGCATTGTTCTCTCCCGGGCAACATTGACTCAATGTTTAATGCCCGGTTCAAGGAGTGCGCATACGCCGATCTCACGACCGACGAGTGAAATTCGATCTCCGGCCCGAGTCTCTCTCGAACATGCTCGCCTGGCGACCTCGATGCCGACCAGTGCACGTAGCATAACGTGATGCATTTATTGAGCGAACGATCGCATTTCGATGACCGTCCTTCTTCCTCGACGAAGATTCGAACTTCGTTTTGCCTTCTCCGCCAAACGCTGTGCACGTATTTTTCCATGAGTTCTTACTGAAATCTTCCCACGATACCTTGCCCATTGTCACGGTGTTAGAGTCCTTCTCACTGATTCCCACCCAATCGGCCTCGTCGGTTAGTCGAAGGTCGCGCAATTCAGCTTTTACGCTTCTTCGCGACCGATGTATTCGAAGATCCTTCGGTGGATCGTATCCGGTTCTAAGCGTCGATCGGTTCGTCGAGACCGTCGAACGTAGGGGATTTCACTGCGAAAACTCGATCGCATGCCGGCTGAACCAAAGGTGGTTCTCGGCTTCTTCCGTGTTATTGTTCCTCGGTTCCTTGTTCTCGGCATTACTGCATCACGTTTGAAACATTAGAAACGCCGCATAGATAATCGGTATCACCGCATAACATATATCATCACCCATATCGGATATCATCACATATACCACATATCACGCACGATCACATATAATCATGCAATCTCACAACATATCATCGTTATGCATTTCACATAACATTATCATCACACATCACATAGATCATATATCATCATGGCATAGCTCATATCACATATAAGCATCAAACATAAACATCTTGTCATAGGCGGCGTTAGTATCGAGAATATTCAAAGGTGTCGAAGGATCACAAAATACAAGATCAAGGTATGTCACCAAAACGTCGGATGTAAGCAAAGAATCGACTCAGGTCCTTTGTCAAAGATGCCGCTTTGTCCATACTTTTAGCAGACTCTGCTGATGTCCTTTATACACCGACTACCTAGATTACATCTTCCATATCCGTCTACTATTCCCCGCTAGTCCAGCGGTTCCATTCTGTCTCATCATCTTCTCTTCCTTCCAATCGTGGTGAATTGCCGCCTGTAAAAGCGATCTGCATGGAAGCAAGCCTCGTGGGTATGATCCCATCCAAGCCGTGCCTCGATCGCCGAGTATCGGTGAAAGCTGTGCTCGAGTCCTCGTCTCTGGCGCTTGCCCTTCCTCAATGTGTCCGATCTCGTCGAGTCATCGACTATCGGATCACCGGGTCCTCCGAATCCTCACTATCCTCCCCTCGTTCTCATCCGGGTCCTCTTCTTCTTCCTCGTAGTCGCCTTCCACGGATGCCACCGATACGTTTGGTGGCATGAAGATTTCGATTCGGGCTTCTTGGCGCCAGCCGCCGGACGGACAATATCTCGTCCCGGAAGCTCCGCCTCAAAGTCATTCGGATCCTCCGGAAGGTAAGGATCGTCGATGGAGGTGTAGTGGTGGTGTATCCGATGCACCGGTGATCGCTCGATTGATGGTTCCCGCCGCTCGGGAACATCATCCCTATCATCGATCCGATCGGTCCTCGGGTGTCTCGCAATCACATCCTCCTCCGATGGTATACTCGTGGTCTGGCCCACCGTCTCCATACTCGAGCGGCGAACTCGGTGAAATCCAAGGTAAGGTGCCTCGTGATAGGATCCCGTCTCGAACAACACATGTCCTTGCTCTCGCCCATGGTTGCCAACTCGCCGGTAGCCTTCGGTCATCCGATAGTAGGCCCCTGATTCGACACTTTCCCACCTGTCTCGAACCTTTCTCCATAACCCAACAAATCTTCCCGTAAATACTCCCAATGGCTCATGAATATTCCTGCACATTCCTCGAATTTACGATATGCTCATCCATTCCAGCGAGATCTCAACCAACGCGTTGTGCGGGCCATCAATATCCATAAACCTACATGTTAGTTCACCATAAAACAACAACAAATATTCACGCTTCTTTTCCATCCCAAATTATCCGGGTAATCATGTCTCATACTCATGTTCATTTCAACACATATCCATATCAATATCGATATTTATCATAATAATCACGTAAGCAAACACGAGATTCACTTACAAGCACTCGCTTATCAAAATAAACAAGATTTTCAATCAACAATACATTGCTATGTAAATACATAGACTTACATCAACCATACGTGATCACATTAATCACATCATATCATATAAACGATTTTCACATCACAGCCACACAGGCCTTTCCGTCTCATCAACAATCACTTCCACATCCACATCACCATCCAACCACATCTCATCCATATCACGTTTACATCACGTAAACTCTTACCATGCCAAAGCACATGAAACCAAGATCATATCAAGCATCACATAGCCACATAAAGCATCAACAAATAAACACATACCTCATCCCCTTTTTAAAGGAGGCGGACTGACGGTGAGCTGAGGGTAGCTGTACCTGATGAACAGTTTAGAAGAACAAGTTCTAAACACTCAATTTCAAGAACGCTCATGATATAAAGCAAACAAACTGCTTTGATATCAAACAACAAAGCTAGAGATCAAAGTCAAGAACCATTGCTCTGATACCAAGCTGGTATCGATAAGAAAGATAGATGTCGGGGCCAAGAACACCGCTCGATACAGTCATCACGCCCCAATTCCCAGGAAGGCACGAATGACGGGTGTGATTATGGGTGGGGGGTAGAAGCGGGGAAGAGGGGATACATATAACATACGATAAGAAGATGTGACCATGAAATCGGGCAAGATCTCCTCTATAATTAGGACATATCACGAAGAGGGGTGTACAAACAATCCACTAATGTAATAATATCGATATCATAACCTCGGAAAAACATGATCTTGGTTTATTATAAGTAATGCAAGAAAGCAAAATAGCATTACATCCCGTCAACTAGACCGGTCAACCACGTAGCATGCTCATATCGAGACTCACGTGAGAATAACATAACAAATCTTGTTCCCAATCGAGAAAGCAAATAAGGGACAAGAATACATCAATATCGTAGTCGTACGAATAACACAACATCGCGGAAGCATAGCATGAAGAACCCGCAGCCCACCCTCGGTCGCCGCCCAAAATTCTCCTCCATCCGTGAAAAGATTTGAAAAGAGTTTGGGGTGAGTACTAGCGCACTCACCGGGTTTTATCATAAATCAAAAGAATCATGAGGTCGGTGTTTAGAGCACTTACCTTAGAAGGTTTTAAAACGTAAACCACTTCTAAGTAAGCAAAATAGATTTTTCATTTTCGATACCGATCCGTTATTATCGTTACTCCCATCATAGAACCATGAACCACGGCTCGGAACGTATCCCGCCACCCCATCACACGACATTCATTCGCCCTAACATATCCAATTGCCCACGCCGGAACGATATCCAAATGGTTAACTCGGTGTGGACTTGAGTGGTCAAACCCCGTAACCATAACCACCTCATTACCATTTCCGTGTGGACTCGGTCTATCTATCTTCGTAACCATAACCACGTGTTCTGGGTCTATCCCCTTATGATCAATACTCAAGATGGTGATCAACCCACCGAATAGAGATCCGTGCACAACCATGATAGAACCATATCTTGGATCGTGAGAACAAGAATAATTTCACAAAAACATTTTACGTGCGTATATGTTTTATTTTGAAATATCGAGTAAATAACTCAAAATAAGCATATATAACCCAACCTCGAATGCATTTAAAACGCCAACCGAGAGATATCTACGGATCCGATGACTTCACCGATCGTCTCTGGTAGGTACTGCAACAAGCGGAACAACTTTGGGGTCACTTCCACAAAGCAAAGCAACAACGTGATCCAAACGACGATCGTAGCAAAATTAGGGTTTTCACTTTCTTCAACCCACATTTGGCACTCTCCGGTTTTCAAATCAACTCGATGCGGATGGAAATATATTCGGGCATCAAGACCTATAATAGGGTACTTTCAAAATATGCATGCATGCAAGTCGACTCAAATCTTAGCGGTGAAGAAGCTTCAAAATCGATGCTATCCTCGGATCTAGGATAAACCATCCAAAATCGATGCATGAAAATGGAAACATAAGCAATAGGCATAACGGCGAACATGGAATGACAAACGACGTTGAAAATGGATAACCGGGCATGTATTTCCTTTAGAAAACTCAAGCAACGGAAAACATCCCGACATGCGTAAACGCAAAAATGTAAAATCGGTACTTTAGTAGAATGCATAGCTGGAACTCAAACCTAAAGGACCCAGAGCAGGTGGCCCCTCGCCACCAAATCGGGCGGCAATGGGCGGCGATTCTGAATGAGCCGGCATTAAATTGCCGCCTCCGGCTGATATCCCGTCCGTCCCTTTAGATTCCCGAGTTCTATGCTATACGATCTACTAAAGGCGGAATCAAAACAAGAAAAGGACAAAAACAGAAAAACAGGTTACCCGGGGGGTGGTTGATCGACGGTGGTGGCTCGGCAGCCGCAATGGCGCCGCCGCCGAGCCTCCCTACCGATCCCCACTCCTCCAGTGGCTCAGCTGCACGAGCTGCTCGGCTCTTCCGTAAACACGAGAGACTAAGGAAATGAGCGTTGAAAATGAAGGCCCCAGCTCTCATTTATAGGAAGCAGGTGTCAATGTCACAAGCAAGCTGCCCTTTTCGCAAAACAAAAACCGACGCAACTTTTCAAACGACTCCAAATTTAGCAAACTTGGTACCCATGGACACGAAATAAAATACGGACACAATGACTATAAACAAGATATGCTTTAAAAGACTAATGAAAGTCCGGTTTTTGATAACTTCCTGAGTGCCAAACCTTCATGGGTGGTCGAAAACTCGATACTTAGTGTGTCTATGAATTCGTCATAAGACACTCTTCATAACGCTTTGAGGTTTCGTGACGGTCGCATCACCGAAACAAAAGTGAACCTTTTGACCTTTTCTCGAAAAACGTGCCATGCAAAAATGAAGCTTAAAAGATGGGGTATTCTGGATGTTTAATTCACCATTCATTGATTATATTCCTAGCATGCGTCTATATAATTAATTGCAACACGTAGGAGTTTTCTTGTGTTTACCTTTGAATCATCGGGATGAACAGATGAACGGATCGAGACTCGTGCTTTGATCTTACGGGATCGTATCCGGTTACTCCAATCTCCAACGCCGAGCGAGGACGATCTATGGAGAATGCTGCGTAAAATCACCATAATCCCTCTCGCACAATTTTCGAGAATCACTCCAAAACCTTATGGAGACTCACTAAAAATCGGTTAGATAATTGTGAGGATTAACCTTGATCTTATCTCTTACCTTATATTTATAATGCATTACCATAATCCTATTAGGAAAGGATCCATGCATATCCCATAAATATAATAATATCCTTATGGATAAAGAGGATCAAATCCTTGCCATTAGAGGATGAGGCGCCGATTTTCACTGTACACGGCCCGGATGGGCCAACCTGGGATCAAATGCAAGTAATAAAGATGGGCCTCAAATAAATTAATTATCTTATGTTCACCCGTAACATAAATTAATTTATAAACATTTATTCATGCCACTAGAGAATAAATCTTCGACTTACCCCTTTATTACCGAAGGTGAGTTGGGCTTGCACTTAGACATTACGAATCCTCGTATTTAAGATATCGCACGTCCATTAATTATTTAGAGCATTCGATCGCTTAAAATAATTAATATCTTTAATTCCTTAAGTAGTACCACTCAACCTTATTATTGTACTTGAGCTAACTCAACTGCGGGGTTTAGTACAATAAACCTTTGAGCTCCTTAAGGGGCGTCATCATCCTAAGCGGATACGGTGACTCGTCTGAGATAACTAGCATGACATACAAGCACCGCCACCACCCAAGATGCGGAGAATATTGGGTTAGAACATATAACCCTCACCCATAACAAGTCAAAGTGATGGTCAGCCACTCATACTCACTTAATACCTTATCGAGGTTTAGATCTTCGTAAGTCACCGAGATCTTAGTTCTTCACGACGGTCAGATAGAAGAACTCATCTCACTGAGATCCATCAATACATCGTAGACGTGCCCAAAGATAGACAAGCAACCAAGTCAAGTCACTTCTTATCTATATCGCAGTTTATACCGACAACTTGTCCTCAAGTTGTCTCTCATCAGGAAACTTTTATATCTCATTAAGCTTCGACCAATCATAATGACTCGTGATCTTCTACACATCGTATGATCTAACTTATTTATGAGATAAGGGGACACAAATATATGCAATCAAGTATTCAATTCAGATAGGAGATTGTAATAGTGGTAACAGGAAACATTGTATACAAGCTCAACCATACTGCTTTCAGTATACAAATCCAACATTCACATTACACTTCAATCACATATCAACAAGAGAAACTGGATTACAACATGGTTTGACCAATACCACAGAGTTCAGTTGCACAAGTCAAAATCCTGGCTTATTCGAATACAGAAAAACTTAAGTCCAAACATTAAAAATCATCACCAACTCAAATCACCAATCATGCAAAAAGATACGATACGACACAAAATGCTCACCCTTACACAAAACTTGAGCACTGTCCCCTGTGCCCAAAACATTAAATATCAAAAGAAGATGAGACTTCCCTGATGATAGATAATAGAAAGAGGGCTGGAATATGAGCGTGCGCTGTAGAGTTAAGTATCACGGCTTCACCTCACTGCTTACAACGTCCCAAAACAGAACAAACTAAACATAGAGACAACAAATAGATCAAAGAGAACAACGAAACAAGCAAAAAAGGAAGAAAGAAAAGAACAAAAAAATACGTGGGTAAACTCCCACGTAGTACTCAATTTAACATCATGAGCACGATGTGATCCAGTCAGAGACAGATATGATCGATGAGCATGGAGTTCTTTACTTCTTTCGGAACATCCCGTCGATCAAAGTAAGTCCTCACCCGCTGTCAATTCACAGTAAATGATCCGTTGGCGTTTGGATCGCGAAGTAGAATTGCTCCGTAAGGAAACATCTTCTCTATGATGTAAGGACCATTCAATCTGGAATTGAGCTTTTCGGGAAAAAGTTCAACACGAGACTATAGAAGTGAAACTTTCATTCTCAGCTTTAAATCCTTGCGAACTATCCGCCTATTATGAATTCGTTTCATTTTATCCTTGTCAATACGCGCATTCTCATCCTGCAACAACACATTCTCTGCCAAGGGATCAATAGTATCAATGGAAGCATGATCATCAATTAAATTAGCTGAAGGAAAAATCACACTATCATGTACAAAGAAAGACACAGATTCACCAAGAACATTCATTTTCAATGTGTCATTCTTAACATCAATTAGTGTGTTGGTTGTGGCTATGAATGGTCTCCCCAATAACAGTGTGTGTCCCTCCCCATCTTCCCTTACATCACCCATATCCAAAAAAAAGAAATCAACGGGAACAATCAACCCACCCATCTTTACTAATATATCCTCGACAATACCCTTGGGATATCTCACGAACCTATCAGCTAACTGTAGACACATCCGAGTGGGTTTAAGTTCACCTAATCCTAATCGTTTGAACATAGAATAAGGCATAAGATTAATCACAGCCCACAAATCAAGCATGCCAGAAACTTCCTTCCCATTACCCAAAGCAATCTTAATAATAAAACTACCTGGATCCTAGAGCTTGGGAGGCAATTGGTGCTGTAGGGTGGAATTTGCTGCTTCGGAGATCATTACCTTCTCGTTCTCTCCAAATCTTCTCTTCTTTGAATCTAGCTCTTTGAATAACTTGACGTAGGCCGGCATATTTTTGATGATGTCCAAAAGAGGCAAATTCACATTCACGTTGGACAGGAGCTTGTAGATCTCATTGAATTGATGGTCCTGCTTCTCGTTCTTCAATCGGTGTAGGAAGGGTATCGGCAGAGTGTAAGGATTTCTTTGTCTTATGCGATCGAACCCGATCTCTTTCGATTTTCACCTCCGTGACCGCAATGCTTACTTGATATCCTTCTACCCTTGTCCTCAACAATCGGGTCATTCCTTATAACAGTGATCGCATGAGCCTGATGTGGCTGGTTTGGAAGTTTCCCCACTGCACCTTGCTGCAACAACTCGTTAAGCTTACCAGCAATCTGTCCCATTTGCGCCTCTAAACGCTTAATTGTTGAATCTTGAGCATCCAACCTTTGGGCGAACGTATCATCCCAAGATGGCCTCTGGGGTGGTGGTGGAGGTGCTCGCTGATACTGTTGTTGTTGTGGGAATTGCTGTTGAGGATGGTGTCTCTATTCTTTGGCTATTCTTCTGTGGAGGTCTTTGGTAAGGCGCGATTGGTTTGAACTACGCCTTGATTCTCGATTCCTCCATCCCACGTTAAATTGTTGCCGATTAGGCTCGAGCTCGCATCGAGATTGAAATCCCAGATAGCATAAGCTTCGACTTCACCTTGGTTATGCTCTCTCATTCGGGCATGTATCGACGATTATGCCCAGGTTCATTGCAGATTCCACAAGGTTCCATGGCTTCCTTATGTCTTTGGTGGATCGAGCTTCATAAATCTTGACTCTTGCACCTCCCTTATTAGCTCAACAATTTGCTTATTCATATCGAAAGAAGAGGTGATGGCATGTGCATTGGCTCTTCCACCACATCGGATTTCTTTGTGAAGTAGCGACCATAGCCTCAAAAATTTAGCAATATCTCTTGCTCGAGACCCAATATCACCACCGTGACATTGTCCACCATGTATGAAAACTTGGAGTTAACCCGTCATAGAAGAACCGATAGAGAATTTCATCGCAAGGCATGGTGAGGGCACTACTGCAATAAACCCTCGAACTGCTCCCAAGCTTCATGGAATGGCTCGTCTGAAGTCGATTAAAGGTCATGATCTGCGACCTCAACTCGACTCTTCTTATTTGGGTAGTATTTCGTCATAAACTTATCTACCACGACATTCGATTCTGCGAGAGAGTTGGCGGAAGTGCTTAAACCACGACTTTACCCTATCATTCGGTATAGGGAAACAACATCTTGGTGATCTTCATTTAGTCCTCCCAACGAAATCTTGCAACATTAAACAAAATTTCCTGATGAATCCCAAGGCATCCTCACTAGCAAGCCCATGAAAAGTAGGCATAAGCGAGAAATGATTCGGCTTCAGCTCATAGTCACGGGCTGCCGGTCCAAGAACTATTGGGGAGGTAGCAGCCCCAATCACAGGTCTGTAGAAATCACGCAGTGCTCGTGCATTTTCACCCATCTCTCTCAGCGGGGATGTATTCTCAACAGACGAATGATCTCTGGTTATCAACTCTGACTGTTCACCACTCACAGAAGTGGCAGAAAACTCCTCCAGTTCCGGAAGAAGCGATCTTTTAGACCTTTGAGTGCGGTCCAACGGGGTAGCAAGCGGTCTATTGAGACTGCGATGACCTAGCATACACAACACTCAAACAAGAAACGATCACACGCAACTGGAGAATAACAAAATAAAAACGAAAAGAAACACAGAAAATAAATAACACAAACAATAAGCCTAAAGTTTTCCCCGGCAACGGCGCCAAAATTAGTTTCAACTAAAAGTACTCTCTTAATTGACTCATAATCGAATGAGATGATTGTAGAGGGAAAGTTAACCCAAGTCGTCTCTCAAGGAAAGCTTACCACGGCTTATCGTTCATGTTGCACATAAAACGGTAAATTCTAAACACTCTAATACCAACAGGGGTTTTGGAACAAACGGAAATTGAATAGCTGAAATGAAATATAAATTAAAGCAATCTAACTAGGAGTTGTCAATCCCTAGTTGAGAACCTACAAAAACACGGATACAAGAAGCTAAGCGTAGAACAAACTAGACTAGATCATCAAACAGGAAATAATAAAATTCAACGGAAAGAGATTCAACATACTATTAACTTCCAATATCAATTGTATAGAACGTAATTTATCGAATGCCAAAATAAATATAATCAATGGAAAAACAACAATTCAATATCAACTATGTAATTGAATCCAACAACAATCTCAAAGCATCAAATATCAACTATGAAATTCAATCCAACAATAATCTCAAAGCAAAATACGTAAATAATCGAATGAAATTCAACAGGAATCATAAAACAAAGTGCATAAATTGAAAAGGTGAAGAACAAGAATTAATACTCTAATATTTTTTCTATCTCTGTCGTCGACAGAAAGCTCACGGAAAATTGGAATGAAGAACAGCGTCTGCGCGGAAAAAAAAAAGAGTAAGAACTGAATGACCTAACTCGCGTTGCGCGTATATACATATTAAGTGAGTGGCGCGGTTGTGGCGAGCGGCTGGCGGAGGCTTCATTCCCAAAGTGGCTGGTTGAAATCGAGCGCCCGATTGTGGGGCGTTACATTTGGAGCTTAGCGCGGTTGAAATCGGCGCCCGATTGTGGGGCGTTACAGATGAATACGAGCGCGATTCGAAGGTGAACGAGCACGGGTTGTTGAGCGCACGAGGGGGAAGAGCGAGGAGGTTGAGCGCACGAGGAGGGAGAGCGAGGAGTGAGCGTCGCGCGGTTATAGGTGAGATGGCGCCATCGCGTGAAAAGAAAGCAGCGCGCCTGTTTGGGAAGAGATGGCGCTCACTAGCGTGACAAAATAACAGAGCGCATGCTGGGAATAGAGATGGCGCTGAGCAGCAGCTGGTGAACCGGTGCTCGGCCCTGAACCTGCGCTCACCGTGCTGAAAACGCGCGCACGGAGTTGCCAGCGCCGGCACGCGACGGGCCGTGGAGCCCATGTACGCGACTTTGAAGAAATGCTCCGTTCTCCCTCGTCCGAACTCCAAATTACGATCTGTTTGCACCTACGGACTCCTATCAAGATGCTATTCAATATATGATAGCTTTTAACAGATATACTTCATCCTATTTGATGCCGGTTTTCTATAAAATATCAAAACAAACAAAATAAGTCCGAATCGATAAATACTAATCAAAACGACGACATAAATAGAGCAAAACATGGGAAAAAAGATGCACAAAGATATGAAGAATAAGCAAAAAATCATATTAAACAGCATGGATTCTCACCTGAGCAGCAAGTAACACAATTCTATAGTGGACTCAATGCTAACACCCGTAGCATTGTAGATGCTTCAGCCGGAGGATGCCTTCTCAATCGAGGAATAGATGAAGCATTGAGAATTATTGAGGAGATGGCATCTAATAGCTATCAATGGTCGATGGAGAGACAGCCGATCAGAAGAGTGGCTGCTGCAGAGTTGGACGATAAGTATGATGACTTGTTAGAGAAATTCACAACTCTGCAGAAGGAGTACGAAGCCGAGAGGAAAGGGAAATTGACTGTGGCCATGGCACAGAATAATGAGGAGGTTCACTTGTACGGTCGGTATCTCCAGTGGAACTCGACCCACTTCAATTTCTTGAAGTATCTGGGGTCGATCTCTCCCACTAGACACGACATCTCGTACCCTTGGCCTAATCGGTTGTGGAATACGATCATCTTCTAATTCTTGAAGTATGATTTAAACTTTGGATTTGTGGTTTTTTCATGTTGTCCTCTTTTAAGAATCGGGCGTTAGTGATAATAACGACCTTCTCATCCTTAGGACTATATAAATAACCATCTTTCGTTCCCCTAGGATAACTAATAAACAACCTTGCTTCAGATCTAACCTCCAACTTGTCAGCTTTCTTGTTCAAAGACATGTGCAGACCGCCCCATATCCTTATATGGCTTAAACTAGGCTTAAGCCCAAACCATAACTCGAAAGGGGTCTTGTCGACTGACTTGGACGGTACTAGATTGAGCAAATATGCCGTTGTTTCTAAGGTATACCCCCAGAACGAAATATGCAATGTTGCATAGCTCATCATAGATCTAACCATTTCTAAGAGAGTCTTATTTCTTCACTCTGACACACCATTTTGCTGTGGTGTGCCCGGTGTAGTGAGTAGAGAAGTAATCCCACACTACACCAAATAGTCCATGAACTCGTTACTGAGGTATTCGCCACCGCGATCAGACCGCAATGACTTGATACTCTTACCTAGCTTTGTCTCCATACGCCTTAAATTCTTTGAATTTCTCAAAGCATTCGGACTTGTGGTGAAGCGGTATACATATCCGTACCTTCGTGTCGTCGATGAAAGTGACAAAATACTGCGTACCCTCCACGAGCTTGTGTGGACATTGGTCCACACAGTCGAATGGACTAACTTCAACACTTCCTTGGCTCTATACCCTTCGCTTTGAAGGGTCAGTCGACATCTTACCTTCTATCTGAGATTCGCGACCGGTAGCTGAAAGGACTGTAATTTCACCCTGCGCTCCATTCTTAGCGGTCTTTGGATCCTATTTAGATTGATGTGGCATAATCTAAGATGCCAAAGAAATGTGGTGTCATCTAGGGAAGAAATCTTTCTCTTCTTAAGGTTTGATGTAGATACAACATAATTAAAGGTATTATATTCAGCAGAAATAGTATAAAGTGAATTATATAAAGTGTCACCACAGATAACTTCGTCATTTCTTATGATAGAAACACCACTATAAAAAATAACAGAATATCCATGTATAAATAGTTTGGAAACCGAAATAAGGTTTCGCCGAAACTCCGGCACATAGAAAACATCTTTTAATACTAAAAAGGTTCTATCAAAACATAAAGAAACATCTCCGACTACAACGGCCTCGACTTTCGCCGCGTAACCCATGGAGATCGTTATCTCGCCATCAAACAGCTCCCTTGTCCACAGGAACCCCTGCAAGGTGTAACAAACATGACCAGTCGCACCCGTATCTACTACACATGAATTAGTAGAACAAGTTGCTAAACATGTTTCCGTTACTAAAGCAAATGGCGTACCTTGAGCCTTGAGCATGGGGCACTTAGCCTTCCAATGCCCAATCTTGCTGCACTTTAAGCACCTGCCCCTCTTCATTAGCTTTTTCAAGCCTCCGGCGGCAACCATGTTCTTGCTCCCACTGATTCCCTTGCCTCTACCACCTTTGGTACCCATTTTACTTCTTCCACTTTTTAATGGAAAATTTGGGCTCTTAGATGTGCTAGCAAGGGCATGTGCTCCTTTTCCCATGACTCTTTCCTCGGCCACGATATCATTTAGCAACTGACTAAGTGTATACTCGATCTTGCTCATGATCGCGTTCACGCGAAAATTCTCAAAAGACTTAGATAGTGTGTTGAGGATGATATCGACCGTAAGCCGCCGTCGATACCTCCTCCCAACCGATCAAGACTATCCATGAGATGAGTCGTGTGGGAGACATGTTCATGGACCGAACTTCCTTCTTCCATCCTACATGCGAATTTCTCTCATTGTGTGGGCGGGTGTCCGATCCGATTGCCCAAACTTACTCTCGAGACTTGACCATATTTGATCGCGTCTACCATCGATCTTTGATGTCGCAAGCCTTTGGACATAGTTGTCATCATATAGCATTTGGTCATATTATTTGACTTATGCCAAATCCGCTTGACTCTCATTGCTCATTCGTCAATCGTCGAGAAGGGTATCGGGTTTGGGAGTAGTGAGAACAAACATATGTTCTTCGCAATAAGAACATATGCCATGTTCGTTCCACTCGATAAAATTTGACCGATTTGGATAGAGGTTTTGTGCGAACATATTGATAATCGATGTAAGAGACATATCGAAAAGTAATGCAAACACATAAGCATACGATCGCACATAATTCATAACAATAATATTGTAACCTTTTGATAAAACAATATTAATGAAACCTCCAATTGTCAAGGAATCCCACATGCAAGCCATGTGTGTGGGCGTTTGTAGGGAAAACTGATTTTGACCCTCTCACGGGGATCTATCTTGGATGTTTAATTCACCATACATTGATTATATCCACAACATGCGTCTATATAATTAATTGCAACACGTTGGGGTTTTCGTGTTTACCTTTGAATCATCGGGGATGAGCGGATCGAGACTCGTGCTTTGACCTTCCGGGATCAGATCCGGTTGCCCAATCTCCAACGTCGAGTGAGGAAGATCTATGGAGAATACTACAGAAAATCACCCTAATCCTCTCTAGTATTTTCGAAAATCTTTCCCAAGTGTACTCTTGGAATTCTCGAAAATTATGTAAGGATAATTGTGAGGATTAACATTGATCTTATCTCTTACCTTATATTTATAATGCATTACCATAATCCCGTTAGGAAAGGATCCACGCATATCCCATAAATATAATAATATCATATGGATAAAGATGATCAAATCCTTGCCTTAGAGGATAGGTGTCACACCCTCTAATCAAAGGACAGATTAGCGAGCTGGGCGTGGAGCGTTGATTACCAAACAATTAATAGGAATAATCAAAGACTTCAAAATAATACTTATCGAACTCGATAATCAACCTTATTTACAAGGCAAAAGTAATTTCTGAGATATAAGGCTACAAGTCCTTAAATGAAGGTTCGATAATTTGGAATGATTCATTTGTCAATATCAACATCTGATAATATTCAAAATATGCGTAAAAGCATGTGAATGCATATATGACGATATGCACCCAAGGTTTCTTTCTTTCAAACATATAAATACCAAAGACTTCGACTACTCAACATCTCTTCTCCATCACCATCATCACTCAATCGCACATTTAAAACAAATATGCGGTGAGTACAAGAATGCTTTCGATGGCTCATGCGAAATAATTTATCAATTTTGAGTTACTCGCCCATCACGAGAACACACGAGGTTTTAATTTGAAATACTCGTGTTTACCAAATATTTTCGTCATTTTCCATAAATATCGCTTGGCAAGCATTTTCCACGTATGTATGATCCATATCCACCACAATAATTCACCCAACAATAATTCCCTTGTTGGAGAGGAGGCTCCTCTCTGGGACGCCACGACCGCCGAGCACCCTTTCAAAGACGGTCACAAATAATCGGTGCACAAAATCCTCGCCATCTCGATAGGATACGAATTCTCCATCATCCTTGTGGGTACTTACAAGGATACAATTCAAGATGTCATAAAGTGGGAGCTACCCAACAATATGCATCAAATATCATGGATTGGATACATCGTAAAACATAAACATTTTGGGGTGTAATTAAATAACTCATTTCATAAATATTGCTTGCAATAAAGCATCATAAATAAATCATTTGATAAAGGTTTATCGATTCGAGTTTAGTAAAGTCCACCTCTACTTTGACGTTAATTCTCGATATCGTGTTCTTTCCTCGTTGCTTGTGAGCCTTCACGTCCCACCTTTACGCAAAATTTACGTTTAGTACATTGGCCGCGCCGAGATTTTCAAAGTTTATTCAACTTTAATAAATAATATAATAATTAAGTAGTCTTAATAAATCTTAATACGTCGTTTCAACGCGTATTTCATTAAAATAATTCTCGTACTTCGAGAGGGACGTAATATGATCTACAGTCTCATATTAACCTTTTAGGTTAAATAATTAACGTATACTAACGTTATTCGATAAAATGATTTCAATTATGAAATCTTTTCTCACAATTGTGATATTCTTATAAAGGTAAGACGTTTTTCACGTATTAGCATATTTAACTAACGATTTCATGCGTCGATTTGAAAGTCAACCATTTTGACTTTTCTTAATAATTCTTTAATAAATCACATTTTTAATATCTAAATTCAATATAAATCGATTTTCAATCGATTTCTTTTCATAAAGCTCTAATTCTCGATTTTTCACGCAAATCGATAAACTTGATTAATATTTTCTTTCAATATTAATCTTTTAATACATTAAGCATTATTTATACTTCTAACGTTATTTAATATAACGTTTCTTAAATAAACATAATATACTATGTTTAATAATTCTCGAAATTTCAATTATGTCTAAAATAATTTTTTCGACACATAATGTATTATTATTCTTGATTAAAGGGAATTAAAATTCCTTATTCTTCACAATATAGCTCACGGCTATAATAAAAAAATTTCCAAACTTGTTCCAAAAATTCCTCTAAATTCATATAGTGTATTATTTTACACTATGATCATTAATATGTATTAATATCACTATAGAAAAATTTGGAACACACCCATGTCTACACAAAAGGTCACGGTCCTTTTCCAAAAATCAATCAAAATTTTTTCTAAAAATCTAATAAATTCCTATAACACTTAACATTATCTTACAACATTATTCAACTATAATACACAACATAATCAAACTATACACCCAAGAACATCACTATGTAGCTCACGGCTATTTCGAGAATAAATAGGTATATATGTCCAAAAATTCTAATAAATTCTAACATTAACTAATTAATACCCTAGATCAACAATATGCTATTATATCATTCAAATAAAAATCTATACACCAAAGATACCAACATAGCCATTCTCGGCTATATTGAAAATTATAGCAAATGGTTTTCAAAAATTTCCAAATAATTATCATGCACTCCTACAACAACATATATCAATAATCCATCATCAATTTAACACCTAGAAATTTCGATCATCACCAAAATATTTTTATTACATGCTTAGCTTAAGAAATAAATCATCAATGTAGACATATTAACATATGTAACATATTTTCTAATCATAAGAACATGCTAGCATGATTTTTCACAATTAATACATGCTTGGAAAAATAATTTGAACCATTGGATTATTGAAAAACTTAGGTATTATCGAAGCTTGTTCGATATCTAACCTTGTTAACGGTGTCGATTGGTTGTAGGGTAACTAAATATCAAACTTTTGAGATGGAAAATGAAATGAACCCAAGGTTTCCTTTGAGCAAAGCTCTCGGTTCTTAGAGAGGAAGAGAAAAGAAATGTAAAGTGTTATGTGTTTGTGGAGTTTTCAAGCCTAAATACTTAAGTGAATATAAGAAATGAATTTATCACACATACAAACTCTCTCTCTCGGTCATAGTAAAAGAAAGCAAAACAAACAATCAAATTGAGATAGTCAATATGCATATGTCATGCCCAAAATATCTCTTACAAGAAGTAACTCTTGTAATAAAGGTTTTGAAATTAACAAAATAAATTTTGTCTCACACTTACACAAAGCCGTCGACATATGTGTATAGGGGGAGGAAATTTTCAGATTTTTGGTGTATTATGCATGTGTATAATTATACACTCTATCCCAAAAATTACACACTCATCAAATAGAGTTGTAACAAAGCTTCTTTCTTCATTTGAGAGACAATATACATGGTTCCATCATCACAATTACACCACTTGATTTTTACTTGGTTAATGTGTACAATTAATCCCAGTTGAATCAATTAATACACAACATAGAATTTCAATTGTAAAACTTACGTGAATTACCTATTGAACAAAAGAAGCTCACGACTTCTTCATTTTACAAGCGGCAATATTTTATTTTCCATGCTAATTATACATATATATCATAATATATGTTTTAGATGATAAATTATATCATAGGAAAAATTATTGGTATTAATCCATAGGTAGAAAACCCTAATTCTCGATTTAGGGTTTTCGAGAATTACTATTGCTCAAAATATTATTCCCAAATTTTCTAGCATTATTTCGATGCTAAATAATATTCTAATTATATAAAATAATCATAGGAATTTAAATATCATAATTCCTTGATCATTAGACTTGATTCTCAAATCATCTCTAAACGTTAACATTTGAAACGTCTCAAAAGCGTTAATTATCGATTCATCTCCAAATGGTCGTAATAAAGTCGTAATCACTTTATTAAATTATTCCAATAATAATGGAATTAAATTCTAAGCTTAAAACTTAGAAAATATCACGAGCATCAAATTATCGATCGAATCGTAGAAATAATCTTGTTGAAATCGTTACATATTCGTATTTCTCAATTCACATTCATTTGTGAATAAAACATAGGAATTTATTATTCCAACAATAATCGAAATCATTATTCGATATATTAATAATCAAATTATCATAATAAAACTCTAATTTACTGAAATTAATATCGTAATTGGGCTTTTAAATAATCGGGTATTACAATAAGGCGCCGATTTTCATGTAACTCTGAACTGGATGGGCCACCAGGATCAAATGCAAGGAATAAAGATGGGCCTCAAATAAATTAATTATCTTATGTTCAAATTTTAACATAAATTAATTTATAAACATTCATTCATGCCACTAGAGAATAAATCTTGACTTACCCTTTATTACAGAAGGTGGTCGAGCTTGCACTTAGACATTCGAATCCTCGTATTTAAGATATCGCATGTCCATTAATTATTTAGAGCATTACATTCGCTTAAAATAATTAATATCTTTAATTCCTTAAGTAGTACCACTCGACCTTATTATTGTACTTGAGCTAACTCAACCGCGGGGTTTAGTACAATAAACCTTTGAGCTCCTTATGGGGCGTCATCATCCTAAGCGGATACGGTGACTCGTCTGAGATAACTAGCATGACATCAAGCACCGCCACCACCCAAGATCACGGAGAATATTGGGTTAGAACATATAACCCTCATCCATAACAAGTCAAAGTGATGGTCAAGAACTCATACTCACCTAATACCTTATCGGGGTTTAGATCATCGTAAGTCACCGAGATCTAGGTTCTTCACGACGGTCCGATAGAAGAACTCGTCTCATCGTGATCCATCAATACGTCGTAGAGGCATACCAATGAACAGACAGCAACCAAGTCAAGTCACTTCTTATCTATACCGCATGGCTATACCGACAACTCGTCCTCAAGTTGTCTTTGTGATTCTTTTATATCTCATTAAGCTTGACCAATCATACGAGTGCGTGATCTTACGCACAATCGTATGATCTAACTTATATATGAGATAATGGGACACGGATATATGCAATCAAGTAATCAATTCGGATAGGAGATTGTAATAGTGGTAACGAGGAAACATTGTATACAAGCTCGACCAAAGCGCTTTCGGTATACAAATCGACAACGTTTAGACATGAACCCTCGACTGGACTAAAAATACCTTTTAGTCGTTTAATTTCAATCTATGTCAACTTATCATTATAACAAATGAAATTAATGATTGGACCTTACTAGACCACATCACTATCACAAGAAGGGACTTCGCGGGAAGTTGTACTTGAGGTGGTGCCTAAGCAATGACCATAATTTTATAGAAGATAATGAATTCTTAGAATTGGCATACTCACTCGGACCATACCGCCCAAATTAAAATCTTTTGTCATCTCATTTTAAATATATATCTAGAGAACTTATGAAAATCGCATATACAAGCCCATGCGTGTGGGCGTTTACATGAAACTCCCACTTCTCAATAGATAAAAATGTTTTATTTGAAATCTCATCTAACAAACTTATGATAAGCGGTGCAAGCAAGTCGCGTGTGGGCGTTTACTCACGATCGTACCACTTTGTTTAGAGATCAAAAGTGGAGGTCTTGACATTTTTAATTTAAAAATTAATATGTCGGGTATCTTTCTTAGTCTTTTGTTTCAAAGGTTTCACCATGCGAGATCACGTAATCTAGCATGCTTTCTATAGAACTCAACATATAAAACATACTCATGAATTCTAAAACATGCTTCAAAAAAGCGATAAACCTAGCATGCTTGCTATACGCGTCAATCACGAAAATATATTAAATGTTTATCTCGTAATTGAACATACATAGCATGCTTACGCATAATTTAAACATCCACGACATGATTTGAGCGATAAAAATAAAATAAATTAGTTCATCGCGGCCCACTCGTGGATCACATGTATTTCTACCTAATTTATTACATAAATTTGCAAAGTCTGAATCTTCAAAAATCTTGAAACAGGCCTCGCGTGCGGTGCAGACCGGACTCGTCAAAACTTGATTTGGGCGAAAATCGAAAAATGGGCGAAAGCGATTGGAATGGGCACGGTCGACGTAAAATTCAACCGGTCGAAAAAATCGGGTTTGGGAAGCGGCGGGTCGGCCCAAGACGGCCGGTGGTGTTGCGCTAGGGCACGACTATAACGTCGCCCACAGCCATCGATCGCCTTCAGCGTGCCATCGTCCCTCCTGGCTGAGAGTTGTTGCCGAGTCGCCGAGGAGGCGGAGCCGCTACTGCCGAAGCGATCGAGAATGCAGCGTGGGTGCTGCGCGTCGAAGCGTGCCCCATCGCGCGCTATCTCGCCCAGCCCCGCCCGAGCGCCGTGCTGCGAGCGTCGAGCACGCCTAGAGTGTCGTCGCCTGACGCCTCAGCGCACGCGTCGGCTTCTTGCCCTTGCACGTCGGCGTCGTGCGACGGGTCTCCGTCGTCTCGTTCTTCGTGTTCTTCGTCTTCGTTCCTCTTTTACAGATTAGATTTACAAGAAAAAATCTAATCTAACCACAAATTTTCTCATGGTGAAAAAATGAAATCCGACAAAAAATAAAGCGAGCCACGATGAGCAGCGGATCCACAATTAATTAATTATGCGTAATAATCAAACGTGAATTAATCCAGCGAGCAAGATATTGTAATAACCTAAAAATTTAAAATTTTTATTAGTAATGCTTAAACCAATTATTTGTGGAGCTTAGACCTTAAATATGTTTAAGGTAACCAATGAAGCAATTAGAATCGATTCGAGATCGAAAACAAGATAAATCAAAACTAGTGACTA
This sequence comes from Salvia rosmarinus, assembly GCA_036937905.1. Lineage (NCBI taxonomy): Eukaryota > Viridiplantae > Streptophyta > Magnoliopsida > Lamiales > Lamiaceae > Salvia > Salvia rosmarinus. Next base: position 16,792,663 of record CM072814.1, read on the forward strand.
TCCCACTAGGATTAGGGTTTTACGAATCGCGAACACGAATGAAAGATCAAGAATGAATCTTGAAAAAGGATTTCATTTCTAGAATCCTCTCACGAAAACATGAGAGCCGAAGAATGAGAATTTTCGTGCATGCTTGCCGGTCAGTCTCAAAAGTACTATTCACAAGCCGGAACAATTTTCAGTCCGTGTTAATCATCATAATTTGTGATAACAATCAAAATCATGAAGGAATATATTATTATTAATTTAGAAATTATAAGAATCAATTTCTGAAAGAAATTACTGAAGAATTTAACCGAACGCCGGGAAAATATACCGGGAAAATCCTAAAATGATCCGAACGACCCAAAACTCTAACCAAGGGTATAAATCAATAATAAATGATTTATAAGACTCAAATTAATTATGAAAGCTCAAGAATTCAATAGAATTTGGAATGAGCATAATTTAATCGTCGAACGCTGTTTTTCCGCGATAACTCGGAATTGACTTATCGGACGTCTTCCGAACTTCATGAAATTTTTATAAACATTGAAATAAGTCATTTAAAGGCTATTTAATAAAATAAAACCTTAAGCTTCTGAGAAATCAATCAAAATCGCGTTAAAACTTAAAGAGTCGGTATTAACATGCCAAAACGGGTAATTTGACCAATCCTCCTCCCAACTACCACCAAGACCACCCCAAATGAGCTAAGTAAAGCCCATTAGGCTGGAACACAGTAGCAATTTTGTCCATTACAGCCTCTCACTTTTGGAACACATTTTCTCTCTCTTTTTCAAAATTCTCTCTTTTTTCTTCACACTTTTGAGCCTTTAATCCCCCATTTCAAACCTTTCCAACCCTCAAATAATTATTCTAAGACCATAAAAAGGTATAATTCATCATTCTCTTCATTTATAATGGAGTAGAATTTTTTTAAGATTTTTCTTGAATTATTTCATGAAAACCCCTAGTTTTGCTTCTCATTTTTTTTTTTGTGACTTTTGAGCCACCAAATTCTCTCAAGACATGAATGAAAAATTCTTAGAATGATGTTCTAAGGTTGTATTTAAAATTTCAGAATTTTTGGAACATGTTTGATATTTTTTTATTTATGTTTTATTTCTTTTCATATGTGATAAAGTATGCTTTTGTGAATATTATTTGATATTGTTGCTTTTTGATGTATTAGGAGAATGTATAATAAATATGGTAATTTTTAGAATATTTTTGGAATTTTCTTGTATTTTGTTTGATTTTATTTGTTGAGAAATAGTTGAGATATAGTGTTTATTATATGATATGAACATCATATATTAATCTTGATATTTTTGAAACACTACTCCTATTTTTCAAAAATGGGCAAAATTTATTTAAGTAATTTTAAGCCATTGTTTGATTTTATTTGTTGAGAAATAGTTGAAATATAGTGTTTAATATATGATATGAACATCATATATTAATTTTGAAAATTTTTGAGACACTACTCCTATTTTTACGAAAAGGCCGAAACTTTATATATATTTTTTAGGATTTATTTGATTTTTAATTGTTGGGAATAAAATGATATGTGATATTATAAATATTGATTGATGTTTAAAGTTAATATTACATGTTTATTGCATATTATAAACATATGGTGAAGTGAATGGAATTTATTGAACATATATGTATATATATTATAATTATTGAAAATATACATGTAGTAAAAAGCATGTGTTTTAATTTTAATGTATGATATGAGATGATATTTCATGCTTAGTATATGATATAAGCATGATATAAATTTTGTGGAATTTATTGAACACCAATGTTCATTAAATCATGAATACCGAAAACTATATGCTAAATTAACCCATGGTTTAAAATTTTATATGATGATATTGAATTGGAAATTAAATTCTATAGTATGATAGGAGTATATCATGATTTTATTTGAATTTATTGGATACATATGCTAATTATTGCTAATTATCGAAAACATAGCAAAATGGTTAAGCATGAGTTTAATTTTAATAGTAAATGATGCTATGATGGATAAACTATAAGCATGGAATGAATGGTTGTGATTGTGATGAATGAATGGAACACTTATGCACACATACACAATGGTTTTGCATTATGTTAGAAATTATGGTTTTCTAATGCTTTAGTATAGTTTATGTTATGTATGGTATTGTTTGGTGTTGAATGTTTATGTTTATGTTGTACCGACAAACCAAAAACCCAAACGTAAACAACATAATACTATATGTACGAGAATCCAAAAAAATCGACCAATTTCGATAACAGAAGGAATCGGCGAGAATCGAAGTTAGACGTAAATTAGGGTTTGCTATTATTAAAGGATACTCAAGCGTGAGTTCCTAAGTTAGAAAAACCCAAAGTCGAGCTACAACGTTGATACTCAATAACGACAACCCAATACGACGTTAGATTGAGCGATTATACAACTTATACAATTCCCGACGAGTTATGAGAAACAAACAACGTCGTAAAGTATAAACAAAGATTCGAACATTAGATGTCGATTCTTATGTCCCAAAGGTCGAGTTAATATCCCCAAAGAATTTCATCTATTCCTAAGTACTTACTTACATGATAGCATGTGCTCACTTGAATCATAAGTCAAGACTCCTCTTTTATTTGTCGTGCTAATATGGCAAGTCGTCAAGCATAACTTAATAGGATGTAACTACAATTATTAAGTCTAGTTAGTGGCTTGAGAATATCCTAATTTACCAACACTACAAGAATTTTACTCATAGACCACACGTCATAGACCACGCACATTAGTATTAAAGTGGTCTATTATGGCATAGACAACGTGGGTGGTGAAACGCGTGGTCTATAACCATATTTTTAGCGGTTATAGACCACGGGCTGAGAACCGCGTGGTCTATTAGCGTTTTTCATATGATGAACCACGGTGCCCTTACCGCGTGGTCTATTAGCGCTATAATTTTATTAACCATGACTTTTCCGAGTCGTCTAACATCTCGTCGACTAAATACCACGGGCTTAGACCGCGTGGTCTTTCACCACTTAACCATGTGGTCTTTTAGCCCGTCTTCATGCCTTAACTAATTTGTTTTACTCACACTTAATTAATTTGAGGAATTTAACCTAATTTTTCAAATCGATATCGATGGGCCCTTTATCGTCGAGATGTACTACCGCGCCCCTAGAACTGCGAGAATTTCAGTAAAGCTCGCTCGCAGAGGCTACTACGACAACGTCAAATTCCACGAGAATCATTATGGTCGTCGTCTCTCCACATTTCAATTCTTTCTCGCTCGAAATGACTCGTCGATTCTATGAAATTATATTTGCTTGGAGTTGGTTTTATGCTTTTACGGATGCGGATTTTAATGTTTATTTTGTGGTATTTGCGGATTTCATTGTGCGAGGTGACCAACCGGGCGGTAGGGAGGTGAATCCATCTATGGGTAAGTCTCTCTCTCTCTCTCTCTCTCTCTCTCTCTCTCTCTCTCTCCCGTGTTTACCTCTCTTTGTTAGTTGTTTGTGTATATTTCTTTAGGTTTTGTTTCTCTCAGTTTATAGTCTTTATTATTTTGATAAATAGGATATGAATAATGAATTGCATTTTTTATGTTTATTTTCCTTTCCCCCAATAAAATTCACGTATGTGTGTTTATGGTATAATTTAGATCTTGGTCTGAGCTTACGCACTCCTTGCCTTGGATATTTGATCGGTTAGGTTTTCTTTAGTTTAGGTTTATTTTCGATGTCGTTGTTATTTAGCTAGTCACTTTTCTATATGTCCAATGAAGGTTTATCCATTTCTTTTGGGGTTTATGTTATGGTTTGTATTCACGTATACCGGAATTTGTCCGAAAATATTTTGTTTGAGTATGTTAGCTAATCTATTGGCACGTCTCGCTACTGCTCATTTTGGATGAGGTCCAGAAATGATGTTTCATAAGAAATTTTGGTTTAAAATTGACTTTGTTAGTTTTGTATCTGTGACACTACAAGAATTTAGCTTATAGATCCACTATCGGTTCCAAAGCGTCGTCTTTCATCTCACTTTTCTTCACCTCGTGTATGTAATAATATGGCCATAAAGGTGAAATCCAGTATTGTATCCTACTCGTATTCGATAAAATTTAGGAATTATTTTGAGGAAATTTTGGACTTGATCATCATCGGGTGGTGCTTGCTCTTATATTGAGCTTGTCATGTTGTTCTTGGCGTAGGATATCAGGAGTGCCTCCCAATGGCAAAGGTCACAACATGAAGAAGGCAGTTGGAAAGAGCTATTTGAAGCCTAAGAAGTCCTACGAATATCTTGAAGACATTATATCAAAATGAAGTTTCGAGTTAATCTTTTCTACTATTTTTATGTTTATAAGTTTTAATAATTTAGTGGTTTAACTGTATTCTAGCACTTGACTTTGTTTTTCCAGCATGTTTGGGGTGATACTTTTACTTTTCATGTGTCCCAACTGTATTTCTTCACATTGATACTCTTACTCAGTAACACAGGAAATAAAGACAAACTCATATTGTTTTCTTCGAAGAAGTAAAGCCAAATCTTTCTCTTTGGGTTTCTAGCCCTTATTCTTTCAGTTAATATTGTGTGCCATTTTATTGAGGGTAAAGCTATACCTTTATGAAGCGAAATCTCTTAGTTGTCTCGAAAAATTGGAAGTGAAAGTTATAATGTCATATACAAATTGATGTTTGATAGAACCTTATAACTTGATTGATGTTAAAAAAAGTGGTTGTTGCTAATATTTTTAGCCTATGATTGGTAGTTTGATTCTTAAGAAATTATATGTAATGTATAACTCTACTTGCTCGTAATATGATAATGAGAATGCAACTATTGATTTTTGGGTTTTGCTATTTTATGTCATCATTTCGGTTTCTCCATGTATGGATACTCAGGGACTATTTGGCGAGAGAGCACGAGAATACCAAATCCAACGGTGAAATTCAATCTTGAAAGGCGATAGATGATTTTGTTTTCATGTGTCTTTTGTCGGAAATGACTTTCTACCCCATGTTCCATCATTGGAGATATCGTAGGTCGGTATTCTATTAATTGTGTTCACTAATAAATTCAATGTAGCAATTAGCATGAAGCTACCTTTATCGATTACATTTCTATGCACAAAGTGATAATCTGATATTTACATCTCCATATTCCTTAGGGTGAATAAAATAATCTTTCTCTCGGTTTTATCTTTGTTTCATCTGCTTTCCTCTACGAACTTGTAGAGGGCTATCGATTTGCTAATGTCATTTACAAAAGAGTTTGTCCGAATGGGTGGTTATCTCACCGATGCTCTTGAGGTATACAACTATAAGTTTGTTAGTTGATATCATTTGACACTCTTTTCCCCATTTTTGTGGATGGAACACAAAACATTTCCTTTGTTAACCTCCTATCCTATGTGAGCTCTTATATGGAGCATGTGATCCAAATAAAATGTTTATAAACCTTGCCTGGTGCTTTAAAATTGATAAGCTACCTTTTGATATTCTATTGTCATTCTTCGGATAATGGGTGTGCATTGTTTATGTTTCATAAAAAAGATTTTGTAAGTTCTAAAAGTTGAAGCTCGTATTATCGAAAACTTGACCTCCTATCAATGTGAAGCCTTTCAACACTTTATCTTTGGTTCTTGATTGGGTAGATGTAACATAATTATCTTGAGTTGAGAGGCATGTCATGTTTGAGAGTATGAGACATGTAGGTAATTTATCTCTAATTGCTTGATTATTATGAATGGCTTTTCCCGACTTTGCGTCTGCTTCCTCAAATATTGTATATACTGCTTCCTCAAATATTGTATATACTCAAGTTCATATTTGGGTAATACTAGGTAAATTTGAGAGGGTGGAGCACTTTGTTCAAACTCTTGGTTCACATGAGAATGCGATTTTCAAGAAAGCAGGCGGTATATCCTCATACTAGTGTGTTGCTTGAAGCTGGGTATGCTTTTCGATTGACATACACCAAGGTCTCGGAAGCATGTATATCCCTCATAATAGATATGGTTCATGATGCACATGTTGAGAACCCAACTCATTATCATAACCTGCTCGAGGAAGCTGAAATGCCATTATATACCTCAGACCGACCTCAGTAGCCTACAAAGCCCTTGGCCTTTTATGCAGTGGGGAATCGACATCGCGGGTCCCTTCGACCGAGCACCGGGCCAGCTTCGGTATTTGGTTGTAGCCGTAGACTACTTCGAAAATATCCTGAGAGATAGGATTCTCACGAATCGTTACCCCAAAGAAATCGGCAATAGGGGTGACAAAACCCCTAATACAAATCCTCTCATTTCAGAAACTTACATCGCATCCGAAATCTTTGGCGAGGAACATGCCTGTGTGCATCTTTCGTCTGGTGGATGTGCCAAATTCACTATGTTATCTGCAACTGTTAAGTTGTATAATTTAAAAGCAAAATCTGGTTGGGTGATACTTCTTTACCGACCTACTTGTGATTATAAGAGATGCTTCCAAAAGTTTATTGTCCTTCAAAATGTTGATAACTCAAATTATGCATTTCATGTATTGTCAACAACAACCTAATGGAAGTCGATGTGGATTCTATATCATGCGGTACATGAAAGATATTATTGATAATTATGGTTGGATAACACCATTGCACTTCCTTTTACGGTAATTATAACGTGACAATTTAATCCAAAATTTTCTAAATACTTATTCTTTAATATTTTTTAGTAATGAAATATGTCTATTTTGTTTATTTAATAGTTTTCCGAAGGCTTTTACTCGAACAAAGAAATCGATGAAGTCCGTATAGAGTGGACCGAGTTAGTCGCTGATTATATGGTTGTTGATGATGGTAAGTTTGATACCTTTATTGAACTGAATATTTTTTAGGTATTAAATTTTATGATCAAGAAAAAATTGCATCTTATTTTGATCATGTAGATGGAGAGGCGAATTAAATGATTGATGTTGGAGCAGAGATGGTGAAATGAAAGGTTCAAGATGGTGAAATTGATGTTTTGTGGACTAATTTAATTAGCTAGGTAGACAATATTTGTTGTGCTACAATTGTTGATTGGGATTTTCGATCTATAACGTTTATGTATTGTACCTTGATTTCTCTATTTATGAGACAATATATAAAATATGTCTATTTTGTATTATTGTTTTTAATGCGCGAAACATGTATTTTGAATTATATAATAAATAAATAAATAAATTTATTTAGTTGACTAATCGATAGACAATGGACATCTACATTGTCTATTAATATATAGACAACGGGGATGTCGCGTGGTCTAAAACACAATAGACAACGGGTTTAACCATTCAATCATAATTTGATTACCGACAATCTATAACGTAATAACGTTTAGAATAACACTAAGGTTAATAGTCGAGGATAGACTCGGAATATATGATTCATAATTGAAGTTCACCTATGAACAATGAAGTGATATAGCTTGGGAATTGGGAATGTAAGATAATAGAAATTATCTTAAAACAAAATCACATGAAATCATAAAGAAACCCTAATTGGGAACTTTAAGTCGTAAATTGTAAACGACCTTCGATCGATAGAAAGAATCTAAGAAACACTATTTTCTTATGAAGGGTTTGATCGTACGTAGTCGGCGAGGAAGAACAACCACACCCTGCTCATATAGACTTACTAGCTTTGGATTAGCAGGTGGGGTTTCTTGAAACAAAAATATTATGCATGTCTCAAAGCATGATTTACAAAGCTTTATGAAATATTATCACATGAAATGTTATTGACTGCCAAATGTTTATGTTTTGTTGTGATCCTATCTGAGATTGGTATATCCAATGTGGTATGTGAATGAGTTGGTCCACCAACGTTAAAAAAGGGTAACGATCGGATCCGACTTAGTTGAGGACTAACTCGGATTGTGTACACATGTGTTGTGTGTTAAGGTTAGCTACCTCGATCGGTCACGGCGACTATTTGTAGGTGGCCACCCCATAGTGCGCGAATGAATGAATGAATGAATGATCAGATATGAAAACAACGTGAATGAAATAGTCAGGCCTGACGCTTTTGGAAAATGATAAAATATTTGATAGGCATGAGTCTTTTAACTAAAATTCTCATGTGCTATTGTGGGCAGTTCAATAACTTTTGATAAAGAATATGTTTTCGGCAATGAGTCCACTGAGTACTTTTGCACTTAGACCTGCATCTCGTTTTTGATGTGCAGGTTGAGCAAGGATCGATGATGGGTGTGAGGTGGTGTAGAGTAGCAGTTGTTTTGTTTCTTAATTAGAAAGGATTCTAGAACCTTGGGAATGTATCATCATATGCATGTCCACACGTTATTTGTTGCCTAACTCTGATATTATTTTGATGTTTTGATTATAACTGATTTCATACCGTATTGAACTTGAGGTCGTACCTCGTTCCTTGAATTGTGCCCTGATTGGGTTATATTTTGAACCTTGAACCTTTTTGACAAGTCCTTCTGTGACTTGAGTTGGTATTGAATAACTTATCCTTTTTTAGTCTATGCGTTATTGAGTAGTTAAATGGTTAATTGCATTGATTAGTTATGTTTATATCCACTGCTTTATCATACCGATGACGATCCATATGATCCGTACTTCTTTGGGAAGTCGGGTGGTCACAAAGTGGTATCAGAGCCATGTTTCACTCTGAACCCTAGAAATCTTTTCCTTGAATCCTAAGTTGAAAGTCGAGTCTAGAAATTGTTTATGTTTGACTGCTACTGCACTGCACTCCATCGTCGTCCTGCTCAACGAGGAAGAAGGTAACTATCTCAACTAAAAATTGTTTTGAAATGATGGAAATTTATGAAATGTGAAATGGACTTACAAAAGTCGCATTGTTTTGAAGGTTGAAATATGTTTGAAAGGAGAAAAGTCTCAAAATTTCAAATGGAGTTGTTGTTTCCAAGGATTTTGGAAAAAAAATGAATGATTGAAATTGAAAAGTTATTTTCAAAATAACTGGTTGTTAGGTTGAAAAGAGTTGAAAACTCTGGGAGATTGATAAATGAATGATATGAGAATACATGTTTATCGTAATATATGTTATGAGTTGTGTTTACTCCTATATGCAAAGCATGCTAGAGGCATAATGTAAATGAGTATGTTTCCCCATGAGAACATAGACTCTTAAGATGCATGATCTCTATTGCGCCGAACTTAGTATGAGAACATAAGGTATCCCCGATGGAACGGAATCCTAAGGAAGAACGAGAACATAGAAATTATAAGAATCCCAATACGACGGATCTGAGGATGACAACGCAATGAGTCTATGATGATGAAGCGATTACTTAACTGGAGGTTCGCACTGCTATGAATCCCAAAATCTCTATGTGAAGGAATTCCGAACACCATACGTGTTATCTCTATCGTGGCGATAACGAAAAATCAAAGTATAACATTATGAAAGTATGAAAAGAAAGATCTAATTGTAAGTATTGAAAGAACGTATATGATCGATGTTATAATGCGAATAGAAATAAGGAATTCAGGACCCAATGAGAAAGGGTGACCACTTAGCCTTTACCCGAAGGCTAGACATCGAACGTTTGTTCTATCCTAAGGAACCATGCAGTCTCTTCCTAGAGACCAAACCATGAAAGTAGTTTCATAAGAACTTAGGAATATAAGATGGTTCGGACGGTTTTTACGACTAGGCTCCCTTTATCTTCTAGAGTCACACCCGAGGAGGTGGTACACTCCTACCATTTCTACTAGATGTACCGAGTAAAAGACATCGGCGAGGTCCTTGCTCATTTTGTACATCATTAGGCTACTGCACATGCCCGTGGTACGTCACATTATGACGGTGTGCTTCGACTGATCGCAAGACTGCCATCCGGCTGGCAAGGATATGCCCGTCAGATATCGACAGATTACATCTATCATCGCCGAGAGAGCTTCGATCTTGAGGCGGACTTGCCTCATTTCGTCAATCCCCTGAGCTACATATTCATGATATACGGAGCTACACCCTGTGGACCATATCCCCCCGAGCGGGTATACACCTAATGTGATGAGATTCCCGAGTGGCTTCACCTGGAGGTGTCTCGTTTGGCATTTGATGGAACTGCATTCTTGCCTGGCTGTGGCAAGAACATGTTCGAGGCTGGACCTTCCCATCCTCGATAGTTCACCTTTTCGGTCCTACCACCAATAGGATTCGAGCCCGTCATTGCCCGCCTGCACCATCGCCGCAAATCATTCCATGCCGATTTCCATCTCTTCCGCTTGGCGATTCCCAGCTCATTGTCCCCCCCCACATGGACCCCCGTACCACGATAATGTGGAGATTGATGATCACGTGGCCTAGCCGCATGCGCCGCGAGAGAAACATGAGCTTGTGCCTTATCGCTTCTCCATTTCCAACCACCGCCATGAGGAGATCACGACTGAGATCCACCGAGACATAGGCGGGAAAAAGCTAGAGTCATTAGAGTCGAGAGACCGTGACTCCCACACGATTCGAGGTTGAGGAGGTCGTAAGAAAAGGAGGAGGACCCAGAGGAAGACCACGAGGAGGACCGCTGGCGACGATGATATGGAGGAGTTGATAGTACCCATACTTCAGTTCGAATCCAACACGATGAGCCCTATTTTACGAGCGATTTGGATCTAGTTCTTAGGACTAGATAGTGTTTGTCTATATACTTTTGTATATGTTTTGATGCGTGCGGAAACGATAGGTCGCCCCGATATGAACCCTTATTTTGATGACCACGGTAGCATTTAGATTTTTGTACGCACCGTGACTAGGTACACTGAGTGATGCTGATATAAATTTTCGGAGAATCATACTCCGTATTTGGCCTATTGTGGATCGAAAAAGTGATGATGAAAGTTCTCGTATAGACATTTGATTTGATATGATGATAGCTCCCCGAGAGCTTTGGTTTTGAGGTTGCGAATGTGGTGTTCGATGACGTGCTAGATTTATGTTTATGATTATATATACATACCGTGCTAAGATATCTATGATCCTGACGGATGGTATAAGAAGATATCGATAACGTATATTTATTAAAGATAGAATGTCACCGAGAAGAAGAAACCGTGAGGTAACACCGAAAGAGATGACACACCACCACCACCACCACCACCGCAAGACGGATTGAGGAACTATTCTCAAGCACGAACCCGCCCACTTTCAACCGGATGGGAATCCGTGGATCTTGAAATTTTGATTGCGCTTGGAGCGAATCTTTAACTTCCTTCACTGCACCTCTCAAGAACGCTTGTCATGCGTTGCTTTCCAGATGACTGGTGCCGCCGACTTCTGGTGGGAGGCGAAGAGGAAGACCCTACCCGAAGAAGAACTTAAAGATTACACCTGGGAGGAGTTTAAGGAGGAGGTGTACGAGAAGTACATTCCTAAGAGTTACCGGAAGAGGAAAGAACATGAGTTCTACAACCTGCGACAAGGAAAGACCACGGTCACAGATTACGACCGTGCATTCTGCGAGATGTCGCGGTATGCACCTCAGTTGGTCGACACCGACGAGAAGAGGACTGAGAAGTTTCGGGAGGGACTCCATCACGAAATCAGAGTATCGTTAGCTGGCCACGAAAACCTGACTTACCGTGAGGCTCTCAGTCGGGCATTGGACATCGAGGCTGCCATGCCCGAAGACAAGACTGTCGTTGCCAGACATCCCCGAGTCACCAAGAGGATCGTGGGAAGAGGAAGTGGGAAGGACCCTCCAAGGACAAGGATTCAACATCGGCGGGCCGACAGGAGGCCATGGCAAGGGAATAACGTGCCATCTGGGCACGGGTAGGGGAATGGAAGCCCCATGGTACCCGACCGCTTTGGTGGGAAACAAAATTTATGAAACTCCCTTGTGCCCCAGGTGCCATAGGAGTCATAAGGGGGCATGCGCATTCACAAATGACGGATGCTTCAAGTGTGGCCAGAAGGGCCACTACTCCAGGGACTGCCCTGGGATACGCCAAGGGAAAAACGGTCGTCCCAATGTGCCCAACCAAGTCCAACCGGTTCGAGCTATTCAAGCCCAACCGCTCCAACAACAGCCCCCGGTCCAGTACTATCAGTCGAATCAGCGACCATATCAACCACGGCGGCAACAACGACAACAATGGCGACAGCCGCAGCCACAACAACAACAACAACAGCAGCAACAACCGCAACAACAACAGGATCATCAACAACAGCAACCACCACCGCAAGCCAGGGCCTATGCCCTCAACCAGGAAATGGAGTTCTCGTAGGAGCCGCCAAGGAACCAAGGAAACTTGGCAGGTATGGGAATACTCCTCCAATTGCCTGTTATCCTATTGTTCTATACTGGCGCCTTGCATTCTTTTATTGCTGAAGCATGCGTAGAGAACTTAGGATTATATCCTAAACGCGCAGAACAAATTATGAAAATTTCTTCCCCAGTGGGAGGCATAAGAACGGTAACCCACATATGCTCAAACCTAGAACTTGGACTAGGCTCACTTAAGGTCATGACAGATAACCTTCACGTCATACCTATGACAGATGTGGACATAATCCTAGGAATGGATAGGTTAACCGAACATAATGCGACCATCCTGTGTAATGAAAGGAAAATTTCTTTCCAACATTCCGGAGAGAAACATACAGACTTTCATGGGATCAGCATGGGGAAGAGAGTCTCAATCATATCCGCGCTACGAGCAAGGACGTTGCTGAACAAAATAGAGAACCACGCCTATCTCGTCTATCTCCAAGAGGAAGAGCAGAATGAGAGAATGATAGAAGATGTCCCGATCGTGAAGGAATATCCCGATGTATTTTTAGATGAACTACCGGGATTACCGCCAAACCGACAGATCGAATTCACGATCGACCTTGAACCAGGTTCCGCCCCGTGTCGAAAGCCCCATACCGGATGGCACCAAAGGAACTTGAAGAACTGAAGATCCAGCTGCAAGAACTCTTGGAGTTAGGTTTCATTAGACCCAGTGTGTCTCCATGGGGAGCACCTGTCCTCTTCGTGAAGAAGAAGGATGGTACATTGAGAATGTGCATAGACTATCGAGAGTTAAACAAGATAACTCTTAAGAACAAGTATCCTTTGACCCGAATTGATGATCTGCTTGATCAGCTTAATGGAGCAGGAATCTTTTCAAAGATAGATCTAAAGTCAGGATACCATCAACTAAGAATTAGACCAGAGGATGTACCTAAAACGACTTTCCGTACGAGGTATGGTCATTTCGAATTCATCGTCATGTCCCTTGGACTTACAAATGCCCCAGCGGTATTTATGGATATCATGAATAGGGTATTTCACCCGTACTTAGACAAATTTTTCCTAGTATTCATAGACGATATCCTGATATACTCCAAGAATAACCAAGAACATAAGGAGCACTTGAGAACGGTGCTGCAAACATTAAGGCAAGAGCAACTCTTCGCCAAGTTTAGCAAGTGTAAGTTCTAGTTAGGCGAGGTGACATTCTTAGGTCACATCGTGTCCATCGAGGGAATCAAAGTAGACCCCTCGGAGATCGACACAGTTCATGAATGGGAGTTGCCGAAGAACCCAAATGAAATTCGGAGTTTCTTAGGACTTGTCGGCTACTATCGAAGATTTATCGAAGGATTCTCAACGATAGCCCGACCCATGACCCAACTGTTGAGAAAGGGGATCAAGTACACATGGACCGCCGAGAGTGAGACTAGTTTCCAGAAACTGAAAGAGTTGCTGACGACAGCACCTGTACAACCAGTGCCCGAGGCAGATAAGGAATACACAATCTACACGGATGCTTCAAAGAATGGACTAGGATGTGTGCTGATGCAAGAAGGCAAGGTTATTGCTTATGCTTCAAGGCAATTACGCCTACATGAGTTGAACTATCCTACGCACGACCTGGAATTAGCAGCGGTCGTACATGCCTTAAAGATTTGGAGGCACCATCTCTATGGAGTTAGATGTGAGATCTATACTGACCATAAAAGCCTGAAGTATTTCTTCGAACAGAAAGATCTTAACATGAGGCAATGTAGATGGCTAGAATTGGTAAAAGATTATGACTGTGGTATCAATTACCACCCAGGCAAGGCTAATGTTGTAGCCGATGCTTTGAGTCGAAAATCCCACCCTAGTTTGGGATGTCTCCTCAGTCATGAGGAAATACTTATAAATGAATTCCAGAGGATGAACATCGAAGTCATAGACCCGTCTATGACAATAGAGGTCTGTATTGCAACATTGATTGCAATCCCAGACTTAAGAGTCCGAATCTTAGAAGCTCAGAGGAAGATCAAGAAGCTAGAGGAAATACAGCTAAGATCAAGGACAACAACCACAAGAATTTCAAAAAAGCAACAGATAACGTTTTGTTGTATGACGGGAGTTGTGTGTTCCAGAAGACGAAGGGCTTAGGAGCGAGATCTTGGAAGAAGCCCATGAGACTTCTTACACCGCACACCCTGAAGCACCAAAATGTACCAAGATCTCAAGGAGAAATTTTGGTGGGATGGAATGAAGCGAGACGTAGCTTCATTCGTAGAACGTTGTTTGACGTGCCAACAAGTGAAAGCACTCCACCAACGATCGTATAGAACCTTACAACCGCTAGACATACCGGAATGGAAATGTGATGATATAGCCATGGATTATGTTACCGGGCTACCCAAATCACAAAGAGGAAATACCACTATTTGGGTCATCATCGATCGTTTGACCAAGAGCGCGCATTTTCTACCCATTCCGATAACATATGGATCAGACAGACTAGCACAGTTGTACGTTCGAGAGGTCATACGTCTACATGGAGTTCCGAAGACTATCACGTCTGATAGAGATTCGAAATTACATCCAGATTCTGGATGAGTTCACAAAAGGAATTGGGGACTCGACTACATTTTAGTACCGCGTTCCATCCACAGACGGATGGACAGTCCGAGAGGACCATTCAAACGCTGGAAGACATGTTGAGAACCATTGTCCTCGATAGACGAGAAAGTTGGGAACAAATGTTACCACTTATGGAATTCGCCTACAATAACAGCTACCAAGCAACTATTAGAATGTCCCCGTACGAAGCTCTTTATGGAAAGAAATGTCGATCACCACTCTACTGGGATGAAGTGGGAGAAAGGCGAGTATTAGGACCTGACTCTGTAGGAGAGATGATCGAGATTGTGAAACAGATCCGCCAACGGATCAAGGAGGCCCAAGACCGACAGAAGTCGTACGCCGATAAACGTCGCACAGAGATGCATTTTGAAGTAGGAAATAAAGTCTTCCTGAAGATTTCTTCGTCAAAAGGAATCGTGAGATTTGGAATAAAAGGAAAGCTACGACCACGTTTCATAGGACCCTATGAAATTTTGGAAATGATAGGACCAGCGACTTATAGACTTGCATTGCCGCCAAGTTTTGGAAACGTGCACAATGTGTTCCACGTTTCACAACTAAAGAAGTACATACATGACCCCAGCCATGTGATACCGCCGATAGATATTATCCTCGATGACAATATGAGTTACATAGAACTGCCTACGAAATCTTAGACCGACGTATCCAAAAGCTAAGGAACAAAGAGATACCGTTAGTGAAGGTTCTATGGCGACACCATAGACAAGAAGAAGGAACCTGGGAACTGGAATCAGCTATGAAAGAGAAATACACAGATCTTTTCCAAGGTTATCAAATTTCGGGACGAAATTTATTTTAAGGGGGGTGGTATGTAATAACTCAAAAAATTTAAAACTTTTATTAGTGATGCTTAAACCAATTATTTATGGTGCTTAACCTTAATTATGTTTAAAGTAACCAATGAAACGAATTAGAATCGATTCGGAGATCAAAAACTAGTGACTAGTCCTACCAGATTAGGGTTTTATGAATAGCCTGAACATAGAATGAAAGATCGAGAATGAATCTTGACAAAAGGATTTCATTTCTAGAATCCTCTCACGAAAACATGTGAGAAGCCAAAGAATGAGAATTTTCGGGCATGCTTGCCCGGTAAGTCTCAAAAGTACTATTCACAAGCCGGAACAATTTTCAATCCGTGCTAATCATGGTAATTTGTGATAACAATGAAAATCACGAAGGAATATATTATTATTAATTTAGAAATTATAAGAATCAATTTCTGAAAGAAATTCCTGAAGAACTTAACCGAACGCCGGGAAAATCCTAAATTGATCCGAATGACCCGAGACTCGAACCAAGGGTCTAAATCAATAAGAAATGATTTATAAGACTCAAATTAATTATGAAAGCTCAAGAATTCAATAGAATTTGGAATGAGCATAATTTAATCGCCGAACGCTGTTTTTCCGCGATAACTCGGAATTGACTTATCGGACGTCGTCCGAACTTCATGAAATTTTTATAAACATTGAAATAAGTTATTTAAAGGCTATTTAATAAAATAAAACCTTAAGCTTCCGAGAAATCAATCGAAATCGTTAAAACTTAAAGAGTCGGTATTAACATGCCAAAACGGGTAATTTGACCAATCCTCCTCCCAACTACCACCAAGACCACCCCAAATGAGCTAAGGACAGCCCATTAGGCTGGAACACAGCAGAAATTTCTTCCATTATAGCCTCTCACTTTTGGAACACATTTTCTCTCTCTTTTTCAAAATTCTCTCTTTGTTCTTCACACTTTTGAGCCTTTAATCCCCCATTTCAAACCTTTCCAACCCTCAAATAATTATTCTAAGACCATAAAAAGGTAGCATTCATCATTCTCTTCATTTATAATGGAGTAGAATTTTTTTTTAGATTGTTCTTGAATTATTTAATGAAAAATCCTAGTTTTGCTCCTCATTTTTTTTCGTGACTTTTGTGCCACCAAATGCTCTCAAGCCATGAATGAATAATTCTTAGAATGATTTTCTAAGGCTGTAGTTAAAATTTCAGAATTTTTGGAGCATGTTTGATATTTTTTTATTTATGCTTTATTTCTTTTTATATGTGATAAAGCATGCTTTTGTAAATATTATTTGATATTGTTGCTTGTTGATGTATTAGGATCATGTATAATAAATATGATAATTTTTAGAATATATTTGGAATTTTTTGTATTTTGTTTGATTTTATTTGTTGAGAAATAGTTGAGATATAGTGTTTATTATATGATATGAACATCATATATTAATCTTGAAATTTTGAAACACTACTCCTATTTTTAAAAATGGGCAGAATTTATTTAAGTAATTTTAAGCCATTGTTTGATTTTATTTGTTGAGAAATAGTTTAGATATAGTGTTTAATATATGATATGAACATCATATATTAATCTTGAAATTTTGAGACACTACTCCTATTTTTATGAAAAGGTGAAACTTTATATATATATTTTAGGATTTATTTGATTTTTAACTGTTGAGAATAATATGATATGTGATATTATAAATATTGGTTGATGTTTAATGTTAATATTACATGTTTATTGCATATTATAAACATATGGTGAAGGAATGGTATTTATTGAATATATATGTATATATATTATAATTATCGAAAATATACATGTAGTAAAAAGCATGTGTTTTAATTTTAATGTATGATATGAGATGATATTTCATGCTTAGTATATGATATAAGCATGATATAAATTTTATGGAATTTATTGAACACCAATGCTCATTAAATCATGAATACCGAAAACTATATGCTAAATTAACCCATGGTTTAAAATTTTATATGATGATATTGAATGGGAAATTAAATTATATAATATGATAGGAGTATATCATGATTTTATTTGAATTTATTGGATACATATGCTAATTATTGCTAATTATCGAAAACATAGCAAAATGGTTAAGCATGAGTTTAATTTTAATAGTAAATGATGCTATGATGGATAAAATATAAGCATGGAATGAATGGTTGTGATTGTGATGAATGAATGGAACATTTTTGCACACATACACAATGGTTTTGCATTATGTTAGAAATTAGGGTTTTCTAATGCTTTAGCATAGTTTATGTTATGTATGTTATTGTTTGGTGTTGAATGTTTATGTTTATGTTGTACCGACAAACCAAAAACCCAAACGTAAACAACATAATACTATATGTACGAGAATCTAAAAGAAATCGACCAATTTCGATAACTTAAGAAGGAATCAACGAGAATCGAAGTTAGACATAAATTAGGGTTTGCTACTATTAAAAGGATACTCAAACGTGAGTTCCTAAGTTAGAAAAACCAAAAGCCGAGCTACAATGTTAATACTCAATAACGACAACCCAATACGATATTAGATTGAGCGATTATACAACTAAGTAATATGGTTTGGGAATTGAGAATGTAAGATAATAGAAATTATCTTAAAACAATCACATGAAATCATAAAGAAACCCTAGCTGGGAACCTTAAGTCGTAATTTATAAACGACCTTCGATCGATAGAAAGAATCTAAGAGCGGCTATTTTCTTATGAAGGGTTTGGCGCACGTAGTCGGCAAGGAAGGACAATCACACTGCCGTTTAAAATCACTAGCTTTGGATTAGCGGTGGGCTCTCTTGAAACAAAATGACATGCATGTCTATCTCAAAGCATGATTTAAAAAGCTTTATGAAATATTATTGCATAAACCGTTATTGACTTCAAATGTTTACGTTTTGTGTGATCTAAGCGAGATTGGTATATCGATGTGGTATGTGAATGTGTTGGTCCACCAACGTTAAAAAGGGTAACGATCGTATCCGACTTAGTTAAGGACTAACTCGGATTGTGTACACGTGTGTTGTGTGTTAAGGTTAGCTACCTCGACCGGTCACGGCGACTATGTGTAGGTGGCCACCCATAGTGCGTGAATGAATGAATGAATGAATGATCGATATGGAAACAACGTGAATGAAATAGTCGAACCCGACTTTTGAGAAATGATAAAATGTTTAATAGGCATGAGTCTTTCAACTAAAATCCTCATGTGCTATTGTGGGCAGTTCAATAACTTTTGATAAAGAAAATGTTGTCGGCAATGAGTCCACTGAGTACTTTTGTACTTAGCCCTGCATCTCGTTTTTGATGTGCAGGTTGAGCAAGGATCGATGATGGGTGCGAGGTGGTGCAGAGTAGCAGTTATTTTGTTGCTTATTAGAAAGGATTTCTATAACCTTGGACATGCATCGTCATATGCATGTCCACACATTTATTGCTGCCTAACTCTGATATTATTTTGATGTTTTGATTATAACTGCTTTCATACCGTATTGAACTTGAGGTCATACCTCGTTCCTTGAATTATGCCCTGATTGGGTTATATTTGAACCTTGAACCTTTTGACGAGTCCTTCTGTGACTCGAGTTGGTATTGAATAGCTTATCCCTTTTTAGTCTATGCGTTATCGAGTAGTTAAATGGTTAATTGCATCGATTAGTTATATTTATATCCGCTGCTTTATCATACCAGTGACGATCCATATGATCCGTACTTCCTTGGGAAGTCGGGTCGTCACAATACTGATCCCAGGATTTGATACCAATTGTAGGAAAAATCTGATTTTAACCCTCTTCCGATGATCTATATTGGATGTTTAATTCACCATACATTGATTATTTACCTAGCATACATCTACATAATTAATTGCAACACACAGGTGTTTTCTCGTGTTCACCTGCGAATTTGTCTGACAAGGAATTGGATCAAGACTCGTGTTTTGATCTTCTGGACTGTATCCCGTTTGCCAAAACTCCAATGCCGAGCGAGAGCAATCTATGGAGAGTACTACAGAAATTTGCCTTTTTCATTCCTTGAAAAATTTCAGAAATCCCAACTATGAATAGTGTAGTTTTAAATTTTATCACTAAGGATTAAACTTTTTTGATTTTCTCTCACCTTATATTTATAATGCAACCCTAGATCCTATTAGGATAGAATCTGCATATCTAATAAATATAATCATATCTCTTCAGATAGAGAGGATCAAAACAGAATCCCTAAGAGACTCTTATTGAAGGGGCGAAATTCTTAGCGATCCAGGCTGATGGGCGGCCAGGGGATCAAATGAGGAATAAAGATGGGCCTCAAATAAATTAATTATCTTATGTTCGGCCAGAATATAAATTAATTCATAAACATTTATTCATGCCACTAGAGAATAAATCTTGACTTACCCTTTATTTTCAAGTTGAGTCGGGCTTGCACTTAGACTTCACGAACCACGTATTTAAGATATCGACGTCCATTAATTATTTATAGCGTTCGATCGCTTAAAATAATTAATCTCTTTAATTCCTAAGTAGTACCACTCAACCTTATTATTGTACTTGAGATAACTCAACTGCGGGGTTTAGTACAATAAACCTTTTGAGCTCCTTAAGGGGACGTCATCATCCTAAACGGATACGGTGACTCGATACAAGTAACTAGCATGACATACAAGCACTGCCACCACCCAAGATGCGGAGAATATTGGGTTAACTCATGTAACCCTCACCCATGACAAGTCAAAGTGATGGTCAGTAACTTATACTCACCTAATACCTTATCGAGGTTTAGAACAACGTAAAGTCACCGAGATCTAGGTTCTTCACAACGGTCAGATAGAAGAACTCATCTCACTATGATCCATCAATACGTCAGAGACGTACCAGTATAGGCAAGCAACCAAGTCAAGTCACTTCTTATCTAAAACGCAGCTTATACCGATAACTAGTCCTAAAGTTGTCTCAGTTGTGATCCTTTTTATATCTCATTAAGCTTGACCAATCATACAGACTTCTGTGATCTTCTACACATTGTATGATCTAACTTATATACGAGATAAAGAGACATACATATGCAATCAAGTAAACAATTCAGATATGAGATTGTAATATTGGTAACATGAATCATTGTATACAAGCTCAACCAAAACTGCTTCCAGTATACAAATTCAACAGTGTCTGACTCTCACTTTGAGTATCATATTTGAGAGTTCTATGATAACTCAATATACTCCGTATATTGGGTAGGAGCAGTTCGTATATGATATTTGAAAATCTATATTAGGTAACTGTATCCGAGTTTTTAGGCTGATGACATCCCCTTAAAGAGCTCAAAAGGTTTATTCTATTAAACTCTGCAGGTTGATTTTATCAGATACGATAATAAAGTTGAGTGGTACTACTTAAAGAACTAATTATCTATTAATTAATAATTAATTAATTTAGAGCTATCAGAAGCGCTAATTAATTAATGGATATGTATATCTTAAATAAAGGGATTATTTAAGTTTAATACAACCCGACTAAAACGGAAGTAAAGAGGCAAATCAACATTAATTTTTTAGTGGAATGAATTAATATTTATAAATTAATTATGTTATGGGCTGAACATAGATAAATAATTCATTTGAGACCTATTTTTATTCCTTTTATTTGATTCCTGGGCTGGCTCAACCAGGCCCTTTACCAGCCTAGAATTCGTCCCCCCATATACAGCCACACTGGGACGGTGTTCTGATTAATGTATTATTTATTTAGCACATTTTCTAGTTTAGATATAATTATATGATATTATTAGATATCAAGATATAATTATTATCTATGAATGACATATCTTCTAGTTGGAAGATAATTATTATTGTATTTGGTGATAGAGTTTTAATCCTACAACACTAGGTTTTGGAGATTTATATAAATAAAAGGTAGCAGAAAATAAGAAATATACATTCATTAAGCAGTGATTTTCGAAAATCACAAGGCTTGGGGAGGGGGAGGAGAATTTTTGGTGATCTTCATAGCATACTTTCACTAAGTATAAAAGATTTGGGCAACCGGGATACAATCCAAAATATCAAAGTTGGAGTCAGAAATCGATTTTATGTGCCATCAGTTCGCAGGTTTGCCTGTAAACACCTATGTGTTGCATTAAATTCATAGAAGAATGCTAGAGATATAATCAATATATGGTGAATTCAGATATCCCAACATAGATCATCGAGAAACTTGAATACATGATTAAATTCATATATTCCTACACTTTTA
This sequence comes from Salvia rosmarinus, assembly GCA_036937905.1. NCBI lineage: Eukaryota > Viridiplantae > Streptophyta > Magnoliopsida > Lamiales > Lamiaceae > Salvia > Salvia rosmarinus. The sequence continues at coordinate 16,814,612 of CM072814.1, forward strand.
CACATTTTTCTTCTTTTAGTTAATTGATGTGACATCCAATAACAATAAATTCATAGAAACATGCTAGAAATATAATCAATGTATGATAAATTAAGATACTCCAAGATAGATCATGGTGAAATTTGAATATATGATTAAATTCATATATTCCTACACTTTTATTCATTTTTTCTTCTTTTACTTAATTGATGTGATATCCAACATGACTCTCCAGCATTCACATAAACATTTTTTCTCCTAAAATCAATCGACATGACACTAATTTTAATTTTTTAAAATATGAGGAATAAAAATAACAATATGCATACATTGAGAAATTAACTGAAAAGTCACAAAAATTGGAACCTAAAATGATATTCACCCTAATAATAACTATATCTTTCTAACTAAAGGTTAAATTTAGCTAATTATTGAAAAGTTGAGCCCCCCCCAATGGTAAGGAGGTCGTGTTAGGAAATCTCAAAGTTTCAGCTTCACTTTTCATTAATTATCTGAGTATATTAGTGTATATATATATATAGGAGGGATCAAATAATACCTGAGTCTGAGATAGTATTTAGTACTCAATCTCATCCACTCATCTCATAGATCCTATGGTTCAGATTTTTTTAGATTTTTTTAAGCTTAATTTCGTTTATTTTCGCTACAATAAAGGTTGATTAATAATTTGATTTGTTATGTGATTGCGAAAAACAAACTATGCATTTAGTTTAACTGAATAATGCATTCAAATGAACAAAAAATGCATGCAATTGAACACAATAATGCATGCGGTTGGAAGCTCGCTACCGGCGCGGGTGCGCCCAACAGTCTTCGTGCTCACAGATCGCTCAGTGCTCACTGCGCCCGTTATCATGCATTTTTACGTTTTTAAATGCATGAACATGTTTTGATCAATGCATGAACGTGTTTTGTTAAATGTATATTTGTGTTTCGTGGCAACATGCAGTTTTATGTTTTGTTCAATGCAGTTTCATGTTTTGTTCAATGCATTTTTATGGTTTTCGACAACAAATCTCTCATCCATCATTCTCTATCAATTCCGTCGTCTCTTTCCATGATTATTGGTGAATTCGTCCTGAACCACTGCCATAACCATTATCTTTCTCGATTCTTCAATCATCTATCAAATTCATCTATTTTTTCTCAAAATCCATCAATTTTGTTCTCAAATTTTCTTCTTCTTTTTCTTTCTTTCAAAATCTGTTGTTTGTAATTATTTGTGTATCTTGCTGCTGCTGTTCACCGGTGTTGCTGCCAGCGCTAGGGGAAATATTACAGGGACACTGGTTTTAATCTAGGCGTAAAAAGAAAGAAGCTGAAAGCCGTAGCAACAACATATGTATATTTTTAGGAAGTTCAAAATATTATTTCTCTGAGTGTGTTCTCGATGATTTTTTACAATGTAGAGAATTTGCTTTTTATAGGCATAGATTATAAGTGCGCTGTCTATTTCTAAGTGAGCTGTCTATTTCTAGAAAATGAAAGCTTAACAAAAGAAAAGAAAGAAAGTAATCTAAAGATGACAATTTCTATAATTTTAATTACCCGCTAGCCGAACCTACTAACCGAATTGTTTAGTCGGTTAACCGATTAACCTATCAGTGTCGATTTCGATTATAAGTTTTGCTTCATTTCGGTTTCGATTAATCGAAGATAATCATCCCTAGTTATAATAAATGAATGAGATAGAGATCGAGATATCCTCGACAATTGAAAAATAATATATAAATATATATATATATATATATATGTGTGTGTGTGTGTGTGTGTGTGTGTGTAGGCAAAGTACAAAAATGGCATCCAATTTTCAATTTACATCATGGATTTCTTCTTGCAAATTTCTTTCCAAGCAAGTGATACCAACAAAATACAAGCAATGATAAAGATCCCAAAGAAACAAATAAAGAAATTAACTCCAAAAGCACCATTTGCACAACTCAAATAGCGTTTGATGCCCACATCAGTATTCCCCTTTTCTCCCACAACACACCTAAACAAAGAAATTATAGGAACAACACACAACACAATGAACCCATAGGGATCTGGCTGTAGACTTACAAGAACTCTATCAGCAAAATCACACATAACAACTATTATTTTACCTCTATTCCTTAATCCAGCAAATTAGACACAAAATTCAACTTCCTTACGTCTTACATCATAAATTAGTTGATCAAGTGAAGAAATTTGAAACATAAAGGAAAAAAAAATCTAAAGCACCTGGAGGAACTATAGTGAAACAGGGGCTGAGGTAGTGCGAGCACAGGTGGCTGAGCTTCATCGGGGAGTTAGAGAAGGCGAGATGTGTTGCTATGGTGGCATGATGGGAGCGCGAGAACAAACCAGTGTGTCGCCGCGAGACAGTGCAATATCGGTGGGCCGCGAGACGGCACGACTTCGGTGGTTAACATGTGGCCGGACCGGAGGAATGTTGACGAGAAAGTGTGAGAAAGACTGAACTTGACGAGAGATAGAGACAGAGGAATGAAATATGCGCCCTAATTCAGTAAATTAATTCCTACTTGAATTCTAACTTCTAATTTTAAAAACAATAAAAATTAATATATTATAATTAACTTTGGTTATTCGGGTATACCCGTCGGTTATTCGGGTATACTCAATAACCAAAGTATTCATTCATATTATAAAAATCGACACCGAACCGAACCCATGATTGTCGGTAATCAGTTAACCGATAACCGACAAGTATCGGATCAGTTTCGGTTATAACCGATAAACAAGAAGCCGATAATCACCCCTAATGATAACCATTATAAAAGAGGTCAATAGTATTTTACAAAATCCAGCTTGATCTATAAAATATTAGCGTGTTTCATATTTGAGTTATTTAGTCATAAATCCAACGGAATTGATTATCAGTCTTTTCAAGTTATATTAGTAGGAAGTCTTACTAAAATATATTTGTGCAATTTGTTAAAATGTCGTTGATTAAGTTCATTAATAGAAAATAGTGACAGAATGATCATTTAAAAAAATTTATTTATCCAAAAATAAATGATAATAATATTTTGAAGCGATGGTTGCTTCCCAACCTTGCAACCACTCGTAGGGTCTTTGCCGATAAGAGGCCTACATTCGGTTTCTTTCTTCCCTGCAACTCAAATGTTGGATCCTTTTGGACAGACCATAATCTGTTCCAGAATTTGTATAAATTAATAGTTTTAGGCTCATTATAAATTTAACGATAAAACATATATATTTGGTAGTAATTTATCCTTTTAACAATAGTGGGGATTGTTTAAATTTATTATACTGTTGAGGTTGTTAATTTAACGATTTTCAATTTGTAGAATTTTTACTGTATAAACATTTTAATGCTGACCTAAACCAAATGTGTACATGAATCACGCTAAAAGAACATATAAATTGTCACTCATATACATAGCTCAATTAGTTAAGAACCAATAAATTTGGAATAAGGAAACATGAATTATCAAGAAATCATCACTTTCAACACTTATTGTAATTACAACATTATTTTTAACATTTCAATAATAACATACTTTTTCGATTGGAGCAATTTCAACAACCTTTTTTTTTTGTCTTAGCAAATTTTGTCCCTGAACTGACATCATTACACTATTGAAATGATATTATTTTTTGGGCTATTGACGTATAAATACATTAATTTTTGATTCGTTTTGTTTTTTTTACGAACGTTAAAAATTATCACAAAATACACAAACATATAGTGATTTTACCATGATTTCAAATTCAAGCTAAATTAAATCTGACTTAATATCTCAAACATTTATCATAGACAAAACGACCAATGATATAAATGACATCGTAGAGAGGTGATATCGATTGTCTTGATCCCAACTAGAATCAAACGATGAAACAAACGAGAAGACGAGATTTTTGTAATGAGGATTGACACGATGAATCCTAGAAATAAAAAAAATATGATTTATTTTGACTGAACGGTAATGTTTTATGTCCTTTTTGCTACGATGCCGTTTATATCACTAGCCGTTTTGATAGTAAATTTTTAAGATGTCAAATCAGATTTAATTTGATCTGAATTTGAAATTGTAGTAAAAACATTAAAGTGATTAAGTTTATGTATTTTATGATAATTTTTAGAGTTTGTGGGAAAAACCAAAATGAGCTCAAAATTGGTATATTTATACACCAATAACACTTATTTTTAACACTAGAAAAATTAGGGATGTGAAAATCATTACCAATCACAACGCAAATTCATTTTTGAAATGGGTCAAATATACTTATAAATTTAGTATTAATTCTAAAAGAAATTGTGTCAATGATGTCTAGTCTAAGTGGCAAAACTGAGGCACCAAAAGATTCTTCTAAACCAAAACGTTTTAGTTTGAGTCCCATCTTTACTTTAAATGAAAGATTGACAAATAAAAACAGTCAAAGTTAATTTATCATTAATTTTAATAGATTGATCAACTTTGGACTTGTGTGACCATCTTATCATTCAAATACTAAATCTTATGTTTTATCAATCTATTATATTATGCAAGTAAATGCTCCTCAAAGTATTAGTCGTACTTTCCACTTATTTAGATATGGTATTAGTTTGTATTAGTTTGATTATTTATGAGTCGTCGAAATATTCAATTTGTAATATGATGTATACTTAAATATTGTAAAAAATAAAAAATAAAGACTCTAATATAAACTGTAGATCGAGAGAAGTGTAATCACTATAACCTCTGAAGATTTGTCCGTATGGATTGGTTTTCTATATTTCGAACTACTTTTTTTTAATTGTCGCATAATTATCACGATTATGTTAGATTATGTGAGGTGTCTTTATGTGTGTTGTACTTATTGTAAAAAAAACAATCAAGGAAAAATAGTACTTTAAACAGCTTTATGAGGGTTTTTTTTAATAAAAAAATTCCAGTTATATAATTTATTATGTTCTATGTAGCATTCAGGTTCGAAATTGGACCTCTGATGACAATGTTGCCAATCTTTAAATACGGAAAGTGGCAGAACCAGACTTTAATTAATCGTCCTATTTTAGGAAAATGGACATTATCAATTGGATTTGATATAGGAATTTGACATTATCAAATATATATATTTAATATCTTTCAAAATTTTGATATATATATCCATTAGATGTATTGTTTTCTTATGCTGTCGGTATTATTTTTGGAAAGTATAATTATTTGTTAAGTAAGTCGAATATTGAGTTTGAATTTGAAACTTGGTGTGATTGAGATCCTTAAATATCTCATCAAGGATAATTTTAAAACTATAATTTAACTACTTATAGCTAGGACTTGTCTGCCAGCTTAATTTGGAATTTGGTGTGATTAAAATTTATTAATCTTAATTAGGTATAATCCTCATACGTTTTCATATAAAGAAGTCCTAATAGAAGACTATATATGAATAAATGAGAGATTATTGAATATTATGAACATATGATGAGTCCTTTGTTGGTGTTTTTCTCTTTTGATTTTTGTCATAAAAGTTTTAATAAAGTCCGACTCCTAGAACTTTAAAGTTTGTACTTGTTCAAATATCATTACAAAAGAGAGTAATTATGAACATGACGTGGCCAGAAAATATTAATGGATGAGGCTAAAATTATATTATGGTTACATAATCGGAGTTGAAAATATATCCCAATAATTTTTACAATTTTTTATGTTAGAAATTTATTTTTTTGGGTGGTGGGTGAGTGGGGGAGAACTAGGATTTTTGTTTTTTAAATTTCGATATATTAGTATTTATTTTTATATTTAATAGTTAAAAAGAAGAATTGTATTGATATGTATGTGAAATTCATAATAATTCTAAGTGTTCATCTTCTCTTTTTTATTTTTATTTTTTTTGAAATACTAAATTCCAAATATATATTTTTATTTTTAGTTTATGCTTCATCCGTCCATCAAATATGTTCATTTAATTCTATTTTGGTCCATCAGAAAAAATTGTTCACTTTTCTTTTTTGGAAAAATCAACTTCACATTTTTATCTTAAATCTATCAACTTATTTATAAAAATCACTTATAACCCATCTTTTTACAACTACAATCCATTAATATATTCATTTGCTATCTCTATCGCCCACCTTTTAATTTCACTATCTATTAATCTATTCATTTATTATATCTACTCACTTTACACTCATTACAATTTATTAAAGTTCGTGCTACCAACATCAATGAACAAATATGGTGGATGGAGAGAGTATATATTTTTCTCATCCTTGAATTTGGATTTATGATTCATTGTTGACTTGTGATAGGTACAAGTAAATCAAGATTTAAGGTTTATAAAGTAATATATTTACATAACATATGTAGTTTACTTATTAAGATGAATTCTATTATTCAACTTTTTAGCTATTATTGATTATTGATTAATTATTTGCAAGTAAGTTATATTTTTTAAGATATATTAATATTGAACTATATAAAGGAAAAAAATTAGTCATGACTAATTACGTTTTCTTTGTATCAAAGTTATGGTGAATTCTTTTGACATTGTCGTTTAATTCACATGATAAATTGTTGTGATTTCGATCATTGGGACTAGTTGGAAAACCAGACCAGGCGCCAAACATTCAATCCATTCAATGTAGGATCTTGAGAGTTGAGTGTAATATATTATGTTAGTTTTTGCATAGTTGCTAGCTTTAAGTAGATATATTTTATTATTGAATTTTCTTTCATTATCTCTTATATTGAAATATCTCATGTTATGGTGGTTTTATCAATTTTGAATTATTATTTATTTTTTTAATTTTTTTAACGCTACCATGAAATTCAAATAATAATATGTTATTATTAAAATGATTACTAATTTGTAATTTTATTTTTAAGATATTATAAAATTATAATTAATTGGCCCTAATAAATAAAACTGACGCCATCACTGCTACTAGCTACATCCCCGATTATCAAGCTACAAAGTATGGGGTAATTTATAAATAAACTTGATAAGTTTATAAATCCCCAAAAGTATTTTAATGCTTTAAAAACGTTTTGAACATAAAACTGCAAAATTATTGTTTTACTTTGTAAGATTATTAAGCTGTCAAAGCTTAGTTTAATTATTGGAAGCAGTGATGTTTGCTGGCCAATGTACAACCCTGTAATGCATATGGTTTCAGGAAATACAATGCATACTCGTCGTAGACTCTTCTGCCCTTCTCTTGATCACTCCACGGATTTAGTTCAATTAATTAAGAATTAATAAATTTAAAACAAGATGCCCTTCGATGTTGTTGTCAATGGAGGCATAATTCAACTTCTAATATAATAATAATATTAAATATTTTTTTGTAAAAATAATAAAAATATAAATAAGTAAAATAAAGGCAAACATTAAATTAACACACTGGATCAGAAAAACAATCCTAAAATCTAAAATATATCGCTATAATTCGGAGCATCGTAACAGACACATAGAGAAAGAGGGAAGAGAGAGAGAGAGACATAAAAATAAGAAAATTTCAGCAGACTTCAACACAGTCCATATCTATAGACTCACTGTCCATTTCTGGATTCTCTCATAATTCCGTAACAAAGAAAAAGAAAAGAACTAGAAAAATCATAATTAACAGCAGAATTTTATTCTAATTTTTGGTGGAATCGAAGCGGAAGATTTCAGATTGATTCATGGTTTCATCAGCGGCTGCGTGAGAGAAATGGGGAAGACTTACTCAGCGAATCCGAATGATTACAAGCTTCTAGAAGAGGTGGGATATGGCGCGAGCGCAACTGTTTACAGAGCGATCTACTTGCCTTACAATGAAGTGGTGGCGGTTAAGTGCTTGGATCTCGATCGATGCCATAGCAATCTGGTTTGTTCAATATACTATGTCTCCTCCTGTGTATTGCGCTTCTGTTAATTTTCTTGATTCCGCGCGCCTTGTGAATTTGATTTCATTTGGTTTTTTGTTAGGTGACTTTTGATCTAGTTAGGGTGCCTTTCCGATGTTGCTCGGAAAATTTCAATGCGTCTGCAATTTGAGATCTCGGTGCATTGAATAATGGTGTGAAATTGTTTAGATGGAGTTAGATAGAGTTCAGAGGGCGAATCTTTAAAATTGGAAGCTTTTAATTGGTTCGAATTTGAATTTCTGTTGTGCTATTTGGTTTCTTTATGATTATAGGTTAAGTGAGTTAGCGGCTTATCATCAATATGGGTTTGAAGCTCATTATTTATTCCTAGAGAACATGGTGATGTTCAGGTCTTGTTGTGTATTACTTTTGGATTAACTGTTATCGTGCATGCAAGTTGCACTGACTTCTCAAGGAAATTCAATGTAAGGAAGGCTAGAGATTATCAGCTAGGAAACAAGTTAATGGCATCAAATTTGAGAATCTTGAGGAAGGGTTTATTGAGAAAGATTTCATGTAACCTAGCTGTGAAATCCTTAATGATTATCAGCTATTGTTGATGCCTTGATGGGATTGTTAGGGTACAACCGAAATAATAACTGATTGATGCCCCCAGGAATGTACTTTTTACTCTAGAATTTATTAATAAATATATGATCATAAAGCTACCGTTCGTTGTTGGTTTTTTAGCCTCTGCTAAACCTTCTCTGTTGAAAATTAAGCCTCATTTTTCTCATTTCACTGTGATATTGTGTTGACATAAATGCTACAGCTGCAGGTTGTGTTCCTGTTCGATATAGCATACATCAATTATTAATTCTCTTACTCTTTTTGTGGTTCCAAAACTGCAATTTTTCCATAACATTTATATATTTACTAGTAGTTTATGCTAACTAGAATCGAAATGAAGGTGCAATAAAAATGTGAACCAGAGTTGCTCCAAATTAAGTTACAGGTGGAATGGACTAATGAAGCTGTAAAAAGTCATATATGTCGGCCAATAGTCAGTTTTTTAAACATTTTATCACAGAAATCATGAAGTAGCAAGATGTATTTTAACACCTTCTAAGATACCAAAAGCAATGTATTGCAGGTTATGAGTTTTACAGGTGTGAGTCGTGTGACCATTAGGTTTGAAGTCAGACATTGGATCTGTCCTGGACTTCTGACATAGATATAAGTCGGTGTTTATTTCTTGATAGTATAATCAAAATATGACTTTTCACTATGCAGTATAAAATCATTAATCCTGACAAATTTTCTCACCATATCTCACTATACTAATTAGATATTTACCCTTTTAAGGAATAGCTAAAGATATCTTAACCCTAAGAATGTCAATGTGATAGAACTCAAGAATATATCAGGAAACTTTTAAAATTTCTGTATCTACTGTTGTTCATCTGCTACCGGTTCATAAAGTACTTAGGCATGGACTGCCTAATGTCACAATGCAAGAAATTTTAATGGCCCTTTCTCAAAATGTATGAAGGGAATCTGTATAATCAGCTTTTTTTCAATGATTTACTGCTTCTGAGATTGTTGCCTTATCGGAGTTTACTACAGTAATGAACTGCATGCAGAAAAAATTAATCTAACTATCCTGGTTGGCTCACAAATGATTTGACTATTCTTGATATCTTCATTTCAAGTTCTTTTATATCATTAGTCAAGGAGATTGCATTGAGTTCAGTGCGGTACCTTCCGAACTCCTTGATAATCATAAGTTATCTCCTAAGATACATGCTTGGCTTTATGACAAATGTTACGTGAAAAGAGTCGTTCATAGCATTTACTTTTCCACTTCAGGATTCTTAATGTTAGGTAACTTGTGGTATTCCTGTTAGGTGTAGCTTTCTTTGATAGAAAGTTATTTCCTTGCATAGTTGTTTCAAAGTTTAAGAATACTTTCACCAATGAATGTAGCTTATTGTTTTATAAGGATGAGTGGATGTAATTGGGCTGGACTTTGAATAACATTATCTTTTCTGCAGGATGATATTCGCAGGGAAGCTCAAACAATGAGTTTAATAGATCATCCTAATGTCATAAAAGCTTTTTGTTCATTTGTTGTTGATATCAACCTTTGGGTGGTAATGCCTTTTATGGCTGAGGGTTCTTGCCTACATCTCATGAAGATAGCATATCAAGAAGGATTCGAAGAATCTGCTATTGGGTCTATCCTGAAAGAAACTTTGAAGGCTTTGGAGTACCTTCATCATCATGGCCATATTCATCGTGATGTTAAGGTTAATTGATTTTGCAAGCTCAAAACTAGACAGATCACAAACACTGGACTTGTTCGTTGGACACTATGCATTAAGTGGATTACTTCATATTCTATTTAACATCACTTCACAGGCTGGAAATATATTGGTGGATACTGATGGTGAGGTGAAGCTTGCTGATTTTGGTGTTTCAGCCTGCATGTTTGACAGAGGTGATAGACAACGTTCAAGGAATACCTTTGTAGGCACTCCATGCTGGTGTGTGTCTCTCTCTCCCTCTCTCTCTCTCACTCTCTCACAGACACACACTGAGGCACAAATACCACACTAACACCATCCATGTAGTTTCTACTATACATTTCTCCCGGTCTCACCCACTCTCTCTTTTGATATCAATTGTTGTAATCTGTGTCACTTTAACTCGCTATGCAGGATGGCCCCAGAAGTGTTGCAGCCAGGAACTGGATATGATTTCAAGTGGGTTACTCCATATTCTTGTACTGTCTTGTGGTTCTATATAAGAAGTATTTTATGCATGCATACAATTTAACGAGCATAAAAAGGTGTTCATGAATGCATCGTTTAAGTTTATTATCATAGTCTCGTATATTGTAGTTTGGTATAGTTTATACCGGGAAGTTACTCAGGTAAGCCTGAGTGTGCAATGTTGTCCTAGAAATTTATTCTCATTCCATAAGCTACGTTGGCGCTATCCTCACTGTGTGACTTTGATATGGCATCTGAAGTGTGAACATGTCTATTCGAAAGACTAAAGTCGAATTCAAACTCTAATTTATTTCAATTAATTTTATCATGTTGGGTCCATGCTTACCTTGTTTTCCTATTTCACAGTTTTGTATCATAGTCACTAGCAGTTTTAGATGCTGGTTCTTGTGCATGATTCATAGTGCTTTTCTATTAAATGTACAGGGCTGACATTTGGTCATTTGGAATAACTGCATTGGAGTTAGCACATGGACATGCACCATTTTCCAAATATCCTCCAATGAAGGTATACATGTCTACATAACAGCTCTTTTTGTGGATGACACTGTCCTAAATACTTTTTAATATTTGCCTCCACTCTCCAATAGGTTTTGTTAATGACCATACAAAATGCGCCCCCTGGACTTGATTATGACCGTGATAAAAGGTTCTCTAAGGTATTCATGATATTTCCAGGTGCACCATGTTCACTGAACACTTATCTGGCCTCTAAATTGTTATTACCAGTGTTCATGATTAGTCTCAATTGGTTTTTAACAGTCCTTCAAAGAAATGGTTGCTATGTGCTTGGTAAAAGATCAAACAAAGAGACCAACTGCAGAAAAGCTGTTAAAGCACTCTTTTTTCAAGAATGCAAAGCCTCCTGAACTCATTGTTAAAAAGTTGTTTGTTGACCTGCCACCACTATGGAAGCGCGTGAAAGATCTCCAGGTATATCCTTGTCATGGATACCAGCAGGGTTCAGAAGTAAAGTTTTCTAGAATTTATGTTGATATTGTTGTGAATTGCGTGTAGATCAAAGATGCCGCACAACTTGCTTTAAAGAAAATGCCTTCAGCTGAACATGAAGCTATATCTCAGGTTTGAAATGCATCACATCCTATTGTTTCTTCTATTTCGTTTCCAGTTTTATACTAACCGGAGATTTACTGCAATGGAACTCATATCTCTTTTCTCCTGTTGATCTAATGCTTCTAATGCTATTTTTTCCTTTTACATGGCCTACATGTGAAAGAATATAGAGAACTTTTCCACCCCTATTATTCACAAAAAATAAAATAAAAACGAAGTTAGTGTCCATTCATATGGTCTACTTAGAAGTATACCTGACTGCTGAATTTTTCTTTCATGAGTGTTTTCATCTTTGATTGGTGTGAAGGAAGTTGCAAACCCTCCTTTTCCCTGAAAACAGCTTGTTTTATCTGAAATACATGAAACAATGTGTTGCTAACATTAGCTAACTGCTGCCAACAGATGCCGTTTGCCATTGAGTAGCCAATTGAGCTAAATTGCTGGTGTACGATCAATCAACAGCTGGAATTCTCTTATCACATTAACAATTTACTAACTATGGGGTCCCAGCTTTATTTATTACTATGTTTATCACTATGAAGTAGTAATGAGTGGAAATGCAGAATCTGCCAATTAAACGTCGCTCAGGATTAAAAAGAATAATATTGTTCCCATGTTTTCTGGTGTGTGCATTTGTTATAATTTTCTTTCTCTTGATTGAATAGCTTTGGTTGTCTATTTCAGAGTGAGTACCAGCGAGGAGTAAGTGCGTGGAACTTTGATGTTGAGGATTTGAAGTTTCAAGCATCTTTGGTATGTTCAGAGAAGTTCTGTTTATGTTCAATCATCAACATGGAATAATTCATATGGGCTGTTTTATTCTTGGCAGTTGCAAGACGAGGATGAAATACAAGAAATTCAAGAAGAAGGAGACAAAATAAAATTTAATATGAACCAAAAGGTTGTTTTTATCGAGACCTGTCTGTTTCTCTCTCTCTCTCTCTCTCTCTCTCTCTCTCTTTTTGGGAGGGAGGGGGGTATACATCTTGCTATACTTAATGCTTTAGGTGCAAAGTTAAGAAGTAGATAACAAAATTTCTTTTGCTTGTTCGCAGGTTGCATCTGATTCTGTACCAAAACCAATAGTCCACAATATTGGCAGGTAACTTTGAAAATACTCATTCCATCTTTATGCTACGTAATTATAATTGTTTCCTTGTAAAGGTTAATTGTGTATTGTTTTTGAGCCTAATAATTTTCTGCTGCGTCTCCTTCCATCTCCAGTGAAAAGATAAATGGTGTTGAGATGTTTGTAGTTGAGAGTCGGACAAATAAGGGACAAACATCTGAAAGTTACATGAAAGAGTATGACACCAAGCCAAAAACTGATACGAAGAAAAGCGACTCAAAATCTGAGCTGCCGCCATCTTTGGTTGAGAAAGAAGTATCACAAGCCAAGACTAGAAATCAGACAGGCAGAGCCCGTCAAACTCAAAGTGGACCACTTGTGCCTGGTATGGTGCAAAGTAATTCACAGTCGGAAAGAGCTCGGAACTTTGAAAGGTTTATAATTTATTTTCTGCATCATCTTACTCTTGTTATGCTTGTGCAGCAATAGTGTGTTATCTAAAGTTGACGAGATATTGAGAAGTGATTATCAGCTTAATTCTTTCTAGTCCAGTTAGAAGTTGGTAATGGATAGCATGATAGTGGAATTATTTAACTGCTCTTTACATGAATTTGATCTCTATAATCATTCTTTAATGTGGATGACCATTCTAGTTGTAGCTGTGAACTTAATAGTTTGATCTCTATACACCTGGAATTGATTGTCTCGACTTGATGTTTCTTCCTTCAGTTTTTACTAAAACACTAAAATGAACATTTAATTTTGTCTTGCATCTGCATGATCTCAGCTTTCATGCTAATTGTTGCAAATGAAATTGGGAATGCTCTCCAAGTACACTTGTTTGCGTGCTGTCTCCAGATAACTTTGTAGACCATATTTATGATGATTTTCTTATCTGAAGAGATATAGTACAACTAATTTAACTTGACAAAAGGCTTCTTACTTCCTGATGTTGGGTTAAATGCATCACTTGGTAGGTATTCACATTGTGAAGCTAAACTTTAAGAACGTTGCACACAGCTTAGTATGTGCTCCGATATACATGCATTTTCTAGCCTGATGCTATCTTTCATGCTATAACCTGATGCCATCTTTCATGCTATAAGAGCATGGAAAAGGGAGGGTTAAGTTTGGATTGGAGTGCATGGGTTTATTTACTTATGAATTTCTTTACATAATTATGAAAAAACTGAGTAAATTAGCTTAATATATTTTCCCTGAGTAAATCATGACAGCTGTGAGTTATATCTGTATGGTCATTTGACTCATTTCCTCTCTTTTGCATTTCAGCAAGAAAATTCAGTGACCTTAATTTCACTGATAAATGTAATATGTGTTCATTAGGTATGAGATTGATAGCCACCTAGTGGCTGAGAAGTCTCAGCAAGTGCGAAGAGCACCCAGTTTCAGTGGTCCTCTAAACCTTCCAAACCGAGCTTCAGCAAACAGTTTATCAGCTCAATAAAATCTTCAGGAGGTACAATGAAGTAGTCATGCATAATTGCATATAGCTATGCTTGGATGAATTTCTTGGAAGCACATTATATCGTCTTCTTTTTTTCCAAGGGCTCAAAGACACGTTGGAGGACAAATCAAAAACGAACTTGGTACAAATAAAAGGGCGGTTCTCTGTAACCTCCGAAAATGTAGATCTTGTAAAGGTATAGCTCAGTTAGTTACTAGATTCTTTTTCATGACTGTTGCTTAATTGTTTCTCATGATTGTTCCTAACACAATTACCAGGATATTCCATTATCCACAGTTTCACGACGAAATTCTCAGGTGAGAAAGGAGCCACCTTGGTTTTAAATCTTCAAAAAATGGTGACAGTTTATCCAGTTTTTCGGCATATAACTCGCTGTTCATGTGGTTCTCAGGGGTCACCACTAAGAAAGTCTGCTAGCGTAGGAAACTGGATATTTGATTCCAAACAAATGGTTAGTATGCTTCTTGTATCTATTGACATTTTAATTACTGCAGCTAACTGACCAAACTAATGATCTTTCTGATGTTCTTGGTATTCAGCCCCAAAGCCTGCCACCCAAAGAAATTGGCAACAGCAATGGATTTGCCTCAGTTCTGATGCCTCACCTTCAGAATCTCTTCCAACAAACATCAATTCAGCAGGTAAGATAGTTTTCAAAATTCTGTCTTGTAAGGTGTATGGCTTTTCCCTGTCATTAAGCATTACTTCAGTGAATGGAAAATTCTTTTTTTTAAAACTTTTTTGGCCATTATCTAATTTCTCCATCTCAATTCAGGATCTTATTGTGAATTTATTAAGTAGCTTGCAAACAGTGGACGTTGAAAATGGTGCGTAGTTTCTATATTTTAGCATATTATTGAATGGTCCTCTATTTGTTTAGCTGAACCTTTGCACCTTTTCCAGCTCTTCAAAATGGAAAATTGCCTCCTTTACCTCGTGGTTCAGATGCTAATGGCAATGTAAGTACACTTGCTAATAATTTGTTCATTTTGGTGGCTTTATCTATTCAAAGAGACTCATGTGAAAGGACATCTTCATGATTCGACTTAAATTTTAACCTTTTCTGCTCATGTTTACGGTATTTTATTGATCAAATTGTGCTCGAAGAAATGTAGACAATGTTTGTTTTTCTGCATATGTTGACTTCTAGAATGAAAAAGTGTTTGTGAAATCATTGTCCACGGAACTGCTATATTCTGTATGATAGAACTATATGCCAATATATCATCTCTTTTTCAAACTTCTTTAATTATTTAAAATAAATTTGCATTATAAAAATATTTATTAATCTATTCAGCATTTGCCAATAAGAGTACATAGTTTGACATTTACTAGACTTTTTTTGCTTTGGCTTTTTGATATTACAAATCCAAATTTGATTTCAATTTACATTTTTTGTGGATATGAGTATTGTATTTTACATAAGATTAACTCACATTAGATTCAACTGTTAAATCACAAAAAGGAATTGATTTTAATATTTATTGTTATTTGTCTTCCACCACAGAAAGAGAAAGCCAAGCATTCTTTTCACGTGTCCTGAAACATAAGTCCAAAATCACAGTAAGAAATAAACAAAGCCATAACTTCTTCTGTTCCTTAATCTAAATTTCCTATTTCAATGTCACGTGGGGAGTTGTACTTTATATCCCAATCTGCATTATTCAGCTTAAGTAACAAGTATCATTGTTAGAAAATGGCTTATGGCCTATGGGGAAAGAGAAAAATACTTCTTATGCTTAAAATGGGGAATGCTAATGCTGTATGATGCTATGAAAATTTGGGTTCTATAACAATTGGCTTAATTGGAGAGTTGTGTCTGAACTTTGCAATGTGGTTCCCCTGTTTTCATGAAAATTCTTATACTTGCCATCATATTACTGTGCCCATTACACATAAGGAAACATATCCTGTAGACAGAATAAAGACGGCATAGTTGGAGTTGTGTTTGATACTTGTGTATATGTAAGGGTACGAGGGACAATCTAGGTAGTGTGGGTTAGTTAGTAGTGTGGGTTAGTTAAGCTTGTTTCGACCCTTCTAGAGCTTATGTTGAATACAATTCCTTAATTTTTGTTTGAAGAGGTGCCTCTCCTACTAGTTTTCAATTATTTCATCTGAGACTTAAATTTGAGATTTTAATTTCCACATGAACTGTAGCTTGTGATTCCTATCTTAATTCTCTATTATCTATCTGCATGTCTACAGCATTGTCATATAAGTTTTCACTGGTGCATACTGCTGATACTTGTCGCAATTTTTACAGGTTGAATCTATTGTTTCTGAAAGGGAAAGGATGCTGCTTATGAAGATATCTGAACTTCAAGCTAGGTGTGTTGTAACTTGACTCAAAAAGAAAAACAAACTCTTTAAGAGCTATTATTGAAAGGGGCACACACGTGGGGCAGGTGTGTGTGTTGTTGGGGTGGGTGGGTGGGGGGGGAGGTGACTTGGCTTGGCTTGTGAATGAGAGTGATAGTAAATGGAGTAATCACCCTCACCCTCAAAAACTGTCCAATGAATCATTCCCCACTACCAAGCATTTACTTTCCATATCTTTCTATCGCCTTTGTCATCAAATTTCCTAACCAATCACCCTTTACATTTCAAGACACTCAAGACTCTTTCTCGTCGCCTGCAGGATGAATAGCTTGACAGATGAATTAACTTCAGAAAAGCTCAAGTACATGCAAGTGAGTTCTTCTTGCGCATAGAGATAGTGATTATGTGTTGCGACTTTTAGAGTTCTAGAGTTAACTAGATTTCTCACTATGGCATTAAATTTTATGAACACGGTTTCTGCTTCTGGCAGTTACAACAAAGACTAAATGCAGTGCCAACACGTGAAGAGGATGAAGATAAAAGGGGAGGAGATTCATGACTTTGAGAATATATGTCCATGTTTTTGTTAATTCATCGCACCTTGAGAATTCAGCTACAACTCAAGGTGATATAGGAATAGTTTATCAGCCACGTATATTAGTTAACTGCTGCTCTAATATTAGCCTTGGTTTTAATTTTCAGGTGAAAATGTAGAGACAAATGCAAGATGGTGGTGGTGTATCTGGAATGATGGTTGTATGTTGAATAAGAGAGGGTTAAAAAGATTCCAGCACCTTGTTTTGAGGATTAAAAGAGAATAAGGAGACGGTAATGAATGAGTTGGGTTGATTTGTTTGGTTGGTGGGAATGGAAAGTAGATGGTGTTGTATTTATTTGAGATAGATGGGAGACCAGATGTGTATTTACTGTATGCCGTATAGTAACTGTAATTCTGTGAATATGTAATTTGTAACATTATGTGTTTCTGGTATAGAGAGAGCTATTTGCACTCCACCAACAGACGAAACACCTTTTCTTTTCTCTTATCATCATTTTGTTCCCATATAAGTCTCCTGTCATGCTGTGGAAGATCTTAACACTACTTTTTAAATACAATATCAATACTCATTAATACTAATAATAATAATGACTTTTCAACACTGTTATTTTAGGTCAATGCTGCTTTTGTATTCTGAGGTATTTTTTCTATCTTCTCTCGACTTTGTTATATGTGAAATCTTCTCATTAAAACTTCTCTTTCTTTTTATTTTAGCTAAATGGTATATATGACAAAAGTACAAGTTATATATATATATATATATATATATATATATATATATATATATAGGGGTTGGTTAATGGGAGAACACATCCTAAGTTAAGAAATGAGAACTAACTATAGCCATCGATTATATCTAATCTAACGTCCGAAAATATCAATTATGCATATTGTGTCAAATTATAAAAATTCGGTAGAACTCGAACTGAATAGGCAGATGAGGGTATAACAGTAATTAAATGCAATCGGTCCCACATACCTACCAGATTTTGTTGATTTAACGCAAGAGACGATTTGGTTTCCATCTTTCTGTAATCTCCATCCTATCGGTAAGTGTGAAGGATCATAATTGATATGAATGGAAAAGATATATTTATTTATGCACAAATACACAATGATTGATTGCATTCATCTCTGAAATCCTTTGAGCGAAGAATTGACGAAGCAAAAAACCCGAATACTCTTCTATATCTTTGCAGAATATTTGACGGAGATCTGACGAAGCCGATTAAATCGATCAACCATAGTAAGTTAAACGGTGTAAAATAGGAACTAGGGTTTCCGATTTGTAAGTTGTTCACCAAAAAAAATTATTCTGCATCTTTTCCGACGGCGTGCATCAAGTAGTTTGCTGCAACTTTTCGTTTGTATAAACTTGTCCATCTTTATTTTATGCAACTAAATGGCTACTTCATTAGTGTATTTATAGAGAGGTTAACAATCGTATATTTTGCTGATTTTACATTGCTTTTTTATGCATGTACCTTTAGGTACCTCATAGTGTCTGTTATATATTTTAAGTTTGACATTATTGTTGGTCCCCGCTTGTCGGAATTTTTTTTCATTGTTCCTCTACATGTGGAAGTTTTCTTTATGTTCGATTTTTCCGTTTGTTGTTTTTGATAGTTTGTGGTCCCATGTGTCTCGTTCTTTTGTTTGTAGTCAAAAGTGTGCACTATTTTTTATTTGAATATCAGTTGAGGAACATTCGACGAACTGGATAATAAAAATTATTGAATGACTGTGAATAGGGGTGGATGAGTAAAACATGGTATTTGGTTTCAATATATATTTTATGCACAATTAAAGACAATTCCATGCATAACATTTCTGCTGTTTTAATTTATTATAAAAAAATACTGATATGCTATTTCTAATAATTTTCTCCATGCAGAAACTTCAATGGCTTCTGAAGATTCGGATAAAAAAAAGTGGGTTAAGACGTAAGTGTTAAAAAATGGATCAATACCTTTTGTAGGTGTGATATGTATTCCTTATGATTTTTGTTTAGGTGGAAGATCAGAAGGACAACCTTCAGCACAGAAGCTTGTGAATAAATTAAAACTAACGAAGAAAGGTGTAACAAAAGGTTTAATAGTTTCATGAATTCTTTTATAACCGTTTTGTGCATAAGTAATTTGAGTGCATATGGTTCGGGCGTTATTGTGCATATTGTAATTTTTTTTGTTCATACTATGTAGATAAGGAGAATGTGACTATTAAAGATGCTATTGTAGTCACTGAATCAACCATTAACGTTGGTTCAAAAGGTATTATCATTACTAGTAGGAGGAATTATATTATCTCCATTTTGTGCATAAGTAGTCTTATTGCATAATATTTGTCAACGTTGTTGTGCATATTGTAATTTTTGCTGTGCATACTTTGTAGATAAGGAGAATGTGACTATTAAAGATGCTAGTGTAGTCACTGAATCAACCAAGAAAGTTGGAACAAAAGGTATTAACATTAATAGTTTATTGAATTCTATTATCTCCATTTTGTTTCGTTAGTTTTTGTGCATATTGTAACGGTTTTTGTGCGTATTTAATAGGTAAGGAGATTGTGACTAGTAAAGATGCTGGTGTAGTCACAAAAAAAATATGTATTGACAAAACCAAAATAACAAGCAATGTGCAAGGTACAAAAAAAATTTACATGCACAATTACTATATTTTTTTTTGTATAAACATGACTTGTTATATTAATTTAAATATTAATAATTATGAAGATGAACATATACACATGGATACATCTGATGTCGTACCAGCACCTTCGGTACATGTCACAGACCAATGTGCACGAGACAAAGGTAATTAATATCACAATGTGATTTAGAGTTTGTTAAATATACATGTACATAATGCGAACAACACGATACAACTTCTTTTTGCAGGATCCGTGGGGGGAACAAATAGGGATGTTATTGTGAGCAAAGATGTGTGCACTGAAGGCAGTGCAAAAAGACCACGAGATACTGATGTGCAAGGTAAAACAAAATTTTATAAATGCAATAAATTCTAAGATTAAAGTTGGCCATTGGGTGTATGAATTGTGCATACTTATAATCGATTTGTGCGTTGTTTGTTCATATGATGTTTATTCAGTAACTAAAATTAATATGTTTTTATGATTTATACATCGTAATATAGGATCTGGCGCATCAAAATCAAACAAGAAAAAGAAGCTAACTGTAGTGAAAAAAGGTAAAGTCATTATTGTCCGTGTATTATAAATAATTACATAACACTTTTTTTATATGTACGAATACTCACTTTGACATGTTTTGTAGGAAAATTGAACAAAAAAAAAGTTCAAAAATAAATTTGTGATCCAGATAATCAGATGATAACTGGTGATCGTGATGATGATGATTTCATTGGTGTTGTGCCCAAAATGGCGATTAAGCGACCCAAGGACGTACGTTGTAGGCGTAGAAACTTGAATAAAAGTATCGTTGTGGGCGGAGTGAAAGAGGATCAGTCACTACCAAGATTGAAAACTCGAACCACACCACTGTCTTTTACTGAGAGCTTGAAAGAACTGAATGATTCACAAATGGAAGCGATAAGTCAGATGGGTTTCGGGCATATACTGGATCTAGATATCAAAGAGCTTCCAGGACACTTGGCATATTGGGTGCTAGACCACTTCAACTCTCGTAACTGTGAGCTGGAGATGCCAAATGGATGCAGTGTCAAGATCACCCAAGATGACGTTACGTGTGTTTTTGGATTCCCTAGAGGAGATAAGGAGATAAAAATATTTGAACGCACAACAACAAGTCAACTATTCTATGGGTTGCATTTTTGGTGGAATAAGCGAGAAGAAATTAAGATCGAAATATTTGTACAACTATGATTGGATGTATAGACGGAGGCTCTTGGTTCAAACGACATTTCATGATTGCATTAGCATTCTCAATGATGGAAAGCACATGTAGCGGCACTGTGCATCCTTTTATTATGGGATGTCTTTCTAATGTTCGTGAGCTCTGTAGATGGAATTGGGCAGAATACATACTACAGTCGCTCATTGATCACAAAAGGTCATGGGCAATAAAGAAGACGGGAATGTTTGCAGGCCCAACCCTCTCTTTCTTGTGGTAAGAAAAAACTGTTAATATATACAAATTATAATGTATATGGTAAACTGATCTGACCTTTCATATATGTGCAGCTCTTTTATGTTGATAGATTTGAAATTAACCGTAAGCCAGAGTTGAGGACATATCCGTTGATTTGTAGCTAGACATCACAAACACTGAGAGACAGGCAGAAACGAGAGCTGGAAGATGGCTATTTCGGAGGTGGTTCATTGTGTGAACCAATTACAATACCGGAAAATAGTAATGAAAAAAAATGATGGAACCAAAGACACTACAGTACAAGATATTACAATGCAAAGCTTTGGTAATAAGATAATGGTTGAAACAATAGATATTGCTGAGCGAATCGCGAAACTAAAGAAGATGATTGAGGATGCACCTATATCCGAGCTGAAGGATAAGGATTTCAATGACAGTGTCGTTGCAGCACGTAAAATATTGGGGATTACCATCGATATCCACACACCGGTATAAAAAAAAAGTGATGTTTGTGTGCCACTCGAAGATGACACATTTTCCTACCGAGATGATGTTCTCGAGACGGTCGGTCGCGTTTTAAAATCTGGAAAAAGCTTGGAAAAGACACCCATTACTGTGCCAAATTTTGACTTGGGTTTGGAATATCAATTTGGAATCAATGAAAATACCAACGGAGTTGATCCCAATTTAGAAAACTCAATAATCTAGGTAAAAAAAAATAAAAAATCAAACATTCATTATTTATTTGGTGCTGAAATTAATTTGTGAACATTTGTCTGATTTTCTAATATTTAAACCTAGGTTAATGTTGGGAAGAATGACAGTGGTTCTATTATGAAAGAAACAAAATTGGATTCTTGACTGCAAAGGTAATTGTATTCTGATTCATGAAAATTCATATGCGTGTTTTACTCTGGTGACTGACCAAGTATTATATTATAACAACCATATTAGGGGAAGAGAGTAGAGGTTGGATGTGTTCAGGGAAAAACTATTGATGCGTAGGCAAACCTACCAAAAAGGGTACATCTGATGAAGGAAAACTGGACACAGAGGTATTATAATGTGTACTAGTCCATATGCATGCGTATCTAATTGTCATGCAATAGTTTTGTCTTAGTGGTGATTCTTATAATACAATTCAGAGTGTGATTTGTTTATATATGGTATGCATATGTATTTGTTTTTTATGCATAAAATGAATGATGGGTATTTGATGAAATATATTTGTATATTTTCATACTTTTTTATCCAGTGTGATATTTTTTTTATATATTGCATGACAGAGACTGAAAACATTGGATGTGTGTGAAAGGGGTAAAATCGCTCTTGAACAAGGACATAAAGAAGATATGTCTTCTGATCAAGTTGTCAACCCGCAAGAAAAGGTTACAAATTGAATGAGTTTTATATGTTATTGTTACGTGTAGTTATTGTTATTAAATTGTAACTCTTAATTTATGTGCAGGTGAAGAGTGCAGTTGTGCGCATGCTTGGGAAAGAGAACATTATGAAAACAAAAGTGGTAAAACAAACATATCTTAGGAGGAGTAGTAGGAGGAAGTAGTTCAATTTGGTTGTAATTATTAACTGATCACGTGGTACTGTCAGGTTGATAGACATAATTCAAAAGCAGATGGTCTTAAACGTCTTGTTTTGAGAAGTATGGCAACAAACGTATGTAATTATGGCCTGTATAACTTCATTTTGAATATGTAATTATGGCCTGTATAACTTCATTTTGAGATGCACTATAATATACATTATTCTGATCTTTTTTGATTTTTTTTTGAAGCATGATGAGGAATTATCAATAAATGAGCATGCCGGAAAGAAGGGGATATTGGCGAAAACAAATAAATTAAGGTCACCATTTATGCAAAGGGAGATTTGTATTTCTAAAAAGCTTACCAAATCAGAAAAGGAACTGGGATTGTATGCAATGTACAAGCATGATGATGACGAGTATGAATAATATTTTTCTCTATTTCAATTCGATATAGATATAATTATCGATTTTCTTACTTATATATTTTTGACGCCTATTATTAGAGAGGAGGTGATGTTCTCATATGAATCAATTGAGATGAGAAGATTTGACATGTACTCCTTGAGGAAGGGCAAGACTATAGGTATATTTGTAGTCGATTCATGGGCAACGATACTTAATTATAAAGAGCAATATCGTTCAGAATCATCTTGAGTACGGTTTTTTCTGACGACGAGCATCTACGTAATTATTGTCATAATATGATTAGTCATTATAAATTATTTATGTTTGATATGCACACTAACCGTGTTACAGTTGGAAGCAATTGCACCAACTGACTGGGTATATGAGCTGCGAAGAGATGCTTTCTTTGGTTTAATGTCAGCTGAACTAGAGGAGTATCAACACAACCCATTGAGCATAATTGACATGGTAATCGAAAAATATTTACATACAAATTACTTTATGCATAAAATATTATTATCATTTGTCATCTATTTTTTTTAAATTGTGCAGTTTTTTTTCCCGGTTTATGAAAATAACCAATATTATGCATTATGCGTTGACACAAGAAATGAGAAGATATTCATATTGGATAGCACGGTTGACCACAAAACAGAAAATGATATGAACAAATATGAGCACGTGTGTAATGATATTGTAAGTGTTGACCATATGTTTGCACATGTATTGCAGCTATATTGCTTAACATTTATAATCTTGCGCCTAACATTGGTTGATATGATGTATAGTTTATCAGCACGACTAACTCCATTATGTTCCAATGGCAATGAGATACTATAAATTTTTTTGCTAATTACATAAATATGTCTTACGCAGATGATTATGTTGTCAGATTTCTTTTCTTATCGTAATCAACCAAATAAGGCCAAGATAATATCCAAGACGAAGGTGAATTTGGTGAAGATGAAATGGGCCGATAAAAGGAATATAATTGACACTGGTGTATACCTTTTGAGACACCTGGAAACATTTATGGGTGACGGAGGTACAAGTTGGAAGTGTGGAATGTCTACAACATCATTCAGACAACTAATGCGAATAAGAGTAAGGTATTGTGCATCCATAATAAATTCTGACGTGTGTGTGTGTTGGCCTAGTGGTAGAGTGGTTAATGCCCGAGGCCAAAGGTCTCGGGTTCGAGTCCACCGTGACGCAGCCTTTAAAATTTCTGTATTAATTGACCAAAAAAAAAAAAAAAATTCTGACATTAACATTGTAAAAGAAGAAGTCCTGAAGGGAGCGTCTGATTACTACCATGAGTTACGCATGGATCCCAGCTTCAACGCAGATATGGTTTTGCTTGGATGAAAGAATGTTATTTTAAAATTCTGTTTTTTATTTAGTAAGAATAATTTAGATATTTTTGTAATGTCATACATTAATTTTAAATTTCATTTACAATAAAACCAGTTTTGATGTTTTGAATTAACTTATATAAATGTGCTTTAATAAATATCTTATTATTTTAATTTTGATATATTATACATTGATTGAACTCTTAACTGTCATATCAACTCGTATTTGTTCACGAGATTACATAATGATGTACATAATTTATGATTTTTATGCAATTAACTACTGCTGCGTATATTGATGTATATACTTATAAATGTATACAAACACAAATCTTAATCAACTCGTATTTGTGCATAAATGTCATGGATCTGTCCATACATTCATTAATGGTGTGCGTAATTGCACAAAATGAATTTAATCTATTGGTATGTACATTTGCATGCATAAGTAACCAATATATGTGCATATCTATGTATACATGTGTGAATATATGATAAAAATAAACATCTATATATTCGGTGTATGTTGTGAACAATAACCTAGTATCTAATGCACAAAACACAGGATTCATTGAAAAAACATGAAAATAAAATTAATTTGTATTCCTAGAAGAAAAAATAAAATAAAAAACACTAAAAAATCATTCAGACATCTTCAACTCGGTTCGGACAGTTTCTATCTTCGTGGTAATGAATGATAAAAATGAATATTATAACAATTACTTGTTAGTTTATATGATTATCAATTATGAGTGTATACGTGAACGGATAATTATATTGTATTCCTTACGTTATTGTGCGTAAATGTCATGGATCTGTACATACATTCATTAATGGTGTGCGTATTGCAAAAAATAAACATAATCTATTAGTATGTACATTTGCATGCATAAGGAGCCAATATATGTGCATATCACTATATACTTGTGTGAACATATGATAAAATAAACATCAATATGTTCGGTTATGTTGTGCACAATAACCTGGTATTTATTGCAAAAAAACATAGCCATTGAAAAAGCATGAAAATAAAATTAATAGATATTCCTAGAAGAAAAAATAAAATAAAAAACACTTAAAAATCAATCAGACATCTTCAACTCGGTTTGGACAGTTTCTGGAATCGTGGTAACCTACCTCGTTGCATTTCCTGCATTTTCTTTTTACTTTCTGAGATTTTTCAATAGCCTGCTCTCCGTTAGACTTCAACCTACGCCCACCACGACCACTGCTTTTCGTTTTAGAAACTTCCAGTGAAAGAACTTCAATGTCTGTGGGAATCGACATTCCATAATACTCTTCAACAACCTTATCTTTGGCCTTCAACGAACATATTGGTTGACCAATCTTAGAATACTTATCAATGATAGCTTTTAAGTCATCGTACAAGCTATCCTTTAACTCCTTATTGCCTTCAACATGACCAATCATCTTACATACTTCAGAAAACAAGTGTTTGTTACCATTAAAGGCTTTTGGTTACAGATCGAACTTGTAAAACACGTTTCGACTTCATCCAACGCCCAAAAGGTACTTTTGGGGAATATCATTCATTTTCAAATTCTTCATTACAAAGAATAAATGTCTGCACAATAAACATTTCCTGATGAACAATTTGCATGAACAATAAATGTGATCAACAGCCACATCATGCACAACATTGAATGTACCAGTATCTCTATCATCCACAACAAAGTACATGTCATCGCCATCTCTATGCATATCATTCATAATACACTTTCTATCGGCGGATACAATCTCAAACTGCGTCTCGAAAAATATCTTATTAGTATATACAGATGCTGCATGACGCTCAAATTGAAGATCTGTTTGCATATCAGGGCAATGAGTTTGATCCGCTTATGTCATCTCATCGTAACCACTACGTTGTGCCTCCAGAGCATTGTTGTAGTGCATATATAAATCCACGAGGTTAGATTCACTGTTCAAGAACGGGCCAAAGAAGCTATTTTGACTCTCCGATGAAGATGTAGTCCTGAACAATCCACTCATATGTATGTCTCGAAAATATGCTGGAATCCAAAATGAACGAAGATTATACATATCACCAAACCATTTATAACCAGATAAATCGTATTTCTCCATAATTTCGTGCCATTTATACTCAAAAACATCAGGTTTATCCAAATCGGACCAAACAACCTCATCAAAATCTTGTTTAAAATTCAAGATACTATCTCTCGACTAATTGGCAACTTCAACAACTTTCATGGTAATATGCCACATACAAAATCTATGGGTAGTATTTGGCCATACACCGCAATAGCAATCTTCAATCTTGGATCTTGGTCATTATTATAATATTTGGATGAGAACCCATGCACTCAATGAATTTAGACAAAACCCAGAATACGATTCAATATCCTCATTCGAAATAATAGCTGCACCAAACGTAACACTTCTACCATAATTATCTCTACCAGTAAAAGGTGTGAAAATCTTTTTGTACCTGAAATTGCATTATACATATAAGTGACATTACATTAATGTACTGTAATCAATAATCTACAGCATAAAGTGAATAATTATCGAATACGTGAAAATTAAATCGCAAATGCATGCATATGTCTGTCATATAAAATGCATAACTAATGTGACTAACAATATACACGACAATTTTCAAAAAAACGAACAACTACACGATTCCTGTGCACATAAGTAATTAAAAACAATCACAACTGTATTAAAACTTATAGACGCATGACGTAGATAATCCACATTGGTTAAACGAAAACTTACAAAAAGGCATTAATAAAAAATAGATGCACCTGTTCATACGATATGTGGCATCAAATGATACAGCGTCACCAAAAATCTTGAAGTTCTTTATCGACTTTGCATCAGCCCAAAATAGACGTGTTAATCTGTTTCTATCATCGACATCATGAAAAAACATAAACCCATGACAATTGTCACTTTTCCATTTGAAGTTATCCAATAACATCTGAGCATCAACACCCGCAACAGATAACCTTATATCACTCTTATAATTCTTGAAGTCAGTCATAGTGCACCCTACATCCTCATAGCTACCAACAATCTCCTTAAACATCTGAAAACTTTTACTTGTACCAATGTTTGCTTTTATACCTTTCTCAATGAATATTTGATGCATATAATCAACCTTGCGATTTTTCTTCATTAGATGTCGATATGCATCCGGTACCATGGGATGTGTATAACCCTCAACAAATTTGTGAACTTTATAACCAACACCAGCCTCAAACCGAAGAACCATCCGAGCCATACAACCCACTCTGCTTGAATATCAAATTCGTTTCTACTTAGACGAGCTGTCATCTAAAGGAACATTTGTATTTTCCTTCGATCCTTCATGCGTACATAAAATGAACCTGAAAAGAACTACCTTATTGTCTCTTGAACGTTTTAGAGTGCTTTTATGAGTTTCAAATCCGCACGCATCGGCATAATCATCATAAAATTTCTCCCCTTCATCCAAGTTGCGAAAAGCTCTGCCTATCTTTGGTTTCAATATATCGTCACATAATGGAAAAATCCAGTCATCACAATTCACGACATCGGATTCAACGTCGATACCTGCCAACATAAGACGTCCATACATATTACAAATATAAACACGTTTTTTGAAACAGTAATTAACAAACATGAATAAGCTGTCATACCATGAATAAGTTCGTACCTATACTTTCATGCACAACAACACTACTTGTACAACTATCCAAGACGAAATATGTGCACAACACTACATGTATAGATGAATCGATAATTTAATACTGAAAAAGATGAATAAACATGACTACATGTATTCACAGAAGACAAGAATCATAATTTCAAGTAATAAACCATTGAATGATAAATACTGAAAAAGATGGATACACTCGTGCTTAAATTTCATGCACCTATCCTGTTATTCTAATGCACAAATATGAAGAAAAAACGAAAACAGTATTCACCGTCTTAACTATGAAAAAAGGAATGAACTTTTATCTATTTTTCATGCAATCATAAAATTTAATGATAGACATTTCGAGAAATATGCCAACAACATTACTTGAACAACTATCGAAGACGAAATACGTGCACAACACTACATGTATCGATGAATCGATAATAGAATATTGAAAAAATATGAACACTCGACAGAATGTATTCAACAGAATACAAGAATCAGTATTTCAAGTAATTAACAATTGAATGATAAATAATTAAGAATGTATTATGCAATAAGAGGGAAAATAATAATTACATGTTGACTCCATGAATATATGCTGCGAATGGATTATGTATCAGAAATAATGGATTGTAAAATAGATATGAATGAAGGACTTTTTCGTTTACATGCTGAACAATAAAATTATGGAGAAATTCTGTAAAGATATGTAAATCAGATATTAATAATGGATGCATATAAATCGGTACTTTCCAACCTTACTACATACAATCCCTTAAAATGCTCACTTTTTCGGTTACCATTAGAATTATAATTACAACTATAACCTTATTAAAATGCTGTAAATTAAAATTGCCAAAAATAACGATTAAATGGTGACCTTTGGATCATGACAAATTAATGAACAAGATTAGTTCTCATTTCTTATAATATATAGGGTTCTCATTTGATCCAACCCCTATATGCAACAACTTTATACTTTAAATGTTGTATTTTTATTTCTCACCAATATTTGTATTCTCACGTGAACCATCCCCTATATATATATATATATATATATATATATATAGGGTTGGGTTCTAGTATATCCGGTCCTTAGATAGTATGAAGTACCCAATCTAGATTACACATTTTGAACATGTGGTCACACCATAAGCTGACACGTGGTAGTTTTTTTTTTCACAAAGGGCAAAATGAAAAAAATCAAATTAGCCTTCTTCTTCTCCTTGGCAAAGAAGCGCGGTGGCAAAGATCGGGCGGACAACAGCAGCAACAAGCTCCCAGAGCTTGGTATGACACTCTGTCGTTATACCTGAAGGAAAAAGGGTTTAAGAAGGGCTCAGTACACAGGACATTATTCACTCTCAAAGATGATGACGATATTCTCACGGTCCAGATCAACATTGATGATATCATCTTTGGATCAAAATCTGAGAAACTATGCAAGATGTTTGTTGATTTTATGACTGAGAAATTTCAAATATCCATGATGAGAGAGATAAATTTTTTCCTAGGACTAGAAGTGAAGCAATCAATAGAAGGCATCTTCATCAATCAAACCAAAAACACCAAGGAGTTGATAAGCAAATTTGGAGTTCAACAAACAAAGCTCGTGAAGTTTCCGATGAATACAAACTGGAAGGTGGAAATAGGCGCTGAAGGCAAGCCAGTGGATCACACTAAGTATCAAGGAATCATTGAATCACTGCTATACCTTACTGCTTGCAGACCAGTCATATCTTATGCAGTAGGAGTATGTGCAATATATTAAGCTGATCCAAAATAGGCTCACCTGAAAGCAGCTAAAAGGATACTGAGATATCGCAATATGGGTTTGTGGTATCCAACTGATGATAATTTCTAGCTTTCAGGTAGTTCTAACTTTGATTTTGCAGGTTGTAGGTTAGACATAAAATCAACTTCAGGGACATGTCAATTTCTTGGAAGCAAGCTGATTTCTTGGTTTTCCAAGAAACAGACATCAGTCGCAACGTCCACAATTGAAGCAGAATACATAGTTACTGGAAGCTGGTGTTCTCAAATACTCTAGTTGAAGCAACAGTTGAGATATTATGAAGTCACAACAAATGAAGTAACCATCTACTACGATAGCTTTAGTGCCATAGAAATCACTCTCAACCCAGTCCTACATACCAGATGCAAGCACGTTGATGTCCGACATCATTTTATTCGAGATCACGTTGAGAAGAAGAATATCATTGTTGAGAAAATTCACACTGATATTCAACATATTGATATTCTTACAAAGCCACTAGTTGAAGACAAATTCAACATGTTGTGCAGAAAGCAAGGATTGCTGCATGTAGAAGAGTGAGAAACTGAAACTGATAAGAGCCAAACTGATCAAGGACGACATGCTGATCCCGGAAGAAATTCATGTTGACATGCCTAACTGGCAGATATCAGCTGACCAACTATCAATATTACTGGTTCAAGAGGGAACCCATACTGATATGTAAAACTGGTCAGACAAACTGATAAATTCAACTAAGGTCAATATTGACTAACAAACTGGTAAACCAAATTGGTAATCCAAACTAGTGATTAAAACTGGTAAACCAAATTGATGAATATCAAAACTGAAGGACGATACTGACTGCCATCAATATCAGCACAAACTGTTAACATCAAACTAGCATCAATATCAATACAACTTGATGTCAGCACCATCGACTAGATTGACGAGGTATCAGCTGACTGATATGTTTAGTTGACCAGTAAGTATAGTGACTCATCGTACTGATAATGTCAAACTGTTAATGTATACTGATGATCAAACTGAAAGCAATGTATGATTGATGTATTAAACACTTAGAATTTATTTGAGTCATTTATGTCTAACGATTCGAATTAATTCCTCTAGAAGTTAACTCGCATATGCGCAGGATATCATCCTCACATTTAATGCCATGTCAGAAAAAGGCTGTAAAATGGAAAAAAATAAATACACTTTTTACCATACCAAGATACGCGTAGAAGGTCAACGTTTATTCCTCAGACGATGCATGCGTGGCCAACAACATTTGTAGGCCTATTGTAATATCACGAAGATTTAAAGCCCAATTACGATAATAAAGATCGTAAATTAGGGTTTCGTCTCGATAATCAAATTAGTAACTTATCGAAGATGGATTTTGATTAGTTATGATATAATGAATTATTGTATCATATTCGCTAATGATTGGTGAATCAAGGAATATAGTTTATATAATTCTTTCGGCAGTAATATTTTAACGTCGATTGAATATCGAAAGTTAATATTACGTGAATTTTTCTAAGTGACGAAGCTTAGAATTATATTTCATTATTAATGAAATGGATTAATAAAGTGATTACGACTTTATTACGAACATTTTGAGATAGGTCGATTATTAACGTTTTGAGACGTTTCGAACGTCAACGTTTTGAGATGAATCGAAAAATAAGTCAAACGATCAAGGAATTATATTATTTAAATTCCTATGATTATTTTAGGTAATAAAAGCATTATTTAGCATTAAAATAATGCTAGAAGATTGAGGAATAGAATTGAACAAAATGATATGATTTTCGAAAACCCTAGTTTTCGAAAATTAGGGTTTGCTACCTAAAATTGTTCCAATTATTTTTCTATGATTTAATTTATCATCTAAGACCTATATTATGCTATATAACTATTAATAGCAAGAAAAATAAAATGTTAGCCCTTAAGATGATGAAAGTGCCGTGAACATTGAAACAATAGGTCTTCATAATGAATTTTGTTATGTCCCAACATGTTGTGAACCAAGTGGGATATAATTACACACAAACCAAGGAAATTAATTATAGATCAAGTGGATGCATGTTGGCTTGAGATATAACCGTGTATTTTGATTTCAAATTGAGGTAGGAAGGATTTTTGGAACTCTTGTGTGATGACTTTGCTTGCATTTGGCAATGTGTAGATATTATATACATAGTATAAGGCAAATGAAATAAAAACTCCTCCCTTTTTCATGAGATGACCGACGGCTATGTGGATCCAAAGCAAAGGAAATTGGTTTCATTTATTTAGTTTAAGTAAATGGCATTTACTAATGGAATAAGTGATGTATTACTTTAGTGAGTCACCAAAAGGATGTCTTGCATGAATTAATTGTGTAGCATGACATTGTTGACTCAATGAGGAAAAGAAGGAATATTAAAAATCCTCATTTGTGCAATGGCTTGTAATTGCCATGAGAAATCCAATGAAGTAAGAAGAAATTTTGAAACTCTTTTAATTGAAATGGCTTGCATGTGTTAGTGTGTAGATATTTGTGTATTTGGTATAAGACAAAATAAAAGAACTCATCCCTTTTGAATCAAGATAGCCGATGCATGTGTAGAGATCAAAAGTGAATTTTATTTGTTTTGTTCAATGTGTAGTTAATATGGTGTAAGTGATGAGGTATTAAAGTTGAATGAGTCACCAAAAATAATTGTCTTGCATTTGTGAGAGGAGTGACCGAGAGGTATATGATTTGAGTACTAAATTTTATTATTTCTTTAGTTTTAACACTTAAGTGATAGTATTATATCAAACATAACATTCTCTTTTCAAAACCACCCTCTTTACCGTGAGCTTATGAGATAAAAAGAAACAAAGCATCACTTCTTTCAAAACCTCACATTACCGTGAGCAATTTGTAAAGAAAGGAGGGAGAGTGTTCTTCTTTTAAATCCCAAACCTTGTTGCAAAAATCCTTTGCACTAAAAATCGATTGACGGTTAAAAGGTTAGGAATCAAACGAGCTTTAGTTATACGTTAAAATTTCCAATTTCCGACCGTTCGATTTTAATTTATAAGCATATGTTCTTAATGAGAAATTATGTTAGCATGCTAAGTTGTTCATTAATAATGTTTAGCATGAAATATATGTTTCATATTGTTGTTTAAATTTAAAGCTAAGCATGTTATAATTATTTTTGTGATGACCAAAAATTTTATGATTAAATGTAGTGATGGATTAATGATCTATGTGAATAATAAGACTCATTGTGATTATTTGGGAATTTTTAGAAATCCTATGCTATAAGTTTGATAAATACCAAATTCCTTAAGAAATGTAAGTTGATGTAAAAATTATATTTAAGTGTTATCTTAGCATATTATTGATCTAGAGCATAAATTATGTACTATGTGAATTTACTAGAATTTAAAAAGAATGTATGTTCATACATTGAAAAAAAAAATCGAGAGCCACTAAGGTTGGTACCTTGATGTGTGAGTTGAAATTGTTGAATATTATGATGTATTAGTGTTACATAATGATGATTAGGTATTGTGGAATTTTAGTGGAATTTTAGAAAAATATTTTCTATATTAAAGTATAATGGCCGAACCTATTTGGTGTAGGAAAGTGATGCCCAATTTTCCTATAGCTAATGTTAATACTTATAAATGATCATATGATAATATTGTAACAGCCCCTAAATCCTAAGTACGATTTAGCAGGGGCTAATACTTGGAATAATAATCAAGAAAGCTTTAACCAATATATATACAAGAACTCATATGTTCTGGACGTATTTAACTAACAACATCATAAAATAAATTAATTCAATTGCAGCGGAAGAACGTGTGAATACACATATGACGATGTGTATTCAAGGTTTCTAATGTATATCGTATTCAAAAGGGGTTCCGACTGCTCCGACACATCTCCATCCATCATCTGCTCAACCTGCACATTTAAAAACAAATATGCAGGGCTGAGTACAAGATTGCACTCAGTGGCTCATGCCAAAATAATTTATCACATTTGAATTACTACTTGCCCATCACAAGAATAACACGAGGTTTTAATTTGAAATACTCGTGCTTACTAAATATTTTCTTTCATTTTCCATAAAGATTCACAGACATTTTCCTTGTATGTATGATCCATATCCACCACAATAATTCATTCCACAACAATTCCCTGCGCTGGAGAGGAGGCCTCCTCTCACAGACGCCGTGACCGGCCGAGCACCCTTTCAGCACACAGTCACAAAATAATCAGTGCACAAAATCCAGGCCATCTCAGCACAGGATACGAATTCTCCATCATCCTTGGGGGTACTTCCAAGAATACGAATTCAAGCATGTCATAAAGTGGGAGCTACCCAACATTATGCATCAACAATCATGAATTGGATACATACATAAAACATAAACATTTTGGGGGGTAATTAAATAAATCGGTTCATAAATATTTGCTTGCAATAAAGCATCATAAATAAATCATTTGGTAAATTCTACCGGTTTGAGTATAGTAAAGCCCACCTTTACTTTTGAACTTCGATTTTCGACGCGTGTTCTTCTCTGGTTGCGTGTGAGCCTTCACGTCCCACCTTTACGCAAAAAATTACGTTTAACAGGTTGGCACGCTTTTCGAAATTTTCAAAGTTCATTCAACTTTGATAAATAATATAATAATTCGAAGTCTTAATAAATCTTAATACGTTGTTTCAACGTGTATTTCAATAAAATAATTTTCGTACTTCGAGAGAGACGTAATATGACCTACAGTCTCATTTTAACCTTTTAGGTTAAATAATTAACGTATAATAACGTTATTCAATAATATGATTTCAAATATGAAATCTTTTCTCACAATTGAGATATTCAGAAAGAAGTAATACGTTTTTCACGTATTAACGTATTTAACGAACGTATTTCGTACGTTAATTTCGAAAGTCAACCATTTTGACTTTTCTTTATAAATTTTTAATGAATAAAATCAATATAAATCGATTTCCAATCGATTTATTTTCATAAGACTTTAATCCTCGATTTTCACGCAATTCGATAAAATTGATTAATATTTTCTTTCAATATTAATCTTTAATACATTAAGCATTATTTATGCTTTTAACGTTATTTAATATAACGTTTCTTCGTAAACATAATATTCTATGTTTAATAATTCTCAAAATTCAATTATGTCTAATATAATTTTTAGACATATAATATATATTTTCTTGATTAAAAGGAATTAAAATTCCTTATTTTCAACCTATAGCTCACGGCTATAACACTAAAATTTTCAAACTTTGTTCCAAAAATTCCTCTAAATTCATATAGTGTATTATTTTACACTATGATCATTAATATGTATTAATATCACTCTTAGAAAAATTTGGAACACACCTATGTACATACTATAGGCTCACGGTTAAATCCAAAACTAATACAATAATTTTCAAAATTCTAATAATTATACACAAGGCTCCAAAATCAATATATAACATATTTATAACATAAAGTCCAACATAATTAAATCCTACATCAATGTATCATCCCTATAGTTTTCGGTTCTTCACCAACACATAGCAAACATTTTATAAATTTTTTACATAATTACTCTATGCTTAAACATTATAATGTAGCAATATAACATCATAAATTTAATCAAAAACAACTTACAAATCATAATACCAAGCCATGTGACTCTCGATTTTTTTTTAAAAATGAACATCAATTTCTTAAAAATTCTAATAAAATCACATAGCACATAATCAATGCTATAGATCAACATTATGCAATAATATCACAAGAATAAAATTTGTACCTTAACTTAAATTTTTTTCTTCATTTCGGTAATTTCCAAATTATTAGCATAAGATTTTTAAAAATTCTAATTTAATCACTATGAACTCTACTAACAACATATATCATAATTCTATCATCAAATCATCCTTAGGAATTTTCGGTCATTATTATATAATTTATATAACATGCTTAGTTTCTAATAGAACATTAATATGAACATATAATCATGTAAAGCATACTTTATAACTAAATAAAACATGCTTGCAAGATTTTATTCCTAAGA
Organism: Salvia rosmarinus; assembly: GCA_036937905.1. NCBI lineage: Eukaryota > Viridiplantae > Streptophyta > Magnoliopsida > Lamiales > Lamiaceae > Salvia > Salvia rosmarinus. Next base: position 16,850,626 of record CM072814.1, read on the forward strand.
ACACATGCATAGATATAATAATCGAACCATTGGATTTTAAAAATTTTAACGTACAATCAAAGCTCGTTCGATATCTAACCTCTTTATCGGGTTGGATTAATTGCACAAGGATTTTTAATCAAGCTTTTGTGAAGAACCAAGGAAGAATACTATCAAGCTTTTCTCCTCCTATGCTCACGGTATTCTTTGGTTTGGGGAAGAGAAATGAGTTTGTTTTGCAATGTTTTATCAAAATGATTAAAATACCAAAGTGAATGAAATAAAAGAACTCTTGTATCAAAGCCCCTCTCTCTCTCGGTCATTCTCCCTCACAAAACACACAAGCAAGACAAAATTTACTTATGACTCACCAATTAATTACATCACCAAAGTAAATAAATGCATAAAGTTTTTGAAATAAACAATTAGATTCCTTTTTGCTTTGAGGATCAAGAGCCGTCGGCTCTCCTTGTTCAAGAGAAACAATTTTTTTTTTCTTTTGTCCTACCCCATGCATTTAATAGCTACACAATGCCATATGTAGTATACATCATCCCTAAGAGTTGTGTGAAAACATCTAACCTCAATTTGAAACAATAATTCACGGCTATCATTCTTCCACCATGCATCCACTTGTTTGATCACTTAGTTTACTAGGTTAATGTGCAATTTGATCAATTTAGTTAATCAACAAGCACAACAAGAGCAAAACTTACGTAAATAATTCCTCCATAATATTGGTCACGGCATTTTTAATTTTAAAAGGCAAAATTTGATTTTCATGCCATTATTAGATATATATCATAATATATATCTTAGATGATAAATTATATCATAGAAAAATTATTAGAATGATTTCATGTGTCAAACCCTAATTTTCGAAATTAGGGTTTTCGAAAATAGCTAACTTTATTCAATAATCATTCCTTAATTCTCTAGCATTATTTTAATGCTAAATAATATTCTAAATACATAAAATAATCATAGGAATTTAAATATTATAATTCCTTGATCATTAGACTTGATTCTCAAGTCATCTCAAAACGTTAACGTTTGAAACGTTTCAAAACGTTAAATATCGACTCATCTCAAAATGGTCGTAATAAAGTCGTAATAACTTTATTAAATCATTCCAATAATAATGGAATTAAATTCTAAGCTTAAAACTTAGAAAGATTACTTAAATTTCAATTATCGATACGTAATCGACGTTGAAATTATCTTTGTTAAAATACGTCATATATTCGTATTTCTAAATTCACATTCATTTGTGAATAAATCATAGAAATTTATTATTCCAACAATAATCGAAATCATTATTCGATATTTTAATAATCAAATTATCATAATAATACTCTAATTTACGAAATTAATATCGTAATTAGACGTTTAAATAATCGGGGTATTACAAATATAGTGTATCATATGAATTTAGAAGAATTTTTGGAAAAAGTTTGATAATTTTAGTAAAAGGGGCCGAGAGCTAAGAAGTGTAGGATTAATAGTTTTAAATTCATTTATTCAAAGAAAATCACATATTATGTCCTTAGAATATATTTTGGACCCATTGAGAATTTATGGGATTTTAGAAACATAGTATACTATGTTTACGATGAAACGTTATATTAAATAATGTTGAATATGAAAAATAGTATGTAATGAATAAGTTTAACGATATTAAAATAAAATATTAATCAAGTTTATTGATTAACGTGAAAAATTGAGAATTAGGGTTTTATGAAAAGAAATCGATTGAAAATCGATTTATATGGAATTTGGTTATAAAATATGTTAAGAAAAGTCAAAACGTTGACTTAAGATTGAACGTATGAAATACGTTGAATAAATACACTAATACGTGTAAAACGTATTAATTTTATAAGAATATCTCATTTGTGAGAAATGATTTCATAATTGAAATCATTTTTTATCAAAAGACGTTAGTACACGTTCAACGTTTAACCAAAAGGGTTAAGATGAGACCGTAGATCATATTACGTTTCTATCGAAGTACGAGAAATATTTAGTTAAGATACACGATGAAACGACGTATTAATTTAGTTAAAGGATGCGATGCATTATATTAGAAAATTATCAAAGTTTATTAAACTTTGAAAATCTCGAAATACGTGATCGACGTACTAAAATAATTTTTACGTAAATGTGGGACGCGGACGTGACCAATTGGCGAAGAAAAAAATCGATTAAGAAAGTCTACAGTCCAGGTGGGCTTTACTCTACTCAAAAAGATCAAACGCTTATCAAATGTTTTATTTACGATGCTTTATTCGCAAGAAATGATGATGAAATGATTTATTTAATTACCTGCCCAAAATACTTATGTTTTATGTATGTATCCTATCCATGATCGAATGATGATGTAGTTGGGTCGCTCCCAACTTATGAAATGATTGAATTTGTATCCTTGTAAGTACCCACAAGGATGATTGAGAATTCGTATCCTGTGTCGGAGTGGCAAGGATTTTGTGCACTATTTTGTGATTGTGTCTTTGAAAGGGTGCTCGGTCGGTCACGGCGTCCGTGAGAGGAGGCCTCCTCTACGGCGCGAGATGCTTTTATGAGAAGAGTTATTGATGATGTGATATGAGAAATGAAAGGAAAGGGATATGGATCATACATACAAGGAAAATGCTTCGCGAAACAACGTTTATGGAAAATGACGAGAAAATGTTTAGTAAGCACAGTATTTCTAATAAAACCTCGTGTTATTCTTGTGATGGGCGATGTAATTTAAAATTGATAAAAAGTTTTTGGCATAAGTCCACTGAGTGCATTCTTGTACTCAGCCATGCATATTTGTTTTTAAATGTACAGATTGAGCTGGTGATGCGATGGAGCAGTGTTGAGCAATAGGAATGTTTGTCGCTGAAAGTTATACCTTGATTGTACATCGTCATATGTACATATCACATGTTTTCCGCTGCAAGAACTTAAGTTATGTATTAAAGTCCAAAAACATGCTTGATATATGTATCACAGTTTAATGTTAAATGGTCTCTATGTTATTCATCCCTGTTTAGAGTAATAATCACTGCTAAATCGTACTTAGGATTAAGGGACTGTTACACCTATTTATATGATTTCCATAAATGATCATCACTTTCACACGATCACATACTTAAACTGCTATTTTTCTGCTTTCAAATTTCTTCAAGTCTTACTGTGTGATTCTAATTTTTTTTTATCATTTTCTCACAAAAACGGCACCTAAAAAGAAAATTATTCCTTCAGAACCACAACTCTATCATGAACAAACCGTTGTAGTTTCTAAAACAACTAATGAAGATGCTCTCGAAATCCTAAATATATACAAAAATCAGGGATGGAAGCACTTCCTCAACCACTAGCCTCAGTTTTATATCGACGAACAGGTGGTAGAATTCTACTCTATTCTATACCACGATGAGGCGTTGAACACTTTGGTGGCCACGGTGACATTCGAAGTGAGAGTAGAGCCGACAAAAACCTACCAGTAATTTGATATCGACGTCATACAGATGGTCATAAGGATATTCAAACTTCCACACTTAGGTGAGCTTTCTCTACATAGAGCTTGATCCCCTGTTTGTGGAGGACGTTATGCACCGGATGTTGGAGAATGGCATTCCCTTAGCCCCTATCCTGAAGAGAGTCCTCTTTCTTCCGAAGTTCAAGCTGATGATAATATTCTTCATCGCTGCTATCTTGGATTGCTTGGGTCCTTTGATCAAGTCTCGACAAACCAACAGATGCTGCTGGCTATTCTAGCCTCGGGCAGAGAGATTAACTGGGAGAGATCTTTCATCTCCCACCTGCTGGCGAACCAGAATGTCTTTCTAAGGGATAACATGATCATATTATGAGTAAATGTATCCTCCATAATCCTGGAGGTGTTAAAGGGATAGGAGGTCATGTGGTACAACTACAAGTATATGCCATCTAATAATAAGATGCTCATGTCGGAAGAGCTGACCATGCATTATATGGGACTGAAGGTGATTGCCTCAAAGACGACGAATAGGGTAGTCATACACGAGGGTATAAGGAGGAAGCGTATGAAGATACAAACCCTTGCTGGTAAGGGAAATAACATGGTGGAGACGGATAAGGCCGCAGAGTCGGAGGAGGAGGACTAATCGGAGCAGTCCCCACTGAAGATGAGAAGGGATGTAGCTAAGCTGGCTAGCAACTCCTATTTGATAAGCCTGAGCCACAACCTCAGTCTGAACCCTTAGCCTCACCAGCCTACTCTAGCTCCCACTCCCAAGCCTCACTAGCCTCTTTTCCAACAGTACCGCCAACCTCTCCCTCATATTCCAGTACCCCCTTGAGCATCACCCTCTCCTCAGGCTAATTTTTCTCAGCCCCGGCCTAGGTAGCCCCTATCGAAATACCCTCAGCCTCACTCCCTCAACTAGCCCATTTTACCCACTCTATTGAACCCTCTAAAGAATTCATAGTGATTAGCCCCCGCACCCAACTGGCATCACGCATGACCATCCAAAAAATTCTTTCACCCAAAAAGCTAAGAACCTACCTGACAAAAACCTTCCCCATTCTTCACAACCTACCCGAAACCTGAGCTCAGGTGGTACGACTCCTCATTTTTCTCCAAGTAAAGATGGCCCATTTTTATCACATCACCTATCCGATTAGTCTAGAATCGTGGGACAAGGGCATGGAGGCAGAGGCAAAGTTGGAGAACTTATACGACATCTCGAGCATCTAGACAACAATAAGGGCATTCAAGTCCATTTCCAGGACCTGATCGAGGATATAGTAGTAGAGAGCACTGCCGTAGAAAGGAGTGCAACAGATGAGAGGAAAGCAACAACTGTGCCTAATGAAGAGCCAATACTGCGGTGATCGCGATCGAGCAGTCCATCGAGATCGTCTTCCGGTCGGAGGAAGCAACCGACACCCAACAAACTGAGAGATCTTATGGCATCGTTATTCCCTTATCATGTTTCTAGTCTAAAGCACATGAGCGACATCAGATTCCATCTGAAGCAATGTTACACGGACTGATGGCCAAACTGGAAGAGGGCCTGGTGAAGGCAGCTAAGAACATGGACCTGGCGTGGCAGTGGGAGCGAACATTCAACTCCTAGGTAGAAGCTGCCTACAAAGCATAAGCCACGTTGGTCAATATGTACAAGGAGTACCAGTAGCAAGAAGCAGATCATAGGAAGCTTTCGTGGAATAGATCATGTTAGAACTCTTAACAATTAGAAGAAATCTGAGAGACCTAATAGATGCTGTAACGGAGAACTTTCAGCACGAGAAAGCAGCACGCGATGGAGCCATCAATACGTTGAAACGAGAAATATCGTTCTGATCGAAAAAACCTTTGAAGCTGAATTCACATGGAGAATTCCAACTGCTCTCTAACCAGTCCAAGAATAGCTCTATACAGTCCAAAATCAACTGGACTTCACTTCCTCTTGTGCTGACAATGGCATAACTGCCCTGGATGAGGAAGTGGAAGTCCTGAGGAAGGAGCTCATAGAAGGTGCCAGTCTGTTGGCTGCCTATGCTGAATGATTAGAGCACATGGACCAGTCTCACGCCGCACTGAACTAGATTGTCAGCGATCTCTCGATCTCCCTCCAAACCTTTATTGTCAGAAGGATATGGCAGCTGAAGCTGAAGCGGAGTAGTAGGCCAGAGTTACTACAGATGAGTAGACAGCTGAAGAGCCAGCAGCAAAGCTAGCCCAGGTACTAGCAGATGAGGAAGCATCAGAAGCTTCCGCTGAAGAGAGCCTGAGGAAAAAGACTACTAAAGAAAAGAAGAAGAAGAAGAAGAAGAAAGAAGCTGCCCCATCAGTTGGTCCCACTACTAATCCCTCGGAGGACATATACCTTGCAGCCTTCCATGCTAGAGCCTCATTTGAGATGCTTGGTGATCCAGCACAATTGGAAGCATGGTGGCACAAAAGATAGCAGAGCGAAGGAAAAAAGCTAATGGAAGATGCTTAGAAAGTGCCAGCAGCTGCCGCTCAAAGGAAATGACTGTTAGTAAGAGGAGTGCACCAAAAAGATTCCAGAAGAAAGGTCTTCTGAGGTCACAAGTCGTAGGAGTCAGGCCCCGCGTAGACAAGTGGGTGCCCGTCGAGCTCAACGATCGATGGGAATAGCTGAAAGAGAAATTCATCATGTGGTATTACTACCTGATGAACAGTAGGGAAATCTAATTTATCCTCTCATGAAGATCTATCTTGGATATTTAATTCACTATACATTAATTATATACCTAGCATGCACCTATATAATTAATTGCAACACCTTGGTGTTTACTCATGTTTACCTATGAATTTTTCGGATAAAGAACAGTGAAGACTCGTGCTTTGATCTTCTGGACTGTATCCCGTTTGCCAAAACTCCAATACTGAGTGAGAGCAATTTATGGAGAATGCTGCAAAAATTCGCCTTCTTCCTCCAGTTAGAGATTTTCGAAAATCTCATTTAGGAATCCCCAGTTTCTGATTTTCTCTCACCTTGTATTTATAATGCATCCCTAAAATCCTATTAGGATCTGTGCATATCTAATAAATACAATCATATCTTTACAGATAATATCTTTTAATATCTAATGATATCAGATAAAATCTATCTAGATATAGGAGAATCAGAACAGAGTTCCAATGGGACTCTAATAGGGAGTAGGCGAAAATAGCCAACAGCAAAGGCCTTGATGGGCTAGCCCAGTGATCAAATGCAAGGAATACAGATGGGCCAAAAATGAATTAATTATCTTATGCTCAGCCCAGAACATAAATTAATTCATAAATATTTATTCGTGCTACTAGAGAATAAATGCTGACTTATCCCTTTATTACCAAAGTTGAGTCGGGCTTGCACTCAGACTTTACGAATCCCTGTATTTAAGATATCGCACGTCCATTAATTATTTATAGCTTTCTGACTGCTTAAAATAATTAATCTCTTTAATTCCTTAAGTAGTACCACTTTATCTTATTATTGTACTTGAGCTAAACTCAACCTGCAGGGTTTAGTACAATAAACCTTTGGAGCTCCTTAAGGGGACGTCATCATCCTAAACGGATACAGTGACTCTATACAGGTAACTAGCATGACATACAAGATCGCCACAACCCAAGATGCAGGGAATCTTGGATTATCTCATGTAACCCTCACCCATAACAAGTCAAAGTGATGGTCAGCAACTCATACTCACCTAAAACCTTATCAAGGTTTAGATCAACGTACAGTCACCGAGATCTAGGTTCTTCACGACGGTCAGATAGAAGAACTCATCTCACTGTGATCCATCAATACGTCAGAGACGTACCAGCATAAACAAGCAACCATGTTAAGTCACTTCTTATCTATACTGCAGCCTATACCGACAACTCATCCTCAAGTTGTCTCAGCTGTGATCCTTTTTATATCTCATTAAGCTTGACCAATCATACAGACTTATGTGATCTCCTACACACTGTATGATCTAACTTTTGTATGGGATAAAATGACATACATATGCAATCAAGTAAACAATTCTGATAGGAGATTACAATAGTGATAACTGAAAACATTGTATACAAGCTCAACCATTATACTTTAAGTATACAAATCCAACAATCTTCCACTTATACTAAAGCAAACTTTTAGTATACAATGTGTCTCTCTACTAGCTATTACAAACAACACCATCACTTTGCTTCTTCCACTTATACAAAAGTTTCATTTCTTTTGAGTTTGCTACTGTGCTAGAGTTTTTACGGAACAAAATGATACTCTTAGGAAAATGAGGTACCACATCTAGATCCATGAGATAGTTCTTGAGCCATAATGCATCCTTAGCAGCCTCAGATGTGGCTATATATTTGGCTTCCATGGTGGAGTCTGCAATGCACCACTGCTTTGCACTCCGTCAAGATACAGCTCCACCTCCTAAGGTAAACACATAGCCTGGGTAGACTTCTTCTCATCATGGTCAACTTGGAAATTCGAGTCTGAATAACCCAAAGGCATTAGACTATCTTCTTGGTAAACTAGTCTATAATCTCGAGTCATTTTCAGGTACTTGAGTATATGCTTTACCGTAGTCCAATGAGCTTGTCCATGGTTAGACTGATATCTAGCTACTATGCCTACCGCATAGCAGATATCGGGCCCGTATACAGCATTGCATACATGAGACTTCCTATGGCGGAAGCGTAGGGAACATGTCTCATTTCCTCTATCTCCTTTACAATCATCAGTGACTGCTCCTTAGATAAAGGAACATTATGTCTGAAGGGTAGCAATCCCTTCTTGACGGTTTGCATACTAAAACGAGTAATAACAGTATCAATGTAAGACTCCTAAGATAAGCTCAACATTTTTCTCTTGCGATCTCAGTAAACCTTGATCCCAAGAATGTACGCTGCATCTTCTAAGTCTTTCATCTGAAACTGATCGGATAACCAACTCTTTACGTCTGATAACAGCTTCACTTTGTTGCCAAGTAGAAGGATTTCATCTACGTAAAGTGCAAGAAATATCAAGTCACCGTTGACATCTAAACGATACACTCAACTCTCGATAGGAAACTGGATAAAACCATAAGATTTTACCACCTCGTCATAGCCGTGTGCCATGCTCCTGCATCTATATCTTGTATCGCCTCGTTGTATGTCCATGGGTCGATTACTGCCTGTTCATTTGCTAGGACTAAATCCGAAGATTTGCCCACGAACATAAATCTATTGGGTTGACAAAGAACCCTCCCACTGCGACGAGGCGCTACTGGCATAATGGCAACGGTGGGTGCAGTAACCTATGGTTCTCTATCTTGCATATCTTGCTGGGTAGGTGCCACTTGTACAGCCGGTTTTCCTAATGGAACCCGGCCCACTTGAATTTCTTGAAGTATCTGGTGTCGATCCTTCCCACTAGACAAGACATCTCAAACCTTTGGCCAAATCGGTAGTGAAATACGATCATCTTCTAATTCTTGAAGAATGATTTCAACTTTGGATTTATGGTTTTTATGTAGTCCTCCTTCAAGAATCGGACATTAGTGCTAATAACGACCTTCTGATCCTTAGGACTATAGAAATAACCACATTTCGTTCCGATAGGATATCCAATAAACAGCCTTGCATCAGATCTAGCCTCCAACTTGTTAGCCTTCTTGTTCAGCACATGTGCTCGACTGCCCCATATCCTTACATAGCTTAAACTAGGCTTGCGCCTAAACCATAACTCGAAAGGGGTTTTATCGACTGACTTGGACGGTACTAGATTGAGAAAATATGTCGTTGTTTCTAAGGCATAACCCCAAAACAAAATAGGCAAAGTTGCATAACTCATCATTGATCTAACCATATCTAAGAGAGTCCTATTTCTTCGCTCTAACACAACATTTTGCTTTGGTGTGCCCGGTGTAGTGAGTTGGGATGAAATCCCACACTGCACCAGATAATCCATGATCTCGTTACTGAGGTATTTACCACCGTGATCAGACCGTAGTGACTTGATACTCTAACCTAGCTTCGTCTCCACTTGCACCTTAAATTCTTTGAATTTCTCAAAGCATTCAGACTTGCGGTGAAGCAGGTATCAGTATCCGTACCTTGAGTAATCGTCAATGAAAGTGAAAAAATACTCGTACCATCCACGAGCTTATGTGGACATTGGTCCACACAGGTCAGAATGGACTAGCTCCAATACTTCTTTGGCTCTATACCTGTCACGACCCGACTAATTAATTAGATGATTAACTAACTAATCCGACCGTGACTGGTTAAGACATTAAAATTTTTGGACAATTGAACAGGTTCAAGTTAAATAAAGTTTTCGACAAACGGGCAGCATAACCCCTAAAATATGGATAAGCCAACCTGCACTCAGCAAATAACCAACAATAAGTAATAATTATAAACGAGGTCACAGCCTCCACAATATATACATAGACGTTTTCAAAATATTTACAAAATTTCTCAAAAGTACGGTTTCAAGTTTCCAAAGTCAACAGCGGAAGAGCAGGAAATGTCATGTATGGAGACATGACATTCGGGCACAAATATTCAAACAAACGAAAATAAGAACAACTATCAAGCTCAGTTCCAAACCACATCTTTTCCAAGCTCAACCTGCATCAACAGAAACACTTTGTAGGTGTGAGTACCATAAAGTACTCAGTGGGTAAATGTCAAACATAACTTTCAAAACTTATAATTTCAATTTAAGTAAACATTGAGAAAAACAACTTGAATAATTGTTTCATAAGAAACTTTCATTATCTTATCACCATAATTTCATTTTTTTTTAAAACATACCGACATCACATACCCGAGTTGGTCCGAATGATCTCAACTACGGTCATACCCTATCTACGTCATCCGTAATGGAAGTAGCCTCTCTCCAATACCATGGCGGCTACATTTGCAAGCTCACACCATAAACACGCACAAGACATAATATTTTCCTACCTTAGATAGGTAATTCGCCGTCATACCCACAATGTGGTAAAACATTCATTTTCAACATATTCATAATGTGGTGATTGGAAATATTTCATGATAGTAACAAGCTCAAAATAATTTGCAAAGCATTACCCACCTTGCAACGGCTATTCCAAAAGACTTGCTTCCTCGTCTTTCACTTCCCGAATCCCTTTGCTCGTTCCTTGTAAAATAAGATTATTATAGAATTTAGCAAACTTCATTACTCATTGAAACATATTATCACTAAATCTTAGTTTTGCCTAATCTAAGATTAGGTTGACACATTCTTCCATAATTAAATCCTTAATAACTTAAGAACTTAAATAACATACTATGATTAAAGAATTTAAATAGCTTCAAGTAACCACATTTCACTTATTTATCATAAGTCTATTATTTAATTTCTCATAACGTCTTATTAATGAACAATTTCTACCGAAATTTCGGCAGAGTAACGTTTATAATATGAATAGCCCAATTAATCCAAACTCATCCAATTTCATCCCAAACTCCCCAATATCATACACTTAAATATGTATTTAGGAACTTAAAACAAGATTAAACTCATTCATTTACACTTTAATCACCTAATGCCCTTCAACTACACTTATAGAAAATTTCAAGAATTCTATAATCTAAATTCATTTAGTATTAAACGATTCACATTTACACTTATTCATCAACAATGATCATCAATTCATGGTCACTTCAATTCTCAACCAATTCACTACATAAAATCATAACTTTACATTAAACTTTAATTTTTCATCTTTTAATATATATGTTCAATAATTCCCATAAATTCAACTTAAGCATTATTTTTATCATAGATCTCAAATATCATATCAAATACATCAAATAAAATCAAGAAATAAAAGTTCAATATATCCCCTTCATTTTCGAAAATTTGGGACATTTTGTATATGTATGAATTAAATTCTTATAAATTTATTTTATGCATTATTTATGTCCCTAAGCATAAATATCATGTCAAATAGATCAAATAAAATCAAAATCCCTAAGTTCTATTCATCCCTAATTTTCGAAAATTTTGGGATTTTAATAAGCATGGTTTAACTTTTAATTTCTTTGATCATATGATGTTTATATTCATTCCTAAGCATATAATTAAGCTCAATTCAACTAAATCATATCATATCATTCATATACAAAATTTAGGGTTTATATATGATTCTTTAATTTTTCATCTTCATGAATTTAAAGAATTTAAAACCATAGCATATGTTAATTAGGCTTCATAAACAGAATTAATTCAATAAACATAACAAAAATTAAACAAATCAATCATAATCAACACTCTATAATTTTTGAAAACCCTAGCAATATAAAAGATCATATATATCAATTTAAATCACAAAAACTTTGGTTAAATGAAGTAATTACCTTGCTTGGAGTGAATTACCACTAATTTCACACTTAAATATGGATTAAAAAGTGAAAATTAAAATTTGTGTGTGTTAGTGTGTGTGATGGCCGAAACTTTGGGAGAAAAATGAGGTTGAAGATGATATATTATGTGTATATATTTCTAGAAGCTTAAGTTTAATTTAATGTACATTTAATCTTAATTTCATTTACATTAAACACAAATTTCCATAAATTTATAATTTCACCTCAAATTTTACTAAGGTTATACCTTAGTATATTTTAATTATTAGAACTATATTTCTAATAATTAATGAAACCTAAAACAATTTATATCCATGATTGAAATTAAATTCATATAGCATAATTTAAATTCTTTCATATGTTAAAATTCAACTAATTATAATCATGCTTCTTAATTTTCGAAAATCATACCAATTAATTCTTTTATCACTAAATATTAATAAAATAAATTTATTTAAGCAAATTAATAGCTTGAACCATAATCCATTTTATTTTATAAGAAAATTTCCACATAAAAATAATTAATGCATTCCATAGCATAATTTCTTTTTAATAACCTTTATTATTCAAACACACATTAATAATCACATAATTCCCATTTTATCATAATAAAACTCATTTCTAAATATTCTCTAAGTTTTCAAATCTCATATTCTTCAATTAAGAAATAATCGAATTTCTATCGATTAATAATCCATTATATACCTCTTTATAAATTCTTTGAATTAAATAGCTTTTAAGCCCCTAATTATACTTAATTAGGCTTTAATTCATACTAAAAGATTCTCGGGTTACTACAATACCCTTTCGCTTTGAAGGCTCTGGTCAACATCTTTCCTCTATACAGATTAAGTAGATCGGAGCAGTAACCTTAGTAATATCATCCAACGCTCCATTCTTAGCCAGTCTTTGGATCCTATTTACATTAATGTGACCTAATCTAAGATGCCAAAGATATTTGGTGTCTTCCAGCGAAGAAAACTCCATCTTCTTATGGTTTGATGTAGATGCAACATAATTATAGGTATTATGTTTGACAGAAATAGTATAAAGAGAATTATATAAAGTGCCACCATAGATAAATTCGTCATTTCTCACGATAGAAACACCACAATAAAAAACAACTGAGTATCCATGCATAAATAGTTTGAAAACCGAAATAAGGTTTCGTCGAAACTCCGGCATATATAAAACATCCTTTAAAACTAAAACTTTCCTATCAAAGCATAAATTAACATCTCTGATTGCAACTGCCTCGACTTTCGCCGCGTTGTCCATGGAGATCGTTATCTGTAATATTCCAAAGAAACGAACGTATAATTACGGTATTTCAAACCCGTGATTTACCGTATATTATTTTTATGACATCGAATATTGTGATTTCGATTCAGTACCTTAATAACGAATTCCTTTTTATATTCACTAAGGATTGTGAATTCAGAATCGAATATCGCAAGATAATTCGATGACTTATTTTAACGTCGAACGCAGATCGAACGTCTGATTTTATGGGAATTTCGATTTGTAAAGCTTGGAATTAATTTCCATATTAATTCCTATATTAAATGGAATATATTTATTGAGTAAGCACGAGCTTCATCGCGACCATTTTGAGATGAGTCGATTTTGAACGTTTGAGGCGTTTTGAGCGCCAACGCCTGAGACGCTTTGAAAATGAGTTTAATGCTCGTGAAATTATTATATTTAATTTTCTGTTATTATTTTATATAATTACAGTATTATAAATTATTAAAATCAAAATTTTAGCATTTAAAATTCGATAATTTTCGAAATGGATTTTGAAACCCTAATTATATAAACTATGGTTTTCACATGAAATGATACCATTAAATTATCCTATGGTATCTAAACTATATGTTATGATATATATGAATATTATTAAGCATTAAAATAATTTTGAACAATGAAAACTCGATATTATGATATATATGGGTTTCGAAACCCTAATTTTGAAATTAGGGTTTCGTATGCATGAAATGACACTATTATTTTATCCTATGCAATTATTTATTGTCTAAATCATATATTATGATATGCATGAGTATATTTTGATCGAAATTGACATGAGTATCAATAATAGGTGTGATTTATATTTTTATTCCTATTTTCCTATTTATTATCGGTAATTTTCGAATTAATGGCTATGAGATGATTTAATTATTTTTATGGCATGTATTATATATCTATGATCATATATGATTAATATATAGTATTAGGGATGGATTAAAAATTAAATCCCACCCCTAAAACCCATATATGCGCCGGCCACCCTTCTCCAACAAGCATGGGATATCACCTCCCTATTGACCAATACATGCACACCCTTTAAACCTAGCCAATGATCACTACATTCTCATCATTAGGCTGCTTTCCATTCCATTGGGTGATTGTGTGTGAGTGTGACCAAGAGAGAGAGAGAGACGGCGAGAGAGAGGGAGATAGTATAGGGAGAGACTCTTCTCCTTATTCATTACTCATCCCACATTTTGGAACCCAAAAATCCTCTCCATCCTCTCCCATTTTCAGCAAAAAAAACCGAGAGCCCCTCCCCCCATTTTCGAAAGCTTCCTTCTTCTTCTCTTCTCATTTCTTCACCAAATTTGATACCTACACTATTCTTGTGATTCTATACTATTCCTAAGGTAAATGAGACACCATAGCCTCGATTTTTATCCCTCCTTGTTTGAAAATATCGAATAAGTTTTATATATGTGTATGTATGTTATTATTGTTCTTATGAATGAACTATGGATGAATGTTGTTCTTGATGATTTTATTTCGAAAATATATGTGAATATATGTTAGATGAGCATAGATGATTGTATATTAAATTGTTGAAATAGATCTAGCATGTTTACATGATTTTGAACCATAGGATAAATTTATATGATTTTCAAAACATTATAAAATGATATGGTTATGACCGATTGTTCTAAAGTATTTTTAGTGATGGATTATTGATCTATGATATGTTTTAAGACTATGGTATGATATTTAGAAATTTTCGAAAACCCTAGCATTTATTTTGAAATTACCGAGACATATGTGACTTGATACCTTAGTGTATGATTTTTATTTTTATCATGCAATGGTATATTAATGCTTTAGTATATTGTTTAAGTATTGTATGATTTTGTTGAATTTTGGAGATCAAATGCTATATTAAATCAAACAAACCGTGAGCTTCAAGCTCTTGAAGGTGATGATTTAATTAGTTTTGATAAATATTATGATGTTATATTAGTATACTATAGTGTATAAACATAGTGTATAATTGTTAGAATTTTTGGAAATCAATACCTATTTTAAATCAAAACCGAGAGCACCTATGTGCATAAGGTGATGATTTAATTGGTTTTTGATGATTAAATGATGTTATATTGTTGTACTATAGTATATAATCATAGTATATAATTGTTGGAATTTTTGAAAACCAAAAACAAAATATAATCAAAGAAGCCGAGAGCTTATATGCTCATATGGTGATGATTTCAATTGGTTTGGTTGATGTTGTGACGTTACAATGTTATAATATAATGTTTAATCATGTTATGATTTAATTAAATTTTTTGGGAATTGTTTAATAATTGTTGGGTAATTAATTATTAATTACCGAATGCATTGTGAGCTTATATATTGATGATTGAATGGTTATGATGGACTATAGGTTATAATTGTGACATATATTGAAGTATCATACTAATTGAGTATGATACTTCATTAGTAAGAAAAGATTTCACAAATGAAATCCATATATCGAGAAACGTACTTATATTACGTCAAATGTTTAAACCGGAAAGGTTAAACCGAAATAGTTGAACGTATCTCGAAGGACGAGAACAATTCAATTTATATACGTATTTAAAAACGTATTGAATTCATTAAGGAATTCAGTTTACATCGATATAAGATATCGAAGTTTATCTTAGACTTTGAAAGTCTCGAGAGACTTGAGCGACGTACTAAAGCCTCGCTTTTTCGTAAAGGTGTGGACGCAAACGCGGCGACCGGATACTGACGTGCAAACAAACCTAGGACTCAGTTTACAACGAACCA
The DNA here is from genome assembly GCA_036937905.1 of Salvia rosmarinus. Classification (NCBI taxonomy): domain Eukaryota; kingdom Viridiplantae; phylum Streptophyta; class Magnoliopsida; order Lamiales; family Lamiaceae; genus Salvia; species Salvia rosmarinus. Next base: position 16,866,548 of record CM072814.1, read on the forward strand.
TAGTCCAGGTGGGCTTACTTTTCAAACAAGATGTGACTTTACTGTTCTTCCAAAATGAATTCTTTTACAATGTTATTTTGCAACTGTTGATAAATGTTTATTACATTACCTGCCAAAAATATTCTATTTTGTGTATGGATCCTATCTGTTATTCCCGGGTAGGGTTGTGGCGATGGTTGGAACTCTATTATGACAGGTTATGTCATTTGTTGGGTCGCGCCCAACCTTTTATTAATATCGGGTCCTGTGCCGGAAGTTTAATGCCTGGCTAGGATTGGCGTGAAGGTTGGAACTATATGATATGTTAATATATACATTTGAGAGTGACTGTGTGCTATATGGGATTACGACCGATCACGCGTCGTAGAAGGAGGCCTCTCTCGACGCTTGATCTTTGATATTGTTATGAATTGTGACTATGGGATACGGATCATACACACAAGAAAATGCTCTACGGTGGCGATGTTTCTGAACCGAAAAGGTTTTAGTAAGCACGAGGCATTTCATCTAAAACCCTCGTGACTTACCTTGATATTGGCAACAGAATTCAAATATTATCAAATGTTTTGGCATGAGTCCACTGAGTGCAATATTTGTACTTAGCCCTGCATATTTGTTTTTAAATGTGCAGGTTGAGCTCTGATGGTGATGATGCAGGATGTGTTGAGGAGTCCAGTGTCCTTGACCGTTTATTTAGAATTTGGTTTTCACCTTGAATACATATCATCACATATGTATTCACACACTTTCCGCTGCTAAACTCTGAACTCTGTTACATTATGTTACTATTTTGAACTATTGAGGTCCATCAGACCATGGTAAGTCTTTGGGTCTGATGGCCTAAACCTTTCTAATCATTGGGATATTGTATTATCGAACCTGTCAAGCATGCTAGTTATAATCAATATGTACCTCTATCTTAGTCTGTTTGTCCTATAATACTATTCCTAGTATTAGTCACCCTCTAGTCCGGGCTACTCCGGGCGGGGGCGTGACAGAGTGGTATCAGAGCACTGTTGCTCTTTGAAAACCCAAATCATTTTAAATTCTAAGTCTAGATCGAGTCACTGGACTTCTAGTAACCTACTGACTCCCCGCAACACTCCATCACATCGAGCTCAACCGGGAAAAAGGTAACTGATTTCTTTCTCAAACTCATGAAATGAAAAAAAATTTTGAGCGAGTTGGAAGAACTTTTGAAAGAAATTGGAAAGGGTTATCTTTGGAGGAAAGGATGTGATATTGTGAGGTTGATGATGAAATGAAAGTTGAGCAAGAAATTTTTCCAAAAACCTTGAGTTGAACTGATGCAAGTACTCAAGTATTGAAATGTAAGTACATGGTGGTACTAATTGAATGATCAACATGGAATGAGTGAATTCATTTTTGATATGTATATGAGTTGACTATGATTGTCATTTTGAAACCGTATTTCCAAATTCTCAAATGAGACTTTATTTCCAATCTTCAAAATCTTGTTTTCAATGAATGATATGTTATCACGAGGAGAACCTAGACCCTAAGGAGCATGCTCACGTATCGTGAAAGAACATAGAAGTATGAACTTCTTTGCCCTTACGAGAACAAAAGAACGATAGAAAGAACGAAAGTGATGATAGCCTCGAGCTCGAACGACGAAAGATGAGCGAGAAGGATGAACGAGGACGATCTCAACCTTGAAGATGAACGACGTGTACATTTCATCACCGCTTCGACATGAGTGACCGTTGACATAGGTTATGATGTGGACATCAATTACGACTTCAGAATGTTCAGCCTCAACATAAGGACGTGGATAAGATAGCCGTATTACATCGACGTACGCCTCGAGTTTTATTTTTGGCACGATCGCGCAAATTTCCTGCACTGCGTAGTAAACTTGTTTTAGATAGATCTCTTCCGTTAGGACTCCGATTTATGCATGGTTTTCACCTGCGTACTCCTAACGCACTGATCTTCATTTGTTGTGAAGAACAGAATCCTTATTTCTGTCTCCAGAATACGCTAGAATCTGTTGAACTTTAGTTCAAGTGTTTGGTATAAGACAAGGATCTCATAGCATAGCCTATATATTAAGATGTTATTGGTCTATATGTATACGATGGGTAAGACTAAGAAGATGGAGAGAATGAGAAACATCGCTCGGAGGAGGATTGGACCGCACCCGACCCCCGAGGAGGTGATGAGTATTTATCGCCCGGTGGATGTCTTGTGGGAGAGGATTTGGGCGAGTTTCTGGCGTATTACCTCCGCCTTTGGAGACGCCGAGCCCACGGTGCTACCGACTATGATGGCATCAAACGTCTCCTAGCCATACTCCTTGTGATTGGGAGGACTATGCCCGGAAGTATCGGGGATTATATCTACCGGGCGATGGGCGGCTATGACTTGGTGGGAGATTTGCCCGGATCGTAAGTCACCGACTTACGTGTACAAGATTTACGGGCAGACCGAGAGGACCCTACCTCCTCCCGAGAGTACACTGGCGGGATGAGTCGCGAGTGGCTATACACGGAGGTTCCGAGGCAGATCGACCAGTCGTGCCTCCATTCCTTTTGACGAGGCGGGCCCGCCCGCTTGGAGAGGCAAGACGCCTAGAGCCTGGGAGAGCTCGTGTTCCTCCTCTACCCATGGACACCCCGACGTCCACCGATACCACCTTCACCGCTTATGGCCGCACCCGCACCGCCGATCGAGCATTTCGCCAGACGGCGCGGATGAGAGTGATGACGATCGGATGGTTATAGCGATCCGCTATACCTACGGCCCGATCCGCCACGACTACGAGCTATATGGCGATGACGACTTCAACCCCATGCGAGACATACCGATGGTGGAAGGCGATGGGCGGGACCATCCAGTACGACCCCGTGGACATTTCGGCGGTGAGGACGACTCAGGAAGAGGAAGATCCCGAGGAGGACGAGCAGTGGGAGGATGCATGATGCAGGCACCGGATGAAGCTTAAATAGATTTTTGTTATGTTTAAGCTTCCGTTGTTTTCCTTTTTCTATGTTTGGTTTTGATGGAACTAGAAACCTTGACTTTTGGAAGGCCGTGTGGGCCGGGATTTATGTTTTCTTTATAACTTTTGGTGTTGAACATCCTGCCTATGGCAGAAAATTTTGGATATATATATATATGACCCTGATAGGGCTTTTGCGGCAAATTATGTTTGTTAAGGGTGAAATATTTTGTTTAGAATCGTTTTACAGTAAGGCCATGATAGTATTGTGTATGTGGAGTTATGGAAAGAATAAGTGTCTGATAATTACCTGTTTTCTATAGCAGCATGCCTCCGAGAAGAAATCCGAGCAAGAACCCGAGGTCGAGGTCGGGAAGGCTAGAGGAAGGGGTAGAATTCTGAACAAGTCGAGGACATTCCCCAACCACCACCTCCACCTCAACCCGATCGCAAGATCGAAGAGTTGTTCTAAGGCAGAACCCACCTACTTTTAACGGAAGGGTAACCCGGAGGAAGCGAAAATGGGTCCGAACCATTGAGCGGATCTTCAATTTTCTACGATGCGACACGGGTGGCGATTGTCTGTGTAGCTTTCCAATTAAATGGACCATGATTTACGGTGGGAGGCCGGAAAAAGACCTTTATGGTCGAGCAACTAGAAGAGTTCTCATGGGAGGACTTGAGAGGCGTATGAGAAATACATACCCAAAAGCTATAAGAAGAGAAATGAGCAGAATTTTCTCTTGAAACAAGAAAGGTTATGCGTGATCGACTATGATCGCTTTCGCGAGAGGTCGAGATACGCACTGAAAGGTGTCGACACCGACTTGAAAATGTCGGAAAAGTTTAGGTCGGGGCCGAGGATGGAAATACGGATGTCTCTTGCCACCATGGAGACTAATCTTACATCAAGCTCTTGCACGAGCTTTAGATATCGGCGACAATGTCCGAAGATAAGTCGATGTCGGCTCGGACACACAATGCTAGAGACAGAGGAAAGGGAGTGGGAACCCAATCGCGGCAATCATAGCGAGGAGGCTATGAGAACGCAAGCCACTGGCGACCGGCAGCGAGGCCGGGCGCGACCAGGCGAATCGGAAGAGCGACTTATGCTCCACCGGCAAGGGGACGAGGAGCAGATAAGGGCACCTCCATGCCCTAGATGCCATAGGGCGTATAAAGGTGTGCACGAAAACGTGGTGAGTCGCTTGAGTGCGGAGCAAAGGGCATTACGACAAATGCCGAGGGAACGCTGAAGCGAACAAGGCCGAATCAACCCGGCAACGTTCAGCCACTAAGGGCTATACAGTTCCAACCCCAGCCTCCGCAACAGTTCCAGCCCCAACCCCAACAGCAACTCCAACAACAGCAATGGCAGCCGCCTCAACAACAACAAAGGCGTCAACCATCACGCCCGAAGAAGAAGAAGAACAAGGCAAAAGGCCGCCAAATCAGCAGGACGGCGCCCGTCAGCCTCAGCCGGCCCAGGCTAGAGCTTACGCTCTACACCGGAGGCAGAACGAGCAAAACCAGGGAAACCTGGCAGGTATGGGAGTTCTTCTCAACATACCTGTTATAGTATTGTTCGATACGGGTGCTTCGCATTCTTTTATAGCAAAATCATGAGTAGAAATGCTGGGCCTTAGGTCTGAAAAGGCAAGACAGGATATGAGAATCTCATCGCCTATAGGAGGGATTATGACTGTTACACACTTTTGCTCGAACCTAGAATTGACACTAGGGTCACTTAAGGTTCTGGCTAACAATCTGAACATAATACCCATGGACGATGTAGACTTAATCCTAGGAATGGACTGGTTAGCTAAGAATCATTCCGCGATTCTATGTAAGGAAAGGAAAATTTCGTTTCACTTTCCTGGACAAGAAGCCACGCATTTCCATGGAATCAGCATGGGAAGAAGAGTTCCGATCGTATCGGCTCTACAAGCGAGGAAGATGATGAACCAGAAAGGATGCCATGCATTCCTTGTCTACTTGAACGGGGAGGATGAACCCGAAGCGAGAATTGAAGACATTGAAGTTGTTCGGGAATTTTCGGACGTATTTCCCGAGAATCTACCAGGATTACCCCCTGATAGACAATTAGAATTTACCATCGACTTGGAACCAGGATCGGCTCCAGTGTCGAAGGCACCCTACAGAATGGCCCCAAAAGAGTTGGAGGAACTGAAGATCCAGATTCAAGAATTGTTGGATCTAGGTTTCATTAGGCCAAGTGTTTCACCTTGGGGAGCGCCTGTTTTGTTCGTTAAGAAAAAGGATGGTTCTTTGAGGATGTGCATCGATTATCGAGAATTAAACAAGATGACACTAAAGAACAAATACCCTTTACCCAGGATTGATGACCTGTTTGATCAGTTGCGAGGAGCAGGTGTATTCTCGAAAATTGATCTCAAGTCAGTCTACCATCAGCTGAAAATACGATCTGAGGATGTACCTAAGGCGCATTCGAACAGATATGGCCACTATGAGTTCATAGTTATGCCATTCGGATTAACCAATGCACCACCGTATTCATGGATCTTATGAACAGGGTATTTCATCCATTTTTGGATAAATTCGTTTTGGTCTTCATAGATGATATCCTCATTTATTCGAAGAATGAAGAGGATCACAAGGAACATCTGAGAACGGTACTGCAAACCTTGAGAGGTGAAAGGTTGTTTGCTAAGTTTAGCAAATGTGAATTTTGGCTGAAGGAAGTTATGTTCCTTGGACACATCGTTTCTGCCGAAGGCATAAAAGTAGACCCAGCCAAAGTAGAAGCTGTGCAAGGATGGAAATCGCCCAGGACTCAACATGAAATTAGAAGTTTCCTAGGACTAGCTGGTTATTATCGGAGATTCATCGAATGATTCTTCAAGATTGCAAGGCCAATAACCCAGCTACTCCGAAAAGGAATAAAATTTAACTGGACTGATGAATGTGAGACGAGTTTCCAAATACTCAAGAAGAAGTTGACAAGTGCACCAGTCCTAGCAGTTCCAGAATCGGACAAAGAATATGTGGTTTATACAGACGCTTCTAAGACTGGACTGGGTTGCGTTTTAATGCAAAACGGGAAAGTGATAGCTTATGCATCCCGACAACTCGGATCGCATGTTGAACTACCCAACCCATGACTTGGAATTAGCGGTACAGTAGTTCATGCTCGAAAATTTGGAGACATCATCTCACGGGTGAGATGTGAGATCTTCATAGACCATAAGAGTCTCAAGTACTTCTTTGAGCAAAGAGATTTGAACATGAGGCAACGAAGATGGCTTGAACTAGTTAAGGATTACGGTTGTGGTATTAACTACCAACCGGCAAGGCGAATGTAGTAGCCGACGCCTTAAGTCGAAGAGCCAATCCAAGCTAGGATGTCTCCTTCACGCTGGAAGAAAAACTCGTTGAAGAGTTTGAAAGATTGAGGATCGAATGGTTGAACCAATCGAGACAATTGTGAGTCAGATCGCAACACTCACACTAACATCGATCTAAGAAAAGGATTGTCGAAAGACAAAGGATGGAGGAAAAGTTAGAAAAGATCGACAAAGGGTAAGGTCTAAAGGATTTAAGAATTTCAAGAGGCGTCGACAACGCCCTATTGTTTCAAGGTAGAATATGCGTTCATTTACCGAGCTTCAAAATGAAATTATGAGTGAGGCTCACGATACACCCTACACCGCCCACCGGTAGTACTAAAATGTACCAAGACACAAGGAAAAATTTTGGTGGGAAGGCGTGAAACGAGACATAGCTTCTTTCAGAGATTGTCTTGTTTGCCAGCAGGTGAAGGCGTTACATCAACGACCTTACGGAAAGTTGCAACCATTGGAAATACCTGAGTGGAAATGGGATGAGATAACGATGGATTTCGTTACGAGTTTACCCAAATCGAAAAGAGGAAACACAGCCATATGGGTAATTGTGGATAGACTTACCAAGAGTGCTCACTTTCTACCGATTCAAAGCACTTATGGATCTGATAAATTGGCTCAGCTGTACGTTAAGGAAATTATACGACTACATGGAGTGCCAAAATCTATTACCTCTGATAGAGACTCCAAGTTCACATCCAGATTCGGATTAGCTTGCGAGAGAATTGGGTACTAAACTCAATTTCGAAGACGGATTTCATCCACGATCGACGGACAATCGGAAAGAACGATCCAAACGCTGAAGACATGCTTAGAACAAGAGTATTGGATCGAGGTGCAAATGGGAAGAAATTTTACCTCTTATTGAATTTTCCTACAACAACAACTACCAAGCGACGATCGGTATGGCCCCATACGAAGCCTGATGGTAAAGTGTAGATCACCGCTTATTGGGATGAAGTCGGTGAGAGAAAAGTCATAGGGCTCGATGCGTTGAACGAGATGATCGAGATCGTCAGACAAATTAGGTTGAGAATCAAAGAAGCTCAAGATAGGCGTAAATCTTCTACCGATGTCGCGTAGATCCGAGCTGATTTGAAAGTGGAGACAAAGTGTTTCTTAAAGTCTCCATCGAAAGGAATTGTCGATTGGATTGAAAGGAAAGGCGAGACCTCGCTTTATAGGACCATATGAGATCCTAGAGAGGATAGGTCCAAGAGTTTATAGGTCGCTCTTCCGCCAAACCTGTGGAATGTGCATAATGTTTTTCACGTGTCGCAACTGCGAAAATACGTTCACGATTCAAAGCACGTGATCCACCAAGACGACGTGACTCTCAAGCCAGACATGAGCTACGAAGAGGAACCAGCGGCAATCCTCGACTATAAAGTCCAACAACTACGGAGCAAGTCAATTCCGTTAGTCAAAGTGTTGTGGAGACACCACGGACAAGAAGAAGCCACATGGGAGCTTGAAGAAGCAATGAAAGAACGATACCCCGATTTGTTTTTATAGAGGTATGCAAATTCCGGGACGGAATTTCTTTTAAGAGGGTGGAATGTAATATTCCAAAGAAACGAACGTATAATTACGGTATTTCAAACCCGTGATTTACCGTATATTATTTTTATGACATCGAATATTTTGATTTCGATTCAGTACCTTAATAACGAATTCCTTTTTATATTCACTAAGGATTGTGAATTCAGGAATCGAATATCGCGAAGTAATTCGACAGCTTATTTTTAACGTCGAACGCGTATCGAAGGTCTGTATTTTATGGGAATTTCTGAGCTGTAAAGCTTGGAATTAATTTCCATATTAATTCCTATATTAAATGGAATATATTTATTGAGTAAGTACGAGCTTACTGCGACCATTTTGAGATGAGTCGATTTTGAAGCGTTTGAGACGTTAACGTCAACGTCTAGAGACGTTTTGAAAAATGAGTTTAATGCTCAGGAAATTATTATATTTCATTTCCTATTATTATTTTATATAATTACAGTATTATCAATTATTAAAATCGAAATTTTAGCATTTAAAATTCGATAATTTTCGAAATGGATTTTCGAAAACCCTAATTATATAAACTATGGTTTTTCACATGAAATGATACCATTAAATTATCCTATGGTATCTAAACTATATGTTATGATATATATGAATATTATTAAGCATTAAAATCATTTTTGAACAATGAAAACTCGATATTATGATATATATGGGTTTCGAAACCCTAATTTTGAAATTAGGGTTTCGTAAGCATGAAATGACACTATTATTTTATCCTATGCCATTATTTATTGTCTAAATCATATATTATGATATGCATGAGTATATTTTGATCGAAATTGACATGAGTATCAATAATAGGTGTGATTTTTATTTTTATTCCTATTTTCCTATTTATTATCGGTAATTTTCGAATTAATGGCTATGAGATGATTTAATTATTTTTATGGCATGTATTATATATCTATGATCATATATGATTAATATATAGTATTAGGTATGGAATAAAAATTAAATCCCACCCCTAAAGCCCCTATATGCGCCGGCCACCCTTCTTCAACAAGCATGGGATATCACCTCCCTATTGACCAATACATGCACACCCTTTAAACCTAGCCAATGATCACTACATTCTCATCATTAGGCTGCTTTCCATTCCATTGGGTGAGTGTGTGTGAGTGTGACCAAGAGAGAGAGAGAGACGGCGAGAGAGAGGGAGATAGTATAGGGAGAGACTCTTCTCCTTATTCATTACTCATCCCACATTTTGGAACCCAAAAATCCTCTCCATCCTCTCCCATTTTCAGCAAAAAAAACCGAGAGCCCCTCCCCCCATTTTCGAAAGCTTCCTTCTTCTTCTCTTCTCATTTCTTCACAAAGTTTGATACCTACACTATTCTTGTGATTCTATATTATTCCTAAGGTAAATGAGACACCATAGCCTCGATTTTTATCCCTCCTTGTTCGAAAATACCGAACAAGTTTTATATATGTGTATGTATGTTATTATTGTTCTTATGAATGAACTATGGATGAATGTTGTTCTTGATGATTTTATTTCGAAAATATATGTGAATATATGTTAGATGAGCATAGATGATTGTATATTAAATTGTTGAAATAGATCTAGCATGTTTACATGATTTTCGAACCATATGATATATTTATATGATTTTTGAAAACATTTTAAAATGATATGGTTATGACCGATTGTTCTAAAGTATTTTTAGTGATGGATTATTGATCTATGATATGTTTAAGACTATGGTATGATATTTAGAAATTTTCGAAACCCTAGCATTTATTTTGAAATTACCGAGACATATGTGACTTGATACCTTAGTGTATGATTTTATTTTTATCATGCAATGGTATATTAATGCTTTAGTATATTGTTTAAGTATTGTATGATTTTGTTGGAATTTTTGGAGATCAAATGCTATATTAAATCAAACAAACCGTGAGCTTCAAGCTCTTGAAGGTGATGATTTAATTAGTTTTGATAAATATTATGATGTTATAATAGTATACTATAGTGTATAAACATAGTGTATAATTGTTAGAATTTTGGAAATCGAATACCTATTTTAAATCAAAACCGAGAGCACCTATGTGCATAAGGTGATGATTTAATTGGTTTTGATGATTAAATGATGTTATATTGTTGTACTATAGTATATAATCATAGTATATAATTGTTGGAATTTTTAAAAACCAAAAACCAAATATAATCAAAGAAGCCGAGAGCTTATATGCTCATATGGTGATGATTTCAATTGGTTTGGTTGATGTTGTGATGTTACAATGTTATAATATAATGTTTAATCATGTTATGATTTAATTAGAATTTTTGGGAATTGTTTAATAATTGTTGGGTAATTAATTATTAATTACCGAATGCATTGTGAGCTTATATATTGATGAATGAATGGTTATGATGGACTATAGGTTATAATTGTGACATATATTGATGTTGGGACATTATACTATGTGTATATCAATTTTGGGAATTTTTGGACAATTATTCCTAATTTTTCGGAAATACCGTAACATATATATATATATATATATATATATATATATTAATAAATGACAAACAATATCATATGGATGATATTAATTCTTATTCTGGACCATAGTGTATAATAATACACTATATTAATTTAGAAAAAATTTCAAAAGTCATTTGGTAATTTTTAACTAATTACCGAGAATTTTTGATAATTATAAGGGTTTTTAAATCCTTTTTAATTCAGTTTAATAATAAATTATATGTCTAATAATTATTTTAGACATATTTGAATTTTATAAATCATATAAACATAGATTACTATGTTTGAGACAAACGTTTAGTTAATAACGTTTTTAAATCGAAAATATACGTTTTATTATTAAAAGGATTAATAATTGCGAAAATTATTCATAAGTCCTTTGATTTACGTGATAAATCGAGAATTAGGACTTTACGATTTTTAATCGATCGAAATTCGATTTATAAAATGAAATGGTAAGAAATTACTATTTAAAAGTCAAAATTGTTGACTTTGTTGACCAGTGTTGACTTCGTTGACTTTAAAAGTCAAACGTACGATTATACGATTGATAAATACGCCAGTACGCATAAGATATACTAATTGAGTATGATACCTCATTAGTAAGAAAAGATTTCACAAATGAAATCCATATATCGAGAAACGTACTTATATTACGTCAAATGTTTAAACCGGAAAGGTTAAACCGAAATAGTTGAACGTATCTCGAAGGACGAGAACAATTCAATTTATATACGTATTTAAAAACGTATTGAATTCATTAAGGAATTCAGTTTACATCGATATAAGATATCGAAGTTTATCTTAGACTTTGAAAGTCTCGAGAGACTTGAGCGACGTCTTAAAGCCTCGCTTTTCGTAAAGCGTGGACGCAAACGCTGCACCGGGATCTTGACGTGCAAACAAACCTAGGACTCGGTTCTGACGAACCATAGTCCGGTGGGCTTACTTTTCAAACAAGATGTGACTTTCTCGTTCTTCCAAATGAATTCTTTTACAATGTTATTTTGCTGTTGTTGATAAATGTTTATTACATTACCGCCAAAATATTCATTTTGTGTATGTATCATATCTGTTATGCCCGAGTAGGGCTGTGGCGATGGTTGGAACTATATTATGACGGGTTATGTCATTTGTTGGGTCGCGCCCAACCTTTTATTAATATCGGGTCCTGTGCCGGAAGTTTAATGCCTGGCTAGGATTGGCGTGAAGGTTGGAACTATATGATATGTTAATATATACATTTGAGAGTGACTGTGTGTTGTATGGGATTACGGCCGGTCACGGCGTCGTAGAAGGGAGGCCTCCCTCTCGACGTTTGATCTTTGATATTGTTATGAATTGTGACTATGGGATACGGATCATATACACCAAGAAAATGTTCGGCCGAGCGATGTTTACGAACTGAAAAGGTTTTATTAAGCACAAGGCATTTCATCTAAAACCCTTGTGACTTACCTTGATATTGACAGCGTAATTCAAATATTATCAAATGTTTTGGCATGAGTCCACTGAGTGCAATATTTGTACTTAGCCCCGCATATTTGTTTTAAATGTGCAGTTGAGCTCTGATGGTGATGATGGAGGATGTGTTGAGAGTCCAGGTGTCCTCGATCGCTTATTTAGAATTTGGTTTTCACCTTGAATACATATCGTCACATATGTATTCACACACTTTCACCGCTAAACTCGAACTCGTTACATTATGTTACTATTTTGAACTATTGAGGTCCATCGGACCATGGTAAGTCTTTGGGTCCGATGGCTAAACCTTTCTAATCATTGGGATATTGATTATCGAACCCGCAGCATGCTAGTTAAATCAATATGTACCTCTACCTTAGTCTGTTTGTCTATAATACTATTCCTAGTATTAGTCACCCTCTAGTCCAGGGCTACTCCAAGGGCGTGACATTATCTCGCCATCACACAACTCCTTTGTCCGTAGGAACCCCTGCAAGATGTAACAAACATGATCAGTCGCACCCGTATCTACTACCCATGAATGAGTAGAACAAGTTTCTAAACATGTTTCCGTTACTAAAGCCAATGACGTACCTTGAGCCTTGAGCATGGGGCAATTAGCCTTCCAATACCCAGTCTCACCACACTTGAAGCACTTGCCCTTCTCCTTTGGCATTTTCAAACCGCTAGTAGATCCCTTTGTATTACTCTCACTCTTTTCTTTAGCCTTAGCATCTTTTGAATCCACTTTACATTTTCATCTTTCGATGAAGCAGTGGTCTTCCTTGAGGTGCGTACTAAAGACTGTGCACCTTTGCCCATCTTGCGTTCCTCTGTTACTAAATTCTCTTGCAATGAATCTAGAGTATAACTCTTTTCATAAAGGATTACACCATAACTGAAGTCATCAAAAAAGACTTGGGTAAAGAATTGAGGGCTATATCGATTCTGACTACGTCATCAATATATCCTTCAGATAATTCGAGCTCTCCAAAGAGATTGATCAATTGCTCTACATGGTCATGCACTGAATCACCTTCCATAATTGAACTTGACATAATTAATTTTGTCAAATTGTGACTAGTGATTCTGTCCGACTCCCCATATGATTTCATGAGATTTAGCCAGAGAGTGGCTGCATCTTCTATCTCTTGATGCTGGAGCTGCAAGGACTCGCACATGGTGACCCAAAGAAGGCACTTTACCATTCTATTTAATTTGTCCCATTTCTCGTGCTCCTTGTGCTTCTCATCGGTAGATGAATCGTCTAGGGGCATTGGACGAGGTGTAGTGAGTATAAATAAATTTTCTTCGACAGTAAGACCAATCTCAATGTTTCGTTTCCACTCGATAATATTTGGACTAGATAAGGGGTTTTGTGCGAGCATATTGATAATTGGTGTAAGAGACATATCTGAAAAGTAATATAAACACATAAGCATACGATCACACATAATTCATAACCTTTTGATAAAACAATATTGATTGAAACCTCCAATCTACCAAGGAATCCCACATGCAAGCCACGCGTGTGGACGTTTACATATGAACCCCTCGATCAAACTAATATAAACCTTTTAGTCGTTTAATTTCAATCCATGTCAACTTATCCTTATGACAAATGAAATTAATGATTGGACCTTACTAGACCATATCACTATCACAAAAAGGGACTTCGCGGGAAGTTGTACTTGAGGTGATGCCTAAGCAACGACCACATTTTTTATAGCAGAAATGAATTCTTAGAATTAACATACTCACTCGGACCATACCGCTTCCAATTTAAATTCGTTTATCATCTCATTTTAAATCTATCTCTAGAAAATTTATGAAAATCGCATTTGCAAGCCACGCGTGTGGACGTTTGCACATGAAACTCCAACTTCTTAATAGATTAAAATGTTTTATTTATAAATCTCATCTAACAAACTTATGATAAATAGTGCAAGCAAGCCACAAGTGTGTACGTTTACTCACAGTGCGTACCACTTTGTTTCGAGATCAAAATATGGAGGTCTTGATGTTTCTAATTTAAGAATTAATACGTCGGGTTACTTGCTTAGTCTTTTGTTTCAAAAGATTTGTCCATGCAGATCACGTAGTCCTAACATGCTTTCTCTAGAGCCCAACATGTGAAACATGCTCGCAGAATTCTAAAACATGCTTCAAAATATGATAAACCTAACATGCTTGCTAAACGCAATTAATCACGAAAACATATATCATGTTTATCTACGTAATTAAACATACATAGCATGCTACTGCATAATTTAAACATTCACGACATGCTTTGAATGGTAAAAAATATAATAAAACTCGTTCATCGCGGCCCACTCGTGGATCCTGTATTTCCCTGCCTAATTTATTACATAAATTGCAAAGTACAGATATTCAAAAATCTTGAAACGGGCCTCACGTGCACGGGCAGGGACCGGACTCGTCAAAAACTGGATTTGGGCAGAAAATTGAAAACTGGGCCTGGTCGGGTCGAAAAATTTGATCCGGTTTGAAAAACAGGCCGGGTCGGCACAAGATGGGCTGGGCCGCGCATGATGGGAGCCCAACAACCATCCGTCGCCCACCGTCGTGCATCGCCTTGTCGTCCATCGTCGCGCCTCACCTCGTCAGCCCATCGTCGTGCCTCGTCTCGCCAGCAATTCGCTCAGCTTCGCCGAGCAACAAGCGAAAGCATGCTGTCGAGCATCGAGTGACAGTCCAGCAACACGCGCCATGTCGCCTGAGAATTGCCGATGCTGTCGAGGAATCCGTGTGAGCTGATGCTATCGAGAAGCATCGAGCGCTGTTGCCCGCGAGCACCGAGTGCGAACGAGCATCTACATGTGGGTCTGCACGCTGGAAGGGTAGCCCGTCGTGCGTATTCGCCCGCAAGCACCGTCGCCCGCCCAGCCACACCCGTTGACGTCTGCTGGCACTCTGCTAAAGTATGCTGAGGCACCTACACGAAAACCATACGCCCCGCACGTCAAGCTGCCGAGACTGCTGAGCGTCGTCTACGTTCTACCGAGTTGTTGCCGAGGACTGCCCAACGAGCGAGCGACGTGCTGCGAGCGCCGAGGACTTCTGCCCAACGACCGAGCGACGTGCTGCGAGCGCCGAGCATGCCTAGCGTGTCTTCCCCGCATGCTCTTGCATTGTGTGTCTGGCTTCCGACGAGCCTCCCATCATGCCATGTGATGGGAATCCGTCGTCTCGTCTCTTTCTTTGTGTTCTTCGTCTCCGTTCTTATTTTTAGAGATTTGATTTACAAAAAATAAATCCTAATCTAACCACGGATTTTCTCGTGGTGAAAAACGAATCCAACAAAAAACCAAAAATTGAGCCACGCTGAACGACTGATCCACAATTAATTATTGTGCACGTAATAATAAAACGTGAATTAATCCAACAGAGCCAAGATACTGATCCCTGGCTCTGATACCAATTGTAGGGAAATCTGATTTTACCCTCTCTCGAGGATCTATATTGGATGTTTAGTTCACCATACATTGATTATATACTTAGCATGCACCTATATAATTAATTGTAACACGTTGGTGTTTACTCGTGTTTACCTACGAATTTCTCGGATAAAGAACGGTGAAGACTCGTGCTTTGATATTTTGGATTGTACCCCGTTTGCCAAAACTCTAAAACTGAGTTAGTTCAATCTATGGAGAATACTGCAAAATTAGCCTTGAGTGCAATCTATGGAGAATCTTGCAAAATTAACTTCTTCCTCCACTTAGAGATTTTTGAAAATCTCACTTAGGAATTATCAGTTTCTGATTTTCTCTCACCTTGTATTTATAATGCATCCCTATAATCCTATTAGGATAGGATCTCTGCATATCTAATAATTACAATCATATCTTTGCAGATAAACCATATCTAGAATAATATCTTTTAATATCTAATGATATAAGATAAAATCTATCTAGATATAGGAGAATCAGAACAAAGTCTTAGTGGGACTCTACTAGGGAGTAGACGAACATATCCAGCAGCAAAGGCCTTGATGGGTCAGCCCATGGATCAAATGCAAGGAATAAAGATGGGCCTAAAATGAATTAATTATCTTATACTCAACCCAGAACATAAATTAATTCATAAACATTTATTCATGCCAATAGAGAACAAATGTTGACTTACCCCTTTATTACCGAAGTAGAGTCGGGCTTGCACTTAGACTTTACGAATCCCCGTAGTTAAGATATCGCACCTCCATTTACGAATCACCGTAGTTAAGATATCGCACCTCCATTTATGAATCCCTGTAGTTAAGACTTCTTATCTATACTGCAGCCTATACCGACAACTCGTACTCAAGTTGTCTAAGTTGTGATTCTTTTTATATCTCATTAAGCTTGACCAATCATACAGACTTCTATGATCTCCTACACACTGTATGATCTAACTTTTGTATGAGATAAGTGGATATACATATGCAATCAAGTAAACAATTCAGATAGGAGATTGTAATAGTGGTAACAGGAAACATTGTATACAAGCTCAACCATTCTGCTTTCAGTATACAAATCCAACATGAACTGCCTAAAGAACCCGAGATTTCTACAAATAGCTTCAGGAACTTCTTGCTAGAGTACAAAGACAAACCTCTTATGGACAAGTTCATCAACAACACAATGGGGTAGCACGCCAGCATAGCTACCCTTCCCAAACGAGTTGTCCCTCATCTGAAGAGAGGATCCTTCGTGGATCGTGCCCAGATTGATAAAGAATCCATTTTTGCTACTGAAATTATGAAGATTAGTCGGCAAAGAACCCGAGGAACTCAAAAGGTGGTCATACGAGTTTTGCTATGTATGGACAACAAACAGATGAAGAGAATGAGATGAACTGATCAAGATCTCAGTATAATAGACATTATAGGTTTGTTGGTGATTATTCTCAAACTGATGTATCTTGTATCTCAGCAACCTGACAAATATAAATTGATCTAGTTCACCCTGACGATAATGATTCTTTGTTCAGGATCTGTGCTTGCTTTAAACCTTATTATGCTAAACTGACCCATGTTTTGCAGAGAAAGATGATCACAATAAGAGGAACCAATCCCCTCTGCTGAAACTATTTATCTATCTATTTGGTCTTTTTTTTAACATTATGTATAGGTTTTTGCATCATCAAAAAGGA
This sequence comes from Salvia rosmarinus, assembly GCA_036937905.1. Classification (NCBI taxonomy): domain Eukaryota; kingdom Viridiplantae; phylum Streptophyta; class Magnoliopsida; order Lamiales; family Lamiaceae; genus Salvia; species Salvia rosmarinus. The sequence goes on from CM072814.1 coordinate 16,883,581, forward strand.
AAAAATTATTGGTAAAATTCTTTCTTAACTGTGTGTTTTGATTAGATCCCAAAATCTATTGATGATTGTCCTGCTGATGTAACATAGTGTTACTTATATGTTAGAGAGTTAGCCTTTTTGGTTACAGGTCTCAGCAGAAGAACTACCAGTTTGGACAGGCCCAAGAATGATGGAGTTCAAGAAGTACTGAATCCAATGATACTGATAAGGAGTATCAGTACCAGCACAACTGAAGAGAAGCACTAATAAGGATCGCATACTAAAGACTGAAGATTGAAGTCAAGCAGACTGAACACTGAAGACCGATGTACAACGATACTGATGAACAGAGCTTATGGAGAGTGAAGTCGAAGACCTAAGACTGACATCGGAAGACCGAAGTCTAAAGATTAGAGACTGAAGACTCGATGCTGCTGCAACTAAGAAGTCAGAAATATGACTAAGTGTCATACCAGCAGCTATTGATGGAAGTCAAAGCTGCTAATGGAAATCAAAGCTGGCTATATTTATGTCAAGCTGAAAGCATCATACTGACTCAAGTTACCCAAACGGATAGAAGTCGGAGTCTAGCCTGCTGATAAAAAACATAACAGACTCGACTGGCTCAACATGAAGTTAACGTACTGGAAAACGCGGAGTCAACTCAACTGAAGAAACACAGAGTTACTTAAGCTTGAGTATTTGACTCACCACATATCGTAGCATATATGCAGAAGATACTGACATGTCAGATCTTATTTTTCAGAGTTGCAGAGCTACAATGTACGACGATGCAGACCCCGAAAGCGACATACTATTCGTCTTCCCCTCTATAAATATGCATATAATCCAACATTTGAAGGTTATAGAAATGTTGCATATTCGAATATTTTAAAAGCAATCAAAGCTCACTTTTCAAAAACTATTACCCAACGATTTCAAAGAATGAAGTTTACAGTTCTATCAGTAAAACTTCAGAGCACAAATATATTAATCAGCTCAAGATTTCAGCATACACTCCCTTAAGATCTAGGATACTATCTTGTAAATCTCAAGTCTAGACATATTGAGTCTGTCGGTTGTGAAAACTCAACTTTTAGTTGGAAAACCCTCTACTCAAAATCTAGGTTTATATCTTGTACCAATAAACAAGACCAAATCTCAGTTAGTGGATTGACCGAACAATCAATCCGTGAACGTAGGAGATAATCCCTACGAACCACGTAAAACTAAGTGTTCTTTACATTTAATTCTTTATTTTCAATATCGTATTTACTTTGCATGTTATTGAACTGATCATCACCAGCACACGCATCACAATACTATTTCGAAACACTTTATCAGTATCAGTTTGATATTAAAGAGATAAACTGAAAACTGACTAAGCCAATATTTGACAAAGTATTTTCGCCAATTTGAGTTTTCAGTAAAGGCAAAAACTTAAACACCACATTCTGCAAGCACATCTGTTATCAGTCCAACGACAAGCTGCCTCAGCAGTCAGTAAGTTTCCTAACTGATATCACTTTGGCTCTCATTTCGTAAACTGATCGACAATACTGACGTCAGTTAAACGACAACTACTATTACAATAGACAGTTCAGTCTTGAGAAAAGAAAAGTTTAAATTTACCTTAATTCGTGTATTCTCCCCCTCCCCATACACAAATATGTATCACCAAGGTCCATCAGTAAATATCGGTACATTAGGATTGAAAAAAATGGGGAAAAAAAATTGTGATCAAATAATGGGAACACAAATCATTTAATAAGAGATTTTAGGATTCAAATATTACTATAAGAATATTTTGAGATATTATATACAGATTTGTCAAGTTTTAATATGATGGTATTAAAAAGATAACTAACCTTATGATAATATATGGTATTTGCTGAAAATATAGACCGATACTTATTCTTTTTAGAGTTACAGAGTAATATGTATTGTATTATGGATTGGTGTTCTGTGCACACATAATGCGTGCCACTATTTAATTTTTTAAAATCAACATTGATTTTTATTAATCACTGTTAGTTTTTTAACAATATCCAATACTAATTTTTCAGAATTTGAGGAATTTTTTTTTTTTTTTTATATCATAAAAAATCTGTAATCGCTACCAACGATACAATAAACTTAGACATATAAAAGAGTTAATGAAATTTAAAATTGTAACATTTTAGGCATATAAACTCTTTTATGTGGAAATACATATATATAGCCATCCAAGTTAAGGAATGTTAAATTATAGTCACCAACATAAAAATGTCAAATTATAGCCAAGTTGTTGATCCTATTGAGACTATTATCATCAAATAGTATCAATAGGATCAACTATTTTGTTAGTCCTATTGATACTATTTGGTGATAATAGTCCGCCAACAACTTGATTATAATTTGATATTTTTATATTGATAACTATAATTTAAAATTCCTTAACTTGGATAACTATATAACCGTCGCGCTCTAAACTTATTTTACCTTTACCTATGGCAGTCCCAAATAGAGATGGCAATGGATCTTGGACCCGGTTCAGATCCGCAAGTCCAGATCCATTTTTTAGGATCTGGATCTTCGAAAAATAGGATCCAACGGATCTGGACCGGATCCGGACCATTCCTTTAAAATCCGGATCTGGATCTGGATATTGATTTCTGAGATCCAGATCCGGTCCAGATCCGGCCCATGGATCCATGTATATGTAATTTTTATTTTATTTATAATATATTATATTGTTTTTCTTTCTAGTCGAAATTGGATAAACTAAGTTATAGAATTGAAAGATATATAAATAACATTAGAAAATTATACATTGAATTTGAAAAAAATATATATGAATTAGATATGAGTGGTCTATTTGTTAAGATATGTGCTACTTCTATTCCTATTATAATATTATTTAATGTCATGAAAACAAAAGTAAATTTATAACTAACATCTTCAGATAATGATGATTGTAGAAATTCTAGATAATTATTATAGTGTTCTTGATATTTAAAATATTATTATTGTGTTTACGTGAATTATAATTGATTTATGATTTATTTTAGAAGATAAAATATATGGATCCGGTTCAGACCCCTGACCTGCGGATCTCATGGATCCAGCCGGATCTAATTTTTAGGCCAATGAATCCTGGACCGGATCCGAACCCAAAAAAAAAATCGGATCCGGATCCGGGCTCACAAAATCCGGTTCAGATCCGATCCATTGCCATCCCTAGGCCCAAATGGTCGAATTTGAAGAGTTTTTATTTGTATTATCGCTTGTTGAAGTACAATATTATTGGGAATTATAATTTCGAGATTGTGCCGTGCTCGCGACCAAAAAGGTCAAACGTCCACATCATATGCCTTTGTCGCAACTAAGATGTCTGTTCAGCTAAAACTTATCCCCCTTTCAGTATCACCTTGCAACTTCACTGCTTTCAGTAATGGCGTCCTCCTCTCTCTCTTCATCCTCTTTCTCCACTCTCAGAAAATCCATTTCTGCTGCTAATTCCAACCTAATTCCTATATCCCTTCAACCTTGTTCCCCAATTTCCAACAACAAACCCAATCCCAAATCCTAACCCTAACCAGTAAACGCAAACACCTGACCCTCCCCCCGCCGCACTCCTCCACCACCTCCATTGCCGTCCCCGCCAGCGCCTCTCCTCGATCTCTCAAATCCTGCCTTAAGAACGGCGAGACCCTCTACGGAATCTTCCTCCTCACCTTCTCCCCAACACTCGCCGAAATAGCGGGGCTCGCCGGCTACGACTTCGCCGTCGTGGACATGGAGCACGGCCACGGTTGTATCTCCGAGGCTCTCCCCTGCCTCCACGCCCTCGCTGCCACCAACACCGCCGCCGTGCTTCGCATCCCGGAGTCCTCCGCCACGTGGGCCAAAAAAGCTCTAGATCTCGGCCCGCAGGGAATCATGTTCCCGATGATCGACGGCCCGAAATCGGCCCGGAAGGCCGTGTCGTACTGCCGCTTCCCGCCCAACGGCATCCGCGGCTCGGCCCACACGATCGTGCGGGCGTCGGACTACGGGATCTACGAGGGTATTTGGGTAATTTCGAGGAGGAGCTGCTGGTGATGTGCCAGGTGGAGTCGGAGGAGGGGTCAAGAAGATCGACGAAATCGCAGCCGTGGACGGCGTCGACTGCGTGCAGATGGGGCCGCTGGATTTGAGCGCGAGCATGGGGTACCTGTGGGACCCGGGGCACAAGAAGGTCAGGGAGGCGCTGCGCGGCGCGGAGAAGGCCGTGCTAAAAGCGGCGCGGCGTATCTGTCGGGTTTGTGATGCCACATGATCCGGCGGTGGAGCTCCGGCGAAGGGGTTACCATATGGTGTCGGGGCGGCGGACGTCGGGCTGTTCAGGAGTGCGGCGGTGGAGGATGTGAGGAGGTTCAAGGCGAGTTTGGTGGATGATGATGGTGAGAAGGAGACTGTTGCAGTTGCTGAGGAGAAATACTGGAGTGAGTGAAAATGGTAAAACAAGATGTATTTGATTTTGGTTCTTGATAAATCTCGACTTTCTTCCTTGGTTTCTTAATCTCATGTAAACATTTGAGTAAGGGCTGATCGTTTTTCTAAATGGAACTTGCCAAACATGGGTAGATTTCTAATTCTATCTCATTCCCGATGATAGAAACAGTTTTTGAATTGTTTGTTACATGTTGTGAAAAATTACATAGTTGCCTAGCATTGATGACTAGATACTACAAGTAGGAATCTCAGATGGAACACTAATTTAATACTTCACTTGTGAAAGATTATATGAAATCAGAATGCTCGTGCGGCTATTTCCCCATCCACATCAAATTACTTAATCATATTATTCGGATTAAATGAAGAAAATCAAAAGATTTGAGGATGGAGGATTTGAGAAATTCAGAAATGAAAGTTTGCTAATTCAATCACGACCTGAGAATAAGATGTTATGAAAGTAGTATGTGGACAACCAGAGAAGATGTTGAAATGAGAGGCTTTAATAGTAGCATGTATCAACCGAACCGAACCAAAAAAACCGATCGAATCGTATTATTCGGTTGGTTCGGTTCGGTTTTTAGAAAAGTAGGTGTTCATTTCAAAATTATAATTAAAATTGGTTTTCGGTTCGCTTATCAATTTTGCATTTTATGTTCGGTCGGTAATCCAATCGAATCGAAATTATTATTTTTATATATTTATATATTTTATATAATAATTAATTAATATCTTAATTAAACAATTAGGATAAAAATTTGTTTATTTAGAAAAATAAATAAACGTATTTTATATAATAATTAATTAATATCTTAATTAAACAATTAGGATAAAAATATGTTTATTTAGAAAAATAAATAAATGTTTTGATCGGTTTTTCTATCCGATCAAAATCGATCGGTTTTTGATCGGTTCAAAATTATAAATCTATTTGGTTCAAAAAAATACTTCGATTTCCGATTTAGAAATATTGATCGATCGGTTGAACCGATTCGATGCAGAGCTCAAGGCTTAAATTAAACTAGTCCACTCAACCAAATCACTACAAAAAGATGTGATCGGATTGAAATGGAGTTACCCGTTTATTAGTTAAATGTCAAATCAACATTTTGCTAAGGGAGATTTGCTTGAGAAGGTTTTTATCCAACAACCTGATAAATATATTATTGAAGGAAAAGAAGATAGTTTATCATCTCAAGAAAGCATTATACCGGCCAAAGCAAACACTAAGATTGATAGTTAATATTTCGAATGATTGATCTTCATAAAAGTCCAAGTGAGGCATCTTTATACATAAAGAAAAGTGCACATGATAATCTCAATGTTTATCTTTATGATGACGATCTAATTTACCTGGAAACTAATCTGGCTACGGTGGAAAATTCAAAGAGGGCGTGACCAAGGAATTTGAAATGGCAGACATGGGATCCAGGAAGTTTTTTCTTGAAATTCAAGTTCAACAATCAAAAGGAGAAATTTTATTTCTCAACAATCTTTTTTTAAAAGTTCTGAATGAATAATTGCAAGCCAATCTCTATATCTCTAGCAATAAACGAAAAACTGAGGTTGAATGATGAAGCAGACACAATTGATGCAAGCTTGAACAGAAGTTTAGCCGAGTCATTCATTTATGTGACAAACACAAGCCTGTTTATACAGTTAGCTTGGTCTCAAGATTTATGTAGAACCAAGTTACATCTTGCAGCAACAAAGAGAATTTTGTACGTATGTGTGTTGACCTAGTGGTAGAGTGGTTAATGCCTGAGGTTAAAGGTCTCAGGTTCGAGTCCATCGTAACGCGATTTTTAAATTCTGCATTAAATCGACCAAAAAAAAGAGAGAATTTTGTGCTATCTATAAGGAATAAAGAAGTTTGAAATAAAGTATATCAAAGAAAAAGAAAGTAATAATTTGTTAGGGCATCTCCAATGGAGGAAATCAGGGGGAAGATGTGGGGAAGTTAGAGGAGAGAGAAAAGGGGAAGAGGAGACTCAGGAGAGAGCCCATTGTTAAGAATTGAGGTGGGCGCCACAATTGCTCGGCATACGTGCGCGTGCAAAATCAACTGTCCCCAGCACGCACAGCATTGGCGCGCGCAAGGCACGTGCTATATATGCGTCTGGTTGAGGAAATTTGTTGCATTTTCATTTTTCATTTATGCTTTTTCCTTTTTTTTCCGATTTTTGTTCAGTTTTTGTTTTCAAATTTGTTTTGTTTTTTTCCCCTTTCTTTTAACTGTTTGTAGTTTCGTTTGTTTAAAAAAAATAGAATTTAGTTTTTTTTTTCAATTTTATTTATTCTTTTTTCTCCTAGTCAATGAGACCGTTGCCACTGATTTTTTTTATTACTTTTTTGGAATCCAAATTATGTTTTTTTTTTCAATTTCATTTTTCTCCTTTTTCGGTCGTGGCCGTTTGGATTTTTTAATATATTTTTTGTATTGATATCTTGAAAGTATTCGTTATTTTCCAACAGTAACTAAGTTTCATTTTCTATAAATATATATCTCAAACTTATTTGATTTCACCATAATAATTATATCAGTTCTTAAGTTTTGTAATTTCTTTTCATTATCACTTTTCTATATATACACTTCATCTCTAAATATCAACGATGTCTTCATCTCATACTGATAGTGATGAAATTAAAGATATCATTGGTCAATTATTGGAGGATGACACTGACGAAAAAACTTATGCAACGAGCACTCTTACAACGGACTCGACGCTCAAGAAAATACGTGCGACATGATCGATAGGGGGGACACTAACCTCTCACGAAGGATTACTTCGATGATAATCCAATATGGGGTCCCAATGTATTTCCCTGACGTTTTCGGATGCACAAAGGGCTATTCACTCGCATAGTGAATGCATTGGAAGCGCACATCAACATAGAGCTGACACAATAGGGAAGAAAAGTTTTACGCCATTGCAAAAATACACGAATGGAATTATGCAATTGGCATATATGGTGGCCCAACCGATGAATACAATGAGTACTTATGTATTTTTAAAACAATAGGGTACGACTGCTTCTGTAACTTTTGTTAATGTGTGATTGAAATTTTCAGTCCACAATACTTGAGAAAATCGACTACTGCTGACCATATACGGTTGATGGAAATGCATGAGCAGAAGCATGGCTTTACAACGAAATTGGCGCTCAAGAAGATACGTGCAACGGGATCCGTAGGGGGAATGATTACTGATGATAATCCAACATGGGGTCCCAATTTATTTCATTGACGTTTGGGATGCACAAAGAGTTATTCACTTGCATAGTGAATGCATTGGAAGTGCACAACGTATATTTCCAACATAGAGCCGATGCAATAGAGAAGAAAGGTTTTATGCTATTGTAAAAATGCACGAATGAAATTAGACAATTGGCATATGGTGGCCCAGTCGATTACTATGATGAGTACTTACGTATTTTTGAAACAACGGGGTACGACTACTTGCGCAACTTTTGTCAGTGTGTGATTAAAATTTTTGGTCCATACTACTTGAGAAATCGACTTCTGCTGACCATCAATGGTTGATGGAAATGCATGAACAGAAGCATGACTTTCCTGGGATGTTCGGTAGTCTTGATTGTATGCATTAGCGATGGAAGAATTTCCCAGTAGCATGGAAATGTCAGTTCATCCGTGGCGATCATGGAGTCCCAATAATTATGCTTAAAGCGGTTGCATCTCAAGATTAGTGGATATGACATGCTTTTTTTGAAGTTGCGGGATCAAACAATGACATCAACGTGCTTAATCAATCCCCGTCGTTCAACGAATATATGTGGGGAAAGAAAACCGAAAGTCTAATTTACAGTAAATGACGCAAAGTATGACCATGAATACTACCTAACATATGGTATCTATCCCGAATGGGCATATTTCGTTAAGAGCTTCCAATGTCCTCAAGATCCGAAGAGAAATAAGTTGAAGAAAAAGCAATAAGTTGCAAGAAAGGATGTTGAAAGAGCATTTGGGGTTCTCCAAGCTCGTGGGACAATGGTTAGAGGTCCAAGCCACAATTGGTACAAAGAAAACATCAAAGATATAATGTTTGCTTGCATTATTTCACATAATATGATAATTGAGGATAAGGAGGAAATCGTAAGTGAATGGGTAGACGAGGAACCAAGCCAGGTGAGTAACAATATTGAAAAGAAAATAAACCAAGGTTCGACGGAAAGATTCAACGAGAACCTCATGAGGGCTGCTAAAATACGTAATAGGAAAACACATCAGCAACTTTGATTCGACTTGTTTGGGCACGATTCGACAGTGATTTTTTAATTAAATTTTATGTGTATTTCCGTTTCGTACTGAAATTTACTTGTTGTGTAAACTTCTATTTTGTTTTTAATTTAAGTTGTATTTGCGTATTGTAGCGATTTCTCTTCCAATAAGAATTTGAATTTTATGTTTTTTAGCATATTTATTAAAAAAAATTAATTATCTTATAATATTTACAAGTACTAATTCATTAATATAGATTAAATTTTATTCGAGTTAAATATAATATATTTTTTAAAATATATAAAATGTGTAAATATGAAATATGTAAAAGTAGTTGGTATTATGATAGTAGGGTCCATGATAGCTAAATCTGGGAAGTATGAAAAATATTATAATGGAAGAAGTTTGAGTTAGGGAAGATATGGGGAGATACTGACGTGGCATGACAGGAAAAAGCAAAAATAAGAGAACCATTGTGGATGCTCTCACACAGATATCGATAGGGTCAACTCGCTTTAACGAAAAGGTTGTCAAGATATATATAGTCTAACGTGGTCCATTCATTTTAGAACTCCAACTTTTTAGAACTAAGAACTAATGTGGTCCATTCATTTTTTATAATCTAAAGGTCAAGATTAATTATAAATCGTTTATTATCCTCATATTTTAATGTTAACCATTTAGCTCTATTTTCCTTATCAGAATTCCAAAGGTAGATTTATAGATTGTGAACTTGGTGTAATTAGTGGTTTTGTGCTTGGCAAACTGTATACACATGGACATACATTTATACTCCCTTTAATTCTGTTATGCACTTAGATGATTTATTGAAGATGATTGAATATATTCGTTGGTTTAATATACAACAAGAAATTCTAGTTGAAAGGCTATAAGTGTGAACTATGTTCATCCGTTAATATCTTACGGCTTCTATTAATTGGAGTAGAAAGAATGAAGGCACACCTTGATAAGTAGATGAATGAGTTTGTACTGTGGTTCTTTGCTTGAATTTTCTTGTTCCTGCAAAAATGCTGGAAGGTAACATGAATCTTCAGCTGTAAATATTGTTGGGTTTCAATAATAAAAGGGGAAGGGACTTTAATGGAGGAAACATTACCTTCCTGTTGAGAAATCAGATTTTCCCTCCTTCTTGCAGTAGCCCATTAGAGGGAACAAATTGTTGGAAGATTTTGAATCTTTGTATAGTATAGAATTTTCATATGATATATGCTAAAGAGTAGGGTTGTAAGAGAAAGTACTATTTGATGTTGTTTGATAGGAAATTGATTGTAAGGGTTGTAGAAAGGTGGGAGTGAATTAAGGAAAAAATTGATGTGATTAGGAAAGTACGATACGACATATATCGTTATATCGTGATATAATTGATCTGGCTCGTTAACGTTTCTATAGTAATTCTTGATTTTGATTCTCGATTATCGACACGTATAATAAATTAAGTATTCGATGAAATAAGACTTTATTGGCTTAACTAAAAATTATGACTGAATGGAAAGCCTTAATAGGTTTGATTAATTGATATCAGTATTTAGAGACGCATATTCGACATAAAGTTTGATAAAACATGTTAAGTTTTATTCAATCAATCTATATTTTGATTGTTTTATCATCAACAATATTTGTAGGGGTTTAAAATGATAATTCAAATAACTTGGATACCTTCGATTGGTTGCTGTTAGAATAAGTTTACCATAATCTTTTTAGAAATTGAATTAATAAAATCAATTTCAAAAAATAAAAAAAGATCACAAATTAAAGAGAGAAACAAAAAATTATAGAAAAAAGGAAAGAAAGAACAAATTCCATAAAAAAAAATAAGGAAAGATAGAAAAACAACATGAGCAACTGAAAATGTCGTCGCAAGGACTTGAACCCATATCCATGGGTAAAAGAAAACATCATAATCATCTAAACTACGAAAAACTTTTATTCTTATTATTAAATATTAAATATATAGTATTGTTTTTCAAAAAAGTTGGAGGAGCCATGGGCCTACAGGCCCTCATATGACTCTGTCGTTGATAGGGGTGGCTAACTGGGTGTCGGGTAGTGGTGCCGATACCGACCGAAAATTATCGGGTATAGGGTGCCGATTACACCAAAATCGGGTCTTGGGGTCAAAAGTGGTATTCCTCAAGTTATATTCTCGGCATCGGGTATACCGTCGGATGTCAGGTATACCGAATACCCGAGAATTTCCTAATTTCATTTCTCTCTTCTATCTTCTCGTTCTCTCATCTCATTTCATTTCTCTATCTTGCATGCATGTGTGAGGAGGAGGAGGAATGTGAGAATGGCGGCGGTTGGGAGGTGGAAATGGTGCATTTTGTTGAGTGTTTGGAGCTTTCAAGGTGGAAGCTTGGATGAAGAATGGCGGTTTAATTAGGTGAGACGCTCGCTTTAGGTGGCGAGAGGGAGTGGTGGTGGCGGAAGATGGCGGTGGAAGAGTGGGTCTGCAGGTTATGCCGCCAATGACAAAGTTTCGAGACTTGAGTGTATAGATTTACGGTGAAATAACAATAAATCACGACTTCCAATTCGGTTCTTCGAACCAGAAGCGATCCTACATCTCCAAAGACTACCGTCGAACAAAGATTCCAGATAAATTTCAAACAAATGGAAGGATAACAATGAAATGGAGAATACAATTATCGAACCTCTCGAGTCAAAAAATCGTATTAGAAATCCAATCGAGTACGTAATCAATTCCATTATTCTTCGAACAAAATCGAGCTTGACACCTTCTCTTTCAACAACTACAAAATGCACTTGCAATTCAACAATCACGATTCGAACTTGAACTCGGGCGAGAATTCTTATTCCTACGAAACGAGAGGTTTAGATTGTTTTATTATTCAATTCGACACATTTCCACTCACCGATGCTCACGACAAATAATTAGAAATCCAATCAGAGTCCAACATTAATTTATATCCTTCATGAGGAATTCAACACAAAAGAGTAAAAAAAAAAAAAAACAGAAACAAGTCTCAAGTGGTTTGAAAACACGACCTCACGAAAATTGAAGGCGAGTCCAACATTAATACCAACAAGTCGCATGTACCACATCAATATTGGTATGTGAAAATTATATTAATAATAGGTAATTGGTATTGAATACCGACTCGAACCGAGTCGGGTATTAGGGGTAATTTCCATCTTGGGTGGGGTGTAATGCACACTCAACTCTTCCAAGCGACACGTGTATTGTTTTTATTTTGAATTAATTAAATCAAAAATAAATCTAATTCAACTATGGTTAAAAGTTGGGTCCATCGCAATGACAGACTTCTCGGGAAGCTACATTTAACATGCCGAGAGCTATACCGAGTACAATAAAAAATGTCGTCAAGTTATATTTTGATTTCTAATTTCTCGGTAAATTCTATTCGATTTCTCATTATTAAATATATAATATATTAAAATTCCTTCTTCTTTTGAAATGTCTATTGTATATTCATTTGAACTCATTTCTCTTCGCGCGCAAGATTGATAAGAGAGACAAAAGCCTCAAAAGAGACGATCAAGGTTTTCATTTCTGGAATTTTGCTCCAAACCCAAAATCCCCGAAAGAGAAACACCCCTTCTCATCCGCGCACGAGACGCAGGTGATGTTTTGGTTCTCCATTTTTTTCCATTTTTATTTTCATTTTAGAATCAAGATGTGTTTTGTTCTACCTGCATCCTGATGATTGAAGGATTCTGGACGAGAGACGTTGGATTTCTAATGTTATTGTGTTGTATTGTATCAGTGAGGATTTTACGTGTACTCCAAACGTCACAATGAGTAAGAAATCAGAGACGAATTACATAGCAAATGAGGATCATACTAGTTAGTTTTCCTTTTCCTTTACTCAGTTTATTTGGATTTGTGTTTTTATCCCCAAATCTCATTTCGAAACCCTAGTTTCATAAATAATTTTAGATGGTTTTCTGTGCTCGGTTGTGTTAATGGGTTCCCCCGGTGGGTTAGGTGTCTATGTGAAGGGCTACCCCTCCTGGTGGGATGTGTGTCTGCTTCTGTGTGATTTATATGTCCTGATTTGGTGGTATATGTAATGTTTGATTCTGAAGAGTGGTTTGGAGGACTACATTTAGTTTTTTACTTAACATTTTTGTCCATGTTACTGTAATGTTATTCTAATATGATACATTTGTTATATCATCAATAAATAAGTAAAAAGATTGCAATTTGTTGAGGTAAAAATAACAAAGCAGGTATGATGTTAGATCCCGAACAATGATGATCTACATCTGCATTCGAGTCCTTTAAATCTCTGAACTATTATATTTTCTTTTTTTGAAAAAAAATTATAGTTCCCATTTAATTTTTTGTCCATATATATCTGGAGTTCCATTGCTGATTTTATTCTTATTGGATTTGATCTATGTGGTGATTATGAGAACTATGCTCCTCCTTAGCAGACATTTTGGTTCTCAAAAACCATTATTATCTTGGATAAAGTGTCATTTGATTTCATGTATTTATTTATCTGTGTATTGTATCAGCCATATATATACTTGATCTTGTGACTGGTTTGCTAATGTGGATGTGGTTTCAGATATGATGCCCGATTTCTATACTGAAGGGGCACACACTTTGTATCCTGGCTCTATAGTGGTATTGTCCAATCTGTGTAATTGGCGGAGTTTATATATGTTCCCATGGCCTTAGATGCGCATATCAATAGTTCCTCGGGAAAGTAGAGCCAAGTGAAGCAGGGCACGCATGCAAAACTGAGAAATTGGATACTATAGAAACTCCCACCTCTAAGAAAATTACAGTAGATTCAATTGCCAAAAAGAAGTTACAAAATCAACTCCAAAAGGGAGTAGTTTCTTTTTGACGGGTAAATTTGAGTCAAGCTTACATTTCGGTAATTCTAAACAAGCTCCAATGAGTGAATTTACTGGTGATCAGAAAAAGAAAGCATCAAATCTCAGAAATGTCAAAGATAGTTCAGCATCTATGAAAGTTAGTAATGGAACAGACAGTCTTGCAAAGACTAGTGGAAGTCTCAACTCCCAAGATAAGTGATCTTATTGACTTTGTTGAGAGTGGTAAGAACAGTTATGTCGAGGCAACACAAGTACTGATGTTAGTGGTGATAACACTTGCAACAGCTTGACTAGTGTTGTTAACAAACCCCATAAAGCAAATAATCTTATATGGGAAACCATACAGGTAGTCCATTTGAAGGAGATGTCCTTAGATCTGAGGCATTTTAGACTATTGAAGAAGTTTGGCTGCGGTGATATTGGAAGTGTCTATTTATTAGAATTATGTGGTACAAAATGTTATTTTGCTATGAAGTTTATGGACTAGGCTTCACTTGCTAGTCATAAGAAGCTTTTGCGTGCCCAAACAGAAAGAAGATTTTGCAATCTCTAAATCATACTTTCCTTCCAACTTGTACACTCATTTGAAACATACAAAAGTTTCATTTTTAGTAATGGAGTTCTATCCTGGGGGAGACCCGCATGGCTTTCGGCAAAGACAACTAGGAAAGCATTTATATGAGCAAGCTGTAAAGTATGTCAGGTTTTAACTCAAACTTTACTAATGGTTTTACTCTTACCTTCAATATGCATAAGTGAGTATGCTCAACGCTTTCTTGTGAAACTGCGTGAAATTACTGCTTTCATTTTGTGATTCTAGAGCTTGATTCACCAACTAGTCAAAGATATAATTGGATAAACTTAAGAAATCAAATGCTTCTGAAGTTTTGTCTAACATGTGAAGTTCTGATAACTATGTTATACTTATCTGGTAAAGAAGCTAGCTACTTTCTAATTAATTATTATATTACACACATAACTATCTTTGTAGGTTTCCCAGTTGCCTCATTCAAAGTCTATCATGTAAATATAGTAGTAATATCCTAAAAGTTACCGAGGGTTTTGACCTTAGTTATATGACTGGACCAGATCGTTTACAAAATTGTAAAAAGAAAAATCAAACTATAGTCTACATATACCTTTTTATTTCATTTGTAGTTGTACTAGGATGAAGTTTTATAATGTGTTTTTGGTTCTATCATTTTTCATTAAGTGGGGTTATACTTTCTGATTAATCAAGTATTTATTTCATTCATCATAGTGATCCTTGAAAAGAACCTGTATGAAGAATTGTTATAACAGGATACATTTTTCAAATCAGATCTCTCAATGAATTCATACAAAACATAGATCTAAAATCAAATTCTCAAATGGTGAACTCCATTGTTTCTGGACAAACTATACTTTTTTTGTATGCTATTAATTCTTGCCTAATAAACTCCATTGTAATGGCAGTATGACGACAATGGGCGAGTATGTGAGGGTTTTGCTTCTTGGACATGTGATGATTGTCTGTTGAATTGATTATTACTCCCTCCGTCCCATTTAAAGTGTCCATTTTCTTTTGGACACGGGTATTTAGGAGATAGGTATAAAGTAGTTAAAATGATAAAAAGTAGGTAGGGCCTACACTTTTTGAAGGGATAATTACTTCCTAAAATGGAATGAGATATTTGTAATGGGACAATCCAAAAATGAAAGTAGGACATTTTAAATGGGACAGAGGGAGTAATATTTATCGTTGCTTTTGTACTATCAATATCTCTGTCCTTTAAGTTCTAATAAATTGTTTTTTGTGCGCAACACTACTCTGACACACTTATTCATCGTATTAATGTCCTTTTAGCCAATCTTGAAAGCTGGATATTGCCATCTAAACTGCAAGAAGACCACCTTCTGTCAAAACTGTTATTTCTATTCTCTTTTGGTCAACGCATCCCTTATCAGAACATACCTAGGGGCTCATCCCCAGTTCAACATACAGTTAATCATTCTTATGATTGAGGTAATGATTCAAGACGATCTTCGAACCATCCTGGGAGCCAAAGTAATAATCTATCTGATCGGGATTATCCTAGAAGGGAGAGAGACAAGGGCAAGGACGATAATAGTTGTCAAGAGATAACCAGGGAGCCAAAGCAGGAACCAGAGTTAAAGTCAAAGTCGGAGCACCGATGAATATGATAAGCATAATCTAAGTAGTCTCAATCCTCCATTTAGTCATGAAAGCAGGAAAAAGAAATCGACGTCAAGTAACTTCGTCGAGTATAAAGATTTATATGGTGTATCGAATGAGGGTGTGGCTGAGACCTCGGAGGGTCACCCCAACAGGCCTAGTGGTATTGAGGACAAATGGAAATGCTCTTTCTCAGTCTTGCAAATCCGCGATTCTTATAATTTGAAGGGGTGACTTCCTTGGTCCTAGTTCGATTATAAGGGTACTGTGTAAGAAAATGTAAATTGCAATGTATGAGCAGCATATGGACAAATATATATTGAGATCTATTTTTTTTAGTTGCTTTGTATTTTTAGTTTGTCGGATTGAATTGATTCGGGATTTATTTGAACTTATTTTAGAAACTAGTCCATTTATCTTACACGTTATGTATTACTATATTAGTAATACCATTCTTCGTATGAATCATTTTCTGAAAAAAGTCTAGTAGTGTATCTGAGCCCCAACAGTTTGTAGCTGCAATTTTATGGGAGATGTGTAGTAATACTAAAATTTATGTAAGACTTTATGGCGGGTTACAATCCATTAAAATGGATTAGGACCTGTCCAATGACAGATCCAAACGTAAATATAACATAAATTTTAGATACTTTTGTCGTAAATATAACGTATGTTTTATGTACTTGTGTCATGTTTTATGAATATATTAAAGAATTTTGATACTACCAAAACCCACCAACTAATGGACTCATTTATATTTATCATTGATTAGTAAAACAAAGTCAGATTGTTGATATCTCGTAATAGAAACATAAAAGAAGTGGATAGGGCTAACAACGGCTTTGCGAGAAAAAGCCAACACGAGTCGAGTTCAGCTATAACATTTTTGAATGAATCTCTCGCCTTTACATTGATATGAGAGTGATGCAACGAATGCGAGGTCAGTTTATTCCTTCAAAGAAAGGGTGTTCATTGATACTAGACGCTTGACTGCATCTCGATTTAGTAATGCATCGATCGATTGCCTTGCTGGGAGAGCTACCTGGAATTGATCACAAGCGGCTATTCTTAATCATCCCGATAATTCAGCATTTGTGGTTCTATCAAGGATTATATGATTTACCTGAATGCTATTTGGGAAGATGTGGTCTTCGTGGAGGATATTGACAAAGGTTTTCTGCCTGTTCTTCTCGCCCATAAAACATTCCATACACCAATATACCTGAGTTTTGAAATCCACAAATACTCAACTTATGAAACTAAAATTCGAAACTTATTAAGATAAACATTCTCTATAAAGTGGATAATATCACAAATATTCATCTTTTTCTATTCTAGGGAAGAAGGTATGTGCTATTAGCATATAAATGAGAACCTGTCAAAGTTGGGAGGAAGAAAGTTGGAAAGGAAAAAAAAAGCACTAGAATCGTGCCCTTCATCCCCTTAAAAGGCCTTATAAAATGAGAGATGTCCAAAGTTATATGTTTTAGTTAGGATCTTTATCCAGTTGATGTTACATAGAAAGGGTTGCTTCAACAAATAAAAGCAAAACCTTGTCATTCCTAAAACAGGCCTCGTACATCTACCTAAGCTGTGAACAGATATATAAATGTCAATTCTCTATCTAAAGAAACTTTCATATTCCAATGGTCGAGTAGATTTAAATGAAGGACACTTGTCTGTTGTAACGATGAGGACTATATAAAACCGATGTGAAAAGTTCTTGAGCATGTTCTTGTGACTATAAAATCAAGTGTTTCATAGTAGAGCTCAAGTGTCAGTTCAAGGAAAAAACAAATAAATAAAAACCATAAACAAGAAAGTAGATATCACATACTTGAGGTCTACAAGGTGTTTTCAGTGACAGATCAAAGTTAGCTAAAACAATATGCCCATCTTTTTAAGATTATTCATGTAACGAGATAACATAGAACAGACCAACAATAACACATTGCTCAAATTAATTTTCAATAAGAAATAAACATGTTGCTGGGTGAACAAGTTCAGATTTAGTAACTTAGATTGAAATTTGGAAAACTTGTCGATATCTTATATTATATTTCATGAGAAAAGATACAACAAAATCCACTTGGACAAATAGCATAACCATTCGATGCAGACTCACGATAATTTACATCTTTTATGAATAGTAACAGGAACTCAGAACTTAGAAAAAAGTAAATCAAACTAAAAATAGGTAAAGGCACTTACATATGGAATTAAAAACAGGTAAAAGCTCCATTACAAGTGAAACCTGATGCATGACGAACTCCACATAAGGGTATATGCATGAGAGAAATGGAGAGCAAATAAAGACAATGAAAGATCATGTTATTGACATTAAATGACACTAATAAAAGTCAGTTCAACAAAAAATGAATTATTCAACGAAATTTCATTGAGCATCGAAAGGAACACGATCCAACATCTTTGTTTATTAAGAACTTAGAGGCCACCATTAATCTCAAGTTTCTTACCAATTTGTTACTTCAAACTGGCAATAGAAAGAAGCACATGTATAGCCTACAATGGCCTGATGTAAGAGCATATATGACCACCAACAACAGTAAAATGGGCTCTTCGGTTGTAGGGTAAAATACACAACTAGAGCTAGTAATAATGTAAAAGTCGCACTGGCGAGAAAAAATGTGCAATTAATTTCTTCACAGATAAAGTAGATTTCCAAATCCAACCACAATTAAAAATTGCTCCAAAACTTCCATAAAAATATTAAAATCTCCAAAGACCCACTTACAATGTAAAGAGCTGTGTGCCACTTTCAATCACATAAGCAAACAAAGATTTGTATTACGAGAATTTTAAATATTTACTAGTGCTTGAAGATAATTATAAACTTAGTTCTCATAATCACCACATAGATCAAATCCAATAAGAATAAAATCAGCAATGGAACTCCAGATATATATGGACAAAAAATTAAATGGGAACTATAATTTTTTTCAAAAAAGAAAATATAATAGTTCAGAGATTTAAAGGACTCGAATGCAGATGTAGATCATCCTTGTTCGGGATCTAACATCATACCTGCTTTGTTATTTTACCTCAACAAATTGCAATCTTTTACTTATTTATTGATGATATAACAAATGTATCATATTAGAATAACATTACAGTAACATGGACAAAATGTTAAGTAAAAACTAAATGTAGTCCTCCAAACCACTCTTCAGAATCAAACATTACATATACCACCAAATCAGGACATATAAATCACACAGAAGCAGACACACATCCCACCAGGAGGGGTAGCCCTTCACATAGACACCTAACCCACCGGGGGAACCCATTAACACAACCGAGCACAGAAAACCATCTAAAATTATTTATGAAACTAGGGTTTCAAAATGAGATTTGGGGATAAAAACACAAATCCAAATAAACTGAGTAAAGGAAAAGGAAAACTAACTAGTATGATCCTCATTTGCTATGTAATTCGTCTATGATTTCTTACTCATTGTGACGTTTGGAGTACACGTAAAATCCTCACTGATACAATACAACACAATAACATTAGAAATCCAACGTCTCTCCTCCAGAATCCATCAATCATCAGGATGCAGGTAGAACAAAACACATCTTGATTCTAAAAATGAAAAAAAAAATGGAAAAAAATGGAGAACCAAAACATCACCTGCGTCTCGTGCGCGGATGAGAAGGGGTGTTTCTCTTTTGGGGATTTTGTGTTTGGAGCAAAATTCCAGAAATAAAAACCTTGATCGTCTCTTTTGAGGCTTTTGTCTCTCTTATCAATCTTGCGCGCGAAGAGAAATGAGTTCAAATGAATATACAATAGACATTTCAAAAGAAGAAGGGAATTTTTAATATATTATATATTTAATAATGAGAAATCAGAATAGAATTTACCGAGAAATTAGAAATCAAAATATAACTTGACGACATTTTTTTATTGTACTCGGCATAGCTCTCGGCATGTTAAATGTAGCTTCCCTGAGAAGTCTGTCATTGCAGTGGACCCAACTTTTAACCATGGTTGAATTAGATTTATTTTTTGATTTAATTAATTCAAAATAAAAAACAATACACGTGTCGCTTGGAAGAGTTGAGTGTGCATTACACCCCCACCCAGGATGGAACTTACCGGTATTAGGGTACCCGAGTAAAAATTTCGGATCGGGGTCGGGTAGCCTCTTCTCTTCTAAAAGCGGGTCGGTGCACCGATTTTTCGGATAGGTGCAGACCGAGACCGTTAGCCACCCCTAGTCGTTGACTATATGCATGACATGGTTTGTTTTCTCTATTACATAACAAATAAAATTAATAATCTACCATAATTGTATCAAAATCGGCAAAAATAAGTTTAAAATTCCAAAAAAATACACCATAGGATTTACAAGATGAATGGATGAGATTGAGTCTACATACTTCCTAAAGCTTGGTAACTATATGATCCCAATTTTATATATATATATATATATATATATATATATATATATATATATATGAATGAAGGGATCAAATGAGATATGCTTCTTACACACAATATAATATTTTCTCCATTACTATGCTTTTTCATGTATAAAATTATGCTTCCTCTATTCTTATGTTTTCTTATGCATAAAATGATACTATTATATTCTTTTAATTATGTTGGTTTCTAGTTAATAGAATGAGAGTAGATTTTCCAGTAAATCCACCATACATATATATATATATATATATATATAGAGAGAGAGAGAGAGAGAGAGAGTTTGGTTCAAATGAGAACCATTCTTATCCTAAAAACTAAGAACCAAATGAATTCGTTATGAAAGTTGATGAATCCGTTGATAAAGTTAATGAATTCAAAAATTTAGAATTTTCACCCGGTTCGAATCCTTGAGGCGAAAATTCTATTTTTTGAATTCAAGAACTTTCCCAACGGATTCATCAATTTTCACCGTGAATTCAACATTTTTGGTTCTCACGCTCACAATAAAATTGGTTCTCACGTTAACACTCCCTATATATATATATATATATATATATATATATATATTCAAATTTCTAACATCATTTCTTGGTCATCAAAGAAGCAACAAATAATCTGACTTTCATTAGCGAAAGCGAAGTATATTCTAGCTAATGAAGCAGTTTGTGAAGCAGTATAGTTGAGAAAAATCCTATTAGATGTTCATAAAAAGAAATAAAGTAGACTACATTTATATGTGACAATGTGTCGGTTATTGTAACGACGAAGAATCCAAATTTTCATGCACGATCAAAGCATATTAAAATTCGCCACCACTATATTGTAGGGAAATCTTATTTTAACCCTCTCCCGAGAATCTATCTTGGATGTTTAATTCACCATACATTGATTATATCCCTAGCATGCACCTATATAATTAATTGCAACACGTATGGGTTTTCTCGTGTTTACCTGCGAATCTGTCGGGGTAGAACGGATCAAGACTCGTGCTTTGATCTTCTGGACTGTATCCCGGTTGCCCAATCTCCAATATCGAGTGAGGATAATCTATGGAGAATGCTAGAAAATCACCCTCTTTCTCTATTATTTTCAAAATTCCTCACCAAAACACTATGGCAATTTTAGAATTATGATTGAGGATTAACCTAGATTTTCTCTCTTACCTTATATTTATAATGCACTACCAAATCCTATAAGGAAAGGATCTATGCATATCCCATAAATATAATAATATCCTTTAGGATAAAGAGAATCAAATCATTATCCATAGAGAGAGAGGCGCCGATTTCCACCTAGCTACACGGCCTGGATGGGCCGACCAGAGATCAAATGCAAGGAATAAAGATGGGCCTCAAATAAATTAATTATCTTATGTTCACCCGTAACATAAATTAATTTATAAACATTCATTCATGCCACTAGAGAATAAATCTTGACTTACCCTTTATTACCGAAGTTGAGTTGGGCTTGCACTTAGACATTCTGAATCCCGTATTTAAGATATCGCACGTCCATTAATTATTTAGAGCATTCTCGCTTAAAATAATTAATATCTTTAAATCCTTAAGTAGTACCACTCAACCTTATTATTGTACTTGAGCTAACTCAACTGCGGGGTTTAGTACAATAAACCTTTGAGCTCCTTAAGGGACGCCATCATCCTAAACGGATACGGTGACTGATACGATAACTATCATGACATACAAGCACCGCCACCAACCAAGATGTCGAGAATATTGGGTTAAATCATGTAACCATTACCCATAACAAGTCAAAGTGATGGTCGACAACTCATACTCACCTAATACCTTATCGAGATTTAGATCATCGTAAGTCACCGAGATCTAGGTTCTTCACGACGGTCGATAGAAGAACTCATCTCATCGTGATCCATCAATACGTCAAAGACGCATCAAAGATAGATAAGCAACCAAGTCAAGTCACTTATCTATACCACGCCTTATACCGACAACTCGTCCTCAAGTTGTCTCGGTAGTGATTCTTTTTATATCTCATTAAGCTTGACCAATTGTAACAGCCCGCCAACCCTAAGTACTGATTAGACGGGATTGTTATTGTTGATGCGAGAATTAAAGGACTCAATGATAAATCAATACGAAACAGTAATGGAACCAATGACCAATTTCATAAACTTTCAAAGGAAAGAGGTAACCACAACGTATTACACACAACTATACCAACAGATCTTAGACAAAAGGGTTCAATTGATTTGAAGGTAGTATGCATCAATAGTCAAAATGCAACTAAGTGTTTCAAACAGCGGGAAGCATGTGAATGCATATGTGACGATATGCATTCAAGGTTATATTATATCAGCGACAAAAACTCCTACTGCTCAACACCTTGCCACTCATCGTCAGCTCAACCTGTACATTTAAAAACAAACATGCAGGGCTAAGTACAAGATTGCACTCAGTGAACTCATGCCAAAATCATTTCATTGAATTACACTGCCCATTAGTATAACACGAGGATTTAGGTTGAAATAACTCGTGAATACAAAAATACTTTATCATTTCTCAAAGGATCGCTCGGCCGAGCATTTTTCTGATTCGCATGATCCGTATCATTTACATAATTGTTCATAACTGATCTCACGTCGTAGAAGTAGGCCTCCTTCTACCGACGCCGTGATCGTCGAAGATGTTGCTAACGGCTCACAATCACGTAGCGTAAATTTCGCATCGACTGGGATCTATGACCGTCGAAGATGTTACTAACGGCTCACAGTCATTTAGGTGTACACGTTAACCCCAGCGTAAATTCGTGATCCGACTAGGATCCGATATCGATTTTCTGATAAAGTTGGGAGCTACCCAACAACTGATTCACATTCATAGTTGGCTCGCCCAACAACATGATAGGATTCATACGTAAAACATAAATACTTTGGGCATGTAATTGAATAACAGTTCATAATCATTTCTCAACTGAAATAAATATTTTTCAAGAAAATCAGAAAAAAAGGGTTTTGAGTAAAGCCCACCTTGTATATGCGTAGGTCTTTCTACGGTCCCCTTTCTAACTCACTGCTCAGTTCACGTTCCACCTTAACGTAAGAATTATTTTAGTACAACTGTCACGTTTGATAGAGAAGGATATAGTCTATAATATTCTACGGATCAATTAAGGCTAACGTCGGACTTATTTTGACATTTCCTAATCGATTGATGTTGATTATGAATTTTCTCAACTTATAAGAGATATTTTATCTCTTTAGCACATAATGTACATTTTAATGTACTTACGTAACGTAAGGTACATTGTTACTAAACGTACTACGTCACATAGATCACGTATTATCGAATTACGTGTGTTTTGACCTTGGTCAACGTTTTTGGTCGACAATTTTGACTTTAGTCAACTCAAAAGTCAACATTTTGATTTTTTTCAATTTCTTATGTAATTTTCGATTTTGATGTTCAAATCTTGTTCCAAAAATTCTTATAAAATCATACTATGTTTAAAACATTATTTTAAGAACATTTTATGCAATTATATTTGATAAAATAAATTTATAACATTAATATACCTAACCTATAGTTTTCGGCCATTATGAAATAATTAACCTAGACTTGTGCAAAAATTCTTATAAATTCACATTTTACATTATTTTATTATGGGATTAATATTATGTAATTACTTTGGTCAAATAAAAACTATACACCTTAGTAATATACTACATAGTTTTCGGTCACCTCAATAAACTAACTAAACATTTTCCCAAAATTTATAATAAATTCACATAACACTTAATCATCCATAAGCGCCTTGCTATAACATAATTTTTATTTATTGAAAACTATTTAATTTAATCTTCCTAAGTCATATTCGAAAATTTTGACTTAGGTTCAAATAATTTTTAATAAATACAATAATTTCAAACAACACTATATTATGATTTTACACTATCAATATGCTATGATAACACTTAAACATGGATTATATCACAACTTAATATCATATACTATATTTTTCGAAAACCAAAGTTTTCCAAAAATTCTACATAAATTCATATAAGCATTAATTAATACCCTAGATCATGATTTCATGCTTAAATCAACAATTAAAAATCATAATCATCAACATATGGTACTCCTAAGTTTTCGGTCCACATACATAATTTAATACCATGCTTAATTTTGTGATATAATTATAATACATGCTCAATAATACCATATAAATACAATATCTAAACATCTTAGCATAAGATCTATAATTTTTGAAAATTACATGAATAACCTAAGCTTATAAAATAAGTTCTAACGGATGAAAGTCGAAAATTCTAGCATGTATACGAAGATTGTAAAATTTCTAACCTTTTATCTGATGCAGATTTTGATCGGCAAGATTTATTTGTTAAGGATTTGGGATTGTAAATGGATGAACTCTCTCCTTTTCCTCACAAGTTTTTCGGTAGTCTAGGTTTGTAAAATGGGTGAGTGAATAGCTTAGGTTATATTTATAGTCTTGATCAACTTGTGCTATAATTATTACATGAAAAATATCTTGTACACCTTGCCTAATTTTTTAAAAAAAATCGGTACCACCTCTTAGCTAAGGACAAGAATTTTGATTCTTATCATGTACAACTCATCATGTATCTTATCTCTTAATTAATGCATTGAACCTTAGTTGTCACAATTTAATTAAAACAACACTCTATACTATATATGTATGTGTGTCGGCTATTCCTCATAGCCTAGGATGAATTTTATTTTTTTTCTTATTTTATATACTTTATTATATTATACTTTCCTTTAATTAATAATTTATATCCTAATTATCAAGAATTAAAAGAATTTATCATATCATATACTATATATGTCATTCACGGCTACACTTAGTATATTAGGTTTAAATTTTATTTTTTCTTAATATATACTACATTATCCTCATATTATAAAGTAGCTTTTGAAAAATCAAAGATTTCAACTTATAACAAGTGTCTTTATTATATAGTATGAAATTAAATATTTTCCTTTCTATTTATTCAAGATTTTCGGTCCCTATATTAATGAGCCATGGATTACTTGTTTTAATGACTAACTACTACTACTTTACACCTCATACATGATAAGATTACAACTCATAGCCTTCATTAATTGTAGGATGATATTTATAGATTTTATTACATAAAATCACATTTAAAACCCTAAGTTGGCGCCACCTATAGCACAAGTGTTAGGATATTTGTTCACTTTATAATTAATGCTACTTTACACATAATATGTGATAAGGTTGTAATCATTACACTTCATTAATTGTAGTAAGATATTTGTTAATAAAATAACATAAAATCATGATACTTATCTAGAATTTTCGTCCACTTTGCACAATGTGCTCCCACTTGTGCAAGTTGATGATACAACTCATATTTATCCATAATAATATCATATTAATATAATTAATATCATACATTATCAATTAGATAAGAATTAAATTAAAAGTCACACTTTAGAAACCCTAATTTTCGAAAACTATGGGTTATATTCCAAACACTTGATTTTTCTTGTAACAAATGGTTAATACATTGTTATTTGACATATTATAATCTTAGATGGTGAATTTAATCATAGGAAAAATATTTAGAACCATTTTAGATCACAAAACCCTAATTTAAAATTTTAGGGTTTTCGAAACCTATTAAGTATGGTACATTATATTTCTAAATTTTCTAGAATTATTTTGATAATAAATAATGCTCTTATATCATAAAATAATCATAGGAATTTGAATTTTAAAATTCCATGATCATTTGGCTAAGTTATCGACTCATCTCTAAAACCCGACGCGTTTGAAATGTCTCAAAATTCTCATAGGCGATTCATCTCTAAATGTTCAAAATAAAGTTTGTTACAACTTTATTTATTCCTATAATAATAGGAAATTTCGAATTTTAAGCTTAACTGCTCAAAATACTGTTAGACGTAACTGTTGAATTTATCCAACGTTAGAACATTACGTTCAAAGGAACATCAAAACTCATATTCCTTAGTTCACTAAAAATAAGTGAGTATCACACAGAAATTATCCAATTATGCTTGGTCAAAGTCAAGTGTTGACTAATTAAGATTTTAATTATTGAATTAATAATACTAATTACGAAATTTATTATCGTAATTAAGTATTAAAATGACGGGATATTACATTCTACCCCCCTTAAAATAAATTTCGTCCCGAAATTTGCATAACTCAAAATAGTTCGGGTATCGTTCTTTCATGGCGTCCTCGAGTTTCCACGTTGCTTTTTCTTGTCCGCGGTACCTCCATAGGACTTTCACTAAGGGAATAGATTTGTTTCTCAACTGTTGAACCTTATGGTCTAAAATAGCCATAGGTTCCTCTTTGTAGCTCATGTCAGGATTGAGGACTACATTATTATGATGGATTACGTGTTTCGGATTATATACATATTTTCTCAACTGTGATACGTGGAACACGTTATGGACATTACCCAGACTTGGTGGAAGTGCCAATCTGTAAGCTACAGGTTCTATTTTCTCAAGAATTTAGTAAGGTCCTATAAATCGTGACCTTAACTTTCCTTTTTCCCCAAATCTTACAATTCCTTTTGTAGGGTAACCCAAAATCTTGACGTAAACTTCGCATTTCTATCAGAAGTGATAGACTTTGGTACTCCATGCAGGTGTATAATCTCTTTTCATTCCTTCCCACCAGAACTTTCCTCGTAGATCTTGGTACATTTTGGTACTGCCTAGAGTATCACGAGCTTTACTCATGATTTCGTTTCTAAGCTCGCTATTGTTTGGGATGCATATCCTTTCTTCAAACAATATAAGCGTTGTCGATTCTGCTCTTTAAAATTCTTGAGCCCTTCTATCTTTACCTTAACCCTTATTTTCTCTAACTCTTCATCCTTTCTTTGCTCGTCTATGATCTTCTTTCAGATCAGACATTACAGTGAGTGTAGCAACATTGCTCGTGATAGTCTTTGGTTGTTCGACTATTTCAATTGCCATTTTCTCAAACTCTTTAACGAGTTTTTCTTCCTTGGTCAAAATACATCCCAGTTGGGATTAATCTTTACGACTCAGGGTATCAGCTACTACATTAGCTTTTCCTGAATGATAGTTTATGCCGCAGTCGTAGTCTTTTACTAGTTCGAGCCATCTCCTTTGCCTCATATTCAAATCTCTTTGCTCGAAGAAGTATTTTAAGCTTTTGTGGTCAGTAAAGATTTCACATCTCACTCCGTAGAGATGATGTCTCCAAATCTTTAGGGCGTGAACCACAGCTGCCAGTTCCAAGTCATGAGTTGAATAATTTAAATCATGTGGTCTAAGTTGTCGTGATGCGTAAGCTATTACCTTTCCTTCTTTCATCAATACATAACCAAGTCCATTCTTAGAAGCATCAGTATATATTACATATTCCTTGTCTAAGTGCGGGCTGCTAAGACCGGGCGCCTTTTGTCGACTTTTCTTTAAGAGTCTGGAAGCTCGCTTCACACTCATCTGTCCATATAAACTTAATTTCCTTCCGGAGTGGCTGGGTCATTGGCCTTGCTATCTTGGAGAATCCTTCGATGAATCTCTGATAGTAACCCGCTAATCCTAAGAAACTTCAAATTTTGTTTTGAGTGGTCGGCGATTTCCAACCTTGTACTGTCTCAACCTTTGCCGGATCCACCTTTATTCCTTCCGCTGACACTATTGTGTCCAAGGAATATTACCTCTTTAAACCAAAATTCGCATTTGCTGAATTTAGCAAGAAAAATTGTCCAGCTCGTAAGGTTCGTAATACCGTTCTTAGGTGTTTCCTATGCTCTTCTTCATTTTTTTTGAATAGATGAGAATATCATTTATGAAGACCAAGACAAATTTGTCTAGGTAAGGGTGGAACACTCTATTCATAAGGTCCATGAATACGGATGGAGCATTGGTCAGTCCGAATGGCACTACTACACACTCATAGTGGTTGTACCTTGTTTGGAAAGCCGTCTTGGATATTGTTGGATTTGTATACTGAAAGCAGTTTTGGTTGAGCTTGTATACAATGTTTCCTGTTACCACTATTACAATCTCATATCTGAATTGAATACTTGATTGCATATATCGTGTCCCTTATCTCATATATAAGTTAGATCATACGAATGTGTAGAAGATCACGTAAGTCTATATGATTGGTCGAGCTTAATGAGATATAAAAGTTTCACGGTGAGACAACTTGAGGACGAGTTGTCGGTATAGCCGCGATATAGATAAGAAGTGACTTGACTTGGTTACTTGTCTATGCCGGTACGTCCTCGACGTATGAAGGATCACAAGTGAGATGAGTTCTTCTATCGACCGTAGTGAAGAACCTAGATCTCGGTGACTTACGATGATCTAAATCTCGATAAGGTATTAGATGAGTATGAGTTCTTGACCATCACTTTGACTTGTTATGGGTGAGAGTTATATGTTCTAACCCAATATTCTCTCGCATCTTGGGTGGTGGCGGTGCTTGTATGTCATGCTAGTTATACATGTCAGTCACCGAATCCGTTTAGGATGATGGCGTCCCTTAAGGAGCTCAAAATGTTTATTGTACTAAACCCCGCAGTTGAGTTAGCTCAAGTACAATAATAAGGTTGAATGGTATTACTTAAGGAATTAAAGATATGGATTATTTTAAGCGAATGAATGCTATAAATAATTAATGGACGTTCGATATCTTAAATACGGGATTCGTAATGTCTAAGTGCAAGCCCGACTCAACTTCGGTAATAAAGGGTAAGTCACATTTATTCTCTAGTGGCATGAATAAATGTTTATAAATTAATTTATGTTAAAATTTGAACATAAGATAATTAATTTATTTGAGGCCCATCTTTATTCCTTGCATTTGATCCGTGGGCTGGCCCATCCAGGCCCGTCGCTTAGGAGGAAAATCGGCTGCCCACATTGCTCTATATGGCAAGATTTTATTCTCTTTATCCTACAAGGATATAATTATATTTATGGTATATGCATAGATCTTTTCCTTATGGGATTATGGTAGTGCATTATAAATATAAGGTAAGAGATAAAATCAAGGTTAATCTTTAATTAACCTAGCATATATTTTCGTGAATGACTAAGTGAATTCAATAAGTGAGGATTCTCGAAAATCCTCATTATTTTGAGAGATGGTTTTCGTGAATTACTTAGTGAATTTCTAGTGGGATATTCTAAAATATATTCTCATGGTTTTGAGAGTCTATTTTCGTGCATCACTATTAGTGCTATAGTGGGGATTCTCGAAATATAGTGGATAGAGCAATTGGGTGTTTTTCCGAAGCATTCTCCATAGATCGTCCTCACTCGGCGTTGGAGATTGGGTAGCAGGGATACACTGATCCGGAAGGTCAAAGCACGAGTCTCGATCCATTCCTCCTCGCCGATTCAAAGGTAAACACGAGAAAACCCCTACGTGTTGCAATTAATTATATAGGTGCATGCTAGGTAAATGATCAATGTATGGTGAATTAAATATCCAAGATAGATCCTCGGGGCGAGGGCTAAACCTAGTTTTCCCTACAATTGGTATCAGAGCCTGGGATCAGTATCTTGGCTCTGTTGGATTAATTCACGTTTGATTATTACGTGCGCTTAATTAATTGTTGGATCTGTCGTTCATCGTGGCTCGTTTTATTTTATCGATTTTGTTTTTCACCACGAGAAAATCCGTGGTTAGATTAGATTTATTTTACGTAAATCTTATCCGTAAAGAAGAACGAAGACAAAAGCACGAAGAACAAGGCGGCGAAGGACGTCGGAAACACAGGCGCACGGCCGGACGGCGTGCGGCGGCGGCGGCACATCGCGTGCGCGGCGCTCGCCGCAAACGTCGCCCAGCGTGCGCGTGTTTCTCGGCGGCGGACGGACATGGGCGGCGGGAGCTTCGACGGCGTCGCGCGAGGAGCTCGGCGGCGGCGCGCGCGCGCGCTGGCGGCGCCCGGCAGCAACGCGCGCACGCGCTCGGCGGGCTCGGCAGCGATCGCGAGCAGCGCGCAACGTGCGGCGTGGAATCTCGGCGGCGCTCGGCGGCAGCCAGCGGCAGCGCACGAGCGCGCGACGCCAGCCCGGCGGGCAGCACAGAGCGATCTCGGCGCGCGCCGGCGGCAGTCCTCGGCGACACTCGGTGGGGCTCTCGGAAGCTCGGCGTCTTTCGGCGGGGCGGGCGGCTGGGGCTGCTGCGAGGAAGGCGGCGGGGGTCTTGGCGCGCATGGGCTGTGCCCTAGCATGCGGCCCGGCCCATCTTGGGCCGACCGGCCCAAACCCGGCCAGAACCCGTTTTCGGCCCGATTCGTTTTTGGCGAATCCGGTTTGGCGAATCCGGTCCGTGCCCGTGCACGCGAGGCCCGTTTCCGAGTTAAAGATCTGTACTTTGCAATTCTATGTAATAGATTAGGCAAGAAAGTGCAGGTTCCACGAGTGGGCCACGATGAACGTTTTATTTTATTTTTATCGTTCATTGCATGTCGTGGATGTTTAAATTATGCAGTAGCATGCTATGTATGTTTTAATTACGTTGACAAACCTTTAAGTGTTTTACGTAATTGAGTGCGCATAGTAAGCATGCTAGGTTTATCACGTTTTCAAGCATATTTTAGAATTCTGCGAGCATGTTTTACATGTTGAGTTCTATAGAAAAGCATGCTAGGATTACGTGATCTGCATGGACAAACCTTTTGAACAAAAAGACTAAGCAAGCAACCCGACAAATTAATTTTTAAATTAAAATGTCAAGACCTCCACTTTTTGATCTCTAAACAAAGTGATACGCATTGTGAGTAAACGCCCACAGCGTGGCTTGCTTGCCTTTGTTTATCATAAGTTTGTTAGATGAGATTTCTAAATAAAACTTTTAAATCTATTGAGAAGTGGGAGTTTCATGTGTAGCGTCCACACGCGTGGCTTGCATGTGCGATTTTCATAAGTTCTCTAGAGATAGTTTTAAAAGAGATAACAAAGGAATTTGGATTGGGCGGTATGGTCTAGTGAGTATGCCAATTCTAAGAATTCATTTTCTTTGTTAAAATTGTGGTCATTGCTTAGACATCACCTCGAGTACAACTTCCCATGAAGTCCCTTCTTGCGATAGTGATGTGGTCTAGTAAGGTCAATCGTTATTTTCATTTGTCATAAGGATAAGTTGACATGGATTGAAATTAAGCGACTAAAGGTATATTTTAGTGCAGTGGGGGTTCGTGTGTAGCGTCCACGCGTGGCTTACATGTGGGATTCCTTGGGCGATTGGAGGTTTCAATTAATATTGTTTTATCAAAAGGTTACAATATTATTATTACGAATTATGTGTGATCGTATGCTTATGTGTTTACTTTATCGTTTCAGATATGTCTCTTACACCGATTATCAATATGCTCGCACTAAATCCCTTATCCGGTCCGAATTTTATCGAGTGGAAGCGAAACATTGAGAATGTTCTTCTGCGGAAGAAAATCTATTTCTACTCCCTACACCCCGTCCCAAGCCTCGGGCGATTCATCTATCGATGAGGGCGCAAGGAGCACGAGAAATGGGATAAATCAAATAGAATGGCAAAGTGCCTTCTTTGGTCACCATGTGCGAGTCCTGCAACTCCGGCATCAAGAGATGGAAGATGCGACCATGATATGGCTAAGTCTTATGAAATCGTATGAGGAGTCGGACGAATAAACTGTCATAATTTGACAAAATCAATAATGTCAAGTTCAATAAAGGAAAGCGATTGGTGCATGACCATGTAGAGCAAATGATCAATCTCTTGAGAGCTCGAGTTGGTTGGAG
Organism: Salvia rosmarinus; assembly: GCA_036937905.1. NCBI lineage: Eukaryota > Viridiplantae > Streptophyta > Magnoliopsida > Lamiales > Lamiaceae > Salvia > Salvia rosmarinus. The sequence continues at coordinate 16,915,557 of CM072814.1, forward strand.
GATATATTGATGGCGAGTCGAATCGATATGATCCTCAACACTTTGCCCAAGTCTTTTGATGACTTCGTTATAAAGCGATCCTTTATGATAAGAGTTATACTCTAGATTCATTGCAAGAGGATCTTGTAGCGGAAGAGCATAAAATGGGCAAGGTGCCTGATCTTTAATACGCACCTCAAAGAAAACCACCGCTTTATCGAAGATGAAAAGGAAAAGTGGAATTCAAGAGATGCTAAGGCTAAAGAAAAGAGGGAGTAATACAAAGGGCTCTACCGGTTTGAAAAAGCCAAAGGAGAAGGGCAAGTGCTTGAGTGCGGTGATCTTGGGCATTGGAAGGCTAAGTGCCCCAAGCTCGAGGCTCAGTCGCCATTTCCTTTAGTAACGGAAACATGTTTGGCGACTTGTTCTACCCATTCTTGGGTAGTGACACGGAGTCTGATCGATCATATTTGTTACACCTTGCGGGGTTCTGCGGACAAGGAGGCGAGTGATGGCGAGATAACGATCTCCATGGGCAACGCTTGAAAGTCGAGGCCGTTGTAGTCGGAGATGTTACTTTATGTTTTGAGAGAATAGTTTTAGTTTTAAAGGCGTTTTATATGTGCGGATTTTGGTGAACCTTGTTTCGCTTTGAAATTGTTTATTCATGGATATTACATTATTTTTGATAGTGGTGTTTCTATCATAAGAAATGACGAAGTTATCGTGTTGGCACTTTATATAATTCGCTTTATACTATTTACGTAAAACATAATACCTATAACTATGTTGCATCTACATCAAACCTTAAAAAAGAAAGTTTTCTTAGAAGATGACACCACTTTTCTCGGCATCTTAGATTAGGTCACATCAATCTAAATAGGATCAAAAGGCGGCTAAGAATGGGCGTTGGGTAATCTCACGGTTACTCCATTCCCAGTCTACGAATCCTGTATAGAAGGTAAGATGTCGACTAGACCCTTCAAAGCGAAGGGGTATAGAGCCAAAGAAATGTTAGAGTTAGTCCATTCTGACCTGTGTGGACCGATGTCCACACAAGCTCATGGAGGGTGCAGTATTTTGTCACTTTCATTAACTATTACTCAAGTGCGGATCGTGCACCTTCATCGCAAGTCGAATGCTTTGAGAGATTCAAAGAGTTTAAGGCGGAAGTGGAGACGAAGCTAGGTAAGAGTATCAAGTCACTGCGTTCTGATCGCGGTGGCGAATACCTCGACAACGAGTTCATGGACTATCTAGTGAAGTATGGGATTACCTCCCAACAAGACTTCACGGGCACACCACAAAATGGTGTGTCGAGCAAAAATAGGACTATTTTGGAAATGGTTAGATCAATGATGAGCTATGCGGCATTGCCTACTTGTTACGGGGTATGCCTTAAAATCAGACATACTTGCTAAATCTAGTACCTTCAAGTCGATCGAAAAGACCCTTTCGAGTTGTGGTTTGGGTATAAGCCTAGTTTAAGCCACATAAGGATATGGGGCGATCCGACACGTGTCTTTGAACAAGAAGGGCGACAAGTTGGAGGCTAGATCCGACGCAAGGTCATTTATTGGCTATCCTAGAAGAGCGAAGGTGGTTTATTCTATAGTCCTAAGGATCGAAGGTTATTAGCACTAATGCCGATTCTTAGAAGAGGATTATATGAAGAATCATAAGTCCAAAGTTGAAATCATTCTTGAGAATTAGAAGATGATCGTATTCCACCACCGATTAGGCCAAAGTGCGAGATGTCGAGTCTAGTGGGAGGATCGACACGGATACTTCAAGAAATTGAAGTGGGTCGAGTTTCCTTTGGAGATACCGACCGTACAAGTGGTACCTACCCGACAAGTTGTGCAAGATAGAGAACCCCAAGTTCTTGCACCCACCGTTGTCATTGTGTACATAGCACCTCGTCGTAGTGGGAGGTTGTTCGTCAACCCGAGCGATTTATGTTCGTGGGTGAATCTTGATTTAGTCGAGTAAAGCGAACAGCAATAATCGACCCATGGACGACGTGAGGCGTCTACAAGACAATGATGCAAGATCATGGAACTTACGTTTGGGCGAGGTGGTAAAGTCCATGGATTTACCAGTTGCCTAGCAAGAGTTGTGTGTATCGTTTAGATGTCAGCGGTGATGTGGTATTTCTTGCAATTTACGTAGATGACATTCTTCTATTTGGCAACAATGTGAAGTTGTTATCGGGCGTAAAGAGTTGGTTATCCGATCGGTTTCAAATGAAAGACTTAGGAGATGCGCGTACATTCTTGGGATCAAGGTTTCACCGAGATCGCAAGAGGAAAATGTTGAGCTTATCTCGGGCGTCTTACATTGATACTGTGATTACTCGTTTTAGTATGCAGACCGCCTAGAAAGGATTGCTACCCTTCAGACATGGCGTTCCTTTATCTAAGGAGCAGTCACCGATGATTTGCAAAGGAGATAGAGGAAATGAGACAAGTTCGCTACGATTCGCCGTGGAAGTCTCATGTACGCAATCTTATGCACGAGGCCCGATATCGCTATGCGGTAGGCATAGTAGCTAGATATCGTTTAACCACGGACAAGCTCATTGATTGCGGTAAAGCATATACTCAAGTACACGAAAGGACTCGAGATTATAGGCTGTTTACCATGCGAGATAGTCTAATGCCTTTGGGTTATCTGAGACTCGGATTTCAAGTGACCGTGATGAGAAAAAGTCTATCTCGGGCTATGTGTTTACCTTGGGAGGTGGAGCCGTATCTGGCGAGTACAAAGCGACAATGCATTGCGGACTCTACCATGGAAGCCGAAAATATAGCGCCGGAGGCTACTAAGGAGGCTGTATGGTTGAGAACTACCTCATGGATCTAGATGTGGTACTGGTTTGCCCAAGAGTATCATGGTTTCTTGTGATAACTCGGTGCAATGACAAACTCGAAGGAACCACGGATCCACAAGGAAACCAAACACATAGAGAGAAAGTACCATGTCATATGAAATCGTTAGGCGAGGGGCGTGTTGATTGCAAAGATTGATCGACGGATAACCTAGCGGATCCATTCACGAAAGCTTTGCCGCAATAAGTCTACGTCGGGGAGCGTTAGAGGACTTGAATTGCGCTAGATGACACCCACTTAGAAAGGAAACTTTTGTATAAGTGGGAGAAGCAAAGTGATGGTTTTGTTTGTAATAGCTAGTAGAGACACATTGTATACTAAAAGTTTGCTTTAGTATAAGTGGGGATTGTTGGTTGTATCTTGAAAGCGGTTTTGGTTGAGCTTGTATACAATGTTTCTGTTACCACTATTACAATCTCCTATCTGAATTGAATACTTGATTGCATATATCGTGTCCCTTATCTCATATATAAGTTAGATCATACGTGTGTAGAAGATCACAAAAGTGCGTATGATTGGTCGAAGCTTAATGAGATATAAAAGTTTCCTGGTGAGACAACTTGAGGACGAGTTGTCGGTATAGGCTGCGATATAGATAAGAAGTGACTTGACTTTGTTACTTGTCTATCTTTGTGCGTCTTTGGCGTATTGAAGGATCACGATGAGATGAGTTCTTCTATCTTACCGTAGTGAAGAACCTAGATCTCGGTGACTTACGATGATCTAAATCTCGATAAGGTATTAGATGAGTATGAGTTCTTGACCATCACTTTGACTTGTTATGGGTGAGGGTTATATGTTCTAACAATATTCTCTCGCATCTTGGGTGGTGGCGGTGCTTGTATGTCATGCTAGTTATCTCGTGTCAGTCACCGTATCCGTTTAGGATGATGGCGATCCCTTAAGGAGCTCAAAGGTTTATTGTACTAAACCCTGGGTTGAGTTAGCTCAAGTACAATAATAAGGTTGAGTGGTACTACTTAAGGAATTAAAGATATTGATTATTTTAAGCGATCGAATGCTATAAATAATTAATGAACGTTCGATATCTTAAATACGAGGATTCGTAATGTCTAAGTGCAAGCCCGACTCAACTTCGGTAATAAAGGGTAAGTCGGCATTTATTCTCTAGTGGCATGAATAAATGTTTATAAATTAATTTATGTTCGGGTGAACATAAGATAATTAATTTATTTGAGGCCCATCTTTATTCCTTGCATTTGATCCGGTTGGCCCGTCCAGTCCGTCGCTTGGGAGGAAAATCATGCCCATTATTGCTCTATATGGCAAGATTTTATTCTCTTTATCCTACAAGGATATAATTATATTTATGGTATATGCATAGATCTTTTCTTATGGGATTATGGTAGTGCATTATAAATATAAGGTAAGAGATAAAATCGAGGTTAATCTTTAATTAACCTAGCATATATTTTAAATGAATGACTAAGTGAATTCAATAAGTGAGGATTCTCGAAAATCCTCATTATTTTGAGAGATGGTTTTCGTGAATTACTTAGTGAATTTCTAGTGGGATATTCTAAAATATATTCTCATGGTTTTGAGAGACTATTTTCGTGCATCACTATTAGTGCTATAGTGGGGATTCTCGAAATATAGTGGATAGAGCAATTGGGTGTTTTTCCGAAGCATTCTCCATAGATCGTCCTCACTCGGCGTTGGAGATTGGGTAACCGGGATACAGTCCAGAAGGTCAAAGCACGAGTCTCGATCCATTCCGCCTCGTCGATTCAAAGGTAAACACGAGAAAACCCTACGTGTTGCAATTAATTATATAGGTGCATGCTAGGTAAATGATCTATGTATGGTGAATTAAATATCCAAGATAGATCCTCGGGCGAGGCTAAACCTAGTTTTCCCTAGGATATGTCTTGGTCGCGCTTTAATTGATGGTAACACGATTTTAGATCAATTTTCGAGAATACCTTTGCTCGCTTTCAACCGATCGAACAAGTCATCTATCCTCGCAACGGATACTTGTTTTTCAGTGTCAGCTTGTTGAGCTCCCGATAATCGATACACATTCTTAATGACCTATCCTTCTTCTTGATGAATAAGATAGGTTTTCCCATGGCGACACACTAGGCCTTATGAAACCTAGATCCAATAACTCTTGAATTTGTATTTTTAATTCCTCGAGTTCTTTTGGGGCCATTCTTGTAAGGTGCTTTTGATACTGGAGCCGATCCTAGTTCCAGATCAATTGTAAATTCTAACTGCCTATCCGAGGGTAGTCCTGGTAAAGTATCGGGAAAAACGTCTGGAAATTCCCGTAAAATTTTCACATCTTTGATTTTTATCTCTGCTTTCTTTTCTCCGTTTAGATAAACAAGGAATGCATGACATCCCTTCTTGTTCATCATTCTTCTTGCTTGAAGCCCGGATATTATCGGAACTTTCTTTCCCATGTTTATTCCATGGAAATTCGTTACTTCCTTTCACGGAGGTTGGAACGATATCTTTCTTTCTTGTATAGGATCGTGGAATGGTTCTCAGATAACCAATCCATTCCTAAGATGATATCTACATCGCCCATAGGTATTATGTTCAAACTTATTTGCTAGAATCGTAAGTGAGCCTAAGTTCAATTCTAAGTTCTAGCAAACGTGAGTAACAGTCATAATTCCTTCTAGGGGTGAGGAGATTCTCATTTCTTGATTTGGTTTTTCAGTTTCAAGTTTTAACATATCAACGCATGCTTTTGAAATAAAAGAATGCGAAGCACCCGTATCGAATCAAAATTATAATAGGTACGTTGCAAAGTAATCCCATACCCTCTAGGTTACCTTGATTTTGTTCGTTTTGTTGCCCATGTAGCGCATAAGCCCTAGCCCTTTGGGTTGTTGTCGTGAGGTGCTTGCCTCTGTTGATATATTTGTTGTTGCATGATTCTTCTTTGTCTCGCGGCTGTTGTCATTATTCTTCTGCTTTGGTATCGGGTTGTTGTTGTATGCACCTTGATGGTTGGGTAGGACACGTTGATTCGGTCTCCCCATTCCTGTTTGACGAAATCCAGGGCATTCGTTTGCATAGTGACCCTTCACGCCACACTTATAACAATTAAAATTTCCAGCCAAACACACTCCCGCGTGCCTCTTGTTACACTTTGGGCATGGAGGGATCCTCATTGGCTCTTGAGGTCCATTCACAGGTGGAGCAATTATCGGTCTTCTCAACCACGCCTTATGGAGCCATGTTATTCTCGCCATAGCCTCTTGTGCCATTGTTATTGTAACCTCCTCTATTGAAGTTACTGTTGGAATTTCCTTCCCATTTGCGTTTTCCCTTATCACCGATCATTTGAGACTGAGTCGGTGTAGATTTTTCCTCAGGCATTGCAGCCTCTATGTCTAAAGCCCTACCAAGAGCTTCCGTATATGTTAAGTCGCCATGACTTGCCAACGACATCTTGATCTCATGTCTTAATCCAGACCTGAACTTTTCTGACATTTTCATGTCAGTACTTACTAAGTCTGGAGCGTACCTTGACATATCGCAGAAAAGACGGTCGTACTCATTGACCGACATTTTACCCTGTTTCAGGTTGAAGAATTCAACCTCTTTCTTCTTCCTATAACTTTTGGGAATGTACTTCTCATACATTTCTGTTTTAAAGTCATCCCAAGTAAAATACTCCATCTGCTCTGGAGTCAGTGTCTTTCTCCTTGCTTCCCATCAAAAATCAGCTGGTCCGGTAAGTTGAAACGTCACACAAGATAGTCTCTCTTGTGTGGTACAGCGAAGGAAATCGAAAATCCTTTCTATGGCCCTGACCCATTGTTCGGAGTCTTTAGGGCTTCCTTTTCCATTGAAGGAGGGCGGGTTTTGCCTTAGGAAGAGTTCTTCCACCCTCCTGTCAGGTGGAGGTGGTGGTGGCTGTGGTATAACTTCTTCCTCTTACGGTTGGGGTGCCGCCTTCTCCTTCCCCTCCTCCTATTTTCGGGTTCTGGTGCACGTCTTGGTGGCATTCTGGTATAAAAACGTAGTTAGCATTCGTATAACGTTTATCACAATTTATATACATATTATCTTTGTATAATTTTAAGCATAGAACAGCTTTAGAAATTCACACATCCATTTCATACTCATTTTGTCGCAAAACCCTTCTAGGGTTATCGTATATATAAGGAAAATGCCTCATAGAGGACTTTTTCTATACAAGTCATAAGACTCAAAAGATCTCATAGCGTTTACAAAGTACTATGCTTCTATTTCTACTGCTACAACATTTCTAGTCACACTATACCTATGCTACTTTACATTACTATGTTTCATACAAACTAACCATACTATCTATAGCACGATTTACTATCTTCTTGTAAGTTTCATTTAGGTTTTGACGTCGTTGAATATCCTTCATCAGAGTCATATTCTTCGCTGAAATTTGCGGTGTCCAAATATGTCCTCGCCTCGTACAACAAGTGATCTAACTCCTTCAAAGAGCCGGAGTATCTCGCTTCATCTCTTCTATAAGACAGAATTCTACATCACTTGATCTTTTCGTGCATAGCGATGGGGTAGGACATGGGTTGATGTGCTGGACTTCATAGTGCCTCTTTCCCTTGGTGTTCTCGTGCAATGCATATTGTTGAGGAGAGGTTCTTACAGGTGCTGCTCCATGTATGTCATATGTACTTTTAAGATGGTTGACAAATCCTGATAGATATGCCAGAACTTCTGAATTTTCCTTATGAATAACATACTCCTTTACTATTTCTCTTGCATATTCTTGCCAGTCTGTTGGCAGTCGGCGAATAAGTCGCTGGACACCATCCAGAGCTGTTATCCCATGGTAGTGAGCTTGTATCCAAAGGCGCAAGAACTCGTCTAGGAATTGTCCTACATCGGTGCCTGGTCTATAGTAAAAGAGTCTATACTCTTGTGTGGCCTCCGTGTCCAAAGCCTTTCCTTTTCCTGCCATCTGAATACAGACAGTACTAACATAAGTCAATCTATATCTGATTAGTCGATAAAAGAATGGAATATATTTGTTAAGCAGATAAAGCAAACATATCTGTTAGGCAGATAATGTTTACAGCAAAATTCCTATGTTCATCATACATCATAATTCTCACTTTCAACTTTCTAAGTTCTTTGTTCTTAACCAAATTTCAGTCTGACTTCAACTGTTTCTCACGAATTTTGGAGAAGGATTCAGGACTTTTGTCCTTCATATGAAATGAACTTCATTGTGATAAGAATATGTGAGAGAAAACCGTTCGTAAAATGGAGTTCAAAAGAATAAGAACGAGTCAAAACAAAAACACTGCATAGTGCAGTTTTCTGCCTACGAGTTATGCGCCGTGAATTACTTCTTCCCCGACAAGTGCGAGCTCATGTTCCGCTTCGTATGAATTTCTTTTCAAAATTCGTTTAGCTTTCAATGTTCCATATCTAACTTGAGTATCTTGCTCCTTTGATCCCCTCTTTTGCTTTCGTCATTCTTTCGTTGAAAACTCGAGTTTGTTTTCAATCGACTTTTCGATCATTCATACATCACTACTTTGCTATTGTTTTCGCAAAAAGGGATCAAACTCTTATAACTCATACTTCTATGTTCTTTAACATGAGGTAAGCATACTTCTTAAAGCATCTATGTTCTTTTTGGGATAACATACCCAATTTCATAATGAACTGTAGAACTTTGAATAAAATTTTTCAAAATCATAACATAACTTCTCATTTCATGCTTTCACTGAATAACTCAACAATCACCTCTGACATTATCATGTCAACTGTTTCTCATTCCCAGTAAACTCTGTCTCATATCACTGATAACTCATTATCATATCACCTTTGACATAAAACTGTCAAATTTCCTCATAAACTGTAGAATTCTTTTTGAAAAGCTTTCAATATCTTTCACTGCTTTCAAAATATGAGTCAATCTCATTCTCCGAACTTTCAAGTTCAACATTTCAACTTTCAACTTTCAATTCCATGATTGAGAAAATAATTTACCTCTTTCCCAGTTGAGTTTGACTTGATGGAGTGTTGAGCACAGTCAGCTGATCTCTATAAGTCTAGTGACTCAATCTAGACTTAACTTTTGAAAGAAGGTTTTGGTTCAAAAGAAAGACCCGCTCGATACCACTCTGTAACACCCCACCAACCCTAAGTCGATTAGACGGTTATTCTTTCATGATGCGGGAATTAAAGGACTCGATGATAAATCAATACGAAGCAAGAATGGAACCAATGACCAATTTCATAAACTTTCAAAGGAAAGAGGTAACCACAACGACATACACAACTATACCAACGGATCTTAGACAAAGGGTTGATTAATTTGAAGGTAGTATGCATCAATAGTCAAAATACAACTAAGTGTTCAAGCGATTGGGAAGCATGTGAATGCATATGTGACAATATGCATTCAAGGTTATATTATATCACGACAAAACTCCGATCGCCAACACCTTGCCACTATCGTCACCAACTCGCACGTTTAAAACAAACATGCGGCAAAGTACAAGATTGCACTTAGTGAACTCATGCCAAAATCATTTCATTGAATTACACTGCCCATTAGTATAACACGAGGATTTAGGTTGAAATAACTCGTGAATACAAAAATACTTTATCATTTCTCAAAGGATCGCTCGTGAGCATTTTTGGATTCGTATGATCCGTATCATTTACATAACTGTTCATAATCGATCTCACATGGTGAAGTAGGCCTCCTTCTACCGACGCCGACCGCCGAAGATGTTGCTAATGGCTCACAATCACATAGCCGTGAATTTCGCATCGACTAGGATCTATGGCCGTCGAAGATGTTACTAACGGCTCGGTCATTTAGGTGTACACGTTAACCCAGCTGTGAATTGACATCGACTAGGATCCGATATCGATTTTACGATAAAGTTGGGAGCTACCTAACAACCGATTCACATTCATAGTTGGCTCGCCCAACAACATGATAGATTCATCGTAAAACATAAATACTTTGGGCATGTAATTGAATAACGATTCATAATCATTTCTCAATTGAAATAAATATTTTTGAAGAAAGCATTTGTAAATAAAGGGTTTTTGAGTAAAGCCCGCCTCAGATATGCGCAGAGGTCTTTCTACGGTCCCTTTCTAACTCATCGCCTACCACGTTCCACCTTAACGTAAGAATTATTTTAGTACAACTGTCACGTTTGATAGAAAGACATAGTCTATAATATTCTACGGATCAATTAAGGCTAACGTCGGACTTATTTTGACATTTCCTAATCGATTGATGTTGATTATGAATTTTCTCAACTTATAAGAGATATTTTATCTCTTTAGCACATAATGTACATTTAATGTACTTACGTAACGAAGGTACATTGTTCCTAAACGACTACGTCACATAGATCACGTACATCGAATTACGTGTGTTTGACCTTAGTCAACGTTTTTGGTCGACAATTTTGACTTTAGTCAACTCAAAAGTCAACATTTTGGTTTTTTCAATTTCTTATGTAATTTTCGATTTTGATGTTCAAATCTTGTTCCAAAAATTCTTATAAAATCATACTATGTTTAAAACATTATTTTAGAACATTTTATGCAATTATATTTGATAAAATAAATTTATAACATTAATTTACCTAACCTATAGTTTTCGGCCATTATGAAATAATTAACCTAGACTTGTGCAAAACTTCTTATAAATTCACATTTTACATCATTTTATTATGGGATTATTATTATGTAATTACTTTGGTCAAATAAAAACTATACACCTTAGTAATATACTACATAGTTTTCGGTCACCACAATAAACTAACTAAACATTTTCCCAAAATTTCTAATAAATTCACATTACACTTAATCATCCATAAGCATCCTTGCTATAACATAATTTTTATTTATTGAAAACTATTTAATTTAATCTTCCTAAGTCATATTCGAAAATTTGGACTTAGGTCCAAATAATTTTTAATAAATCCAATAATTTCAAACAACACTATATTATGATTTTACACTATCAATATGCTATGATAACACTTAAACATGGATTATATCACAACTTAATATCATATACTATATTTTTCAAAAATCATAGACTTAGGCACCAAAGTTTTCCAAAAATTCTACATAAATTCATATAAGCATTCATTAATACCCTAGATCATGATTTCATGCTTAAATCAACAATTAAAAATCATAATCATCAACATATGGTACTCCTAAGTTTTCGGTCCACATACATAATTTAATACCATGCTTAATTTTGTGATATAATTATAATACATGCTCAATAATACCATATAAATACAATATCTAAACATCTTAGCATAAGATCTATAATTTTCGAAAATTACAAGAATAAACTAAGCTTATAACATAAATTCTAACGGATGAAAATCGAAAATTCTAGCATGTATCTGAAGATTGTAAAATTTATAACCTTTTATCGGTCTGATTTTGATCGCAAGATTTATTTGTTAAGGATTTGGGATTGTAAATGGATGAACTCTCCTTTTCCTCACAAGTTTTTGGTAGTCTAGGTTTGTAAAATGGGTGAGTGAATAGCTTAGGTTATATTTATAGTCTTGATCAACTTGTGCTATAATTATTACATGAAAATATCTTGTACACCTTGCCTAATTTTTTTAAAAATCGGTACCACCTCTTAGCTAAGGACAAGAATTTTGATTCTTATCATGTACAACTCATCATGTATCTTATCTCATAATTGATGCATTGAACCTTAGTTGTCACAATTTAATTAAAACAACACTCTATACTATATATGTATGTGTGTCGCTATTCCTCATAGCCTAGGATGAATTTTATTTTTTCTTATTTTATATACTTTATTATATTATACTTTCCTTTAATTAATAATTTATATCCTAATTATCAAGAATTAAAAGAATTTATCATATCATATACTATATATGTCATTCACGGCTACACTTAGTATATTAGGTTTAAATTTTTAATTTTTTCTTAATATATACTACATTATCCTCATATTATAAAGTAGCTTTTGAAAAATCAAAGATTTCAACTTATAACAAGTGTCTTTATTATATAGTATGAAATTAAATATTTTCCTTTCTATTTATTCAAGATTTTCGGTCCCTATATTAATGAGCCATGGATTACTTGTTTTAATGACTAACTACTACTACTTTACACCTCATACATGATAAGATTACAACTCATAGCCTTCATTAATTGTAGGATGATATTTATAGATTTTTATTACATAAAATCACATTTAAAAACCCTAAGTTGGCGCCACCTATAGCACAAGTGTTAGGATATTTGTTCACTTGATAATTAATGCTACTTTACACATAATATGTGATAAGGTTATAATCATTACACTTCATTAATTGTAGTAAGATATTTGTTAATAAAATAACATAAAATCATGATACTTATCTAGAATTTTCGTCCACTTTGCACAATGTGCTCCCACTTGTGCAAGTTGGTGATACAACTCATATTTATCCATAATAATATCATATTAATATAATTAATATCATACATTATCAATTAGATAAGAATTAAATTAAAAGTCACACTTTAGAAACCCTAATTTTCGAAAACTATGGGTTATATTCCAAACACTTGATTTTTCTTGTAACAAATGGTTAATACATTGTTATGTGACATATTATAATCTTAGATGATGAATTTAATCATAGGAAAAATATTTAGAACCATTTTAGATCACAAAACCCTAATTTAAAATTTTAGGGTTTTCGAAACCTATTAAGTATGGTACATTATATTTCTAAATTTTCTAGCATTATTTTGATAATAAATAATGCTCTTATATCATAAAATAATCATAGGAATTTGAATTTTAAAATTCCATGATCATTTGGCTAAGTTATTGACTCATCTCTAAAACCCGACGTTTGAAATGTCTCAAAATTCTCATAGGCGATTCATCTCTAAAATGTTCAAAATAAAGTTTGTTACAACTTTATTTATTCCTATAATAATAGGAAATTTCGAATTTTAAGCTTAAGCGCTCAAAATATTGTAAGACGAATCGTTGAATTTATCGGCGTTAGAACATTACGCTCAAAGGAACATGAAAACTCATATTCCTTAGTTCACTAAACATCGTTGAGTATCACACGTAAATTATCCAATTATGCTTGGTCAAAGTCAAGTGTCGACTAATTAAGATTTTAATTATTGAATTAATAATATTAATTACGAATTTATTATCGTAATTAAGTATTAATATGACGGATATTACACCAATCATACTGAACACGTGATCTTCTACACTCTGTATGATCTAACTTATGTATGAGATAAGGGGACATAGATATATGCAATCAAGTAATCAATTCAGATAGGAGATTGTAATAGTGGTAACAGGAAACATTGTATACAAGCTCAACCAAAACTGCTTTCAGTATACAAATTCAACAATCTCCCACTTATACTAAAGCAAACTTTTAGTTTACAATGTGTCTCTCTACTAGCTATTACAAACAAAACCATCACTTTGCTTCTCCCACTTATACAAAAGTTTCATTTCTAAGTGGGTGCCATCATGCGCAATCCAAGTCCTCGAACGTGAACTTCGTAGACTTTTTACGACAGACTCTTCGTGAATGGATCCGCTAGGTTATCCGTCGTATAAATCTTTTCAATCAGCACGTCCCCTCGTCTAACGATTTCTCGTATGACATGGTACTTTCTCTCTATGTGTTTGGTTGCCTTGTGGGTCCGTGGTTCCTTCGAGTTTGCCACTGCACCGAGTTATCACAAGAAACTATGATACTCTTAGGCAAACCAGTACCACATCTAGATCCATGAGGTAGTTCTTGAACCATACTGACCTCCTTAGCGACTTCAAGCGGCTACATATTAAACTTCCATGGTAGAGTCCGTAATGCATCGCCGCTTGCACTCCGCCAGATACGGCTCCACCTCCCAAGGTAAACACATAGCCCGAGGTGACTTTTTCTCATCACGGTCGACTTGGAAACCAGTCCGAATAACCCAAAGGCATTAGACTATCTGCATGGTAAACCAGCCTATAATCTCGAGTCCTTTTCGGTACTTGAGTATATGCTTTATCGCAGTCCAATGAGCTTGTCCGTGGTTAGATCGATAACTAGCTACTATGCCTACCGTGATAGCAGATATCGGGACTCATGCATAGCATTGCAGATACATGAGACTTCCTATGACGGAAGCGTAAGGAACTTGTCTCAATTCCTCTATCTCCTTTCCAGTCATAGGTGACTACTCCTTAGATAAAGGAACGCCATGCCTGAAAGGTAGCAATCCTTTCTTGGCGGTCTGCATACAAAAACGAGTAATCATAGTGTCAATGTAAGACGCCTGAGATAAGCTCAACATTTTCCTCTTGCGATCTCGGTAAACCTTGATCCCAAGAATGTACGCTGCATCTCCTAAGTCTTTCATTTGAAACTGATCGGATAACTAACTCTTTACGTCTGATAACAACTTCACATTGTTGCCAACTAGAAGAATGTCATCTACGTAAAGTGCAAGAAATACCACATCACCGTTGACATCTAAACGATACACACAACTCTCGCTAGGCAACTGGGTAAATCCATAGGATTTTACCACCTCGTCAAAGCGTAAGTTCCATGATCGGGAGGCCTGCTTAAGTCCATAAATGGACTTCTTAAGCTTCCACACTAGATGCTCTTCACCCTTCACCACATAACCTTCGGGTTGCTGCATATAGATATCTCTACCTTCCTCAAGGTAACCGTTTAGAAAAGCGGTTTTCACATCCATTTGCCAAACCTCAAGGTTCAAGTGGGCTGCTATGGCCAGAAGAATTCTGATGGACTTGAGCATTGCTACAGGCGAAAAGGTTTCATCGAAATCGATGCCCTCAATCTGAGTATACCCTTTCGCACAAGCCTGGCTTTAAAAGCGAAACCTCTCCATCTGAATCTCTTCTCTTGTATACCCACTTACTACCTATGGCTTCCTTGCCATCCGGTAGAGGTGTCTTTCGTATACATCCATAGCTGTTATGGACTCAATTTCTAAGTCCATAGCGGTGTGCCATGATCTTGCATCAATGTCTCAGATCGCTCGCTATACGTCCATGGGTCGATTATTGCCGCTCGCTTCACGGGACTAAACCAAGATTCACCCACGAACATAAATCGCTCGGGTTGACGAACAACCTCCCACTCACGACGAGGCACTACAGCACAATGGCAATGGTGGGTGCGAGAACTTGTGGTTCTCTATCTTGCACAACTTCTTTGGTAGGTACCACATGTACGGTCGGTATCTCCAAAGTAACTCGACCCACTTCAATTTCTTGAAGTATCTCGTGTCGATCCTCCCACTAGACTCGACTTCTCGCACCTTTGGTCTAATCGGTGGTGGAATACGATCATCTTCTAATTCTTGAAGAATGATTTCAACTTTGGATTTATGATTTTCATATAATCCTCTTCTAAGAATCGGGCATTAGTCTAATAATGACCTTCGATCCTTAGGACTATAGAATAAACCACCTTCCATCCCTCTAGGATAGCCAATAAACAACCTTGCGTCGGATCTAGCCTCCAACTAGTCGCCTTCTTGTTCAAAGACATGTCTTCGGATCGCCCATATCCTTATGTGGTTTAAACCAGCTTCGCCTAAACCACAACTCGAAAGCGAGTCTTTTCGATCGACTTGGATGGTACTAGATTTAGCAAGTATGCCGTTTCTAAGGCATACCCCGAGCTAAATAGGCAATGTTGCATAACTCATCATTGATCTAACCATTTCCAAAAGAGTCATATTTCTTCGCTCGACACACCATTTTGATGTGGTGTGCGGTGTAGTGAGTGGGAGGTAATCACACACTTCACCAAATAGTCCATAAACTCACATCGTGGTATTCACCACCACGATCGACATGATGACTTGATACTCTTACCAAGCTTCGTCTCCACTTTCGCCTTAAACTCTTTGAATTTCTCAAAGCATTCGACTGCGGTGAAGCGGTATACGTATCCGCACCTCGAGTAATCGTCAATGAAAGTGACAAAATACTTGTACCTCCACGAGCTTGTGGACATAGGTCCCACAGTCGAATGGACTAGCTCCAACACTTCTTTGGCTCTATAACCCTTCGCTTTGAAGGGTCCAGTCGACATCTTACCTTCTATACAGATTCGCATCCGAACAGAGTGGCGTGAGATCACCCAACGCCCATTCTTAGCCGTCTTTGGATCCTATTTAGATTGATGTGACCTAATCTAAGATGCCGGAGAAAAGTGGTGTTATTCATAAGAAAACTTTCTCTTTTAAGGTTTGAAGAAGATGCAACATAGTTATAGGTATTATGTTTGGCGTAAATATTATAAAGCTTAATTATATAATGTGCCACCACGATAACTTCGTCATTTCTAATGATAGAAACACCACTATCAAAAATAACAGAATATCCATGAATAAATAGTTTCGAAACAGAAATAAGGTTCCATGAAACTCCGCACATATAAAACGCGTCTTTCAAAACTAAAGCTGTTGTTTCAAAACATAAAGTAACATCTCCGACCGCAACGGCCTCGACTTTCGCGCGTTGCCCATGGAGATCGTTATCTCGCCATCACTCGCCTCCCTTGTCCGCAGAACCCCGCAGGTGTAACAAACATGATCGATCGCACCGTGTCTACTACCCAAGAATGGATAGAACAAGTCGCTAAACATGTTTCGTTACTAAAGCAAATGGCATACCTTGAGCCTTGAGCATAGGGCACTTGGCCTTCCAATGCCCGATCTTGCCGCACTGAAGCACCTACCCTCCTTCGCTTCTTTAAGCCTCCGGTGGCAGGCATGTTCTTGCTCCCATTACTCCCACTAGTTCCCTTGCCTCTACCACCTTTGGTGCCCCTTTTTCTTTTTCCACTTTTCAACGGAAAATTTGGGCCCCTAGATGTGCTAGCAAGAGCATGTGCTCCTTTGCCCATAACTCCTTCCGCGGCCACGAGATCATTAAGCAACTGACTAAGTGTATACTCAGTCTTGCTCATGATCGCATTCACGCGAAAATTCTCAAAAGACTTGGGCAGTGTATTGAGAATGATATCGACCTTGGCTTCGCCGTCAATACCTCCTCCTAAGCGATCAAGACTATCCATGAGATGAGTCATGTGGGAGACATGTTCATGGACCGAACTTCCTTCTTCCATCTTACACGCCAAGATTTCTCTCATTGTGTGGAAGCGGACTGTCCGATCCGATTGCCCAAACTTACTCTCGAGACTTGACCATATTTCAGTCGCGTCTACCATCAATCGATGTTGCAAATGCAAGCCTTTGGACATAGTAGTCATCATATAGCATTTGGCCATATTGTTCGACTTATGCCAAAGTCCGCTTAACTCTCGCCGCTCATTAGTCGATCGTCGAGAAGGCATCGGGTTTAGGAGTAGTGAGAACAAACATGTGTTCTTGACGATAAGAACATATTCCATGTTTCGCTTCCACTCGATAAAATTTGGACGGATAAGGATTTTGTGCGAGCATATTGATAATCGTGTAAGAGACATATCTCGAAAAGACAAGTGTAAACACATAAGCACACGATCGCACATAATTCGTGAATAATAATATTGTAACCTTTTGATAAAACAATATTAATTGAAACCTCCAATCGCCCAAGGAATACCATATGCAAGCCACGCGTGTGGGCGTTTACACACGAACCCCCGACTGGACTAAAATATACCTTTTAGTCGTTTAATTTCAATCCATGTCAACTTATCCTTATGACAAATGAAATTAATGATTGGACCTTACTAGACCACATCACTATCACAAGAAGGAACTTCGTGGGAAGTTGTACTTGAGGTGATGTCTAAGCAATGACCACAATTTTAACAGCAGAAAATGAATTCTTAGAATTGACATACTCACTCGGACCATACCGCTTCCAATTCAAATTCTTTTGTTATCTCATTTTAATCTATCTCTAGAGAACTTATGAAAATCGCACATGCAAGCCACGCGTGTGGACGTTTACACATGAAACTCCCACTTCTCAATAGATTTAAAAGGTTTTATTTAGAAATCTCATCTAACAAACTTATGATAAACAAGGCAACCAAGCCACGCGTGTGGGCGTTTACTCACAAAGTCGTATCACTTTGTTTAGAGATCAAAAGTGGAGGTCTTGACATTTTAATTTTTAAAATTAATATGTCGGGTTACTTGCTTAGTCTTTTGTTCAAAAGGTTTGTCCATGCGAGATCACGTAATCCTAGCATGCTTTTCTATAGAACTCAACATGTAAAACATGCTCGCAGAATTCTAAAATATGCTTGAAAACGCGATAAACCTAGCATGCCTACTATGCGCATCCAATCACGAAAACATATAACATGTTTGTCTACGTAATTTAAACATACATAGCATGCTACTGCATAATTTAAACATCCATGACATGCTATGAACGATAAAAATAAAATAAAACGTTCATCGCGGCCCACTCGTGGATCCTGTACTTTCCTACCTAATCTATTACATAGAATTGCAAAGCATGATATTCATAAACTTCGAAAAAACGAGCCTCGCTTGCAGGCACGGACCGGATTCACAAACCGGATTCGGGCCAAAATTGGATCCGGGCTTAAAATTGGTCGGGGCCTAAAACCGGTTCGGTCGGTTGGGTCGGGTCGGCCCAAACGGGTCGGCAGCGTCGCCAGGCACAGCCCATGCGCGCCCGCCAGACCGCCGCCCAACCTCAGGCTACCGCCCGCCGAGAAAATCGCGCGGCTTGAGGTTTCGCGCGAATCTGTCGCCGAGGCCGCCGAGGCCTCGCATGCGAGATCGCGCCCCGTCGCTCGAGCTTTGCGTGCCGCCTCGCTGGCTGCCTCGCGATCGCGGGCGCGCGCGCGAGGACGCCGGGATCTCGCGCGACAAACGCGTGCCCGTCGCGCCAGCGCGTGCGTTGCGGGCCCCGCCGTGAATGCGTGTGCGCCGCGACCCGTTCCGAAGCGCCGTCGGCGTGCACGCTCAGCGCCCAGCGGTGCCGAGGCATCCAGCGCAAGCGCACGCCCGCGCCCTCGCCGCCGAGCCGTGCCGCCCGCGTCGCCCGCCCCTTCCGTCGCGCGACGTGTCCGCGAAGCGCCGTGCACGCCGTCGGCGATCGGTTTCGATGTACTCCGTGGTCTCGTTCTTCGTGCTTTTGTCTTCGTTCTTCTTTTATAGATAAGATTTACAGGGAAAAAATCTAATCTAACCACGGATTTTCTCGTGGTGAAAAACAAAATCCGACAAAAATAAAACGAGCCACGATGAACGACATGATTCACAATTAATTAATTGCGCACGTTATAATCAAACGTGAATTAATCCAACAGAGCCAAGATACTGATCCCAGGCTCTGATACCAATTGTAGGGAAATCTTATTTTAACCCTCTCCCGAGGATCTATCTTGGATGTTTAATTCACCATACATTGATTATATCCCTAGCATGCACCTATATAATTAATTGCAACACGTAGGGGTTTTCTCGTGTTTACCTGCGAATCTGTCGGGGTAGAACGGATCAAGACTCGTGCTTTGATCTTACGGATCAGTATCCGGTTGCCCAATCTCCAATATCGAGTGAGGATAATCTATGGAGAATGCTACAGAAAATCACCCTCTTTCTCTCTATTATTTTCGAAAATTCCTCATCAAAACACTATGGCAATTTTCGAGAATTATGATTGAGGATTAACCTAGATTTTCTCTCTTACCTTATATTTATAACGCACTACCAAATCCTATAAGGAAAGGATCTATGCATATCCCATAAATATAATAATATCCTTTTAGGATAAAGAGAATCAAATCATTATCCATAGAGAGAGAGAGGGGTGCCGATTTCCACCTAGGTACGGGCCTGGATGGGCCAGCCCAGGGATCAAATGCAAGGAATAAAGATGGGCCTCAAATACATTAATTATCTTATGTTCAGCCCAGAACATAAATTAATTTATAAACATTCATTCATGCCACTAGAGAATAAATGCTGACTTACCCCTTTATTACAGAAGTTGAGTCGGGCTTGCACTTAGACATTACGAATCCCCGTATTTAAGATATCGCACGTCCATTAATGATTTAGAGCATTCTGACTGCTTAAAATAATTAATATATTTAAATCCTTAAGTAGTACCACTCAACCTTATTATTGTACTTGAGCTCACTCAACCTGCAGGGTTTAGTACAATAAACCTTTTGAGCTCCTTAAGGGGACGTCATCATCCTAAACGGATACGGTGACTGATACGATAACTAGCATGACATACAAGCACTGCCACCACCCAAGATGCTGAGAATATTGGGTTAAATCATGTAACCCTCACCCATAACAAGTCAAAGTGATGGTCAACAACTCATACTCACCTAATACCTTATCGAGATTTCGATCATCGTAAGTCACCGAGATCTTGGTTCTTCACGATGGTCGATAGAAGAACTCATCTCACCGTGATCCATCAATACGTCGAGACGCACCGGCATAGATAAGCAACCATGTCAAGTCACTTCTTATCTATAGCGCGACTATACCGACAACTCGTCCTCAAGTTGTCTCGGTAGTGATTCTTTTATATCTCATTAAAGCTTCGACCAATCATACGGACTTACGTGATCTTATACACACCGTATGATCTAACTTATATATGAGATATGGGGACATAAATATATGCAATCAAGTAATCAATTCAGATAGGAGATTGTAATAGTGGTAACAGGAAACAATGTATACAAGCTCAACCAAAACTGCTTTCAGTATACAAATCCAACATATATCAGAGAGCTTGTGGTCTAATGAGAAATTCAAGTTTGTCAACACCAAAGAGCAACTTACATAGGGTGTGCATCGAATCGATCAATGATCGATCTACTGAAAAACCTGAAACTGACTAACCAATCGTATGGAATTTTTTCACCGAACCGCGCTCCTTTGAATAAATCGATCGAAATAGAACCGACATGCAATGTCAGTTTTTGATCGATCGACCGAACCCGATTGAAAATGAGACAAACCTGAATTTTAAGAACATGTTAATCCTGAACAGAAGTCACATAACAACACAAAGATAAAAGGAAATTAAGAACTTGTTCAAATATTAATTGATCCTCCAATTTTATTCCCAAATCCCAATTGATAATCTAATTTTCTAAAGCCTTTAGCAATGGTGAAAAATATATAATTTGATATTGAGGAAATATAGTTGGCTTTGACTTGAGTTTTTAGCAAATGATGTATATCGCCTTGATATTTCATTATTTTAAATTGAATACCTGCTTCTGATGCTGACATAAAGGTTGAAGATTAAGTTATCTTCATCAGCAGTGAAACTGTCGTGCGTGAGGTTAGGCCTTAGATTATTCAACCATCTAAGCCGACAACTTTTCCATATCTCTTCATACTTAATCAATTAATTACAACTATTATATTGTAATAACGCGAAAAATTTAAAACTTTTATTAGCGATACTTAAACCAATTACTTAGAGTTCTAAGACCTTAATTATGTTTAAGGTGACCAACGAAAAGAATTAGAATCGATTCGGAGATCGAAAACTAGAGAAATAAAAAAACTAGTGGCTAGTCCTACCGGATTAGGGTTTTCGGAGTAATTGAGCATAGAATGAAAGATCGAGAATGAATCTCAACAAAAGGATTTCATTTCTAGAATCTTCTCACGAAAACATGTGAGAAGCCAAAGAATTGAAATTTTCGGGCATACTCGCCCGATCAGTCTCAAAAGTACTATTCACGAGCCGGATCCACTTCCAGTTCATGCTATTCATAAAAATTTATGATAACAATCAAAATCATGAAGGAATATATTATTATGAATTTAGAATTCATAAGAATCAATTTCTGAACGAAATTTCTGAAGAACTTAACCGAACGCCGAGAATATATACCGAAAAAACCTTAAACTGATCCAAACGAACCGAAACTCAAACTAAGAGTCTAAATCAATAAGAAATTATTTATAAGACTCAAATTAATTATTAAAGCTCAAGAATTCAATAGAATTTCGAATGACCATAATTTAATCGCCGGACGCTGTTTTTCCGCGATAACTCGGAATTGACTTACCGGATGCCATCCGAGCTTCATGAAATTATTATAAACTATGAAATAAGTCTTTTTAAGGCTATTTAAGAAAATAAAATCTTAAGGTTCCGAGAAATCAATCGAAAGCGCGATAAAACTTAAAGAGTCGGTATTAACATGCCAAATCGGATAATTTGACCATTTCTTCTCCCAACCACCACCAAGAGACCCCAAATGAGCTTATAAAAGCTCTTTTGCTGCACATACAGACCATTTCATCCATATGCTCTCTCTCACTTTGGAACCCATTTTCTCTCTCTAAATTCAAAGCCTCTCTTTTGTTCTTCCATGTTCTAAGCTTTAAATTCCAACTCTCAAAACCAGTTTATAAGACCATACAAATGTAGTATTCATCACCCTCTTCCATCCTAATGGAGTGAAATGTTTTTTAGAATTGTTTTTCATTTTGAAACCCTAGTTCGACCTCCCAAAATTCATGGATTTTGAGCCATCAAATTTTCTCAAGCCATGAATGAAATATGCTTAGAAATATGTTCTAAGGCTTTATTTAAAATTTGGAAATTTTTGGAGCATGTTTGTTATTTTTTGATTTTGTTATAATTTCTTTTTAAAGGAGATAAAGCATGCTTTTGTGAATATTACTTGATATTGTTGCTTTTTGATGTGTTAGGAGCATGTAGAATAAATATGGGAATTTTTGGAATTTTCTTGTATTTATTTTGATTTTATTTGTTGGAAAATAGTTGAGGTATAGTGTTTAATATATGATATGAACATCATATATTAATCTTAAAATTATTGAAACACTACTCCTATTTTTCAAAAATGGGCAGAATTTATTTAAGTATTTTTAAGCCATTGTTTGATTTTATTTGTTGAGAAATAGTTGAGATATAGTGTTTAATATATGATATGAACATCATATATTAATCTTGAAATTTTTGAGACACTACTCCTATTTTTATGAAAAGGCCGAAACTATGTATAAATATTCTAAGATTTATTTGATTTTTATTTGATGAAAATAATATGATATGTGATGTTTAGAATAATATGAATCTAATATGCATTGTTGGGAATTTATTGAACACATATAAAATATATGTGTGATGACAAAAAGAATTCCAAGCATTTAGTTCATATTATAAATATTTAGTTGAGGTTTAAAGTTAATATTACATGTTTATTGCATATTATAAACATATGGTGAAGTGAATGTAATTTATTGAATATATATGTATATATATTATAATTACCGAAAATATACATGTAGTAAAAAGCATGTGTTTTAATTTTAATGTATGATATGAGATGATATTTCATGTTTAATTTATGATATGAGCATGATATGATTTTTGTGAAATTTATTGAACACCAAAGTTCAATAAATTGAAATTGCCGAAAATATAATGCTTATTTACTCATGGTTTAAAATTTTATTTGATGATAGGGAGTTGGAAATTAAATTCTATAGTATGATAGGAGTATAACATAATTTTATTGAAATTTATTGGATACTTATGCTAATTATAAAAATATAGCAAAATGGTTAAGTATGAATTGATTTTAATTGTGAATGATGCCATAGTAGTTAATCAATAAGTTTAGAATAAATGGTTGTGATTATGATGAATGAATGGAACATCCATGCACACATACACAATGGTTGTGTATTATGTTAGAAATTATGGTTTTCTAATGTTTAAGTATAATATATGTTGTGATATATGGTGTTGAATGGTTATATTTATGTTGTGGGTTAGATTTATGTTGTGCCGACAAACAAAACCCCAAACGTCAACAACATAGTACTTTATGTATGGGAATCCAAAAGAAATCGATAAATTTCGATAACTTAAGAAAGAATTAATGAGAATCGAAGATATACATAAATTTAGGATTTTCTATTAATAATAGGATACTCAAACGTGAGTTCCTAAGTTAAAGGAACCGAAAGCCGACTTACAACGTTAATGCTCAACAACGATAACCTAATACGATATTAGATTGAGCGTTAAGACAACTCGATACGAATAGCGATTTTATAACGTACACAATCTCCGACGAGTTAAGAGAAACAAACAATGTCGAAAAGTGTAAGCTAAGATTCAAGCATAAGATGTCAATCCTTATGTCTCAAGGGTCGAGTTAGTATTCACAAAGAACTCCATTAATTCCTAAGTATTTACTTACACGATGGTATGAGATATCTCGAATCATAAGTCAAGATTCTCTTTCATTCGTCATGTTAATACGACAAGTCGTCAAAGCATAACCTAATAGGACGTAACTATAATTGTTAAGTCTAGTTAGTGGCTTGAGAATATCCTAATATACCAATCATAACTTTAATATTAACAATCTATAACGTAATAACGTTTAGAAGAACACTAAGGCTAGAGTCGAGGATAGACTCGAAACATATGACTCATAAGTTGAGGTTCATCTATCAATGATGAAGTAATATAGTTTGGAAATTGAGAATGTAAGATAATAGGAATTATCTTAAGACCCTCACATGAAATCATAAAGAAACCCTAATTGGGAACTTTAAGTCATAATTTATAAACGACATTCGATCAATAGAAAGAATATAAGAAATGCTATTTTCTTATGAAGGGCTTGATCCTACGTAGTTACCAAGGAAGGATACTCACACCTTGCCCCGCTTAGAACTAAGGCTTTCTTGAAACAAAAATGTTATGCATAACTCAAAGCATGATTTACAAAAGCTTTATGAACTATTATCACATGAACTGTTATTGACTGACAATTGTTTATGTTTTGTTGTGAACCTATCTGAGATTGGTATATCCAATGTGGTATGTGAATGTGTTGGTCTACCAACGTTAAAAAAGGGTAACGATCGGATCCGACTTAGTTAAGGACTAACTCGGATTGTGTACACGTGTGATTGTGTGTTAAGGTTAGCTACCTCGACCGGTCACGACGACTATGTGTAGGTAGCCACCTCCATAGTGCGCGAATGAATGAATGAATGATCAGATATGGAACAACGTGGATGAAATAGTCCGGTCGGACACTTTTGGAAAATGATAAAATGTTTGATAGGCATGAGTCTTTTAACTAAAATCCTCATGCGCTATTGTGGGCAGTTCAATAACTTACAAAGAAAATGTTTTCGGCAATGAGAACACTGAGTACTTTTGTACTTAGCCCTGCATCTCGTTTTTTATGTGCAGGTTGAGCAGAGATTAATGATGGGTGGGAGGCGGTGCAGAGTGACAGTTGTTTTGTTACTTTAATAGAAATGATTTCTAGAACCTTTGGCATGTATCGTCATATGCATTTCCGCACATTTATTGCTGCTAACTTTGATATTGTTTGATGTCTTTTGATTATAACTGCTTTTCATATCGTATTGAACTTGAGGTCGTATCTCGTTCCTTGAATTACGCCCTGATTGGGCTATATTTGAACGTTGAACCTTTTGGGCAAGTCCTTCTGTGACTTGAGTTTGTATCGAAACAACTTATTCCTTTCAGTCTATGCATTTATTCGTAGTTGATTGGTTAATCGTATTGGTTTAGTTATGTGTATATTATTTGCATTGTCATACTAGTGGCGACCCGTTTAATCCGTACTTCATTGAGAAGTCGGATCGCCACACACACACACACACACACACACACACACACACATATATATATATATATATATATATATATATATATATATATATAATTTGTTGGGGAGCATGATTCAATTGTTGCTTGCCGGTGCCGTGATTTTAGGATATGGAATTTGAACTTGGCATCTTCTTCCACGACCATGGCCCATTCTTCACCTCAACTTTGTCGGAGCAGGCGAGAGGTGGAGAGAGTGAGCATGAGAGATTTGTTCTAGACTTTTAGGGTTTGTTTCACAATAGTAATTACATTCAAATATTAAAATACATATATATATATATTGGTAGGTCGGTTTTCAACCGATACTAAATCTCTAAAACCGAAAACCGATCGATCGACTAAATTTCTTTAAAAATAGAAACCAAACCGACTACCTAGCTAGATGTATAAAAATCGATCAAAAAACTTTTTAAATTGGTTTAGGTCGATTTAGTTGGTCCGATCGGTTCCCGCACATCCCTAAACTTGCAGATAGCCTTGCCAAAGCTGTAAGCGCCTAGGGTTTGTACATTTTCAAGATCACTTTTGGATTACAAATTAAAAAGAGTTGGTATTAGGTAACTTCTATTCATAGTGAGTTCGAACAACACAGTCTTGGAAGATGAAACTAAGGGAATGAACTAAAATGGTGGTCAAATATCTTATTATTCAGATATATGAATTATAATTAAAGTAAGACGTATGGGTCATAATTTATTCCTAGTTTCAAAGTCTAATGAACTCATTTTATATATGAGAGTGGATAAGAAAAAATTATTCAAATTAATTCATAAAATGTTGTCCAAAAACTCCAGTGCATGCATGAGGTTTGGAAGTATACTACATTTTATATAAATTTTCTCCCAATTGTTCATCACAAATCGAACAACTATGTGGTTATCTCCTTGAATCTAGGGATGCTAGCTATCCATGAATATGCCCTCTTGATTCGTTTGTCTTCCACCAGAGCTTATGTTGAGAATTTGGGATCGACGTATGCTTTAATTAAATATCAAAATCAATTAAAAAGATATAAGTTATATCTACTCATGATAACGATTGATGTATTGTTTGTTAGTCAACTTATCTGTTAGAGCTAAACTCAGCTTATACAAGTCTCACTCTGAGGGGAAACTAAGCTGAAGAGGTCAAGTGAGGAACCAACTTAGACGAATTCAGTTGACTCATCCGAGGATAAACCTCAACTCAAAATCAGTCAGAACGAGTCAATGAAGTCAGGAGCAACATAAAACGTGCTTAAAACAAATCTCTCAAAGCATCGGGAGAAAATAATTCAATGTTGAAAGATCTATAGTCAGATAGACTGAGTTCAGTGAAGGGATTCATGAAGTTTGAATAGTCGGTGGGCGATGATAGAAGATTAGAGAACACGAATGACTCGGATACTCTCTCGAGGATATGAAGTCGGTCACAATCTTGTCAGAGATCACATTACGAAGATGAAGTCGGAAGAAACTCGGGAACTAGACACAAGATAAGACGTGGACTCAACTAAAGACTGACGATGAACGCTGATAAAGAAGAATTACATCTACTGACAGCTTGTTAAACACATCTATCTGACTCATTAAGAGACAAAGAGCAAGACGACAAGTCCAATGATTGTATTGCGTAATGAAGTATAATTTCAAATGGCTAGTTTGATATTAATTCTCTATAAATATGACACTTCCTCAACTAGAGCAAATGCGAGTTTAATGAGTTGGTGCTCTTTGAATGAAGACATAACTCAAATTTCGACTCCATCTCGGACGAGACTTGGACAAAATTGCTCTTTCAAATCTAAAGATGGTCTCACCACTGTCTATGGTGAAACTACTTGGTCCAGTCTCCCATATTTTTAAGCCAAGCTTTCTTATAAAATATGTAATAGAGCTTAGAGCGAGTGCAACCTATCTTTAGGTTTGTGCTTTAATGTAAAAGCTCACTCAAGTAGTGGGAAATGAGTTCAAACCAAACATATAGGGTAAAAGTTAGAATGAAACCTTGTACCATAGAAAATCACGGAATCACCTCCTGAAGAGCTAGCAACGTATGAGAAAACAGTAAATTAAAGAGTAAAATTATATATGAATATTGAGATATACATCCTCATCCTAACTCAGTTAAGACCAAGTTCTTGTGTGCTTATTATGTAATCAAACATAAGATAAATAAGAAGGGCACCACTATTGAGTTATTATCCATTCAAACGTAAGATAAATAGATTTTAACATAATAATGTAATATCTAGTAATACACTAGTTTTAAGGGGAACAAGAAAAAGGAATGCATTCTTATCCTGTAATTAAAATGAATGAGCCTTAAATATTCACATGATCGTCGAAATTAAAAGCTACACTTTTGGGTTTATTAGTTGAGTCTCGCATCATAGACAAAGATCAGCTTGTCACATAACATTCAAGATTGCATAAGCACCATTGAAGAAGTGACAGAGTATAATGACCAATTCCTCTTTATATTATGTGCTGGGCATGTTGAGATGCATCCAGTTTCTCCAACATCCAACTGTACCACATGCCATGTTTTATTCAAATAATTGACTTATTGCCCCTCCACCATTACCAACATTAATATTCTCCTCCAAAATTAAACCAAAAAAGAAAGAAAAAACAGTTGTATTTCATGGAATATACCTTATTTTTTCACTCGTAAATTACCGAGCCAGATTCAGAAAAAATGGACTACAGAAAGGTGCACTTTGAGGGTGTGTGCCCTATGATAACATCATTCGAGTAGATAAATTTGTTTCTCATCATGATCACAATGCTGCAGTTGTGATTGATCAAGAAAAATCCAAGAGGAATTGGCATTTTGGGGCAATCCCCGTGAATTGAGACAATCCATAATATCATACAAGTAGCATGCAAATACTATTAGTAAAGTAAAACAGATAAGAGATTATTTGGGCGAAGCACTGAAATCTTTTGGTATCATTTGTTCGTCTCGACTCTGAAATATGCGGTTGAAAAATTTATATGTGAATAGACTTTTTTTACTCTGTCCTAAATAGATCGCAGATAAAAGTTTCTGAACAAAGTATGAAAAATATAGCTAAGTAGAAGTACTATCTCAGAGAGCAAAATTATTAACCATATACATAGAAGATGGTCAACGTGAGAACTATTTTTATTATGAGAATTAAAAAATGATGAATTCACAGTGAAAGTTGATGAATCTGTTGTGAAAGTTACTGAATTCAAAAAATAGAATTTTCGACCCTCATGGGATTCGAACCCGGGTGAAAAAATTTGAATTTTTGAATTAATTAACTTTCTAAACGGATTCATCAACTTTCATAATGAATTGATTTGGTTCTTAGTTTTTAGGATAAAAATAGTTATCATTTGAACCAAACTCCACATATATATATATATATATATGAACATAAATGTGTACCTGTTGTTATATCAGAACACAATAGGTTTCAGATGACGTTACGATTTAGTTCATTTTAAAATCCCAATACAAATACTTAATCCGTACGTCAAAAGTTTATATTGTTTTATGTGGTACATGTTTTTTCTATTGCAGTGCATTGCAAATGGATCTCACATTGTAAGTATAAAAAGATGTTAATAAAAGAAAAATATAAGCTTTTGATGGACGAATCAAAAATAAATTAAATATAAAGTTTTGATAGACGAATGAAGTATTAAGTTCTTGAAAGTGGGGTAGTACTCCCTCTACCTCAACTATTTCTGTCATTTTTAAAGAATTAGCAGGAATTTGTTTTTCATTTCATTTAAGAAGTATGTTTTTCATTTCATTTAAGAAGTACAAGTAATAATATTGTCCAAATCTATGATTGTTTTCTTCACATTAATTCATTATATATACTTTGCACTGCTATTATTGCACCCAAGATATATTATTCCCTCATAAAATCTTTGAGCTTGCATTGACGGCTATTACAGTAATTTCATCTTTGCCCTTTAACCTATCTTTATCTCCCAATCACTGCGTTGAATACAAATTCCTACATTTATATCACCTCTCTCTTTAGAGTCGGCCAGATTTGAGGGAAGAAAAAGCTCAAAAAACACATTATCATGGCCTCTCCAAAATCAAATCTTTTCTGCACCCTCATTTTGTTCCTCTCATTCCAATCCAAAGTGTTGTGTGGCACTTACCAAGTTGGAGGCTTAGCTGCTTGGGGCATTCCTCCTCCTCCAATCCCAAAGTCTACACCAACTGGGCCACAAAATACGATGGCCTCAACATCGGAGACTCTCTGTAAGTATTCTTACACAAATTGGAGATTCCTTAATCCTCTCTCTGAATGTGGAATGTGTTAAATATGTGTTTGTGCAGTTTTCTTGTACCCTCCGAGCCAAGATTCGGTGATCCAAGTGACAAAGGAATCCTACAAGAGCTGCAACCTCAAAGATCCGATCTTGTATATGAACAATGGCAACTCCTTTTCAATATTACCATAGCGGGCAATTTCTACTTCACCAGCGGCGCCGATGGCCACTGTGCGAAATCGCAGAAGCTTCACATTTTGTGTCTGGGAATGGATCCTTTGTTGAAGACGACTCGCCGGCTTCCGGTCCGGCTGCTTCTGCCCCTCCTATGCCACGGTCTTCGGTGCCATTCCGGTTCAGGCCGGTTCGGGTTCGACGTCGCTTCGAGTTCCGGTTTTTGGCTGCCGTTTTGTTGCCTGCGCTTGCGCTTGTGATGTAAGTTTGGATTGATTATCCTTTTTGTTTGTTGATATTCAAGTTTTGGCGATGTAATTTCAAAATTGTTGAAACGGAATGATTCTTTGACAAGGGTTGAGAGATTTGTCAGCACGACATTTTGTGTATGTGTAATTCTTTATTGGTTAAATGAAAAGGATAATTTTTATATTATTTTATGTTTTAAGTTCTTGATCTCGAAGAAGAAAATGTGTCGGTTTTGATTATTTGTGAATGGTGCTATGATTTTTGTTTCGCTTTTTCTTTTGGAACACTTTTACCTGTTGAAGTAGGACTTTTGGTATCTTATTTTTATTTTTTTGCGATTTGCTATTTGGTCTTAGGAAAAATTATAAATTGCAATACATATATTTATATGTATGTCGGCGTTGTTGGAAGTTTAGGTGTATAATGTGTTTGTATGATTATGTATGTATAATTAGGGGCAAAACATGAAATATAGCTCCAAAAAATATGATGTCGAAAATTATGGACAACAAAGGTCTTACTATAAAAACATTGTGTAAAAATCAAAATTATAAGGATAAATTTATTTATTTTTGGTGGGGGCACTTGAGCATAATCCAACTCAGCACATTTATAATACTTTCTCTGTCCCATTGAAGCTAGTGTTATTTTTTTGTATAATTATTTAAAAGAATTGTATAAAGTGATTAAATGGATAAAAAATAGGTAAGAGAATGATATAAAATAATTAAAGTGATAAAAAATTGGTAGAATCCAAGTTCGATGGGACAACCCGAAAAGGAAAATATACCAAGTTCGATGGGATGGAGGGAGTAATTGTTATGTTTTCTGTGTGTATTATTGAACCAAATAATCTAAATCTTAATATTTTGAACTATGAGATAATTCATAATTGCACATTATTAAAATAAATATATTATAGAACATGTGGCTCTACGAATGTTATCTTCGATGAAACCTCACTTCTACAATCCATATGTAACTTGTTGATTAAATTAAACGAAGTTGCAGAAAATATAATGATATATGTTTATTTGATTTTCGCTGAAACCTCCAATGGTGTTTTTGTTTGTTGCTCGTTAAATTAACTGATGAGTCCCGTTGGGTACGTACTGATGTATAGATGGGGGATACACCAGTTAGGTAAAACTTAAAACTTTTTCTTAAAATAAGATTGACTAGTTGCTAACAATAGCTAGTCGGGTAATTGGTAGTTCAGTACCGGAGTCAGTACTGCTGGTCAGTTCAGATAAGTAAGGTCTTGTACTGAATGATATGAGTTAACAAACCTATTGACTGCTAACGTAACGAGTCAGTTGGACTGATAACTGATGTTCGTGTGGAATGTGGTAGTTACTGAATTTGCATTATTGAAAAATGAGACTCAGTTTTAAACACGTAGTCGAATATTGATTAGTCAGTTTGAAGTTTAAATTTCTTTAGTATCAAACAAATATTGATAGAGGGTTTCAAAACTATGTTGTGCTGCTGATGGCAATTCAATAACACGCAATAATAAAGCAATGTTGAAAGTAAATAACACGTTGATGTTTACGTGGTTCGGAGAGATCAACTCCTACGTCCACGGGCTGATTGCTTAGTCAATCCACTAACTTCAGATTGATGTTATTTACGAGTACAAGAGTAAACCTAGTTACTGAGACCACCTTATAATATCCCGCCTAACTTGACATTCCTCCTACGCTTGTTGGTGCTAGGAAACCCTAACTACTTTCAGGATGCAGTTGACTTAATCTCTAGCTTGTGGGTGTTAGAAACCAAGTTTTCAGCAACTGATACTTTATTGCTTACTTGCTCAAATTTCTACTTAACTATGTGGGGTTTTGTAGATGGATTTTTCAACTAGGGATTTGAGTTATCATGGACAATAAACTTAGGATGTCTAGGCTTAAGATATACAAGATGAATAACCTAGACGTAAGGAATTGTATGTTAAAATTCGAGCTAATAAATATATGTGAGCTCTTGAGATTTTTTGATACAATGATTACTTCATTCTTCGAAATCGCTGTTTGATTGGCTTGAGCTTTGAGCTTGTATGCTTTGAGATTTAAATTATGCAGCGTTTCGGTAACCTTCAAAGATTGGATTCTGCACATATATATAGAGAAGAATAAGAATAGAGCCGTTGTAGGGACTAACATTCAAATCCTTCTATTTGTCATTTGAATTCTTTCAGCTGAGAATCCCGTACATCTTCTGACAAAGGTTGCATCATCGTATACTATAGTTCTACAACTCTGAAAATTTGGTATGACATGTCAGGATCTTCTGCAAATACGCTACCACACGTGACGATACAAATACTCAAGATTTAAATTCTTCCTTATTTTTTTAGTTGAGTTGACTCCGTGTTTTGTCAGCATTGGCTTTAGGTTAGGCCAGTCGAGGCTGCTTCTTTTTTTTATCAGCAGTCTGGACTCCGTCTTTTGTCAGTTTCGAACTCCTGAGTCAGTATGATGTATTCAGTTAGGCGTAGATAGATAGTTAATTTTAACGCTTCATCTACCATCTTTGACTCGATATAGCCATCATCGACTACTTGTCTCCATCTTTGACTATCGATAGGTAGCTTTGACTTTTGGACTTCAATTTTAACTTTGGTACCCATCTTTGTTCGCGATACCCAACTTTGACTTTCGTAAGGCGATCTGCTGCGTGATACGACACTTAGTCCCGCCCCGACTCATTCTCGTTCATCATCACGAGTCTCGGTCTTGATATTCGACTTCAATCTTCCGACGCCGCCGACTTTACTACAATAGCTTTGATCATTAGTATCACTGACTCCGTCTTGAGACATCGGTTGGTCTTCGTTAGTCTTCGTCTTGATCTGCGATCCTTGATTGAGCTTCTATTAGTTACGATAATATCGATACTCCTATCGCATGACTAATCGCTAGTATCGCTTGAATTTCTTTAGTCTTGGATCTGTCCAAGCTGGTAGTTCTCCTGCTGAAACCTATAACAAAAACGCCTAACTCCAAAACAACTCAGTAGCATTAGTAACTTCAGCAAGACAATCATCAGAGGTTTTGAGATCTAATCAACACACATAGTTAAGATATATTAATTCCTGATACTTAAGAATTTTTCTAATATTCCCGATACTTAAAACTTTTTCCAACATTAACATTGCTAGAAAAAAAGATTATTTTTTTTCCAAACGGCCTTAGATTGGCCGTCAAATATTTTGACGATCTACTCTATTTTTTCCAATGTTAGAGAGCAAATTGAAGAAAATATAATGATATAAATTAATTATTTATTTGCTGTTTAATTCAAATTTATATCTATATCTTGTATAATTGTCGAAATATAAACTTGATTTATCAAAATTTAGACTTATAGTGCTCGTGTGATAAGTGTAATCTAGAAAAGAATGTTCTAGGCCCACAAAACTATAAGTCATGTGATAAGTGTAGAATGCTCTAACAAAATACAAGTCGGTTAGCATAGTAACCGACCTATGTAATCTATATATATGTATTTGATATTTTGATGTACGAATAGAGAGGAAAAATAAGTTGAGTTACAAGTTAAAAATAGAGTATTTGTTTCTTTTCTCTCCAAAACTCACGCCAACAATTTTCACACACATTCACACATTCAAATATATCCTCCTCCATTAAATATTAATTCTCCTACCACACTTCCCTTCTATTTTCCAACAAAGTGGTATAAGAGCTAGCAGGTTCTACCTGTGGTTAGAGTGTGGCAAGTAATGGGTCGGCCGAGCCGGCCCCTGCCTCGTCGAGCTTTTAAATTCTTGGTCAGTAGGGTCAGCCGTAAATTTTCTGCCTAAAATATGAAGCCCAAACCAACCCTAGGCGGGCTTTGGTGGCGGGCTTTTTGATAATTTTTAATTTTTTAATATATAAAATTAATATTTTAAATTAAAAATAATTATTTAATTAAGATCTCATAACTCCTTAACTTACATAAAGAATCGGTGATGAGAATATTTTGAGCTTACTCATTCTTATGATAATGCTTCTTGTATATCTCGACCTATTTATGTATTCATGCGATGATATTGTAATGCAAGATGATTTTAATTCTTTAATTTAAGGAGAAAAATAAGTAATTACAAATCAAAGATAAATGATATTATTAAACGTCAATCCGACTTATACTCATAAAATAAATTAATTATATCAGATATATTTAAGATCAATGATTCAAAATAGATTTTACATACTATAAGATCATTAATTATCAATGTATATTTTTGGAGATCATTTCTCTTAGGAATTATTTTGAATGATTTATGAGGTTATTATTTTTCCGAATTTATTTTCCTAACCAAGATGTGAATTAGTAAGAAAATTGTTACTATAAAAATAAATAATTATATAAAATATAATTAATATTATTAAAAATATAGATATGTATATTAAATAATATTATACATATATATATTTAATAAAAATCGGTGGGCTTTTTAGCCCAAACCCCGGTTTTTTTTTCAAAGTCCAGTGAGACCGGTTTTTTCTGACAGGCTTTTAGGTCCGATTTTTTCTGCTTTAATTTTCAAGCTCAAACCACCTCAAACCCGGTACCGGGTGGGCTTTCGGTCGGGCTCATTTTGCCTACTCACCGTGGTTATGGCGAATTTACAATCGTTTCAAGTCCCCATGCTCGATAAGAGCAACTTCAACAATGGCGATCAAGATGAACGCGCTTTTGGGAGCCCGACATATGGGAGATCGTGGAAAGCGGTTATGAGGGGTCGTGGGAAGAAGTTGAGCTATCCCAACAAAAAAGGGATAGATTGCGAGATGCGAGAAAAAGGGACAAGAAAGGCCTCTATCTCATTTATCAAGCATTGGGGGACGACGATTTCGAGAAAATCTTGAATGCGACCACCGCCAAAGAAGCATGGGAGAAGCTCCAAAACTCTTGCACAGGAGCGGAGCAAGTAAAAAAGGTACGTCTCCAAACCTTAAGAGGAGAATTTGAGTTATTGAATATGAAATAGTCTGAATCGGTTTCGGATTATTTTTCAAGAGTCTTGGCGGTTTCAAATCATATGAAAAGAAATGGTGAAAAATTGGAGGATATAAGAATTATGGAGAAAATTTTGCGTTCACTAACTCCAAAATTTGAGCATATAGTGGTAAAAATTGAAGAAACTAAAAATTTGGAGGAGATTACTATTGATCTCTTGCTAGGATCATTACAAGCTAGGATCATTACAAGCATTTGAAGAGAAACAAAGGAAGAAACAAGAAATTGGAGAGCAACTTTTAAAAATGCAAATAAGTCCACAAGACAAAGGAGAAGGTTCGAGCAAAGGCCATGGATAATATGGAAGAGATCGTGGACAAGGTCGAGATCGAGGCAAAGACCGTGGACGTGGACGTGGACGTGGAAGAGGAGGTTTCGTCAATAATATCAAAAGAAGTGAGTTCACAAGTGGTCGAGGGAGGAGCTACCCACAGTCGAGGTACAATAAATCTTTGATAAAGTGTTATAATTGTCATAGATTTGGGCACTATGCTTCCGAATGCAGACATGCAAAATTAAAATTAGAAGAGAAAACCAATTACGTCGAAAATACGAGTCAAGAAGATGCTAGTGTGCACCTGGCATATAAAGGAGAATATGAAAGACGAGATAATACATTGTATCTCGACACTGGTGCGAGCAATCACATGTGCAGGAAAAGAAGCATGTTTGTGGAGCTTGATGAATCGGTAAGTGGAAATGTCTCAGTTGGTGATGAGTCAAAAATTCCAGTTAAAGGAAAAGGAAAGATTTTAATTCGTTTAAAGAATGGGGATCACGAATTTATTTCGAATGTTTATTATGTGCCCAATATGAAAATAATATCTTGAGTTTGGGACAACTCTTAGAGAAAGGTTATAATATTCACATGAAGGATTACAACCTTTCAATAAGAGATGGCAAAAATAATCTTATAGCCAAGGTGCCAATGTCTAAAAATAGAATGTTTCTATTAAATATTCGAAATGATGTGGAAAAATGCCTCAAAGTTTACTACAAAGATACATCTTAGCTATGGCATCTCCGATATGGGCATTTAAATTTTGGTGCTTGGAGTTATTATCAAAGAAAGAGATGGTGAGAGGACTACCATCGATCAAACATCCTAATCAACTATGTGAAGGTTGTTTACTCGAAGCGATTCGAAAGCCGCTTTCAAAGAAGTCCAATTCAAGAGCTCGAAGTTATGGAATTAATTCACGCAGACGTGTGCGGTCCAATCAAGCCAAGCTTCATCGGTAAAATAATTATTTTCTTCTTTTATTGATGATTTTTCAAGAAAGCGACGGGTATATTTTTCTTGAGCGTAAATCAAGTATTCAAGCTTTTAAGAAATTCATTGCCATAGTCGAAAAGGAAAACGGGCGAAAAATGAAAGCCTTGAAGACTGACCGAGGTGTAGAATTCACATCCAAGGAGTTTCTAGAATTTTGTGAAGTAAATGGAATTCGGTGACCATCGTGTCGATTTGTATCTTCGGAGCGATTATGGTTGAGCTTGTATACAATGTTTCCTGTTACCACTATTACAATCTCATATCCGAATTGTTTACTGATTGCATATGTATGTCCCCTTATCTCATATATAAGTTAGATCATACAGTGTGTTGTAGATCACAAAAGTCTGTATGATTGATCAAGCTTAATGAGATATAAAAAGTACCACAACTGAGACAACTTGAGGACGAGTTGTCGATATAGGCTGTGGTATAGATAAGAAGTGACTTGACTTAGTTGCTTGTCTATCTTTGATAC
This sequence comes from Salvia rosmarinus, assembly GCA_036937905.1. Classification (NCBI taxonomy): domain Eukaryota; kingdom Viridiplantae; phylum Streptophyta; class Magnoliopsida; order Lamiales; family Lamiaceae; genus Salvia; species Salvia rosmarinus. The sequence goes on from CM072814.1 coordinate 16,952,596, forward strand.
GTCTCTGACGTATTGATGGATCACAGTGAGATGAGTTCTTCTATCTGACCGTCGTGAAGAACCTAGATCTCGGTGACTTTACGTTGATCTAAACTTCGATAATGTATTAGGTGAGTATGAGTTGCTGACCATCACTTTGACTTGTTATGGGTGAAGGTTACATGAGTTAACCCAAGATTCTCTGCATCTTGGGTGGTGGTAGTTCTTGTATGTCATGCTAGTTACCTGTGTCGAGTCACCGTATCCGTTTAGGATGATGACGTCCCCTTAAGGTGCTCAAAATGTTTATTGTACTAAACCTTGCAGGTTGAGTTATCTCAAGTACAATAATAAGGTTGAGTGGTACTACTTATGAATTAAAGTAATTAATTATTTTAGCAATCGTAAGCAGCGTAAATAATTAATGGACGTCACGATATCTTAAATACGAGATTCGTGAAGTCTAAGTGCAAGCCCGACTCAACTTCGGAAATAAAAGGGGTAAGTCAGCATTTATTCTCTAGTGGCATGAATAAATGTTTATGAATTAATTTATGTTCGGGTGAACATAAGATAATTAATTTATTTGAGGCCCATCTTTATTCCTCGCATTTGATCCACTATTGGCCCATCATGCCTATTGCTTAGTGATTTTCGTCCCTCCTTATAGAGTCCCACCGACTCGTCTCGATCCTCTCTGTCTTAAGTGATATTATTATATTTATTAGATATGCATAAATTCTATCTTGATAGGATTTAGATTGCATTATAAATATAAGGTGAGAGAAAATCAAACCCTAATGCACAAGTGAAATTTTTGAGAATTACTATTCCAAGTAGAGAGATTTTCGAAAACTTCAAAGGGAGGAAGAAGGCGAATTTCTATAGCACTCTCCATAGATTGTCCTCCCTCGGCATTGGAGTTTAGGCAATCGGGACACAATCCAGAAGATCAAAGCACGAGTCTTGATCCAATCCTTGCCTGAGAAATTCGCAGGTAATCACGAGAAAACACCAACGTGTTGCAATTAATTATATAGGTGCATGCTAGGTATATAATAAATGTATGGTGAATTAAACATCCAAGATAGATCCTCGGGAGAGGTTAAAATCGATTTCCTACAATTGGTATCGAGCACAGGATCGAATCTTGGCTCGTTGGATTAATCCACGCTTGATTATTACGCACAATTAATTAATTATGAATGCATGCTCATCGTGGCTCGCTTTATTTTGTCGGATTTATTTTTCACAACGAGAAAATCCATGGTTAGATTAGATTTTTTCATGTAAATCTTATCTGTAAAAGAAGAACGAAGACAAAAGCACGAAGAACGAGACGATGAGAGGTACGTCGAAACTTGACCACACGATGCGGCGGCGTGCGGCGGCAAGACGCGAGCATGCTCGGCGCTCGCAGACACGCCGCCCAACAGCCGTGCGTGTTTTCTCGGCAAGACTCGACGGACGGGGCTCGGCACCTCGACGACTCGGCGGATCGGGCGAAGGGCCTCGGTAACCGGGTGGCTTGGCGGTCACGCCCGAAGGCGCTGGCAAGATCGGCATGGTCGGGCGACGCGGCTCGCACGCTCAGCGGGTCGTGCCCGGCGGCCTTCGGCGAGTCATCCTCGGCGGCATCGGTGATGCGGCTCAAGACGCCCGGCGGGTCGGGCTCGGCGAAGTTTCTGAAAGCCTCGGGAGGCATCGGCGGCGCTGTTCGGTGAGGTCACCGGGCCATAACGCGAGAGTCGACGTAGGATTTCTCAGCTGCCGACACCTGCGCATAGACGGCTCGACAGCGTTTCTCGGTGGGTCGTGGCGAGCGCTTGGCGGGCTCGGAGCGTATGAGCGATTCTCGCTCGGCAGCGCCTGAGCGCCCTCGGCGGCAATTCCCGGTAGGGCTTGGGCGATCTCGGTGGGGGTCTTCGACAGAGCCTAGGCGCGGCAGCGAGTCTCGGCGAGGCTGGGCGATGTCGACGCCGCCGTGTCTCGGTCGACAACAAGACGAATCGTGACGTGTTTTCTCGGCGGGCTCGATGCGAATCCTAGGCAAACCTGGCGAGCCTTCTCGGCGGCGTCTGGGCGTGCGTCATGTTGTGACGACTGGCGGCGGTGTGCACATGGGTTGTGCCCTAGCGCACACGGCCCAGTTCGCAATGGGCCGACCCGACCCTTTTTCGGCCCAAACCCGGATTTTCGCACGGACCAATTTTGACCGGTTCCGATTTTGACCCGATCCGCCCGATCTCATCAAGCCGCCCGCTTTTCAAATTTTCGCCCAAATCCGCTGACGAATCCGGTCCGTGCCTGCACGCGAGGCCCGTTGCCGAGATTTTGAAGATCAGATTTTGCAAATTTATGTAATAAATTAAGCAGGGAAATACATGATCCATGATGGGCCGCGATGAACGAATTTATTTTATTTTTATCGTTCAAAGCATGTCGTGGATGTTTAAATTATGCAGAAGCATGCTATGTATGTTTAATTACGTAGATAAACATATTATATGTTTTCGTGATTGGATGCGCATAGTAAGCATGCTAGGTTTATCGCATTTTTCAAGCATATTTTAGAATTTCATGAGCATGTTTTACATGTTGAGTTCTATAGAAAACATGCTAGATTACGTGATCCGCATGGACAAACCTTTGAAATAAAAAGACTAAGGAAGGTACCGACATATTAATTTCTAAAATTAAAATTTCAAGAACTCCACTGTTTAATCTCTAAACAAAGTGATACGCATTGTGAGTAAACGTCCACATGTGTGGCTTGCTTGCACTGTTTATCATAAGTTTGTTAGATGAGATTTCTAAATAAAACATTTTAATCTATTGAGAAGTGGGAGTTTCATGTGTAAACGTCCACACGCGTGGCTTGCATATGGGATTTTCATAAGTTCTCTAGAGATAGATTTAAAATGAGAAGACAAAAGATTTTGGATTGAAAGCGGCATGGTCCGTGTGAGTATGCCAATTCTAAGAGTTCATTTTTTACTGTTAAAATTGTGGTCATTGCTTAGACATCACCTCAAGTACAACTTCCCGCGAAGTCCCTTCTTGTGATAGTGATGTGGTCTAGTAAGGTCCAATCATTAATTTCATTTGTCATAAGGATAAGTTGACATGGATTGAAATTAAAAGACTAAAAGGTAGATTTTAGTCTGGTCGAGGGGTTCATGTGTAAACGTCCACACGAGTGGCTTGCATGTGGAATTCCTTGGGCGATTGGAGGTTTCAATTAATATTTTTTTATCAAAAGGTTACAATATTATTGTTACGAATTATGTGTGATCGATGCTTATGTGTTTACATTACTTTTCGGATATGTCTCTTACAGATTATCAATATGCTCGCACAAAATCCTCTATCCGTCCAAATTTTATCGAGTGGAAGCGAAACATGGAATATGTTCTTATCGCTGAAGAACACATGTTTGTTCTCACTACTCCCAAACCCGATGCCCTTACTAACGGATCGACTAATGAGCAGTGAGAGTCAAGCAGACTTTGGTATAAGTCAAACAATATGGCCAAATGTTATATGATGACTACAATGTCCAAAGCGCTTGCATTGCGAGATCGATCGATGGTAGACGCGACGGATCGGACAGTCCGCTTCCACACAATGATAGAAATCTTGGCGTGTAGGATGGAAGAAGGAAGTTCGGTCCATAAACATGTTTCCCACATGACTCATCTCATGGATAGTCTTGATCAGTTGGGAGGAGGTATTGACGGCGGCCAAGGTCGATATCATCCTCAACACACCGCCCAAGTCTTTTGAGAACTTTCGCGTGAACGCGATCATGAGCAAGACCGGTATACACTTAGTCGGTTGCTTAATGATCTCGTGGCGCGGAAGGAGTCATGGGTAAGGGCACATGCCCTTGCTAGCACATCTAGGGCCCAAATTTTCCGTTGAAAATGGAAGAAGAAAAGGGCACCAAAGGTGGTAGAGGCGGTGGGAGCAGGAACATGGTCTGCCAACGGAGGCTTGAAAAGCCAATGGAGAGGGCAAGTGCTTCTAGTGCGGCAAGATCGGGCATTGGAAGGCCAGTGCCCTATGCTCAAGGCTCAAGGTACGCCATTTGCTTTAGTAACTAAACATGTTTAGCGACTTGTTCTACTCATTTATGGGTAGTAGATACTGGCGATCGATCATGTTTGTTACACCTGCGGGGTTCCCGCGACAAGGAGCTGCATAATGGCGAGATAACGATCTCCATGGGCAACGGCGAAAGTCGAGGCCGTTGCGATGGAGATGGTACTTTATGTTTTGATAGGACGCTTTAGTATTAAAAGGCGTTTTATATGTGTTGGAGTTTCGTGAAACCTTATTTCGATTCGAAACTATTTATTCATGGATATTCATTGTTTTTATAGTGGTGTTTCTATCATAAGAAATGACGAAGTTATCGTGGTGGCACTTTATATAATTCGCTTTATACTATTTACGCCAAATATAATACCTTTAATTATGTTGCATCTACTTCAAACCTTAAGAGAAAGTTTTCTTCATGAGATGACACCACAATGCTCTGGATCTTAGATTAGGTCACATCAATCTAAATAGGATCCAAAGACCGGCTAAGAATGGGCGTTGGGTGATCTCACGATTACTCGTTCCCATCTGCGAATCTCGTATAGAAGGAAAGATGTCGACCGGACCCTTCAAAGCGAAGGGTTATAGAGCAAAGAAGTGTTGGAGCTAGTCCATTTCGACTGTGTGGACCTATGGCCACACAAGCTCATGGAGGGTATGAGTATTTTGTCACTTTCATTGACGATTACTCAAGGTACGGATACATATACCGCTTCACCGCAAGTCCGAATGCTTTGAGAAATTCAAAGAATTTAAGGCGTATGAAGACTAAGCTTGGTAAAAGTATCAAGTCATCGCGATCCGATCGCGGTGGCGAATACCTCAGTAACGAGTTTATGGACTATTTGGTACAGTGTGGGATTACCTCCCAGCTCACTACACCGGGCACACCACAACAAAATGGTGTGTTAGAGTGAAGAAATATGACTCTGTTAGAAATGGTTAGATCAATGATGAGTTATGCAACATTGCCTATTTCGTTCTAGGGGTACGCCTTAGAAACAGCGGGATACTTGCTAAATCTAGTACCATCCAAGTCAGTCGAAAAGACCCATTTCGAGTTATGGTTAGGCGGAAGCCTAGTTTAAACCACATAAGGATATGGGCGATCCGGACATGTCTTTGAACAAGAAGGCTGACAAGTTGGAGGCTAGATCTGATGCAAGGCTGTTTATTGGCTATCCTAGAGGGACGAAAGATGGTTATTTCTATAGTCCTAAGTATCAGAAGGTCATTATTAGCACTAATGCCCGATTCTTAGAAGAGGATTATATGAAAAACCATAAATCCAAAGTTGAAATCATCCTTCAAGAATTAGAAGATAATCGATTCCGTCACCGATTAAACCAAAGGTACGAGATGTGGGTGGTTCAGTGGGAGGATCGACACCGATACTTCAAGAAATTGAAGTGGGTCGAGTTCCACCGAGATACCGACAAGACAAGTGGCACCTATCCAAAGAAGTTGTGCAAGATAGAGAACCACAAGTGTATAAATTGAGTCCATAACAACTATGAATGTATAGGAAAGACACCTCTACCGGATGACAAGGAAGCCATAGGTAGTAAGTGGGTATCTGAGAGAAGAGAGGTTTAGATGGAGAGGTTTCGCTTTTAAAGCCGTGCTTGTGGCGAAAGGGTACACTCAGATTGAGGGCATCGATTTCGATGAGACCTTTTCACCGTAGCAATGCTCAAGTCCATCGTAATTCTTCCGCCATAGCAACCACTTAAACCTCGAGGTTTGGCAAATAGATGTGAAACCGCTTTTCAAACAGTTACCTCAAGAAGGTAGAGACATCTATATGCAAAGAACTCAAGGCTATGTGGTGAAGGGTGAAGAGCATCTAGTATGGAAGCTTAAGAAGTCAATTTATGGACTTAAGCAAGCTTCGATCCCGAACTTACGCTTTGACGAGGTGGTAAAGTCCCATGGATTTACCTAGTTGCTAGCGAAAGTTGTGTGTATCGCTTAGATGTCAACGGTGATGTGATTTCTTACACTTTACGTAGATGACATCCTTCTACTGGCAACAATGTGATGTTGTTATCGACGTAAAGAGTTGGTTATCCGATCGGTTTCAAATGAAAGACTTAAGAGATGCGCAGTACATTCTTGGGATCAAGGTTTACCGAGATCGCAAGAGGAAAATTTTGAGCTTATCTCAAAGGCCTTACATTGATCTTGTGATTACTCGCTTTAGTATCTGACCGCCAAGAAAGGATTGCTACCTTTAAGGCATGGTGTTCCTTTATCTAAGGAGCGATCACCTATGATCGCAAAGGAGATAGAGGAAATGAGACAAGTTCCTTACGCTTCGCCGTAGGAAGTCTCATGTATGTAATGCTATATACGAGACCGATATATCGCTATGCGGTAGGCATAGTAGCTAGATATCGCCTAACCTCGACAAGCTCATTGGACTACGGAAAGCATATACTCAAGCACCGAAAAGGACTCGAGATTATAGGCTAGTTTACCATGCGAGATAGTCTAATGCCTTTGGGTTATTGGACTGGTTTCCAAGCCGACCGTGATGAGAAAAAGTCTACCTCGGGCTATGTGTTTACCTTGGGAGGAGGCGATCTCTGGCGAGTGCAAAGCGGCGATGCATTGCGGACTCTACCATGGAAGCCGAATATGTAGCCGCTTGGAGGTCGCTAAAGAGGTCAGATGGTTCAAGAACCACCTCATGGATCTAGATGTGGTACTGGTTTGCCCAAGAGTATCATAGTTTCTTGTGATAACTCGGTGCGATGCAAACTCGAAGGAACCACGGACCCACAAGCAACCAAACACATAGAGAGAAAGTACCATGTCATACGAGAAATCACTAGACGAGGAGACGTGCTTATCGAAAAGATTGGTACTGTGGATAACCTAGCTGACTCATTCACGAAGAGCCGCCGCAAAAAGTCTACGAAGAGCATATTTGAGGACTTTGATTGAGCAAGATGGCACCCACTTAGAAAGGAAACTTTTGTAGAAGTGGCAGAAGCAAAGTGATGGTGTTGTTGTAATAGCTAGTAGAGAGCCACATTGTATACTAAAAGTTTGCTTTAGTATAAGTGGGAGATTGTTGGATTTGTATACTGGAAGCAGTTATGGTTGAGCTTATATACAATGTTTCCTGTTACCACTATTACAATCTCCTATCTGAATTGTTTACTTGATTGCATATGTATGTCCCTTATCTCATATATAAGTTATATCATACGATTGTGTTGTAGATATAAGTCCGTATGATTGGTCAAGCTTAATGAGATATAAAAGTATCACGGTGAGACAACTTGAGGACGAGTTGTCGGTATAAAGTCTTGGTATAGAAGAAGTGACTTGACTTAGTTGCTTGTCTATGCTTGATACGTCTTCGACGTATTGATGGATCACGGTGAGATGAGTTCTTCTATCGACCATCGTGAAGAACCCAGATCTCGGTGACATTACGTTGATCTAAACTTCGATAAGGTATTAGGTGAGTATGAGTTCTTGACCATAACTTTGACTTGTTATGGGTGAAGGTTACATGAGTTAACCCAAGATTCTCTCGCATCTTGGGTGGTGGTAGTCTTGTATGTCATGCTAGTTACGTGGTCGAGTCACCGTATCCGTTTAGGATGATGGCGCCCCTTAAGGAGCTCAAAGGTTTATTGTACTAAACCCATAGGTTGAGTTATCTCAAGTACAATAATAAGGTTGAGTGGTACTACTTAAGGAATTAGAGTAATTAATTATTTTAAACAGTCAGAACGCTGTAAATAATTAATTGACGTACGATATCTTAAATACGGGGATTCGTGAAGTCTAAGTGCAAGCCCGACTCAACTTTGGAAATAAAGGGGTAAGTCAGCATTTATTCTCTAGTGGCATGAATAAATGTTTATGAATTAATTTATGTTCTGGGCTGAACATAAGATAATTAATTTATTTGAGGCCCATCTTTATTCCTTGCATTTGATCCCTGGGCTGGCCCATCAAGGCCTGTTGCTTAGTGATTTTCGTCCCCCTCCTTATAGAGTCCCACTGGGACTCTGTCTTGATCCTCTCTATCTTAAGTGATATTATTATATTTATTAGATATGCATAAATTCTATCTTGATAGGATTTAGGATTGCATTATAAATATAAGGTGAGAGAAAATCAAACCCTAATGCACAAGTGAAATTTTTGAGAATTACTATTCCAAGTAGAGAGATTTTCGAAAACTTCAAAGGGAGGAAGAAGGCGAATTTCTATAGCACTCTCCATAGATTGTCCTCACTCGGCATTGGAGTTTGGGCAATCGGGACACAGTCCAGAAGATCAAAGCACGGGTCTTGATCCAATCCTTGCCTGGCAAATTCGCAGGTAAACACGAGAAAACACTATCGTGTTGCAATTAATTATATAGGTGCATGCTAGGTATATAATCAATGTATGGTGAATTAAACATCCAAGATAGATCATCGGGAGAGGTTAAAATCGATTTCCTACACAGCGCGGTTCCAAAATCACCCCAACGAGCGGAGTTGCGAGAAAGAAAAATAGAACTATCATGGAAATGGCAAGGAGCATGCTAAAGACAAAGAATTTGCCTAAAGAATTTTGGGCCGAAATAGTAGCGTGCGCGGTGTACCTATCCAACAGGTCTCCAACGAGAAGTGTTTGGGGAAAGACTCCACAAGAGGTCTGGAGCAAGAAAAAAACCAGGGATCTCTCACCTAAAGGTATTCGGGAGTAAAGCATACGTACATGTATCGAACGAGATGAGAAAAAAGCTCGACGATAAAAGTGAGCCCTTTATCTTTATAGGATACGACTTTAACTCCAAAGGTTATAAGCTATATAATCCCAATACTAAGAAAACTGTGATAAGTCGAGATGTTGAGTTCGACGAGGAATGAGTATGGGATTTTGGCTTCAACAATGACTTTACTTTCATTCCTCAATTCGAAGATGAAAGAATAGTCGAGCAAGAGGGAGATGTCCAACAACAGCCAGTGACTCCACCCACTTCACTCAAGGCCACCGTGCAAGACTCGCCACCATCTTTCTTAAATGAAAAGACACACCACGAGAAAGGAGTTTGCATGAGATTTATGAAGATCTTGAAATGTTAGAAGATTTCACGCTATTCTATCTATTTCTTGATTGTGAACAGGTTAGCTTTTAAGAAGCTATCGAGATACAAAATGGCAAGACGCAATGGATGAAGAAATCAAGGCTATAGAAAAGAATGATACGTGGGAGCTCACAACACCGCCAAAAGGGCATAAATTGAGTCAGTGGGTGTTCAAGGTGAAAATGAATTCAAAAGCGAAGTTGAAAGATATAAAGCAAGGCTTGTTGTAAAAGGATATAGCCAAAGAGCCGGAATTGACTATGATGAGGTATTTGCTCCAGTAGCTCATCTAGAAACTATAAGACTAATCATTTCTCTTGCAGCCCAAAATAAATGTAAGATTTATCAAATGGATGTTAAGTCGGCCTTCTTGAATGGTTATATTGACAAAGAAGTTTACATCAAGCAACCAATGGGCTATGAAGTGAAAGGCCATGAAGTTAAAAAATGCCCTATACATGTCGAAGTAAGCACCAAGGGCATGGAATAGCAGGATCGATAAGTACTTGGAGGAGAATGGTTTTATCAAATGCCCACATGAGCATGCACTTTATGTTAAAATCAAAGAAAGAGATATTCTAATTGTGTGCTTGTATGTAGATGATATGATCTTCACAGTTAACAACCCAAGAATGTTTGAGGAATTTAAGAAGGACATGACAAAAGAGTTCGAGACGAGCGACATCGAGCTAATGGCATACTACCTTGGTGTGGAAGTCAAGCAACTCAAAGATGGAATCTTTATCACACAAGAAGCTTATGTCAAGGAAATTCTTAAAAAGTTCAAGATAGAGGATTGCAACGCAATCAATACACCGGTGGAGTGCGGGATCAAGTTATCCAAGAACGATGGAGGAGGAAAAGTGGACCTGACATCATTCAAGAGTTTAGTTGGAAGACTACGGTACTTAACTTGCACAAGGCTAGACATACGTTATGCCACTGGGCTCGTAAGTCGCTATATGGAGAATCCAACAACTACACATTTGAAGGCGGCAAAAAGAATTCTTCGCTATCTCAAAGGTATGATCAACAATGGTTTATTCTATTCAAGTACTAACCGATATAAACTTGTTGGGTATAGTGATAGTGATTGGGATGGAGACAAATGATCATAAAAGTACAAGTGGATTTGTATTTTTCATAGGAGATACTACCTTCACCTGGATGTCGAAGAAGCAACCCATAGTCACGCTGTCAACATGTGAAGCTGAATATGTGGCTGCAACATCCAGTGTATGTCACACTGTCTAGCTAAGGAACTTGTTAAAAAACTTGGATGGCCACGAAGAGCCAAAACAATATACGTGGATAACAAATCGTGACCGCGTTAGCAAAGAATCCAAGATTCCATAATCAAGCAAACACATGACACTCGCCCACTACATCGAGAATGCATGGCGAAAAAGGAAGTTCAAGTAGAGTACATGAAATCGCATGATCAAGTTGTTGATATTTTACTAAACCACTCAAGTTCGAAGATTTTGCAAAGTTCGAATTATGCTTGGAATGACAAATCAAGTTTAAGGGAGTGTTGAAATATAAACTTGATTTAATCAAAATTTAGACTTAGTGCTTGGTGTGATAAGTGTAATCTAGAAAAGAATGTTCTAGCCCACAAACTACAAGTCATGTGATATGTGTAGAATGCTCTAGGCGATATTTGCTAGCCAAAAAATACAAGCCAGTTAGCATAGTAACCGACCTATATAATCTATATATGTATGTGATATTTTGATGTAAGAATCGAGAGGAAAAAGAAGTTGAGTTACAAGTTAAAAATATTTGTTTTCTTTTCTCTCTCCAAAACTTACATCCACAATTTTCACACACATTCACACATTTAAATATATCCTCCTCCATTAAAGATTAATTCTCCTACCACACTTCCTTTCTATTTTCCAACAATAATAACAACACCAGATTTCCGTATATAGTAAGTTAAGCTTTTCCCTATTTTTGTTATTCCATTTATGGAAATAGATTTTTAATAACTCATATATATATATATATATATATATATTTACCGTTGAATATATGCAATTAATCTGAAATATTTTCAACTTTTTTATCATAAATAATTTATAATTGTATACTCTCTCTCTATATATATATATATATTATGATCAATATATTCTATATAACGTTTCATATTTATTGTTTCATAGATGCATTATATTTTATATAATTAAGAATTTTAGTATATATGTATTATATTTTATAAAATTATATGTTCGTAAATCTATATTTATTTTTATTAAATATGATATTGTATATATGGATATATATGTATGTATACATGTATATTAACATCACATAAATAAAGTTTCATTTTGAAACCATCGTCCAAATCAATTTTAATTGATTGTTGATTTTAAACTATTACTTTAAATATAAAATAGATAGAATAGATGGACCATTAATTTATGCTAATTGCATATGTTACGCTAATTGCTCAAAACTGTATTCTTTAAAATTCATATTTGAAAAATATGCTACACTAAAATTTATCATTATATATCTGAACTGATGGAAAAATGGGTACCTTCCGTAAACGTCGAGATACCATATCACAATAATCGATTATATATAGCATTACGTATTCCTATTCCTATCACCGCAATATCCTTGATCCTATGTGGAATTTTAAGAATTTATTTATTCTGATTTTTCTAAATTCTCTATTTTATGTCCTTTTAATTCTAAATTTTATTCCTAATAACTATCGATCAATTAATCTAGACGTTACAATAGCATAATTCATGGCAATAAATTAATTACAATATAATTTCATTGATATTTTTTACTATTTTGTGCCTATAAATTTTAGGCTTTGGCATCCACTAACACTCATACAACTTCAATGTATCCCTACCACCATGAGTTCCCAAATCACTCTCGTGCCTCTGCTGCTTCATCCGTCTTCATTCGCCTTACTTGACCAAATAAAGCACGATTTTGATCTTTATTTGAAATCTATTGATACAACATGTGTCACGACCGAGCTTTGCAAGGACTCTTAAGAATCCATGATTCTCTTGTCATCTTCAATAATTTGCATTAAATTTGGGTAAAAACTTTCTTTACTATCCAAAAACTTCTATTATCCAAAGTAAAAGATCTAGAAAAACGTCTTTACAACTAGTGAAATCCGTTCCAAGAAAATGTTTCAGTTTAATGTGCATTTTTTTTCTCATGCCATAAACAACACGTGAACAAAGAAAATAGATTAGACAGAAGAACTGAAGAGGGCTACCAAGTTTTCCTTCAAATTACATCAATGTTCATTACGCGGAAGAAATAATTAACAATATGGGAATCAAGTCAGAAGCAACCAATATACATAGACGATGAAGTTGGATGAATAGCTAGGCCACAACAGGACAACCTTGTACGACAATGCCCGCCGCGGAGGGGCAGGAGGCGTAGGGGCAGCCATCCAAATTATTCCCCCACCACTCAATCCCAATATCCTCCAGCCCCAAACACATGTAGAGCAGCACCCCCATGAACGCCAGCCCCGCGTCCAACGCCCCCGACAGCACATAATTATACCGCTGCCACACCTCCGGCCAGTACCTGAACACCACGAACCCCGACAGGAACCCTAGTATGATCCATGACGTGTAGTTCACGGCCGTCGCCGGCGGCATCTGCCCGCACGCCCCAATCAAGATGGGCATGTTTATCAACCTGATCCATTCCTGGTTTGGAAACGCCTTGGTCCCGGCCCACACCAACACCGGCGCTACAGCTCCGCCGAGGAAGAACCAATTCACCGCCCCGTACAGCCCCTGATCGCCGAACATCTTCCTCGGCCCGATCAGGCCCCACACGACTGACGCATCGTAGAACACGTGGTCGCCCGGGCACGTCCACACGCTGTCAGAGGATTGGTCGCAGATTCCTGGGATCGTCTCCATTAGCCACCACGCCGTGGTGAGGTAGACGAGGGCGGCGATGAGCGTCCCCACAACCTGAGCCATGAACATCGTTCTCGGAGGAATCTTCATGTAGTGCCCGAGCTTGAAGTCTTGGAGGAAGGTGATGGCCTGCGTCATGCTGATGTAGCCGTATACCTTGAAGCACATGTTGGCCACCGGATACCCCGGGTAGATGTACCCGATGATGTACTCCGTGATGATGTTCAACCCCGGCGTCTGTAATTTTATAGTCAGTTACCTTAAGACGAGTACTCTTTTTCCTACAGTGTTTTTTTTCACTTGAGAGGTTTTAACAAGGCACGAGTACTCCTATTAATGAAATTAAAGAGTTATCCAGATCACCTGGTTAGTAATGGCGGTGATGATGCCGATGGGTAGAGTGAAGAAGATGGCGATGACGCAGGCGAGGACGACGCCCCACCACGGAAGCTGGAGCTGCTCGTTGTAGTACTCGCATGCAAAGATGGTAAGCGTGACGTTTCCGACGAGAATGCACCAGAACCACCACTCCGGTACTTGTCTGTACTTGCTCATCAGCTTCGTGTGTATGTCCTTTTCCTTCTCGTTAAAGCTCGATTTGCTCTGCTCCCATATTTCCACACGATCCTCAATCAATCTCCTAATATTCAGAGGGGTCTACTATTTAGAATAGGTATATATATATATGATGAGTATTTTTATGTTTAATAATAGGATTACAAGCAAGTTAGCTCATCAAATTTTAGAAATTATCTAAATTTCAAATCCATCTTAGTAATAATTGATTAGTCTATATTATTTTATGGTTAAATAGTCAAATATATGCCAAACTATCAGAATTTTTGTCCTAAACTCTTGACTTTGACAAATTAATACCTAAAATATGGTAAACTATTCAAATCTATCCCCGATTAAATAGTCAGGTACTTGAAAGTGTAGTGAGATAGTCGCGAATTTGATATTGATTAAAAAATCGCAAAAAAAACTATTGAAGAAGAACATTCTCAATGATCCAACTTAGTTTTAAAGTACCAAAAAAAATTGGGGATAAGTTTGCATATATAGTTTTCCATAGTTGATATTAACTAGTTAAAGTCCATAGTTCGATATAAATTTTTTAAAAAATGTGATAATTTGTGATAAATTTGGTTATTTAATTAGCATTTTGATCTATTTAGGTCATTACCTTCCGTGGAAGAGAATGATGTGGACGATGGTGGCGCTGAGGGCGGCGAAGCCAACGCCGTAGGTCATGACAAAGAAGGTGCTAAGGTGGAGCTGGCCTTGGCGCTGGTAGGCGGCGCTGTCGAAGTGGAAGGTGGAGTCAATGATGGAGGAGATGTTGTAGATCTGGCCGAGTCGGTGAAAGATCCTCGGAGAAGATGGGGAAAACCTTGGCGTCGTAGATGTTGCACCAATAGCTGATGGGGTGACGACATACATGATGATGACGAATCCGACGGCGACGTTGGCGGTGGCGAACCAGGGGCTGGCAAGGGGGCTGCCGAGGTAGGAGGAGATGCTGGACCAATCGAGGCCCACGGCTGCGATGCCGAGGCCTTGGAGGCCGGAGCCCAGCTGCTGGGCCAGGACATTTTGGGGGAAGAACCAGCAGATCCAAGAGATGGAGGTGAGCATTTGGAAGAGATAGCCTGGGAAAATGTAGTAGGCGAAGCTGCAGATGAAGGCGATCACGAAGAACTGGGTGCGGCTCACGCTGCCTTTCTGACGCTCGTCTTTCTCGTGCAGTGCCCTGTTGTACATATGCATCAACTTAGGAAGAAAGTTCAATATCACAGTTATTCACACAATAGAAATTTAAGTGATAACTTGCACTCTTAGAATTCATGTTCGTGGAAATTTGACATGAATAATAATTTATTTTGAACTGTAAGGACACGTGTTTTCAGATGATAGAATTAAATGAGTCTACTGATAAGTACGTATACACATTATAAATTTAGGATAAGATATAATATTGGTCTAGGGCTTGAAAGATACATGTTGTGTGGTAACTAGGATCCTGAAAGGAAAATATCGTCAATTAGGGGTTTGAATTAAGGTAAAAGAAACAAATTAAATACTTTCTAACATAAAAAAAATCTTGTACATTCGTTCGCACCGTGTAAACAGACAAAAATATCATTTGTTATTAAAAAAATATCATTTACATTAAAGAAAAATTTAAAATCTAACCAATAAAAATTTAACTGAATTTTATTTATTATATTTATCTATAGTAAAAAATTATACACGGAAATAAAATGTTCACTAATTAGGCAACAAAAGTTAATATAGGATATTTCTATAGAATATTATATCCATACATAATATATATATTCTTATAATTCGAACCGGTTCGGTTCAATTAAATTTTATCCATTCCAGTTATTATTCATTTCAGATAACTACATCCATAGGGTTGAGTTCTCGTAGTCTTTTAACAAATTTTGTAATTATGTTGCCATAAATACTTATTTATTGATTTAGGAATTACCTATTATACTCTTTAGACAAAAATTGAATGGATTAGAAAGATTTGAATTTCAAATTTAATATCTTTTCCTAAAATAAAAAAGATTTTATTCCCATACATATATTTTATGAGCCTGAGATATGGAGGCTTCCAAGGAGAGAATTTACCCATTTTAGAACAAGCATTACTCATTTCTATATTCATGTTCTACATATGTGTGTGCAAGAGGACACGTCACATATTAGATAAGAATCCCTGCCCAACTATCATAATGTATATTTGTATGGTGTACAAAATGCGCATTGAAATTTTTGTTACCCAACTTGCGTCTAGCTATCTATTTCGGTCGTACATAATAATGACATCAAATAATACCAAAAAAACAAATAAGCATCAAAGCAAGACGTTTTGGCAAGCAACGAAAATAATTATACCTACAATTGTCATTCAATATTATTTGCTTCTAAGAAAAGAGAATAAACAAACCCAAACTATTTATACAGCTTAATTCATTTGAAGACTTAGCTATTCGAACTTCTCTTGATATCAACTGTTAATCTTTCGAATCTAATTCTCCAATTTTTTTCGTAAAAGACGAGCTGTATCTATTTTTCACTTTAAATTTCCCTACTCTACGTCATTCATGTCAGCTTCAAAACATCCTACCAAAAACGATAATAAAAATAAAAACTAATTTTTGAGACACTCCTAATAACAACAATAAAAATAACAGTGGGAACTTGCCTGAACAGGGAGACTTGGACCAAGTTCGCCGGCCACCACATAGCCGCGGGCTCCACCAGATACTTTCTGTATATCCCAGCCCATCCAAATCCCAGCACCTAACATTCAAACCCAAAACCTAATCATCATAATCTTCAATCAACACCCACACACACTCACACCTCCCACTGTGTGAAAACATATATAAATGTGAGAATGAAAATAAATGTGAGAAATAAGAATAAATCTAAATCATTGATTTACTAAATAAGAATAAATCTAAATCATTGATTTTAGTAAATCAATGGACATGATTTATTTTCATTGTGCTACAAATAATAACTATATGTGCTATAAATTTTTAATTGTGTTTTCGATCAAGGTTATATAAATAATTTAATCTTATAAGAATAAGTTTTTTTTGCCTTAATTTAAGTTAACAAACAGTTTATCCTTATTTTTAGAGATTTCTTGTAATCTATCTTTTAATTTATTATCTGACAATCTTATTTTAATTTCAATACCTAATATATGCAAATTTATTTGTGATGCAAGCTAGCAAATCAATGAAAAATTCAGGTAAAAAATCTATATATTGATTCATACACGTGGTTCAAACTATAGCATTGGTGTAAAATTTTCGTAACATTTTTTTTACTTTATTAGTTGCACATACCATTAAAATTTTAAAAATAATTGTCGAGTTAATTTTATATGTTGTTCGTTACATATGTAATTGTGCTACAATTAAACAAAGAGTGTCACATATATGTTATCTATATGCTACAAAATTATGTTAAAAGTACTATACAAGAAGTCACTATAATAATATAGATTTAAAAAATATCTTATTAATCGATATATAATTGTGTTAAGTATGCAAATAAAAAGTGCTACTAGAATAAATTATGCAACTCTACAGAAACAATTTATATGCAAAACAACCTAGTATTTTTGTGCTATATTATTAATATATATGTGCTAACAACATATGTACAGAATAAAGAATCAAATTAACTGGCAATAATTTACGAAATTTTAGTATATGTGCAAAATGAATAAACTAAATATGCTATGAAAATATTCCACCAATAACTGAAAAACAAGTATGAATCAATAATTTTTTTAACATGCATTTTCCATGGCTTTTGTAACTTTGATCACAAATAAATTTATAGATATTAAGTATAGAAATTGAAATAATCTATATAAAATAATTTATTAAATGATGGATAACAAGAAATCCCTTAAAAATAGGTTAAAACAGTGTGTTACCTATATTTAAGGGAATTTTTTTTTTAATAATAGTAAATTACTCTACCTTGAAAAATATCATGTGAAAAATTTATAGAACATATAGTTACAATTTGTAGTACAACGCAAATAAATCTTGTTTATTGATTTACTAAAATTAATAGTTTAGATTTATTCTTAATTCTTACAAAAAAATCATTTCTACCTGATCCATCCTATATATATATATATATATATCAACAAATTAAAAGAAAATATATCATAAAAAATTGAGTAATTATCAGAGCGGCTATTTTTCTCTTTTTAACCAACTTTTATTTTTACGCTTATTAGTTCACTCTATATACCTGCGTGGTGATGACAACGATGAGCGAAACGGAGAAGCTGATGTGCTTCTGGTAGAAGACCTTCACGGCTGTGACGATGTGAATAGCATAAACAGTTCCGGCGCCGGAGTTGGCAAATATGGTGATGAGCACATGCTCCTTGACGTTAAACGGCCCCGGGTTGAGCGAGAACTCCCAGCGGGTCCCCTGGAAGAAGACGCGGTCGGTGATCCTGGCGGCCATGAGCTGACCGAGCGGCACCACTGCGATCTGGGCGGAGATGGCGGTGATAGAGAGGGCTCCGTTCGGTACCAGAAGAACTGGTTGAGGAAGGAGAGGAGGACGCAGGAGAGCGTGCCGAGAAACCACATTCTGAAGGTGAGGACAGGAAGGCTGGGGTCGTCGTAGGTCGACACCGTGAGGGCCACCTGCTTAATCGGAGAGTTCTCGTCCATGTTGACTTCATCGTCCCTGCTGCTCGATGCGTCTCCGTGTGTGGACGTCGGCACTGATAAGATAAGAAAGAAACTAGAAATGAAATTCAGATTCTTTTGGGGATTACGGAATCTTGGTGGGAGATGGAACTTACAGAGGGATGTGATTTGATCGGAGGAATCTGCTTCCATTTTGTTACCTAGAAAGAGAAAAGTGTGGATGTGAATCTTGGGTGAATATCGAAGGAATCATGGAGTAGCTGGCTGCTATTTTATTTACCCATAAATAATTTTTTTTCAAAGTTGATGGGGTCGATGTTGAAGGTTTGGTGTGGTTTGGGGGTAGATATCATTTGTTAATATGTATTGATTATTGCATCTGCTGCATACCTTAATTATTACTACTGTGTTTTATTCTTAACTAATGTACATCTTATTATTGTTGTACCCTGCTCCATTAGAGATGATAATTCGTGCGTGTCGGAATTAGTTATCGGATTGATGCGATAGTGATGTGACGTGGCGTGATAAATTAAAGCGAACAGCATTTCATTAAGGATCATCCTGCGAATCTGAACACGACACGAAATATACTGACACGGACACGACACGAACACGAATATGACACGATTTTTTTCGTGTTGACACGACACAACACGACACGAAACGATAAATTAAAATTAAAAAATAAATAAAAATATATAAAATTAAATTAATATCAAATATTTATAAATACTATCGAATTATCACGAAAATGACACGATCCAAACACGAACATAATGCAACACGAAAATTATCGTGTTACATGAACACGACACGGATCCGACATGAACACGACACGATGTTATAGTGTCCTTATCGTGTCGACACGATAAGGACACGAACACGATAAGGCGAACACTAACCCTTAATTTTGTGCGTGTTCGTATCGTGTCGAAAATTGCCGACCCTACTCCATATAAATCTGAACACCTTATAATTATTAATTTACTCTAATATTGTTCAAATTTAATTGGACTAACTTATAAATAAATCCTTCAAAAATCTTGATGTATTTTTTTTCCATTTTTTGCACGATTTTGGGTGACCTAATAAACCAAATAAGGAATTGCAACTATAAATACTTTCTGATTACAATTAGAGAATGTGTCCACTACAATATCAAAATATAAACGGCTTAGTTGCAAAAAAAAACAAAAAAAAACATAAACTAATACAAACATCAAGTAGGTAACGAGCTACTTTGATCAAGATTACAAGTGACGTAAAATTTAATTTTGTGAAATTGAATGACATAAAATCGATTTAATTTTCGAGTTGATGATCCTAGTGTATTAGCATTCTTAACTCGATTTTGAAGAGTGAGAAATAGTGAATCGAAATTTGAGTGTCACCCAAACTTGAAGTTTTGTGATTAAATGGATAAGCACGAATTAATTAAAACATATCCCACATTAATTAATGAGCAATTATTAATCATGTATATAAGTGAGGTCTTCACACTTAGTATAATTATGTACATAAGTGATAGGCTAAAAATCCACATGCACGCCCGCACGTTTGCGTCTGCCCGACTGCGCTTACATGATTTTGGATCGATCGATTTATCGAGCCCAAAGGTGGATTGATGCGAGGCCCAAATCGTGTAGCCTAATCCATTGGACATGTTGTGTACATGGGAGGTGTCGAGATACATCCAACGAATATGGACATCGGTGTTGTCTAGGGTCATCCGTAACTCCCTGCACAATGAATAGGGAGATATAGCTGTAACACCGATATTACTATGGATGTTGATTCCAACGAGGCTTCCATGAGAGGCGTTGTCTATAAATATGACATATTCCCATGCATTAGTCACCTACTGCAAAATATACTACACAAGCTCATTCTGCATTCATAGTATCGAAGCTCTATCCTTATCATCACCAAGTTCGCCTAAACTCGTTTGTCTGGGGTCCTGCCACCTTTGAGACGTTGTCGTTTTATCTTTGAGGATGATATGTCGGAACTAAGAACACTATTGGGGCATATCTCGTCTTGCGTGAAGAGGCATGCTTGACTTTGCATTAATTTATACGGTTTTATTTCATTTTTCGTAATCTCAATTCAATTTTAATTTGACCTTTTTTATGATTAATAGTATTTTTTGAGTTCCAATATTGTTAATATTTAATTAGTTGAGTTTGTTCAGAGAATTGGTTGCTGTTTTGTAGGAGAATATTATCGGTGGTTTTAAACAATTTGACTTTGAATAATAAATTTTTCCTAATCTCCAAATCTACCCTTCAAATTGGTTTTATTTACAAACTATATTTTAGTAATATAAAATATAATAGTAGTAGATGACGTGGCGCATGTACTTTTCACTCAACTAGAGTTGTCAATTTGTGTCCTCGCAGTGATATAATACGAATATGATACCATAAAGAAAAAATATAAATATTAATTTTTAACCTAAAACATTGACTTTTTTTCATAAATATCCAAAACTTTTAACAATTATGGATAACATCTATTAAATCGATTTTGTTTTAAAATTCAATATGAGTCCACATTTTCGAGACCGAGGAATATAATTGATTTTTTTGTTTGTTTTACTGTTCGATTTTACCTTATATTTTTGGTTAATTAGTTTATTCATCTTTCATTTATCTTGCATGATCATATGGTTCTTTTTTCAGTTTTCCATTGTGATCTTAATTTCGTAAAGAAATAAATCTTGTAAGAACACCAAAGATTTCGTGGTTCGATCGTGAATAAGATCTACGTCACAGGCAAGAGAGAGAGGATGTGTATTGAGGTGTAAAGCGATTACAGGAGAGTGAATGAAATATTTAGTCTAATCTAGCCTCTATTTATACACAATGTATTGACCTAGATCTTGAATCCAAGTCTTCTCTAACTAGGATTCGAGATCCTATCCCTCTTGAATTAGGATTCTTTTAGATATGGTGAGCTTTCTGCGTTCCACTTGACTTTAGGAGTCTTCATGGGCGAACTTGTCGGCCGAGCTTGATGTCGGGGTTACTTGTATTGGGCACGATGCTTGGGCACAGTAGTTGGGCGTATCTATCACAACCCCCGACAAGACGCAAACGAGGCATCTTTGGATTGGGGTTGTTTGTGACAGCGGGGTTTGGACGATCTTTGACATTCTTTTCATTGTCGACTTTGTGTGTGTCAATGCTTCGACGTCATATATGGTATCTTTGTGCTCATGGCGTCTGCCGAGGTCTTGTTTGTTGTTTGTATCTCGGCGAGGTTTCACGGCTTCTCGCAATGAGGCGTTATCCGAGGTCTTACAGAATGGCTTCACTGACGGCGTTAAGCAAGTCTTATTGACTTCACTTGGCGGGCGTTAAGCGGAGGTCTGTTGACTTCATGGCGGGCGTTAAGTTGATGTCTGGGGGGGCTTGACTGTCGGCGTTAAGCGAAGTCTTGATCGATCTCACCGTCGAGGCGTTATGCGGGGTCTTCGAATGACTTTACGGACGAGGCGTTATGCGAGGTCTTGGTCAACCGCTGACAGTCGTTAAGCCGGAGCCGAAGGCGGGATTTTCTGCCGTTCTTGAGTCTTGGACACGGGATCGCATTTAATGCGCATTAAATTAGCGCGGTTGGATTCGATAAAGTGCATATTAGGGAATGTCTTCCTTGATCGCAATATCTCTTATCACTTTGCCTACATTTCTCGATTTTCAAAACTCCTCGCCTTCTGCGAAAGCGGTTATTCTGCGCCATTGCGACTTGAAGCTTCTTTCTTCATCGATAAACAAAAGTAAGTAATGGCTACTTCTTCTTATAACGAGTCGCTGGCGTCAAATCGTGTCTTCCCGTCGATTCGTTAGTGTCTCTTTGTTTTACCCGTATTCATATGCCTCTCGAGTGTAGTCTGCGATTCCCTCGGTGGGGATTGCGGTAAAGTGTCTTCTTTTCTTCAATCTTAGGTATTTCGATATTAGGGATATCTGTTTTCAATATAGTATTCCTTCTAATATTGAGTTCGTTGCCCCGTCAGGAGGACAGGGCTGTGTGCCGCCGGATGGTTTTATTGCCGATGTATGAGGACGGCCTCAAGGCTGGTCTTCGTCTTCCTTACCCTTATGTATACGTTGAGTTCAAGAGATGTTTGGCATATCTCTGCCCTCTCGCCGAACTCATTCCGGCATATGAGCGCCTAGGTGTCTATGCTATAGGCATAATTTTCCTTTGACCTTGGGGCTTGTCCTTCGCTTTTTAATGGCGAAGGGCGGCTCGGGGTGGTATTATCTATCACCCGTAGGAAATTCAAAGCAAAGATCAAATCGAAGATCTCCAAGCTGGCGAAGAAGTTCTTCTTACAGCCGGTTTCGAGACATATGGAGTTTCCATGGCGATCGATAAGATCGCCGATGTGTTGTCGACAAGGGCGGTGACTGGAGGCTGGACAAAATTGACCTTGTTGACGAGGTCTTCTCGAGGCCGAGCTTGCGGCGGGGCTTAGCCTTATGATCCTACCTCCGGGGTGGAGTCGGTGAAGGTGAGGCCCTTCTTCTTTTTCTCTTTATTCCATGATTATACGTGTTGATGCTAACCTATGTATTTCACGGTAGTGAACCTTCTAAAGGAAAAAAAGAAGAAAGGAAGAACCGATCTACGTGGCCGAGCCGATCTCTGACGAGCCAGCCGTCTCGACCTTGAAGGATGTCGAGGACATGCCGAAATGAGTGTGGAGCCTTGAGATCCCTTCACGCAGACCACTCAAGCGCTTGAGGCGGAAGCATGTAATCCACAGTCCTCGGTTCTTGCCGGTGAGTCTGAATCATTGGTTCAGTCGGCGCCTCGTCTCTTTCGAGGTTTTGTACTTGTCCTTATACTTTGTGTAGTAGTATAAAATTGTGTTCTTCTAACGATGTATATATTGTATAGGGGTCGGGGCGTGGTGGCGAGAGGTGTCAAAGTATCCGATCTTATATCGGATTACTTGAAGAAGCGCCGTTCGCAGATTTGTGGGTGGCAGGTATCTCGGGAGGTGGAGGAGAATACCTCCTCGCTCAAGAAATATCCGAGGCCGAGGCTAAGATCAGGGACCTCGTCAAGCGAGCGGCGGATCGCGGCCATTGCAAGGCGGCGGCAAGGCGAGGAGGCGGGCGGTATGGCGGAGGAGGCGGCGAGGGCAGATGGCGAGGCCGAGGTTGCATGATGAAGGCGAGGTGGAACAGTTCGCCGTCGGGAGGCGGACATGGCGAGCTTCGAGGAGAAACGTTCGTGCCTTTGCGGAGGCATTCATGTCGTGACTTCTCGGGATGGTTTCGGACGGTGAGGTGCTTAATAAGCGCCGTCTCGGATCTGATCGAAGAGGTCGCCGAGGACTACCTGAAACTGGACAAAGCCAAGTATGGGTGCGGAGGAGGCGAGGATGATGTCTGAGGCGGCCTATTTTGATGTGCTTGTCCATGGCACAGAAGGAGCTTCCGTGCTGCAGAACTTGCCTCCTCCTCGGTTCTTTTGTCCATGGAGTCATTCGCGCTGTCCGTGGATCGGGATCTGACCGACAGACTTTTGTGTCGATCATGCAAAGGGGTCGGGAGGCGGTGATGCTTGAAGGGCATCGAGACTCGGTGGTTCGAAGAGCTCGGTGAGCGAGGCGAAAATAGGCGGAAGAGGTGAGGCTATCCGAGGCTTCGGAGGCGGATGTGGACATGGCGAAGCTTACGGAGGGTCGATTGATCCCCATCTTTTCACTCTTTTTTTTTTTGAATGTAAATGTATATTGATTTTTGCTAAGGGCATGTTAATAAAATCACAAGTTTATGTTAAGAAACTTATCTTTTTATTCGATTGTCTCTGAAATGCTTAATGTTTCTCCTTGGTTGAACCGAATCGAAGACCTATCGCGGGCTCTTGAGTTGAAAGAGATCGAACTCCTCCATATAAAGGACAGCTTGGTCATATGCAGGTGAGTCGATGTCGAGCATAAAGCCGCTCGGGAGAGGCTGTGGCGAGCTCGAGCTGCCTTTGGAATTGGAGGGCGTTGAGGTCGCCGAGAGAAGGAAGGTAATAGGCGAGGAGCACGAGTCGAGGAGGTTATCCACGAAATGGTGGGATAGCGATCCGGAAGTTGAAGCCAAGGTTGTCGGGGTGCCGCCCGTTGTCGCAGTGCCGCGGAATATGGTGGGACCTCGGCAATTCACGGAGGCGATGCGGCTGAATTAAAGGCTCGGGAGCATATCTGGCTGTCATCGCTCGACAACCACGGCTCGGCGAAATTCTTGACGGGATGCGAGAGGCCTCTTCTTCTGCGGGCTTCTCGATCTAGAATAAATGAACCGGATTATGACGATCCGGAGTGGCGCGCTCAAGGCGTGCTATTACCCTCGAGCAGCGTGGATCCTCAGGCGTCGAAACCCAGGCGTCTCAGTGTCCGAGGTCGAGTTCATGAGCGGCATCTTCAAGTGACCGAGGTCGCTGGCGGGCCGTAATGTAGACCAGGGGCGGTAGAGTAGAATTAGTATAGATGAGCTGCTGAATTCCGATTTTTCTAGGATTGGCTCGACTTTTCCGATCCGCTCCGTCATCGTAAAATGTAACACATCTTTTATTTAATAAGAATGATTTCTTTTGACTTTGTATTGAACAAAAGTAATATCGAAGGTAGTTAGTCCTCGTAGAAAATTCCGCTTGAAATAAGCGAAGGAAATCGTTCTGTCTGGTTGGGGTTCTGTTTTTTGCCGAGGTCGTCGGGAGGGTGGTCCCTTCATCTACATAGAGAGAGCTTGAAATAGTGAGGTAATCTGATCTCGTATGTAGGAATGGTTCTGTTTTTGCCGAGGTTATCGGGAGGGTGGTCCCTTCATCTACATAGAAGCGCTTGAAATAAACAAAATCGATCTCGTATGTAGGAATGGTTCTTGTTTTCTTTGAGGTTATCGGGAGGGTGGTCCCTTCGTCTACATAGAAGCGCTTGAAATAAGCGAAGTGTCGATCTCGTATGTAGGAATGGTTCTGTTTTTTGCCGAGGTTATCGGGAGGGTGGTCCCTTCGTCTACATAGAAGCGCTTGAAATAAGCGAAGTGTCGATCTCGTATGTAGGCATCGCGGCGTTTAAATTTACATTCGTATGAAACGAATGTGTCGACCTCCGTCGAGAATTTGTCCTCCGTGAGGGTAAATAATAATGTGAAGATTAATTATGCATTAGTGACGAGTAGAACTTGCAAAAATAATATTTTATTGATAAAGATTACGCGACCACCAAATAAGACTCGAGACTCTAAGCAGGACTTTAAAGACACGACCGAACAAGACCCGACCCTTGACACTTATGCATAATATCTCTTGGATGAATGATGTGCCATCGTTGGGTAATTGCTCACCGGACAATTGAGCGAGCTTATAGGCTCCTTTGTCGAGGACTTAATCGACGGTAAGGTCCTTCCCATGTGGCTTCCGACTTGCACGAGCTGTGCTTTCTTGACTTCATTATTCGGAGTACAAGGTCGCCTACTTGGAATTGTCGGGTTTAACATTTGGTTGTAATACCGAGCTACTTGTTGCTTGTCATCGAGCTTCCTTGATGTGGCGAGGTCTCTTTCTTCTAGAGTAGGTCTAGATCGGCTCGTAGATTTTCCCCATTTGCTGACGGAGAAGTCGATGGTCAGGGGACTCGGCACTCAGGTCTCGAGGATCATTTGCGGTTCCATACACCAAACTATAGGGTGTTTCTCCGTTCGAGGTCAGAGGTGTTGTTGATGCGACCATAAGACGTGGTAAATTTTCCACCCAGAGGCCCTTAGCTCGGTCGAGGCAGTTTTTAGACCGCTACGATGGTCTGTTGGTAACCGGTGCGACCATTTGCTTGAGGATGGGCCACCGAGGTGAACTTTGTTGGATCAGAAGCTCTGACACGATCCTTGAATGTCTTATCCGTGAATTGTGTTCTGTTATCAGAAAGGAGGATATGAGGATTAGAAGCAACACACTATGTTCTTCCGAGACGAAGTTGAGGCGTTCTTGCTTGTGATTTTCGCGAGGCTCGCTTCCACCCACTTAGTAAGTAGTCGATCGCAACAATTAAAATTGGGCTGTCCTGGTGCTTTACAAAGGGGCCACAATGTCGATCCCCATTGCATAAGCGGCGAGGCTGCTGTATGGAGGTGAGGTCGGTCTGCGGTAGCAATGCGTTCCATGGATTTGACACTTGGACACTTTTACGAGGTCCGTTGAGTCTTGGAACATTGTTGTGATAGTATCCCTATCGCATTGACTTTCTTTGACAAGGCTCGGGGTCGATGTGGCTTCCATGCGATCCTTCGTGTATTTCTCGTAGAAACGTAATTAGCTCGGTTGGG
Organism: Salvia rosmarinus; assembly: GCA_036937905.1. Taxonomy (NCBI): domain Eukaryota; kingdom Viridiplantae; phylum Streptophyta; class Magnoliopsida; order Lamiales; family Lamiaceae; genus Salvia; species Salvia rosmarinus. The sequence continues at coordinate 16,979,249 of CM072814.1, forward strand.
ACCCAAGCACTTAAGAGAATTTGGAGATATGACTTTACGTATAGGACCCGCCTTTCATTGTATATCGCAGATTTGTTCGGGATCCTCCTAGCTTTCGACTTTTCATGGGGCACTCGCCTTCTCCAGTACTCTCGAATGAGTCATCCATTGGGTTCTTCATCAGAGACTAAGTTGACCTCGGCTCCGTTATCGGCATCGTCTATGCTTCTGCTTCGGACTTCCTCTACTGGCGGGCTCGTTGATGACGAGGCCAATTTACTTAAGATGTCAGCTCGGCTATTTTGCTCCCTTGGGATGCGAACTATCTGGAAGTGTGAGAAAGTCCGTTGCAGGCTTTTTGCTTTTCAAGATACTTCTTCATTACAGCCATTTTTGCCTCGTATTTTCCCAACACTTGGCTCACGACGACTTGAGTCATTTGTGAACTTGCACGGCTCGTATCTCGAGACTTTGAGCGAGGAAGTCCTGCGATCGGTGCTTCATACTCCACCGTTGTTCGTATTTTTGAATGTGAACCGAAGTGGTAAGCGATCTCTTGATCGTCAGGGCCAGGAGTAAGATACGCTCCTTTGCTGTTTTCCTGAAGCCCGCTATCAGCGTAGGTTGCCGGCTCCCTCGGTGTTTCAACCATAGGTTCGGCCTGCATCGTCCGGACTCGGTGGGCTCGGTTTTCGGCGAAGTTAGCCTCGGCAAGAAATCCGCTGAGGCTTGACCTTTGATGGCTGGCGGGGCGAAGGATATCGTGCTCGCCCGGTTCGATTGCCCGTTCGCGATTCTCACGATGCTTGGGCCGTCAATACTTGTCGAAGTGGGTAGTCGGTGAGGACTTGTCGATGTGCATGGAAGTATGGACGTAGTCTCCTCGCGGCATTACCAGCGCTAAAGCAAGCTTCTCGGTGATACCTCGTTTAAGCCTTTTAGTGCTCGGTGATAAAATATAGGGAGTTGGCGATCCTTCTTCCCGTGCAAGCTGCACTTATGGATTCATCCGGATGGCGTGAGGTAGAGGAAAAGGACCTCTCCCTCTTAGCTCTTGAGGTCTTCAAAGGCGGACATGTACTTCGTCCATGAGAATTTGGGGCCTTTTGAGTATTTTGAAGAAGTAGCTGCTTATCATGACTTTTGAAGAAAGCGGTTTAGTCTTATGACTATCGACACAATAAACTTATGCGTCATGGATGGTCTTGCATCTTCATTTCAAAATGGTTTGGACCTTGGGCGGGTTTGCTTTTAGCCCTTCTTGTGAAACCCACACCCTAAGAACTTTCCGGACCGGATCGCAAGCGTGCACAGGGATTCGGTTTTAGGTTGATTTTCGAAGAAGGCCGAGGACGATCAGGAGGTCGGAAACACATCTGACTTCTTCCTTGCTTTTGACTGACGATGTCGTCTACGTATCCTCCACATTCGACCTATGTGGGGTTGAAATATTTTGTCCACCATCCTTTGATAGGTGGCCCCTGCATTTTAAGGCGAATGGCATCTTTTATCTGCAAAGACTCGAAGTCGGTAATGAAGGCTGTCTTGGCGCGTCTTCATCATCCATCGGGACTTGGTGATACCTCTGTATAAGTCCAGCGAAGACTTCGTGATCCGACCAGTAGCGTCGACCTGCTTGTCGATGTTGGGAAGGGGATAGCAATCGCTTTGGGCGATGCTTGTTGAGGTCGGTGTAGTCGATACACATTCGCCGTCCCTCCTCCTTTCTTCACCATCACGGGTTGGCTATCCGGTCGGATATTTGACCTCGAGCAGTATCTTGGGCTTTAATAGTGGTTTACCTCGTCATGAATTACTTGGTTCCGTTAAACTGCAAGATTCTTTTCTACATCGAGCGGCTTTATGTTCGGGTCGATGTTGAGCCGATGGTGATGATGCTTGGCGAGACTCCGGTCATGTCGAGGAGACCAAGCAAACACGTCCCGAATTCCCTTAGGGTTGGATGATCGATCCTCACCCGGTGCCGTGGTGAAACCAACACGGACGACCTTGATGGCTCGTCTTTTGTACAATCGACCTCTTCCACGACCGCCGAGGGGGTGGCGATGTCTTCGACTCCAACTCCCCGGGTTTCCTTAATTGCTATGCACATGGGTCTTTGGACCGAGGTCCGGCACCTCGTAAGAGACTTCATACATTCCTTGGCTTCTTACGATCACCTCGGATCACGATTTTGTTCCCTCGTGGTGGGTATCTTTATTGTCGGGTGGTACGTTGAGCATACCGCCTTACGGCTGTTCAGCCAATCTCGCCTAGTATGATGTTATCTACGGTGGGCCTTCACTTCTGAACTGCACCACTTGGTCGAGGTCGTTGGTCTTTCCCAGCGTGACGGGTAGCTCGATTATTCTCCGGGCGTGTCTCTTCGGGCGAAGCTTGGTGGCGTGATGCTGTGCGAGGTGTTCTACTCTAGCTTGTCAAGCATTCCTTGAAAAGGATGCTCACCGCCTTGTTGTCGATGTAAGCGTTTTACCAACTTATTTGCGACTACTACGGATGTAGCGCGATCTGGTGGGAATCTGTCGCACAGTACGAGATCGATCCTCGGAGAAGGTGATCGCCTCGTCCTTTCTGAACCTCTTGTTGGTAGGTTCACGGTTTTAGGACTTGGGCGTCGGCCTTGAGGGAGGACCGTGACTCCACGAGAGCCCGTAATGGTGGAGATACCCGTCATATTGGGGTTCGTCGTCTCCTTCCTCGTCGGTGTTGTGCTTCGTTTTATTGTAGGCGCAATTTCCTTTCTCTCTGCTTTTCTTCTTTTGACTTTGGTCGACTTGGCGACTCTGTCCTCAGTATTTCTTGAGGATCCGTCTGAACTAGCATCTATTTCACCCATGAGCTCTTTGCACTCTTGATGTCGTGCAGTAATCCTCGTGGAATGGCGTGTTGTCCATAGGTGGGCACCTCTTCCTCGCATCATCGGTCGAGGCTTCTCGAATAGGTTCATATGGAGTCGTAGATTACGCCCTCGGCTTTGTCAACGGGGTGTATTGAGGTCGCTCAGAGGCGTCACGCCTTGGACCGAGCACTGGACCTTGTCAGGCGATGTAATCTTTCTAGGCGCCGCCGACCTTCGTTCGATCTTCCTTCCTTCGTCTCTTCTTCCTTTTCAGGGGTCTGGCTTATGCCCGGCGCTTTCTTTTGTCCGCCTCGTCCGCTTTGGCGAACCGGTTGGCTATCGCGCCACTGCTGCAGCTCATGATCGGGGTTCGTGCCAGCGATCTCGGTATAAGGCCCGGCAAGATGCCGTTTTGGAAGGCCGAGATGACTAACAGTCGTTCACGTCTTGACCTTCAAACACTCCTTGTTAAACCTCGTCATGAAGTCACCGATGGGCTCGTTACGGCTTTGCCTTATGGTGAGGAGGTGTGCCGGCGATGTTTTGACTCGTCTTTGGAAGAACCCGATGGAAGGCTGCCATCGGTCGCGATAGGAGGCGATGCTTCCATGGGTGAGCCGCCGAACCACTGCGGGCGTTGTCGACGAGTAACTTCGGGAAGAGTTTACATATGGTGAGTGAGACATTGGTTGATCATGTTGTATTGGGCTGCGAGAGGAAGTTTCGTGGATCCCTCACCCGTCATAGGGCGATGCTTGGTACCGGTATTTATCAGGGAGGCGTGTTGAGTATCCTATTTGAGAGCAGGGTGACTATCTTCCCGTATCCATCGAAGCCGTCCTCACGGTGATTGGGACGGAGTTCGACGATCGAACTCGTTTAGGTGACTCGGACCGACTTCACGGCCACGATGCCTTTCTGCTGCTTTCGTCCCACGGAGATCGGGCGGAGTTCATTGGATGGTTATTACAGCGATCGGTAGGCTCGCGGCGATCACGGCGTCCTCTCCCGTGTTGCTCGTTCGCTGGCGCCGGTTTGGGCCCCGACCTCGTTGTGATACCTCGTATCTAGATGAGGCTTGGCGTTCCGTTCTTGGGGCGTGGCCGACCACGTCACTTTGGTCTTCGAGAAAGCTCTCCTTATTTTCTCGAAAAATCCAGCGGCGTCGTCAAGGTATACTTGAGTGGATGTTCACGGATTATTGCTACGATTTCCGCCGCTATCGTAACTGCCTCCTGCGAGGCGGGGTGTCGTGCTTCGTCGAGACTTTGGATATGTCCTTGGGGTTTCTTCTTCTCGATTGGGCTCTTCCATTGAGCTCGGCGTTCCCTTTCGCCGTCGGCGTTGTTGTTGGCAACGATCACGGATGCATGGCACGGTGTACCAGTCATGATTATTTCCACGTAGCGGTGGTTGATCGAAAACACAAAATTTCGTTTCCCAGACGACGCCGATGATCGATCTTAATTTCGTAAGGAAAATAAATGCTTAAGAACACCAAAGATTTCGTGGTTCGATCGTGAATAAGATCTCGTCCAGGCGAGAGAGAGAGGATGTGTATTGAGGTGTAAGAAGCGATTACAAGGAGAGTGAATGAAATATTTCGTCTAATCTAGCCTCTATTTATACACAATGTATTGACCTAGATCTTGAATCCGAAGTCTTCTCTAACTGGGATTGAGATCCTATCCTCTTGAATTAGGATTCTTTTAGATATGGGTGAGCTTTGCTGCGTTCCCGACTTTAGGAGTCTTCATGGGCCGAACTTGTCGGGCCGAGCTTGATGTCGAGGTTACTTGTATTGGGCACGATGCTTGGGCACAGTAGTTGGGCGCATCCTATCAATTGTTAATATATTATGTTGATTTATATTAATTATTTAACAATGGATATATTTTTTTATTTATTTGGTTTTAATTTCTTTTTGGTTATTTTTGTGTTTATTTTATTTCATTCGAAAAAATTTGTATACTTCCATTTTTTTTCTTTTATAAAAACTTTGATTAATTTAATTTTTTTTATTAATATGTTTTAACATCTTTGATTTCCTATTTTATCTTTTAACATCTGTGATTAATTTATTTTCTTTGATTAATTTTAGGAAAGAAAATAATTACATTATAAATTAACATGTTTATTAATGATGAGGTCACGAGGGGTGAGCAGCGGTGACATGTGTATGGAGGAGGAGGTGACTTTTCTGAGCTTGCAAGTTTATGTAGCCTAATTGAGTGTAACCAACTTTCTTTCGATACCACTAATAACTAGAATAGCCGATTAGTGAGATAGAAATTTGGCTTGGTTGTGTGTGCAGAGAGTGGTGGAATAGATAGGCTATCTCGTGCATTTACTTAGAAATATTTTGGACAAGAGAGAACATAAGTTGGATGCAAGTGAATCATATTGATGGTTTAATAGATTGAGTCTACATCTCTTGATAAAGTGTTGTTGGTGAGATATGCAAGACAAAACAGAACCATAAATTAAAATAGTAATGCCACCAAGTTTAACATGGTTCGAGGAAAAAGTTCTCCTACATCCATGAACATCTTGAATAGGTTAATTCCTTAATCATAAGAATTCCTTATTTTATACTTCACGTTGGGAAAATTATGTCATACTTAGTTTTTGATTAGATCCCAAAATCTCGTTTAATATTTATCTTGGCGATGTAACATAGTGTTACTTATATGTTGAGGCGAGCTTTTTATATTTACATGTTTGACAAAATAACCATCGGTATGGTGATTCAATACTAAAGGGTTCAAGAGTAGTATTGAAGTCGTCGTGATTGATATAAGATTGATCAATACTACTAAAGGCGAAGACTCGGTGATACTCACTTCGAATACGAAGAAGTCGAAAATGACCAAGTGTCGTTTCGCCAGAAGAAGAAGCGGTGAAGAACAACGTCGCTAAAGTTTCTCTCGAAGACTGAGTCAGCGTGTTGAAAAATCTAAGTCTCTCTCTGAAGAAACATAGATCCGACTCTACTGAAGATCCCCGAAGTCAACCGTACTGAAGAAAATGAAGTCTCTATACTGAAGAAACATGGAGCCAGCTGTACTAAAGAGACCCGAAGTCTACCGTACTGAAGAAACATAGAGTTAACCCTCTTGAAGAAACACATAATATTTTAAAGCATTAACGTTTGACTTTCAATGTGTCGAGTGAATCTCAGAGAATCTGTCATGTCGAATGAAGACACTGCTAAACACTTTGTATGCGATGTTGTGAATCTGAAAACGATGTATTAGGTTGAACATGAAGAATTGAGACAAATAGAATGAATGTGATTGGTGTTCCTCCAGCGCACTATTCATCATCTTTCCTATAAATATCCATGATTCAATCTTTGAAGGCTATCGAAAATGTTGAGCACACAAGTCTACAAGCTTTCAAGTTGAAACCTTAAACTTTCGACCAACATATTTCGAAAGAATGGAATGGATTTGAGAATACATTCCTTAAAGTCTAGGTAATCAACTATAATATTCTATGCTAGATTTGGTTAAAGTTGTTGCTTGTAACAACTTAAAGCACACGTTGGAAAAACAAAATCCTCTTTCAAATCACGTAATTTGAGTTAGAAGTAGAAGTTGACAAGTAAACAATGAAGTGTTAGTTCTTTGAAAGCTAGGTTTGCTTGCACCGTAAGAAAACATAGGTTTTCTTGCACTAATGCGAAGAAAGATATGACAAGTAAGTCGGGTACATATAAAGTGACCATCTATACCTAGGTATTCTTGTATCGATAAGAAAGACCAATCAGTAGTGATTTCTTGATTTATTAGTCAGCGTGCGTGAGGCGATCTCTCAAACCACATAAAGCTCAAGTGTGCTCTTTACTTTCAATAATCGCAATTATATATTATTGAACTTCCATTACTCAACATGCACGCAGACATAATGTATCTTTTGAAAATTCCATCGGTAGCACTTTGCTCTTTGAAGAGGAAAACTAATACTAACTAAGCCATTACTACGCTAAGTTCTTTTCAATCGGTTTCGATACGGTGGCGTAACTACCATATTTTGCCGTAAGTTAGTTTTCGGTCCGGTGATCAACACACTAAAACGATCGGTAGGATTGTTAGCGACATCAATAAGTACAAGACTCCCATAAGCGGGCGATTAACAATATTGATATCGATCTTGGCCAGATATCGGTAACCCAAAATCTACTCACATCGGTGAGAATTGAGCCTTGATTAATAAAAGTTTTATTTCTCTTAAGCGGTGTATTCCACTCTCTCGGACACGATCGACCCTCACAAGACCATCAATTAGTATCAAGTAGGTTGTTCTTGGAACTCGACTCTTCACGATTAAGGGTTCAATGAACAGATCCATAACTTATATATTTTGCATATTGTTGCATATTTTTTCATGATGGTAACTTCTTCGGTGGGTCTCGTTACTCCCCCTTTGTCATGGATAGCGTGAGATCTTGAAGTTCGGACTCGAAAGCTATTTCACTTTCCAACATGGCTGAATATGAGAGGTCATCACGAAGAGTTTAATCATTATTAAAGAAGACTCTAAAAGTTGGCAGCTAGATGAAATATCATGTGTCTTGTACCGCAGAAGGACAGTGGACTTTACCTACGAAGAAAGTAAACAAGACAAGCTCAAGAATGCGGTGAAAATATTATCTCTCGGGCTGTTTCCAATTCTCATATTGGGAGATAATGAAGTGTGAACCAAAAATGATATATCGGATGCACTCGAGAGCCCATGTCTTGGCTCGGATAAGATAAAGAGAGCGGTGACGATAGCTTGTCGAGTTTGATAACGAACAAAAAAATGGAAGAATTTACTGATGATTTGGAGCTTAGATTTGTGACAATCATCAATGAGATCTCGGCCATAAGAAAGAAAAATATACTCAACGAGAGATCAACCTAGAAGTGCTATGGGCACTCCCGACTCTTGTTGGAAAGTCTGTGATGGCTTTTAGAAAAAGTTAGATTCAAAGAGATGTCATTGAAAACTCTTCTCGACATTGAATGATGAGTGCGACATGGATGTCTTGAAGAGTCATCAAAGGTGAAGCATCTGAAGAAGAAGCTCAAGGTAACACATCTAAAGGTGTTGCTCTCAAAGTTGACAAGGCGAGGAAGCAAAGAAACCATCAAGCTAGAAAAAGTCAACAAGCGATCGGCTCCCTCTTGAAGCTCACTATTGATCCAAGAAAGCGAAACAATACATCTTGCTCGGATCATCGTGATACAGAAGCGAAAGCTAAGCGATCGGCAAGCTAGGAAGTTGTACAACTAAAGGCGAACTACGTTAATCGAAGTTCGGTACACTTGAGCGAGTGAAGCTTCACTCGTAAAGATTAACACTTTAAGCGAACATCGAAAGAAGCTTCGAATACATTCAATCGAGTTCGGAGATGTCCAGATCAACATCGGGTTAAGTTATAATCCGAGTTCGGTTGTGAATGGTGCATCCACAAATGACACCAGCGTGTTTGTAAAGTCGACTAAAAAGGTGAAAGCTCGATGACTATAAAAGGACACTAGGCTTCTTGAGAGAGTCGAAGGTACAGTATAAATTACTCGGATGTGTTAATCCTATCGAATGCCGGGTCATTCGGTTGAGACACAATCCTACCGGAAATATGCTCAAACATATCTTTGAAACCTCTTGCTAGGAAATATGCTCCGCATATGTTTGATCTAAAGATGGCCACTACAGGTAAAACTTCTTTTACACTTCCACTAAACACACACACACAATGTCGGTGCAAATGTAAAACTCACCAACTGCCAAACCGACATAGAAGAGGTCAAGGATGGGTCTCAGCCGCTAAGGACAATTTATATCAACTTCGAGGAAGACAACACGTCGAATAATCGAGGCGGTTTTGATTTATAAGGGAATACTAATGTGCGAGGACCCATATATATTGTTGGTTGTATATTGAAAGCGATTTGGTTAAGCTTGTTGATAACTCTTGTAAAGAGTTATTATGTAACTCTTTGATGATAATAACCTTGAGTTTTGTATGTTACGTTAGGTGTGTTTGTGTTGTTTGGTGTGTTTATGTTGTGTTTTCATGTGTGTGCGTGCGATTGAGTTGGGTGCTTCTAAGGGGTTTATGTTCTTTTTAAAGCTTTATTTAATCAATCTATGGCATGTAGCGGGAAGAATGGCGGTGAAGGCGATCTTTGAAGTCCGAGTCAAAGCGAGCTCCGGTCGAGCGTGCGAACAAGGCCGAACTCGTGAGCGACCTTGACTTTGAAATCTGAGGAAGGATAGAATGAACAAGGCTGGAGTAATGCGAGCAAGGTCGAACTCGAAAGGCGAAGTCAAAGCTCAAAGGCAAAGTGGCGAGGATCTGGGAGGCGAAGTCTTGAGGCGAGCTCGGAAGAAGGCGGCCACACTCGAGCTCATAAGCAGGCGAGGAGCTCGAAAGCCGGGCTCGTAATCAAAAGAGTTCGTAATCAAAAGCCGAGCTCGAGGCGATCGGAGTTCGTAATCAAAAGCCGAGCTCAAGACTGCCCGAGTTCGTAATCAAAGCCGAGCTCGGGGCAGTCGAGCTCGTGTAACAGATTCGAAAGAGAAGAAGCGGACAAGGTTGAGTTAAGTGGTGGCCGAGCTCGTGAATTAAGTCGAGCTAGCAACCAAGTCAAAATGGAGGCGAAGTCGGTCGTAAGCGGAGAAGAGCCTATCGATGGATGATCAACGCGGAGTATGAAAGGTTTTAAGCGAAGACTTAGGAGATCTGCAGACCACAACCACGTGGCATCGGCCGCGGCATAAAAAGGGCCGCACGGGTTGTTATCGTCGAGCCATCGAGAAAAGGTGAAAAATCGAGTTTGAAGGGGTTTGGCGGTCTTGCGTCTGTACCTAAAAGAGCAGTTACATTATTAAAGGGGAGAGACAGCAGAAGACAACATTATCTATCAACTACGGGAAAACACACAATCATTGAGAGGAAGAGGAATCGGAGGGCAACAACTTGGAGAAGAAGCCATCGGAAGAGGCGGCGATCGAGGAAGAACACGTGATTCGGTGACGGTTTCACTTTCTTTTCTCGGTCGTTTAGCTTGTTATGGCATTCGTTTATCGGATATTGTTGAACGACTCGCTATGAGCTAAATTTGTAGGACTTGATCTTTTGATGAAACTCATGCTCGGCGTGCGAGCTTATTTCTAGCTTATCTTGTTAAATTGCTATTGTTCTCTTGGAGTTTATTCATCTTGCTTGTGATTGATCACCATGGGTGGGATTTTAGCTTTATAATTTCTGGGAAGTTCTTATAGAGTGGAAAACAAGAGAGTGACGCAAGAACATGATTTGAATATTATGTGTGTGAATAACATAGGAATATGTGTTTACCTTGCGTGGCATAGATGAATGGATTAGTAAAGATATTCTAAGAAATTTATTTGGTATAGGAATATATCGAATGACTTATAGAATATAATCTTAGATTTGGAAAAATACTAAGAATTGGAGAAGTTCATGTCATGGTAATGAGGCGATGATAATGTTGTAGTATATTTGTCTGAGCATGGGTGGGATCGAGAGGTCGAGTCTATTTCAAATCTTATTACCAATTTGTTTTATCATATATTTATCACGAAAGTTCACCTCGCTTCGTAGTAACATTCTCTTAGTTTGATTTCAAATACATTTTATTAAATTGTTATTCCTGTTTATTTCCTTGTGTTGTTCTCCTAAACAAAATTGTTTGTCGGCGTGATTTAAAAGTGCGATCACAATGGATTCGATCTCGGAATATTTACGTATTACTTGTTGACTACGTGCACTTGCGTATATTTAATTGTGTTGCAACAGTACATCAAACAACAAGTTTTTGGCGGCGTTCAGGGATTCAATTATAAATTACGTTGATATCGCAATTTTATGTTTAGTTGTTATTAGTGGTTAACTACGATTATTTTCTTTTGTGTGAAGCGAGACTCTTTGGATTGTGGTATATCACGTGAAACCAAAGCGCATATATTATACCGTTAGATCCGGAGATTGAGCGTATACTTTTAAAGAGGAAGGCGGCGTCAGCGTCCATGAGCCACACGAGAATGGCGCACGAGGAGGTGATGGAGGAACGCCATATTCATTCTGCGATGACCGAGAAAGGGGTATCGTGACTACGCTAATCCAGATTTAATGAGTTGAATCCGGGAATTACCGACCAGTGCAAGCAAACGATTATTTGGCTTGGTCATGTTCAAATGCTCCAAGCGGTGGGGCGGTTCGGTGGGCAAGCCCGGAGGATCCACATCTTCATCTTGGTCTTTCTTGGAGGTCGTGACTTCGTTCGAGTTACACGGTGTCTCGGCGAGCGTTGAGACTTGGTTATTTCCTTTTTCGCTCGAGATCGTGCAAAAGCATGGTGAATGGTCTTCCATCAGATTCTATCACTTAGTGGAGCGAGCTCGGAGAAATTTTTTAATGAAGTATTTCCGCCTACAAAGAATGCGATAACTCCATTGCCAAAACAACCGGACGAGGTGGTATCGTCCACCACCTCCTTTCGAAAATTGAAAAAGAAACAACAAGATACTCGGTTTTGGAGATTTCTAGATGTCTTAAAGCAATTGCACATTAATATTCCGTTGGTCGAGCTTTGGAGCGGATGCGAGTATGTGAAGTTCTTGAAAGACATCCTAACCAAAAGAGCGTCGGGTGAGTTCGAAGCATGGCACGGAGGACTATGTTTAAAAAGCAAAATCCCACCAAGTTAAAAGATCGAGGGCTTTACAATCCCGTACTCTTGGAGGGCAGATGTTGGTGCGTGCTCTATGTGATTTGGGAGCAAGTATAAATTTAATGTCGCTCTCAATATGGAAGCTCGGGATGGGAAGCTAGACCCATAGCGGTGACCTTGCAATTGGCGGACCGATCTATGGCTCGTCGGAAGGAAAAATTGAAGATGTGCTAGTAAAGGTGGATATGTTCATTTTCATGATTTCATTATTTTGGATTATGAGGCGATCACGAGTGCTATTATTTTGTGGCGTCCTTTCCTTGCTGGAAGGACTTTGATTGATGTCAAAGGCGAACTCACAATGAGAGTAAATGATCGAAGGTTACTTTCAATGTATTCAATCTTAAGAAGTATCGCGAGGTGGAAGAATGCTCGGTAATCAAGTTACGGCGGTCATTGGGGATACAATCTTGAGACTCCTCTCGGTCAAGAATAGTGATAAATATATCGATCTCATGGAGTTGGAACAAGATAAGGGGTTTCTAAGCATCCTTCGACGAGCATATGTTACACCACGTGTCGATCGACTCCGGTCGGCTGAGGGCTTCTGATCGTATCGTCGGTTCAAACCTTGATCGACGAACCTCAATGTTAAGTCGAAAACTGCACTAACCATCTGAAATATGCATACTTGGGCGAAGGAAAACTCTTCGGTAATCATTTGGCCGCTCGAGCACGATAAGGAAAAATCCTTCTACGGTATTGCGAAATCTGAGAGCTATTGGATGGTCGATTGCTGATATCGAAGGATCGGCCCTTCTCATGCATGCATAAGATCTTCTGAAGGCGCCATGCACTTCCATTGACAACGGCGTCTTCTTAATCCAACAATGAAAGAAGTGTTGAAGAAAGAAGTTATTAAATAGTGGATCTGGAATCATTTATCGATCTCGAATAGCTCTTGGGTAAGCCGGTGCAATGTGTTCCTAAGAAGGGATTCTGTGATTGCTAATGATAGACAAGATTGATTCCGACTCGGGTGATAAGCTGGATGGCGTGTTTGTGTATATAGAAAAGCTGAACAAAGCGAGCGAAAGATCATTTTCCTGCCATTCATAGATCGGATGCTTGACAAACTTGCGGTAAGGAGTTCATTTCTTAGATGGTTATTAGTTATCATCAAATTGCTATTGCGCTGACGATCGACACAAAACCACCTTCACTGTCCCTATGCCTTCGCTTTTAGAAGAATGCCTTTTGGACTGTAATGCGACAGCGTTCAGTGCATGATGCCATATTTTGGATATGGTGGAGAAATCGGTGAAATCTTCATGGATGATTTCTCCGTTATTTGGAGATACTTTGGGATATGCAGTAATTTGGGAAGGTCTGGGCGTTGTGAGCGACGCCTTGGTTTTGAATTGGAAAAATGCCTTCATGGTGCGAGGGGCATCGTGCTAGGCCGTCACATTTCTAAGGAAGGAATCGAAGTGGATAGAGCAAAGATCGAGTGATAGACAAACTTCCACCACCCACTCTTGAAAGGTGTGCGAGGTTTCTTGGGACATCTGGGATTTTATAGGCGGTTTATAAAGATTTCTAAAATTGCTATGCCGTATGTGGCCTTATTAGGACAAAATAGCCACTTTGAGTTCTCTGAATGTTTGAAGGCGTTTGATGTTTTGAAAAGAGCTCTAGTGATAGCCCAGGTATTATTGGTCGGGCTGGTCGTTGCCTTTCGGGTGATGATGGCCAAGTGACTTTCTTTGTGGGGGCGTCTTGGGTCAGCGAAGGGAGAAGGTATTCCATTAATCTATTATGCGAGCAAAACATTGGTGGGCTCAAATCAATTACACCACAACGGAGAAGGAGTGTTTGTTGTAGTATTCGCATGTGAGAAGTTTAGAGCCTACCTCGTGGGGTCGAGGTGATTTTATCTGAGATCAGGAGCTGACCATCGGTATCTTGTCGGCAAGAAAGATGCGAGCGCAGTTAGTCGGTGGATCTTTCTCTTGCAATTTGATGCAAAATTAGAGGCAGAGAGAGGCCGAGAATCAAGTAGGCGATCATTTATCATGTTCGATAGCCGGGGTGGAAACTCATGTTCAATTGGATGCATTCCGGATGAACAATTGATGAGCATGCACCACGTGCTTGGTATCTGACTTTGTTAACTACGTCGGTGGAGTGTTGCCTCACGAATTCTCATCACATCGAGAAAAAGGTTCTTTTCAGTCAAACATTACTTTTAGGATGAACCATTCTTATATAAACACTTGTCTTTGGGGTTGATGAGCTATGTTCGCATGAAGAAATGGAATCAATTTTAGAAGGATGTCACGCCCTGTATGGTGGTCATTTTGCGGGAAAAAGAGCGAAGGCTAAGGTACTTCAATCGGGTTATTTTGGCCGACCTTGTTTAAAGATCCCGTCTTTGTGCACAAATGTGATCGATGTCAAAGAGTTGAAACATATCTTCTCGGAATAAGATGCGATGAACTTTATTTTGGAAATTGAACTCTTTGGCGTATGGGGCCTCGATTTTATGGGTCCTTTTCACTCGTTTGGTAACCTCTAAATCCTTGTGGCGGTCGATTACGTATCTAAATGGGTGGAGGCCGTGGCAAGTTCCACTAATGAGCCTGAAGGTTGTAATCAAGTTCTTGCAAAGAACATATTCACCATGATCGGTGCTCCTCGGCGATCATTAGTGATGAAGGCACATTTTATCAACAAGGCCGTGAGTGGTGTCCTAGCTAAGTATAACATTAGCCACAAGATTGCTACGTTATATCATCCATAAGCAGAATGGTCAGCGGAACTCTCATAGAAATAAAGGTATCTTGGAGAAAGTGGTGAATCCGGCGTAAAGATTGGTTCATGCGATTGGATGATGCGGTGTGGGCCTCTGAGCACTTTCAAAACACCTTTAGGGATGTCACCTACGGGTTGGTCTATGGGAAAGCTTGTCATCTTCCCCGGAACTTGAGCATCGACTATTGGGCGATAAAAACTGAATTTTGATCATAAAGGCATTGGAGGCTCGGGTGTTACAATTAAGTGAAATGGATGAATTCGGTGGTTTGCTTATGAGAATGCAAAATTGTACAAGGAGAAAGAAAAGATGGCATGACAACAAAATTTTGCAGAGAATTCTTGCGGGTCGGGTGTTATTATTGATTCGAGGCGGGGTTATTCCTGTTACGAAATCACGATGGTCGGTTTCATAATTCTTGGTAGGCGCCCTGGTGCTATAACATTCTGAAGAGGCGTCGGCCGTGAATTTATGGTTAATGGGCAGCTGTCAGCTACTATTGTGGTGGAGTCGATTCGCGAAGACCTCAACATCTTTGAAGGGCGACCATGGGTATCATGGGTTGCCATGGCGATCGGGCGCGAGCCCTAGTGTTTCGTTGTACATATTTGTTTCACGCTCTTTTGTCTTTTTGTTTGGCGTTGATAATAAATTGCCATAGCATTGTTTTAAGAAGGATGAGAGTTATATTTTAATCGGATGTGTTAATGTTTGGATGCGGTGTGTGCGGCGCGCTTTTAGGCGAAGTGCGAGTAATATAGTACTTTTGCCACAACATTGGACCCATCGGGTGAAGTAAAGGTGGAATATTGCTTGAAATTTTGGTCGAAAGGGGGAGAAATCTAGTTGACTTCTTGTTTAAAGACCGTGACAACTCTTCTTCCCCACGACCTTCCCATATCCCTATTTTTTGCGATTTTGCCACTATCCGTCTCCATCCAACTTCTACTTTTTAACCCTAGCAATTGGCTTCATCTCCTACTCCTGCGTTCACTTTCCTGTGATATTGCTACAATGCCAGAATCGGACATGGACCAAGAAATCTCAACTAAGAGGCGACTCCGCCGGGCGATGGTATTATGACGGTGACTCGGCACCCATTCCGTGATTGGCGCAAAGCCGTCAACTCCAAGTCTCTTCGCGGTTCTGCCCCTCGTCTAAAGGATGGCGGCAGGTGCGATAAAGGAAAAACAAAGTAATGGAGGAAGGCCGAGGTTACCCGGTTAAGAGCGGTGGACAAAACCTCGACGAAAGGAACATCGGTCGATTGACGCATACCTAAATTCCGGGCTCATGGTGGCTTTGAAAGGTTTAAGTGTATAAAATCAGCGGTTATGGATGGAAAAAGGCTTTTGCAAACTAAAGAAACTCGGTGTTTGTAGTAGAATTGATATCACGACGGATGGGCAAATTTTGCGGCGATTCCCCACCACCCATTACGGCTTTGGTCGAGGAATTTTCGGAATATCACCCTTTGCGAATAAAGAGGGTTTATCGGCCGTGGTCGGGTAAATCGGTGGTCTTATCTCTGAAGCTATTAATAGGTTCTACAACTTAGATAATGAAGTTGGCGATGTTTTCTCGGCTATGAAGGGGCCCCTCGTTGATGATCGAATGAGGGCGGCGGCGAGTGAGGGCAAGGGTGGACTATTTCCCACAAGGGTGCCGCTCATCAAGGCTGGACATTGCGATTGGAAGCTCATGTGTGGCCCATTTCATCAAAAGCCGTATTCTACCTACCACCCATGACACTACGGTCTCGAAGAGCGCATCTCTTCTTTGCTGCATTTTCACGGGAGGTCGGTCAATGGGGCGCCCAAATCGGCGCGAGGTGGATGAATGCCGCAAGAGAAAGAAAGGAAGGTTGTTCTTTCTCTTGATAACCCGCTACGTATAAAGGCGGTGTTCGCTTTGAGGAGAATGAAGACCGCCTAAGCGAGAAAGCTTTTATCGATATCAGGCTTTGACACATCGTCATGTGCATCAAGATCCTTCCTCACACGCCGTTCTGGTTCATCTCCCTCATTGCCGACCCTTGATCCAGCAGTTACGGAATGCGAAGTTCCTCTGCAAATCAAAGTCCTCATGCTTTGTGCCTACGTTTGAGGATGATCTCAAGCATTATTGGGTGTCTTCCGTAAGCGTGATCGCATCTTGGAAAGTAGTGGGATCGTTGCTCTGCGGATGCTGCCGACCTTCCACAATTTCCACAATTTGTCGGTCTTGGCCTTTACCGTGATTGTACTGACACGCGAGATGGAGAATGAAGCGAGCCTAACCATGCTCAATTTTCAAAGATGTTGGCCCTAGTCATGCTCGACCACACGAGTCGACCCGACTACCCAGCGAGGCTCGGGCACCATTGGTTCCATCTGCGAAGTGCCACTCGATGGTGTTTCCCACAGTCGTTTGCCACGTTCTTCGAGAAGGGGATCGCGGAAAAAGGCTAAGAGGATGTTAGAGCCCATGTCACCACGCGAAGGAAATTTGAAGATGTCCTCAAACCGCCCGATGATTACTTAGCTCGTATCCCATGATGCCAAGTGGTTGTTTCTTCTGGTGAGGATGCTCTTCACTGCTATTTCTCCGTCTACCCACTCTCCCTTGGTCATCCCGATGAGTAGGCCGAGTGACCGACTCAATCCTTTGCTTGCGTGTTGTTTGTTGTTTGTGTGTTTCGTGTTTTGTTCTTGTTACGCTTGTTTGCCTTTGTTGAAGCATTGTTGGTTTGTTACGTGTTGTTCCTTGTCATGTCTTATTTTTTAATATTTATGAAAGCATGTTATTCTATTTTCATTATTCTTTGAGGCGTCTTGATTAGCGATGGATGGCTTAATGATGTTAATCTCTTTTTTGTTTTATCGATCATTGAATCGTTGGATCTGCCTACTTTGTGTAATCATGATCTCCTAGGGTCCACTTTTTTGAGCTTACAATGACATTTTCTTTCGTGCGACCACTAAATACTCTCTTTATACCCCAGTATATAATTTTATCTCTTCTACCCTTCCATGGGCATGTTTACTTATGGCTCGGTTATCTTAACTATTACCTTTGCTGTGTGTTGTCGCGACCTTAATTAAAAGTGCTTCATCCCCATTTTGTTATAAATTCCAACATTGGGGACAATGTTGCTTCTAAGTTGGGGGTAGCGAGGTGAGTAACCTCTTGAGGTGAAGCATTTGGTAATGAGGAGATTAGCGGGACCACAACCAACATTGGGAAACGCCATGGACTACATTGCGAAGCAATGAGGAGATTAGCGGGACCACAACCACGTGGCGGTCCGACGGCAACATAAAGGAGAAGCGATCGTATTGCGGGGCTAACGAAAAGAAATAAAATCGAGAGGTTGAAGGGTGGCGGTGCAGTCCGCCCATAAAAACGAGTCTATTATTAAAGAAAGACACGCTTTGGGAGGGAATCATCTTTGGGCGAGGAATCGGAGGCTATCTCTTGGAGAGGAAGCCATCGGAAGAGCGACGATCGAAACGAGCACGATTCCGGCGGCGTGTTCATTTTCTTTTTCGATTCCTCTTAGCTTTGTTATGGCATTTGTTTTCTAAATTTTGTTGAACAGCTCGCTATGAGCTAAACACATGTAGCTTGATCTCTTGATGAACCCCATGCTCTTGGGTTGAACTCATTACTACGCATATCTTGTTAAATTGCTATAGCTCTCTTGGGAATTATTTATCTTGCTTGTGCTTGATCACCATGGGTGAGATTTCAGCTCTATGATTTGGGAAGTTCTTGTAGAGTGGAAAAAAGAGTGGCGTAAGAACATGAGTTAAATATTATGCGTGTGAATAGCATAGAAATATGTGTTTACCTTGCGTGATAAATATGAATGGATTAGTAAAGGTATTCTAAGAGCGATTCGATATAGAAATATATTGAGTGGCTTTGGAATATAATCTTACATTTGGAAAAATACTAAGAATCGGAGAAGTTCATGTCATAGCGATGAGGCAACGACAGCATTGTAGTATTATTAGTACGAGCATGGGTGGAATCGAGAGGTCAGTCTTTCTCTTTCTTGCTATCAACTATTTTCTAATCGTTGTGTTTGGTATTCCCGCCTTACCTTAGCTTTATTAGCATAGTTTTCTAGTTGTGTTTTTTTATTAAAGCTCTTTGTTTAATTTCCCTTTATTGCTTTCCTATTAAACAAAGTTGTTGTCAGCGTGACTTATATAGCGATCCACATGGATTCGATCTTGGAATATTTCCGTGTATTACTTGTTGATTCGTGCACTTGCGATCTCATTGTATATACATCATACAAAGTACAACACATTCTAAGAATTCATTTTCTGTTAAAATTGTGGTCATTCTTAGACATCACCTCAAGTACAACTTCTCGAAGTCCCTTCTTGTGATAGTGATGTGGTCTAGTGAGGATCATCATTAATTTCATTTGTCGAAAGGATAAGTTGACATGGATTGAAATTAAGCGACTAAAGGTATATTTTAGTGCAGTCGAGGGGTTCATGTGTAAATGTCCACAGCGTGGCTGGCGATAAGCGTGCATTTTACGTTTATAGTTGATATTTGAAGATGAGTTTAGCTCGTTTAATGCGTTCCGTATCGATTCCTAATGTTTTATCTATTTCTAGAAGATCTGCTCTTGGGTGTTCTTTTGGTGTTGTGTAGGTCCATATGTTGAAAATCGAAGCAAGGAGCGGCGCACGAGCCAA
This sequence comes from Salvia rosmarinus, assembly GCA_036937905.1. NCBI lineage: Eukaryota > Viridiplantae > Streptophyta > Magnoliopsida > Lamiales > Lamiaceae > Salvia > Salvia rosmarinus. The sequence continues at coordinate 16,998,290 of CM072814.1, forward strand.
AACACACAATCTGGCGTGTTCTAGCGACCAACTAGCGGTTGTTCGACGCAAAGATTGGGCAGCGGTTGGATGATGTGCTTTGGGCTTACCGGACTGCGTCAAAGCTCCCACCAGCTATCTCCATTCGAATGGTATTTGGTAAATCCGCCATTTACCGGTTGAATTGGAGCACAAAGCGTGTTAGGCGACTAGAGAATCAACATGGATTTCAAGGAGGCGGTATGATGAGGTGACCAGCTGTGAGCTCGGAGTGGAGGAATGAAGCTTCGAGAATTCTCGGATATCTGAGGAAAGAGTTCGAAATTTCACGACCTCCACATTCGTGCAAAGGTTTTCACGGGTAATGAAGTCTTACTTTACAATGCTCGACTCGTCTATTCGGAAAGCTCAAGTCAAGATGGTGGGGCCGTATCTTTTACCGTGCGTTTGCCAATGGGAGTTCGAGCTCCTAGACTCGGGGCAACATTTTTAAAGTGAGCAGCACCTCAAATCCTACTTCAAGTCACACTTCCAGAAGTCAAGGTGACCCATAACGAACCATGATCGAGTCCGTCGAGCTAGCGATGCGATAATTCTAACCTTGGTTGGGAGGTAACCCAGTTTTACTCTTTTGTTTTTGTTGTTTTCGTTTTGTTTTGGTTGTGTTTCTTTGTTTATGTCATGTTTCGTTGTTTTGTTAGATCCCAAAGTTTAATAGCTTTCTAAAAAAAAAGTGTCTAGCGACCACCTAGCGACCGGTCGCGGTGTGTCGCGATTTGCGAGCGTTGTTTTACGGCGGCGGAGCTCGCGGCCAGCTCGATCGCGAGCTCGACCGCGAGATCCGCTCACGACCAGCGCCCTCGACCCGTGCCGCTCGTGACCCGCTTTACCCTTATTTCTCCCAAAATTGTAACCCACACACACACACACGTTTTTACGAAAGAGGACAAACCTTCCCTCTCAGCACACAAGCACCTCTCTTCCCATTTTCTTGCATTTCTCCATCAAATCCACCCAAGGTATGCTATATTTGTTTAATTCTTCATGGGTTTACTTTTATTGAGCATGATTAGGAAGGATTTGTTCCATTTATCCTCTTGAGGTGGGTTTAATTAACTTTGAGAGACTAGGGCTTATTTTGCTAGATTTGTGTGGTGTTTGAGCATGATTTGTCCAATGATAGGTTTATTCACGTTTATACACGTATATTGTTTGTCTAATGTGCCTACATTGTTGATTTGGCTTAATAATTTGTGAAAATAGCCTTGAAACTTTCTTTGTCTGCGCCAATGACAATGGTCATGACCAAGGTGACTAGCAGCTGCTGGCGCTCGCCTTGTCACGCCGTCGTCAGCGCCCGTCGGCGGCGGCGGCCGGTGCCGATCTCCCTAGCGACCGCTAGGTCTCAAGGGTGATCGCTAGTTTCGCCGTAACGTCCAATTTTGAAATTTTTTGGTACGTGTGTGTTTTTCCCATTGTGTGTTATCTTGCAAGATCACATGACAATATGGGGAAATAATTTGATTAAGTTGAAGTTTGGGGATCTATATTGAGCATTTTGGGTTGACGTTGTTTTGATTGTTTCATTCATACACGGCTAACTTTGAAATTCTTTTAGGTACAAATATGCGCGTACTCACGGTCACAAGAAAGGGCAAGAGCATTATCTCCACTTCCCACGACGAGACACAAGATGATTTCCACGATGAGCATCATGATGAGCCTCACGACGAGCCACGCATGGCACCACCATGAATTCGATCCCGAATATTTTGGGGTCGACCGCCAAGTGACTCGTCGAGAAGCCGCTGGATAGATTGGTGAGACTACGGCATAGGCATTCACGCTTCATGTGCCTCAATCGTGTCAAGAGATGGACATCACCAATGATGTGGCGTGGTTAGCCGAGATGTCCGGGCTGTACTTTCGCTTATCACAAACAATTATCTTACATACCGATCCCGACACTCGAATTTTGTCGACTCGCCATGTTCACAAGACAAACGGCATGCGGACTACATCATGTTCGGCTGGACAATGAGCCCGTCCAACTCTCCGTAGACGAACTTAATGGAATCATCAATGGAGATCCGGAAGGAAATTACATAGGGACGCCGAGTACACGTCCAAAGCGTATGGCCAAAGTTCATGGACGCCGAACTCGAGCACACCCATATTATGATGCCTCGAGATCAAAGGCTAGCTCGATTCGAATCCGGGTCCGTTACTTCCACCGGCCTCCTCACATTCACCTTGCACGGCCGTCAACGCCGCACCTTTGTCCTCTCACAAGATATGAGCATTACGATTGGAGCCGTGTTCAACCGTAAGATGCATGCCGACATGTTCTTAGCTCAAGACTTCCATATGCGATCCACGCCGTGGGTAATTCAAGATATGTATAGGGGATTCGCTACCCCCATTGTCGATTTCTTTGGGATTACGATTCGAGAGAGTCCGATCTCTCACGACATCTTCTGGACAAGGCGTGCCTATACGCCCGACGTTCTCAAGAGGCACCCCGACGCTACTTGTGGCTGTTATATGATCAAACGACCAATCAATCTTCCGTCGCCCAATCCCGAGCTCACCAAGATCGGTAGATACTTTACTCGTATGCAACCGGAATATGAGCTCCACCGCACATTATGCATGGACGCAGCGCGTGAGCAGCGCAAGGTGAGGTCGAGGGCGAGCAACCGCATGAGGAGCAAGCCGAGCAAGCCGAGCTGAAGTGGCTCCTGAGACAAAGGCGGCATATTACACCCGCCACCCGTTCGAGGCGACCCCGGGATTTATGATCGATTAGATCACATAGATGGTCGTCTCAACCATATTGACGGGAACCTGACATCGATTATGGAGCAGCAGCAAGCCATCTACACCCAACAACAAGCACATCTCGAGCACCAACGAAGATGATGGAGATGATGCGACAATGGAATCGATGGCGTGGATTTTATCCGCCACCGGAGTAGCGCGGCATATCAAGGTACGTTTTCTCTCCCAACTACTCTTTTCTGCAAACCTTATTGCTTTCACTTGTTCACAATAAGTTTGGGGGGAGTAGACGAGTTTAGTTGGTTGAGAATCCTGTTTATGTTTTCTATGCTTTTTGGTTTAGTTGTTATGCTTTGGGGTCTTTTGTCGCTTTGTTTTGGTTTTGTTTTGTTTTTCGTTTTAGTAATACATCGATCAACGAGTTAAGTGAAGTATGTTAATCCATGTGGCCAATGACGATAGAAATTTTGGTGAAATTTGATGATAGTGCGCATGATATGTTAGAAAATGACGCATGAATGACGTGAGATGGCTTAGGCTTGTTGTTTTTCACCATTTGCTTATCCTGTGAGACTTGAGCTTCACTGTATACATATCTTGATACAGTTTCTGTTAATTGTGTGATATCGTGCATGTGATTGTCTTCTAGAACTTGCCGTGTTTCTGTGTCGAGATTGCAATATGTGTTTCGAATTTGGAAAGGATAAAAGGCCATCGTTGTTAACCACTTATCACCCAAACACTAACCCGATGATATATACCATTTGTCGCCTTCTTTGAGCCTTTATTAGACTTTTTCTTTCGATTAACCGGATGATAGGAGGTGAGGATGGATATGGGAATCAAAAGGGGTGAAATTTTGATGTAGTGATGATGAGAAAAGTTTCGTTTAGAAAAACACATCTGTGGTGAAGAATAGTACCTTTGTTGTATAAGATAAACCCTATAAGCTCTAGAAAAGAAAAGAAAAAGAAAAATGTTAAGTTCACTATGAGTGTTGAGCATAAAGGGTCTTTAATCAAAGTATAGGTACCTTCTGTGGTATTAAACGTTGATTTAGCACGTTGGGAAAGAAGAGGAAAATGGACGAAGTCCATATGTGTCGAAAAGTATAAATGGGGGTGCTTGGAATATTCTTGAGTCACTTAGCCATATTTTATCCTACCTTAACCAATGTGCCTACATTACAACCTATGAAAAGACCTCTTTGATCCTAATTTGAACACAATGACGTGGTGGAGATATTAGAGAAACGGCAAGCCTATGGTAAGATGTTGCATTGCATTGATCGTTGAGTGTATACACGTCCTACATTTCTTTATGAGTTGAGTGTATCCTATATTTTACACACATGCCGTTGTGAGGGTTAAATTAAATAAGTTTTTGCCGTCAATTGTTGTTTGTGTTGAGTTGGCTAACGTCGTCATGTGCACTAATGTTTTTGAGCGTTGATATGTTTCTGAGGCCTAGAATGGTTATCATCTTTGCTACGCTCGTTGATCTTTTCGTTGTGTCTTTCTGTTTTGGTTTTGTTTGAGGACAAACAATGATTTAAGTTTGGGGGGTTTGATAAACGCGCATTTTACACGTTTATAGTTGATATTTGAAGATGAGTTTAGCTCGTTTAATGTGCGTTTACGTATCGATTCTTAATGTTTTATCTATTTCTAGAAGATACTGCTCTTGGGTGTTCTTTTGGTGTTGTGTAGGTCCATATGTTGAAAATCGAAGCAAGGAACGACGCACGAGCCAAAACACACAATCTGGCGTGTTTCTAGCGACCAGCCTAGCGGTCGCTAGGTCGGCCGCTAGGAAACACGCGCGAGAACCCAGCATACCGCGACCGCGATAATGTGCCCGCGAGCGAAGCCCAGCGTCGAGAAAGCCACTGGACGATTTCTCGCGACCACTTGAGTATGGCTAGCGACCGCTAGTCAGGTCGCGAGGTACCGAAGCGAGCGCAAGAGGCGACCGCGGGCGAGAGGAGTGCGCGCGAGACTTACCTCGCGACCACACCTAGCGATCGCGAAGGGTGGTCGCGAGACGGCGCGGCAGAAGGGAAAATTAGGGTTTGGGGTGTGCCTATATATATGGCAACACCCCCTCGCGCCCCCAACTTCAGACCTACGATTCCAGAGCCTCTTTTCTCAGTTTTTTCATAAGTTTTTCAGAGTTTTAGCTTTAGCTTCCATATAGTTTCATTCTAGAGTTGTTTCTGAATTGTTCTTCGTTAGTTTACGCTTTGTTTACGATCCGGAACGCGTTTAGTCCGAATCGATCTCTGTAATTTTCCGTTTTTCGCCGAGGTTGGGATTCGCCCAACGTGTTCATCCAACGCTACATCACGGGTTTTATATATTTAATTTCGCCTTTATGGTTAAATCGTATTTCATTCCGCTTATTATGTCAGCTAGTTTTTCGCTCTAATCCTAGGGTTTGCATGATTCGATCCTATATGTTGTGATTCCTGTTATCGTTATTTACCGTCCATGCATTGATTCATGATTCGATTGTGCTTATTTATATGTGTTGGTTTCTCGATCAATCTCGATGCATGTTTAGTTGTCGGTTAATTACGTAATTGCTAATTGTCAATCGATATCGAATGCATGATACGAATGAGCCTTGAGTCGTAGTGAGATAGGATATTCGAGAAGCATATTCTTTGTGATCCGCTTGGAGTTGCTTGTTTTCACCCCGAGACGTATGATAATAGGGAAACTAGTAATCTGACCGCTTTTGTCGAATGTAAACCGCTGGTTATATATGTGATCTTCCATCTTGTCTCGGATTAAAATTGGTTAATAGGAACAGGATAATCATACGTTGTGGATTGGATTAATGCAGCCCTAGGGTTAGTCGTCTTTCTCTTTTTAAACATCCGAGTGTTTATTGCTTTAATTTACTTCTGCTTTGTTACCTTTGCTTTGGATTGAATTCAAGCCCTAAAATCTCACAAAACCATTTTTGTTGCTTGATAATGATGAATCCTTGTTGAGTTAGCGTAGATTTTCGCATTACAATCCCCTCGTGGATACGATACTTAACACCCTATATTTACACCTTTCGTGTTAGAAAATTAGCGATCACTTGCATGTGGGATTTCTTGGGCGATTGGAGGTTTCAATTAATATTGTTTTATCAAAAGGTTACAATATTATTGTTATGAATTATGTGCGATCGTATGCTTATGTGTTTTACATTACTTTTCAGATATGTCTCTTACACCGATTATCAATATGCTCGCACAAAATCCTCTATCCGGTCCAAATTTTATCGAGTGGAAACGAAACATGTAATATGTTCTTATCGCTGAAGAACACATTTTTGTTCTCACTACTTCCAAACCTGATGCCCTTACTGATGCATCGACTAATGAGCAGCGAGAGTCAAGCAGACTTTGGCATAAGTCAAATAATATGGTCAAATGCTATATGATGACAACTATGTCCAAAGGCTTGCATCTGTAGCATCAGTCGATGGTAGACGCGACTGAAATATGGTCAAGTCTCGAGAGTAAGTTTGGTCAGTCGGATCGAACAGTCCGCTTCCACACAATGAGAGAAATCTTGACGTGTAGGATGGAAGAAGGAAGTTCGGTTCATGAACATGTCTCCCACATGACTCATCTCATAGATAGTTTTGACCAGTTAGGAGGAGGTATTGACGGCGAAGCCAAGGTCGATATCATCCTTAACACACTGCCCAAGTCTTTTGAGAATTTTTGCGTGAACGCGATCATGAGCAAGACCGAGTATATACTTAGTCAGTTGCTAAATGATCTCGTGGCCGCGGAAGGTGTCATGGGAAAAGGAGCACATGCATTTGCTAGCACATCTAAGGGCCCAAATTTTTCGTTGAAAAATGGAAGAAGAAGAAGAAGAAGAAGAAGAAGAAGAAGAAGAAGAAGAAGAAGAAGAAGAAGAAGAAGAAGAAGAAGAAGAAGAAGAAGAAGAAGGGGTGCCAAAGGTGATAGAGGCAAGGGAACCAGTGGGAGCAAGAACATGGTTGCCATCGGAGGCTTGAAAAAGCCAAAGGAGAAAGGCAAGTGTGGCAAGACTGGGCATTGGAAGGCTAAATGCCCTATGCTCAAGGCTCAAGGTACGCCATCTGCTTTAGTAACGGAAACATATTTAGCGACTTGTTCTACTCATTCATGGGTAGTAGATACGGGTGCAACTGATCATGTTTGTTACACCTTGAAGGGGTTCCTGCGGACAAGGGAGCTGCATGATGGCGAGATAACGATCTCCATGGACAACGCGGCGAAAGTCGAGGTTGTTGTAGTCGGAGATGTTTCTTTATGCTTTGATATGACAGTTCTAGTATTAAAAGACGTTTTATATGTGTCGGAGTTTCGGCGGACCCTTATTTCGGTTTTCAAACTATTTATTCATGGATATTCAGTTGTTTTTTATAGTGGAGTTTCTATCATTAGAAATAACGAAGTTATCTGTGGAGACACTTTATAAAATTTCTGCCAAGGATAATACATTTAATTATGTTGCATCTACATCAAACCTTAAGAAGATGAAGTCTTCTTCGCTAGATGACACCACATTTCAATGGCATCTTAGATTAGGTCACATCAATCTAAATAGGATCCAAAGACTGGCTAAGAATGGAGCGTTGGGTGATATTACAGTTACTCCGTTTCCAGTCTGCGAATCCTGTATAGAAGGAAAGATGTCGACCAGACCCTTCAAAACGAAGGGTTATAGAGCCAAAGAAGTGTTGGAGCTAGTCCATTCTAACCTCGTGGACCTATGTCCACACAAGCTCGTGGAGGTACGAGTATTTTGTCACTTTCATTAACGACATTCGAGTGCGGATACATTTACCCGCTTCACCGCAAGTCTCGAACGCTTGAGAAATTCAAAGAATTTAAGGCGGAAGTGGAGACGGTTAGGTAAAGTATCAAGTCATCATGGTCTGATCGCGATGGCGAATACCTTAGTAACGAGTTCATGGACTATTTGGTACAGTGCGGGATTACCTCCCAGCTCACTACACCGGGCACACCACAACAAAATGATGTGTCAGAGCGAAGAAATAGGACTCTCTTAGAAATTGTTAGATCAATGATGAGTTATGCAACGTTGCCTATTTCGTTCTGGGGGTATGCCTTAGAAACAACGGCATACTTGCTAAATCTAATATTGTCCAAGTCAGTCGATAAAACCCCTTTCGAGTTATGGTTTGGGCGCAAGCCTAGTTTAAACCACATAAGGATATGAGGCAGTCCAGCACATATGCTGAACAAGAAAGCTGACAAGTTGGAGGCTAGATCTGAAGCAAGGCTATTTATTGGCTATCCTAGAGGAACGAATGGTGGTTATTTCTATAGTCCTAAGGATCAGAAGGTCATTATTAGCACTAATGCCCGATTCTTAGAAGAGGAATATATGAAAAACCATAAATCCAAAGTTGAAATCATACTTCAAGAATTAGAAGAAGATCGTATTCCGCCACCGATTAAACCAAAGGTACGAGATGTCGTGTCTAGTGGGAGGGATCGACACCAAATACTTCAAGAAATTGAAGTGGTCGAGTTCCACCGGAGATACCGACAGGCAAGTGGCACCTATCCAAAGAAGTTGTGCAAGATAGATAACCACAGTTCTATGCACCCACCGTTGCTATTGTGCCGAGAGCGCCTCGTCAGAGTGGGAGGTTGTTCGTCAACCCGAGCGATTTATGTTCGTGGGTGAATCTTGGATTTAGTCCCGTGAAACGAGCAAGTCAGAATCGACCCATGGACATACCGTGAGGCGATCAAGACATCGATGTAAGATCATGGCACACCGTTATGGGCTTAGAAATTGAGTCCATATAGCTTGATAAACGTGCATTTTACACGCTTATTGCAGATTTTAAAGATGATTTAAGATCGATAACGCATGCTTATATCTTGGATCTCAATACTTTTACATATTTTGGAAGATAACGCTTGGGTTCCGCTTTGGTGTTTTGTAGGCTTAAGTTGAAAACCAAGCATGGAACGAAGAACGGCGACACAAGGGCAAAAACACGGGCTAGCGACCGCCCGCCGCCGCCCGGCTTCGGGCGCGAGGAACTACCAGCGGCGCGAGCGCATGCGCGGAATGATGTCTAGCGACCGGCCTAGCGCCGCTAGGTCGGCCGCGATGAAACACAAGCACACGCGAGAGGACGCCAGAGCACGCGAAAGATTTTCTAGCGGGCACGAGACGTGCCCGTGGTGATTTTATGTGCGATGCGACCACACCTAGCGATCGCGAGGTGTTGCCGCGAGGCGAGTCCGGACGCCGCCTGCCGAGAAACTGAAGATGGCGAGGACGAGGATGTTCCCCGCGACCGAGCTCACGATCACGAGCCGCACCGCGAGGCATGGCGGCAGACGTGAAAATTAGGTTTTCACCCTAAATCTATAAATAGGCCGCCTCCTCGCGCCCAACCTTCCACACCGCGATTTTAGACGCTTTTCCTCGCCATTATTTTCCATTTATTTTCACATTAGCTTTGATTTAGATTCATTCTAGTATTAGTTTTCAATCATTCTACATTAGTTCTACGCTTTGGAACGCTTTCGTCCGAAGAAATTCCATCGCTTTCCCGTTTTCCGTTGGGTTTGGATACTAACCCAACCATTGTTCTTCGTATCGCTTCCCTACGGGTTTTATCTATTTAAATTCTGTTTTATGATTAATTAAGTATTTTATTCCGTTAATTATGTCTAGCTAAATTGCTCTAATCCTGTGGTTTGCATGATTCTATCCTATATGTTGTGATTCTCGCTATTGTTATTTACCTTCCGTGCATTGATTCATGATTCTTGGTGCTTAATTATATGTGTTGATTTCGATCAATCTTGATGTATATCATAGTTGCCGCTAATTACGTAACGCTTTAATTGTCAATCGATCTTGAATGCATGATCGAGATAAGCCTTGAGACGAATGAGATAGGAACATTCGTAGGAAGCATATTATTTGTGATCCTTTCGAGTTGCTTATTTTCCTGCAGACGAATGTGAATAGGAAAATTAGTAATCAAGCTGTCACAATTGTCGAATCGAAGTTGTTGGCTACATATGTGATCTTCCATCTTGTCCGGATTAAAACAATAAGCGTGATAAACATCGTAGTGGATAGGATTAGTGCATCCCTGGGTTAGTCTTTCTTCATAGTTATCTCTTATATTCATCTTTGAGTTTTTATTGCCTGCGTTTATTTTCAAGTTGTCACCTTTGCTTTGGATTTAATTATCTGAAGCCCTAAACCTGATAAACCAAATCTGTTCTTAGATAATGATGAAGTTTCGTTGAATTAGCTTCTGTGTTTTCGGATTGCAATCCATGTGGATACGATACTCGACTTACCTTATACTTGCGCATTTTTCGTGTCAGAAAAGTGAGCGATCAAATTTTGGCGCCGTTGTCGGGGATTATTAAGATCACATAGGAATAATTTGACGATTTGGATTTATTAATTCAAGTTATATATATTATATTATTTATTTATTCTTGTCGAGTTAAGTTTCTCTTTTCTCCGTAGTTTATGATCACAAGGTCCCGGGGACCTCCTGAGCAAAATCTTGACCCAGAGATCGAAAATTCCCAAAGGAGAAGGAGACGAGAGAGAAGAAGGGCTGCAATGGTAGCTAATCCATAGAACGGGGGCATTCCTCCCGAGCAAGCTGCACGCATGCTAGCCGATTTCGCAGAGATGCAGCGCCAGGCGAATATGGGACTCCTTGTCCCTACCCAGAGACGAGACCTCTGAACTACATGTATCGACCTCCCACTGACCAATTCCAAGGAGGAGGATGGGGCCCGCACGTGGACGCGAACAATTTTGAATTAAAGTCGGCCCTGATTAGTATGGTGCAAGGAGATCAGTTTGGGAGAGGAGTTACAGAAGACCCGAATGCACATCTCGAGACTTATCTCGACATTTGTGACACCATCAAGCAGAATGGGGTGCCACAAGACACAATCAGGATGCGCATGTTCGGATTCTCTCTGCGCAGCCAGGCCAAAGATTGGTTCAAGAGCCTGGACCGAACTGGGATAGACAGCTGGGGGAAACTTTGCGAGAAGTTCCTTTCAAAATACTTTCCGCCAGCCAAAGCACAGAAGATCATATCTGAGATCTCCCACTTTTTCCAACAAGGAGACGAGTCGCTATTTGAGGCATGGGAGAGATTCAGGGCCCTATTGAGAAAATGCCCACAACATGGATTCTCCAAAGAACAACAGATCACGTAATTCTACAGTGGATTGACGCTTCACACGAGGAGCATAGTAGATGCGTCGGCAGGAGGATGCTTATTAAATCGTCGAGTGGACGAGGCTAGCCGAATTTTGGAAGAGATGGCTGCCAACAGCTACCAGTGGCCAATGGAAAGAACGCCTGTGGCGAAAGCAGCTGCTGTAGAGAATGAGTCGAGATATGACGAGCTAATGAAGAAGTTTACTCTTTTGAAGAGTCAGATCGAGACGGAGGATGTGAGTTATATGAATCAAAAGAACTGTCCTGGGGAAAATCCGACATACCATCCTAACAATAGGAATCACCCGAACTTGTCGTATGCCAACCCCAACAACTTCCAGCAACCTCCAGCAGGCTTCACTGTGCATAATGGTATGATTCAAGAACCGAAGAAGCAGAGCCCAGAGGATATGATGCAGCAGTTGGTTGTGAGCAACCAACAACTGGCGACTCAACAGACTTCATTCATCAGTACTACTGGCCAGAGGATAACACAGTTGGAATCGACCGTGGTAGCCATGGGCAAGCACATGAAGATGATGGAGAATCAAATCGGTCAGATAGCTGCACAACAAAATGCACAGCCAAAGACGGGCCAATTTCCGAGTAATACGGAAGTGAATCCAAAGAATCAGTGCTTCGCCATCCAGACGAGAAGTGAAAAAGCGTATCAGAACCACCCGCACGAAGATGGCAGAAAGAATGAGCACCTCGCGACCGCGAGCCCGGCCACGATCTCAAGGAAGAAAGAAGAGTACCTCACGACCGAGCTCGCGATCACGAGTCCGGCCGCGAGAGACCGTGCAGAGCTCGGGAAGTGCATGATCGAGCCCACGACCGCGTGCCTAGTCGCTAAGAAGACAGCCGAAGCAGCACAGGTCCCTAGCGACCGTCCTCGCGATCGCGAGGATGGCCGCGAGGGACGCCCATAGTCGAAATTTCCGACGTACACTCCTCCGATTCCGTTTCCAAGTCGACTAGCTAAGTCAAAATATGACGAGGAGTTCAACAGATTCAAAGAGATATTTCAAAAAGTGAATATCAATCTACCCCTCTTTGAAGCGCTTCGAAACATGCTGGGATATGTGAAGTTTCTGAAAGATGCATTAGCAAGCAAAAAGAAATTGGGTAAATTTGAAAAAATTAACCTATCTGAAGAATGCAGTGCCATCTTACAACGACAGTTGCCTCTGAAGCAGAAAGATCCGGGGAGCTTCACACTCGAGTGCGAGATTGCTGAGCACACATTCCCCAATGTGTTGTGCGATTTGTGAGAAAGCATCAATCTGATGCCGCTAAATGTATTCAACCGCCTGGAGCTAGGGAAGATGAAGCCAACAAAGATATCATTGATGATGGTGGCATGTGATCACCACATACCCTAAGGGAATTGTTGAAGATGTGTTGGTAAGAATTAGGGACTTAGTCTTTCCCGCCGATTTTGTTATATTAGACATACCCGAATTCAAGCATCAACCAAGAATCTTGGGTAGACCTTTTCTAGCAACCGTCGTGCTTTGATTGATGTGCAGAAGGTGACCTCACATTTCGTGTCAATGATGAGGAGCTAAAGATTTCAATATATGACGCCATCAAGCAACACGATAGTTCGTGAGCCCGAAAATTGCTATTCGATCACTCATCTTTCGCTAGTCAAGTCTCGCGACTTGAAGGGCAACCGACCAGTCGATGAAGATGCTAGAAAGAAGAGATGGACTCGGCATGGAACTCCGAGTGATTCGTTCAAGTTCAGTGGAAGCTACTCATATGCTAAATGGTGGTCTGTTGTCAATGCTAAGTACAAGGGCAAGAAAAAGTTTGGAAAGACCACAGTTGTCAAATCGCCTGATTGATGAGAGGTACCGTCGAACTAGCGACGGAAAATCTAGCACTGGTTGGGAGGTAACCCAACGTTTTTACGTGCTTGATGTTTTTCGTTTTGTTTTGTTTGTTTTCTTTGTTTTTCTATGTCTTGTTTGTTTGTTTTAAGTCCCAATGTATATCATCAATGGCGAGGATTCTATCCATCACGAGTAGCTTAACATTTGAGGTAAGATCTCTCCCAATCACTTTCTCTTACGCAAACATTATTGCCTCCATTGCACATCGCTGACAATAAGTTTGGGGGGGAATGGTCGAGTGTGATGTGGTTGAGAGTCCTTTTTATGTTTTGCGTTGTTTTGTTAAGTTATTATTTGTTGGGGCTTTGTCGTGTCTTTTGTGTTTTTGTTGTGTCGGTCGATCAACGAGTTGAAATGAAATGTGTTAATCCATGTAGCCAATGATGATAGAAATTTTCGTTAAATATGTGATAGTGCACATGATATGTTAGAAAATGACGCATGGATAACTCGAGATTGCTTAGCTTGTTGTTTTTAACCATTTGCTAAAATCGTGAAACTTAAGCTTCATTGTATACACATCTTGTTACAGTTTCTTTTATTTGTGTGATATCGTGCATGTAATTATCTTCTAGAACTTGTCGTTTTTCTATGTCGAGGCTGCAATATGATGGAAAGGATAAAAGACCATCTTTGTTAAACCACATATTTACCCAAACACTAGCCCAATTATATATACTGTTTGTCGCCTTCTTTGAGCCTTTATTAGCCTTTATTCTTTCGATTAACCGGATGATAGGAGGTGAGGATGGATATGGGAATCAAATGGGAGAAAAAATTTTGTTTTGATATTCTAAGTGGGGATAAAAGATAAAGTATGGTACCCGTGTGAAAAAGAATAGACCCTATAAGCTCTATTACAAAGGCAAGAAAAGAAAAATTTTGTGAATAGTATGAGCATAAAGGAAGTCAATTATCATAGTATATGGTACCTTGAGTGAATAAATGTCAAAATAGCATGTTGGAAAGGAAAAGGAAATGGACAAAGTCCATATGTGTTGATTGTATAGATGGAAGTGCTTAGAGTATACTTGAGTCACTTAGCCATATATTATCCTACCTTAACCAATGTGCCTACAATACAACCTATGAAAAGTCCTTTTTGATCCTAATTTGAATGCATTTGACGTGGTGGAGATATTAGAGAAATGACAAGCCTATGGTGAGATTTTTGCATTGCATTGATCTTTGAGTGCATACACGTCCCTTATTTCTTTATGAGTTGAGTGTACTCTATATTTTACGTACATGCCTTTGTGAGGGTTGAATTGAATAAGACTTTTGCTTTCAATGGTTGTCAATTGTCGAGTTGACTAATGTTGTCGTGTGCACTAATAATTTTGAGATTTGAGATATTTCTAAGGCTTGATTGTGTTAATCACCTTCGCTGACGCTCGTTGATCTTTTGTTGTTTTCTCTCTTTCTTTTTGGTCTTGTTTTTGTTTGAGGACAAACAATGATTTAAGTTTGGGGGGTTGATAAACGCGCATTTACGCTTATTGTTGATTTTAAAGATGATTTTAGATCGATAAGTGCGTTTATATCTTAGATCTCAATGCTTTTACATATTTTTAAAGATCATCGCACTGGGTTCTGCTTTGGTGTTTTGTAGGCTTATAAGTTGAAAACCGAGCATGGAACGAAGAACGAGCGAGACGAGGGCAAAACACTGGCTAGCGATCGGCCCGTGACCGCCACCGGCGCCAAGAACTACCGAAAGCACGAGCCGCATGCGCGTGAAACAGATGTCTAGCGACCGGCCTAGCGACCGCTAGGTCGGCCGCGAGGAAACACCAGCACACGCGAGAGGACGCCAGAGCACACGAGCACTCCCAGCGGGCGCGAGACGTGCCCGCGGCGATTTTATGTGCGACGCGACCACATCTAGCGATCGCGAGGTGTTGCAGCGAGGTAAGTCCGGACGTGCGTACCTGCCGAGAAACTGAAGATGGCCGAGACGAGGATGTTCCCTCACGACCGAGCTCGCGACCGCAAGCCAGGCCGTAAGGCATGGCGGCAGACGTGAAAATTAGGGTTTTCACCCTAAATCTATAAATAGGGCTTCGCCCCCTCGCGCCCCGAACCTTCCACAGCCGCGATTTTAGACGTTTTCCTCAGTTTTTTCATTATTTTCCATTTATTTTCACATTAGCTTTGATTTAGATTCATTCTAGTATTAGTTTTCAATCATTCTACATTAGTTCTACGCATTGTTAATGCTTTGGAACGCTTTCGTCCGAAGGAATTCCATCGTTTTCCCGTTTTCCGTTGGGTTTGGATACGAACCCAACCATTGTTCTTCAGACGCTTCCCTACGGGTTTTATCTATATAATTCTATTTTTATGATTATTTCGTATTTTATTCCGTTAATTATGTCTAGCTAAATTTACGCTCTAATCCTAGGGTTTGCATGATTCTATCCTATATGTTGTGATTCCTCG
Organism: Salvia rosmarinus; assembly: GCA_036937905.1. Taxonomy (NCBI): domain Eukaryota; kingdom Viridiplantae; phylum Streptophyta; class Magnoliopsida; order Lamiales; family Lamiaceae; genus Salvia; species Salvia rosmarinus. The sequence continues at coordinate 17,013,645 of CM072814.1, forward strand.
CTATTGTTATTTACCTTCCGTGCATTGATTCATGATTCTTGGTGCTTAATTATATGTGTTGATTTACGATCAATCTTGATGCATATCATAGTTGCCATTACTTACGTAACGATTTTAATTGTCAATCGATCTTGAATGCATGATACGGATAAGCCTCGAGACGTGGTGAGATAGGAACATTCGTAGGAAGCATATTCTTTGTGATCCTTTTGAGTTGCTTATTTTCCTCTAGAGGCGTAAATAATAGGAAAATTAGTAATCAACTGTCACAATTGTCGTAACTGAAGTTGTTGGCTACATATGTGATCTTCCATCTTGTCTAGATTAAAACAATAAGCAGGATAAACATCGTAGTGGATAGGATTAGTGCATCCCTAGGGTTAGTCTTTCTTCATAGTTATCTCTTATATTCATCTTTGAGTTTTTATTGCCTGTGTTTATTTTCAAGTTGTTACCTTTGCTTTGGATTTAATTATCTGAAGCCCTAAACCTGATAAACCAAATCTGTTCTTGGATAATGATGAAGTTTCGTTGAATTAGATTCTGTGTTTTCGGATTGCAATCCTTGTGGATACGATACTCGACTTACCTTATACTTGCGCGTTTATCATGTCAGAAAAGTGAGCGATCACAGCTATGGATGTATACGAAAAGACACCTCTACCAGATGGCAAGGAAGCCATAGGTAGTAAGTGGGTATACAAGAGGAAGAGAGATTCAGATAGAGAGGTTTCGGCGTTTAAAGCCAGGCTTGTGCCGAAAGGGTACACTCAGATTGAGGGCATCGATTTCGATGAGACCTTTTCGCCTGTAGCAATGCTCAAGTCCATCAGAATTCTTTTGGCCATAGCAGCCCACCTAAACCTTGACGTTTGACAAATGGATGTGAAAACCGCCTTTCTAAACAGTTACCTTGAAGAAGATAGAGACATCTATATGCAGCAGCCCGAAGGTTATGTGGTGAAGGGTGAAGAGCATCTAGTATGGAAGCTTAAGAAGTCCATTTATGGACTCAAGCAAGCTTCCCGACCATGGAACTTACGCTTTGATGAGGTGGTAAAGTCCTATGGATTTACCCAATTGCCTAGAGAAAGTTGTGTGTATTTTTTGGATGTCAACGGTGACGTGGTATTTCTTTCACTTTACGTAGATGACATCCTTCTACTTGGCAACAATGTGAAGCTATTATCAGACGTAAAGAGTTGGTTATCCGATCAGTTTCAAATGAAAGACTAAGGAGATGCAGTGTACATTCTTGGGATCAAGGTTTACCGAGATCGCAAGAGGAAAATGTTGAGCTTATCTCAGGCATCTTACATTGATACTGTAATTACTCGTTTTAGCATGCAAACCGCCAAGAAATGATTGCTACCTTTCGGGCATGGTGTTCCTTTATTCTAAGGAGAGCGTATCCACCCATGACCGCAGGAGATAGAGAAATTAGACAAGTTCCTCACGCTCACTGTAGGAATTCTCATGTATGCAATTGTAGTAGCAGAAAATCTTATAGTAATTATTAAAGCTTAATTAAGTATAATTAAGAGCTTAAAAGCTATTTAAGCCCTAAGAATTTATAAAATTGATATAAAGAAATATGAATCGGCATGAATTCAATTAATTTAAGATTTGAATCTATGAGATTTGAAAATGTAGAGATTTATTAGAAATGAGTTTATTTGTGAAAAAAAGTGAATTATATGAAATAAATGAATTATTATGATATGTGTGAATGAAAAATGCTATAAATTAGAAATTAAGCTATGAAATGCCTTAATTATTTTTATATGGATATTTTCTTATAAAATGAAATGAATCATTGTTTAAGTTATTAATTTGCTTGAATAAATTTATTTAGCAATAATTAGTGATATAAGAATTTATTTATGTAAATTTTTGAAAAATTAAGAAGTATTATGGTAATGAATTAAATTTTGTTATATAAAATGATTTAAATTATGCTATATGAATCTAAATTAAATTATGAATATAAGTTGTATTAGGTCTTATAATTTAATTGAGATATGATAGTATTAATTAAATTATATTAAAGTATGGAATTAGCAAAGTTAGAGGTGTAATTATAATATTCTTGAAATTAGTGTTTAATTATTTTAAAATTTTAAATAAATGCACATTAAATTTAAATTGAACATCTAGAACTATATACATATAATAAATCATCCCCAACCTCCCAATTCCCCTTCATTTTCGGCACACACACACACATCACACACAAAATTTTATTTTCACTTTTTAATCCATATTTAAGTGGGAAATTAGTGGAAAATCACTCTAAGCAAGGTAATTACTTGATTTAGCTTGAGTTTTTGTGATTTAATTTGATATACATGATGTTCTATTATCTTATAATTTTCAAAAATTATAAGATGTTGAGTATGGTTGATTTTTTTAATTTTTATTATGTTTATTGATTTAATTATGATTATGGAGCTTGATTAACATATGCTATGGATTTAAATTCATGAAATTTCAAAATTAAAGTTTGATCATGAAACCCTAATTTTTTGAATATGATTTATATGTTAGGATATGATTGAATTAAGCTTAGATATATGTTTAAGTATGCTTATAAACATCATATAAATGAATAAATTAAAAGTTAAATTATGTTTGTTCAATTCTTGAAATTTCGAAAATCTCATGTGATAGGAACTTGATGATTTTGATTTTATTTGAGTAATTTGATATGATATTCATACTTAGGGATATAAATAATGCATAGAATGAATTTATAGGAATTTAATTCAACTATATGCAAAATGTCCAAATTTTCAAAAATGAAGGGGACCTCATGAACTTTGATTTCTTGATTTTATTTGATATATTTGACATGATATTTGATATCTATGATAAAAATAATGCTTAAGTTGAATTTATAAGAATTTATGGACATAAGGTATGAAAAATAGAAAATTAAAGTTTAGTATACGTTATGATTTTATGTGAGAAATTTTAATCATTTTGAATGGATGATGGAATTATGATCATTGATGATAAACGAGTATGATCATATGATATTTGATCATTAATGGATTGTGGATAATAAAAATATTGAAATCTTATAAAAATGTGGTTGAAGGGCATAAACCGATTAAAGTATAAATGAATGAATTGAAACATGTTTTAAGTTCCTAAATGTATATTTAAGTATATGATGATGATTTTGGGAGTTTGGGATGAAATTGGATGAGTTGGTGTATTTGGGCTATACATATTACGGATGTTACTCACGAAATTTCGTAGAATCGTTGTTAATAAAAGCGTTTTGAATTGTTAAATGATAAACTATTGATAAATAATTAAATGAATAAGGAAGGGTTGCTAAATTCAATAATAATCTTATTTTTACAAGGAACAAGCAAAGGCAGTCGAGACGTGAAGAACGAAGAACCTGACGTTGTGGAGTAAACGTTTGAGGTGGGTAATGTTTCGCAAATCGTTCTTGAATAAAGTTAAAGTTATGTTTCGAAATGATTGATATCATGAAATTATTTTCAATCACCACATTATGAATACTTTGAAAATAAATGTTTTACCACATTGTGGGTATGACGGCGATTTACCTGTCTACGGTAGGAAAATATATTATACTGTGCACAGGTTATGGCTGTGAGCTTGCAAATGTAGGCCGGCCATGGTATTAGGGAGGAGGCCTACTTCCCATTACCGGATGACGTAGATAGGGTATGACCGTAGTTGAGATCCTTCGACCAACTCGGTACGTGATCTTGATGTTCGAAATGAAATTGTGGTGATATGATAATGAAAGACCTTTATGAAATAATTATTTAAATTGATTTCTAAAGTCTTAATTGAAAGGAAATTTCTAAGTTTTGAAAGTTATGTTGTCGACACCCATCGAGTACTTTTGGTACTCACGCCCGTAAAATGTTTATTTGACGCGAGTTGAGTAAGAAGAAGACGTGGCATGGTATTGAATGACTTGTCGTTTTGTTTTCTTACTTTTGATAGTTATGTCCGAATATCATGTCTTCACACATGATATTCATTACTCTTCCGCCGCCAAAACTTTGAAGTTCAGTGAAACCGTACTTTTGATGAACCTTGTAAATATTTCAAAATTTCTACATATGTATTTTCGAAGCTCGTGATTTCGTTTTGGATTATTGTTGTTGTTGGAAAATTTTCTGAGTGCAGGTTGGCTTACCCCAAATACAAACGTTATGCTGCCTGTTTGTTTCGAAAACTTAATTTTATATATCACTTATTGTTGAAAGATTATCGTTAATTAACCAGTCACAGCTTGATTATTTAGTTAAATAAGTAACTAATTAGTCGGGTCGTGATAGAGTGGTATCAGAGCATTTGTTCGCTTTGATCCTGTGAATTTTCTTTCCTTGAGCCAACCTTTCTTGTAAACCTTTGAGTCATTGGTAAAAGCTCAGTGTTCCAGCCCATCTCTTTAGCTCAACCAGGTAAAGTAAGATGGGAATGTTGTGCATATGTGAACTAAATGTGATTATGTTGAATCTTATGATGTAGTATGTATGAATATAAATGATATATGATTATGTTGTTTCTAACTAGTATAGAAGTGATATCTGATTATAGGATGGTAAGGACAAAATCTATCGCTCGAAAGATCGTCGCTTATAGACCGCGGGCTTAGGAGATATTAATAAATTTTATGCGCTACGAATGAGACCGAGCAGGCATGCAGTTCTTCCTTCATCATTACAAGGTCATGTGGTGATCGGTTCTGAAGTGTGGAGTGACCGAGCTCGACGGGCTGCTTCAACTGGTGCAAGCTTTACCTCCTGACTGGAGGGGATGGGCATCCGAGATAGCTTTTGAGTATGTGCATCCTGATATGGAGCTTAGAATTACTGGTAACCTTAAGAAGTTCATGAGAATCCTTAAAGACCAATACAGGACGGGGAAAAATCCTCCACTCATTCCTTACCGTCCCTTTGATTATTTTATCCCTACTGTTCATCAAATTTTGTCAGATATATTAGATCCACAAAGCCGAAAAATTAAACCTGAATCTCACGAGCTTGTTAAAGCTAGTCCTAAATATGAGTCTTGTGATGATGATGATACTCTGTTTCCACTTGGACCTCAGTGGACCTTGGATGATCTGGATTTATTTGACCAACCATTTGCACCGAAAACTCCTTCACCGCCTTATCTCCTCTTCCCAAAATTTCATTGATAATGTCTTCCACTAAGGTAGAATATGAGTTTAATCAAGAACCGTCTGTTGGCACTTCTAACTTACAACCTTGTCTATTAATGAAATACCTTCGTTGTGTTGGATTTGTATCTTGAAAGCGCTTTGGTTGAGCTTGTATACAATGTTTCTGTTACCACTATTACAATCTCCTATCCGACTGAATACTTGATTGCATATATCTCGTGTCCCCTTATCTCATATATAAGTTAGATCATACAAGGTGTAGAAGATCACGAAGTCTCGTATGATTGGTCAAGCTTAATGAGATATAAAAGTTTCACACCGAGACGACTTAAGGACGAGTTGTCGGTTTAGGCTGCAGATAGATAAGAAGTGACTTGACTTAGTTGCTTGTCTATGCCGGTACGCCTCGGCGTATTGAAGGATCACGAGAGATGAGTTCTTCTTTCGACCGTCGTGAAGAACCAAGATCTCGGTGACTTACGATGATCTAAACCTCGATAAGGTATTAGGTGAGTATGAGTTCTTCCCATCACTTTGACTTGTTATGGGTGAGGTTATATGTTCTAACCCAAGATTCTCCGCATCTTGGGTGGTGGCGATCTTGTATGTCACGCTAGTTATCTCAGACGAGTCACCGTATCCGTTAAGGATGATGACGCCCCTTAAGGAGCTCAAAAGGTTTATTGTACTAAACCCCGCAGTTGAGTTAGCTCAAGTACAATAATAAGGTTGAGTGGTACTACTTAAGGAAATGAAGTTATTAATCGCTTTAAGCGGTCAGATTGCTATAAATGATTAATGGACGCTCGATATCTTAAATACGGGATTCAGTAATGTCTAAGTGCAAGCCCGACTCAACTTCGTAATAAAGGGTAAGTCAACATTCTTTCTCTAGTGGAATGATCGAATGTTTATAAATTAATTTATGTTCGGGTCGAGCATAAGATAATTAATTTATTTGAGGCCCATCTTTATTCCTCGCATTTGATCCTCGGCCGCCCATCCAGCCCGTAGCTAAGGAAAATCGGCGCCTCATGCTCCCAATTGGCAAGATTTTATTCTCTTTATCCACATGGATATAATTATATTTATGGTATATGCATAGATCATTTCCATATAAGATTATGGTAATAATCTTGAGAGTATGGAAATAATCCCAAGAGTATGGAAATAATCCTAAGAGTATGGTAATATTCCATATAGGATTATGGTAATATTCCATATAGGATTAAGGTAGTGCATTATAAATATAAGGTATGAGATAATGTCTAGGTTAATGCTCACATATTGCATAGAGAATTTTCGGCCATCTCATACATTTGAGAGAGAGAATTTTCGAGAGTTTGGTTGTGAGAGCATTGGGTGATTTTCCGAAGCATTCTCCATAGATCGCCCTCACTCGACGCTGGAGATTGGGCAACCGGATACAGTTCAAGGTCAAAGCACGAGTCCGATCCGCTCGATCCGCTCATCTCGCTCCATCGACCTCTTCGCATCCAAAGGTAAACACGTGTAAACCCCAACGTGTTGCGATTTAATTATATAGACGCATGCTAGGTTTATAATCAATGTATGGTGAATTAAACACCCAAGATGGATCCTCGGGCGAGGTTAACGACGCTTCCCTACACTGGTATCGAGCACGGGATCGTAATCTTGGCTCTGTTGGATTAATTCACGTTTGATTATTACGCGCGTTTATTTAATTGTGGATCCGCTGCTCATCGTGGCTCGCTTATTGTTTTGTTGGTTTTGTTTTTACACCACGAGAAAATCCGTGGTTAGATTAGATTTTATCATATAAATCTTGTCTCGTAAAAGAAGAACGAAGACGAAAGAACGAAGAACGAAACGACGGAAAAAGCAGTAGCTCGGCGGCCCCCGGACGGTATTCGCAGCAAGCCTCGCGGTCGCGAGGGCGATCGTGAGGTGGCGCGGCGGCGGGCGTGCGTTCGCGACGAGACCCTGGCGCCACGCGAAGCGAGCGAGCGATCGCGAGGTACGGCCGCAAGCGGCAGCGAGCGAGCTAGCGGGCGACGGGCGCGTCGCATGCGAAACCCGGCTGCGTGAGCAAACTTCGCGGTCGCAGTTTCGTCGCTGGGCGACGACGCCTCTCGCAGACGCTCGGCGCTCGGGCGGTGGGCCACGATGTTCGTCGGGTCGCGGTCGCTTTAGCGATCATGCAGGTAGCCCGCGAGGGACACGCGAAGGCGGCCGACGAAGAGGTTGGCGGCGGGGCTGGGCCTTGCCCTGCGCGCCCAAGATGATTGGGCCAACCGCCCGCACTGCTTTTCAGATTTTCCGCCCGTGCCTGCACGCGAGGCCCAATTGTTGAATCCGTCCGTGCCGTGCACGCGAGGCCTGTCAAGTTTAATTGTGCTTTGTAAATCTATGTAATAGATTAGATTTAAATGTGCTGTGTTTCACGATCAGCGCGATGAACGCTTTTATTTTATTTTATCGCTCATATGCATGTCGTGGATGTTTAAATTATGCAGAGCATGTTATGTATGTTTATATTACGCTGACAAACCTTTAAGTGTTTTACGAATTGGATGCGCATAGTAAGCATGCTAGGTTTATCGCGTTTATCAAGCATATTTTAGAATTTCATGAGCATGTTTTACATGTCGAGTTCTATAGAAAAGCATGCTAGATTACGTGATCTCGCATGGACAACCCTTTTGAATAAAAAGACTAAGCAAGTAACCCGACAAATTAATTTTTCAAATTAAATGTCAAGACCTCCACTATTTGATCTCTAAACAAAGTGAGACGACCGTGAGTAAACGCCCACACGCGGCTTGCTTGCAGACTGCTTATCATAAGTTTGTTAGATGAGATTTCTAAATAAAACCTTTAAATCTATTGAGAAGTGGGAGTTTCATGTGTAAACGCCCACACGCGTGGCTTCGATGTGCGATTTTCATAAGTTCTCTAGAGATAGATATAAAATGAGATAACAAAAGAATTTGAATTAGAAGCGGTATGGTCCGAGTGAGTATACCAATTCTAAGAATTCATCTTCATTTGTTAAAATTGTGGTCAATGCTTAGACATCACCTCAAGCACAACTTCCCGCCAAGTCCTTCGCGATAGTGATGTGGTCTAGTAAGGTCCAATCATTAATTTCATTTTTCATAAGGATAAGTTGACATGGATTGAAATTAAACGACTAAAAGGTATATTTTAGTCCGGTCGAGGGGTTCATGTAAACGCCCACACGCGTGGCTTGCATGTGGGATTCCTTGGGCGATTGGAGGTTTCAATTAATATTGTTTTATCAAAAGGTTACAATATTATTGTTACGAATTATATGTGATCGTATGCTTATGTGTTTTACATTATCGCTTCGTATATGTCTCTTCTGCCGATTATCAATATGCTCGCACAAAACTGCTATCCGTCCAAATTTTATCGAGTGGAAACGAAACATGGAATATGTTCTTATCATCAAGAACACATGTTTGTTTTCACTACTCCTAAACCCGATGCCCTTATCGACGATCGACTAATGAGCAATGAGAGTCAAGCGGACTTTGGAATAAGTCAAACAATATGGCTAAATGCTATATGATGACTACGATGTCCAAAGGCTTGCTCCGCAAAGATCGGTCGATGGTAGACGCGATCGATATTTGGTCAAGTCTCGAGAGTAAGTTTGGGCGATCGGATCGGACAGATCCGCTTCCACACAATGAGAGAAATCTTGGCGTGTAAGATGGAAGAAGGAAGTTCGTCCATGAACATGTCTCCCACACGACTCATCTCATGGATAGTCTTGATCAGTTGGGAGGAGGTATTGACGGCGGCCAAGGTCGATATCATCCTCAATACACGCCTAAGTCTTTGAGAACTTTCGCGTGAATGCGATCATGAGCAAGACCGAGTTTACACTTAGTCGCTGTTTAATGATCTCGTTGTCATGAAGGAGTTATGGGAAAAGGAGCACATGCTCTTGCTAGCACATCTAAGGGCCCAAAATTTTCATCGCAAAATGGAAATAGAAAAAGGGGTGCCAAAGGTGGTAGAGGCAAGGGAAATAGTGGGAGTAATGGGAACAAGAACATGGTTGCCACCGAGTCTCGAAGAAGCCAAAGGAGAAGGGCAAGTGCTTCAAGTGCGGTAAGACTGGGCATTGGAAGGCCAAGTGCCCTATGCTCAAGGCTCAAGGTACGCCGTTTGCTTTAGTAACGGAAACATGTTTAGCGACTTGTTCTACCCATTCTTGGGTAGTAGATACGGCGCAACTGATCATGTTTGTTACACCTTGCGGGGTTCCCGCGACAAGGGAGTCGCTTGATGGCGAGATAACGATCTCCATGGGCAACGCGCGAAAGTCAAGCTGCTTGCAGCTGGAGATGTTTTTTATGTTTTGGGACAACAGCTTTAGTTTTGAAAGACGCTTTATATGTGCCGGATTTTCGACGGAACCTTGTTTCGCTTTCAAATTATTTACTCATGGATATTCGCTATTTTTGATAGTGGTGTTTCTATCATAAGAAATGACGGTTATCCGTGTTGGCACCTTATATAATTCGCTTTATACTATTTCGCAAAACATAATACCTATAACTATGTCAGATCTTCATCAAACCCTAAAAGAGAAAGTTTTCTTCAGAAGATGACTCTACTTTTCTCTCGGCATCTTAGATTAGGTCACATCAATCTAAATAGGATCCAAAGACCTGCTAAGAATGGAGCGTTGGTAATCTCACGGTTACTCCGCTCCCGATCTGCGAATCCTCGTGATAGAAGGTAAGATGTCGACCAGCACCCTTCAAAGCGAAGGGTTATAGAGCCACGTAAATGTTGGAGTTAGTCCATTTCGACTGTGGGACCGATGTCCACACAAGCTCGTGGAGGGTACGGTATTTTGTCACTTTCATTGACGACACTCAAGGTACGGATACATATACCGCTTCACCGCAAGTCCGAATGCTTTGAGAAATTCAAAGAGTTTAAGGCGGAAGTGGAGACGAAGCTAGGTAAGAGTATCAAGTCATCGTGGTCCGATCATGGTGGCGAATACCTCAAGAACGAGTTTATGGACTATCTAGTGAAGTGTGGGATTACATCCCAACAAGATTTCACCGGGCACACCACAAAAAATGGTGTGTCGAGCCAAGAAATAGGACTCTTTTGGAAATGGTTAGATCTATGATGAGTTATGCTACATTGCCTATTTCGCTCGGGATATGCCTTAGAGACGGCGGCATACTTGCTAAATCTAGTACCGCCCAAGTCACCGAAAAGACCCTTTCGAGTTGTGGTTTGGGCGCAAGCCCGCTTTAAGCCACATAAAGATATGGGCGCCCAAGACATGTCTTTGAACAAGAAGGCGACAAGTTGGAGGCTAGATCCGACGCAAGGCTGTTTATTGGCTATCCTAGAGGAACGAAGGTGGTTTATTCTATAGTCCCAAGGATCGGGGTCATTATTAGACTAATGCTCGATTCTTAGAAGAGGACTACATGAAAAATCATAAGTCCAAAGTTGAAATCATTCTTCAAGAATTAGAAGATGATCGTATTCCACCACCGATTAGGCGAAGGTACGAGATGTCGAGTCTAGTGGGAGGATCGACACCGATACTTCAAGAAATTGAAGTGGGTCGAGTTCCACCGAGATACCGACCGCATGTTGGTACCTACACACGCAAGTTGTGCAAGTTAGAGAACCACAAGTATCTCGCACCCACCGCTGCCATTGTGCCAGTAGAACCTCGTCGTAGTGGGAGGGTTGTTCGTCAACCCGAGCGATTTATGTTCGTGGGTGAATCTTCGATTTGGTCCCAGCAGATTTAACATGCAATAATCGACCCATGGACATACAAGGAGGCGATACAAGATATTGATGCAAGATTATGGCACACCGCTATGGACTTAGAAATGGAGTCCATAACGGCTATGGATGTATATGAAAGACACTCTACCGATGGCAAGGAAGCCATAGGTAGTAAGTGGATATACAAGAGGAAGAGAGATTCCGATGGAGAGGTTTCGCTTTTAAAGCCGTGCTTGTGGCGAAAGGGTACACTGCATTGAGGGCATCGATTTCGACGAGACCTTTTCACCGTAGCAATGCTCAAGTCCATCGTAATTCTTCTAGCCATAGCAGCCCACTCAACCTAGAGGTTTGGCAAATGGATGTTAAAACCGCTTAAACGGTTACCTTGAGGAAGGTAGAGACATCTATATGCAGCAACCTCAAGGTTATGTGGTAAAGGGTGAAGAGCATCTAGTATGGAAGCTTAAGAAGTCCATTTATGGACTTAAGCAGCCTCCCGATCATGGAACTTACGCTGACGAGGTGGTAAAGTCCTATGGATTTACCCACCGCCTAGCGAGAGTTGTGTGTATCGGTTAGATGTCAACGGTGATGTGGTATTTCTTGCACTTTATGTAGATGACATCCTTCTAGTTGGCAACAAAGTGAAGTCATATCGACGAAAGAGTTGGCTATCCGATCGCCAAATGAAAGACTTAGAGATGCAGCGACATTCTTGGGATCAAGGTTTACCGAGATCGCAAAAAGAAAATGTTGAGCTTATCTCGGGCGCCTTACATTGATATCGTGATTACTCATTTTAGTATGCAGACCGCCAAGAAAGATTTGCTACCTTTCGTACATGGCGCTCCTTTATTCAAAACGCAGTCACCTATGACCGCAAAGGAGATAGAGGAATGAGACAAGTTCCTTACGCTCCGCCGTAGGAAGTCTCATGTACGCAATGCTATGCACGAGGCCGATATATCGCTATGCGGTAGGCATAGTAGCTAGATATCGCCTAACCACGACAAGCTCATTGGATCGCAGAAAGCATATACTCAAGCACCGAAAAGGACTCGAGATTATAGGCTAGTTTACCATGCGGATAGTCTAATGCCTTCAAGTTATACTGACTGGATTTCCAAGTCGACCGTGATGAGAAAAAGTCAACCTCGGCTATGTGTTTACCTTGGGAGGTGGAGCCGATCCTCATGGAGTGCAAAGCAATGATGCATTGCGGACTCTACCATGGAAGCCGAATATGTAGCCGCCTTGAGGCTTCTATGAGGTCAGATGGTTCAAGAACTACCTCATGGATCTAGATGTGGTACCGGTTTGCCCAAGAGTATCATAGTTTATCGTGATAACTCAGTGCAATGGCAAACTCGAAGGAACCACGGACCCACAAGGCGACTAAACACATAGAGAGAAAGTACCATGTCATACGAGAAATCGTTAGACGAGGTGGCGTGGTCGATTGAAAAGATTGATACGACGGAAAACCTAGCGGATCCATTCACGAAGAGCCCCGCAAAAAAGTCTACGATGGACACGTTAGAGGACTCGATTGCGCTGATGGCACCCACTTAGAAAGGAAACTTTGTATAAGTGGGAGAAGCAAAGTGATGGTTGTTTGTAATAGCTAGTAGAAAGACACATTGTATACTAAAAGTTTGCTTTAGTATAAGTGGGAGATTGTTGGATTTGTATAATCGAAAGCGCTTTGGTTGAGCTTGTATACAATGTTTCTCGTTACCACTATTACAATCTCCTATCCGATTGAATACTTGATTGCATATATCCGTGTCCCCTTATCTCATATATAAGTTAGATCATACAAAGGTGTAGAAGATCACGTAAGTCCGTATGATTGGTCAAGCTTAATGAGATATAAAAGTTTCACACCGAGACGACTTAAGGACGAGTTGTCGGTTTAGGCCGCAGATAGATAAGAAGTGACTTGACTTAGTTGCTTGTCTATGCCGGTACGCCTCCGACGTATCAAGGATCACAAAGAGATGAGTTCTTCTTTCGACCGTCGTGAAGAACCAAGATCTCGGTGACTTACGATGATCTAAACCTCGATAAGGTATTAGGTGAGTATGAGTTGTCATCCATCACTTTGACTTGTTATGGGTGAGGGTTATATGTTCTAACCCAAGATTCTCCGATCTTGGGTGGTGGCAAGGTTGATGTCACGCTAGTTATCTCAGACGAGTCACCGTATCCGTTAAGGATGATGACGCCCCTTAAGGAGCTCAAAGGTTTATTGTACTAAACCCCGCAGTTGAGTTAGCTCAAGTACAATAATAAGGTTGAGTGGTACTACTTAAGAAATGAAGTTATTAATCGCTTTAAGCGATGATTGCTATAAATGATTAATGGACGCTCGATATCTTAAATACGGGATTCAGAATGTCAAGTGCAAGCCCGACTCAACTTCGTAATAAAGGGTAAGTCAACATTCTTTCTCTAGTGGAATGATCGAATGTTTATAAATTAATTTATGTTCGGGTCGAGCATAAGATAATTAATTTATTTGAGGCCCATCTTTATTCCTCAGATTTGATCCTCGGCCGGCCCATCCGTGCCCGTAGCCAAGGAAAATCGGCGCCCCTCATGCTCCCAATTGGCAAGATTTTATTCTCTTTATCCACATGGATATAATTATATTTATGGTATATGCATAGATCCTTTCCATATAAGATTATGGTAATAATCTTGAGAGTATGGAAATAATCCTAAGAGTATGGAAATAATCCTAAGAGTATGGAAATAATCCTAAGAGTATGGTAATATTCCATATAGGATTATGGTAATATTCCATATAGGATTATGGTAATATTCCATATAGGATTAAGGTAGTGCATTATAGATATAAGGTATGAGATAATGTCTAGGTTAATGCTCACATATCGCATAGAGAATTTTCGCCATCTCATACATTTGAGAGAGAAATTTTCGAGAGTTTGGTTGTGAGAGCATTGGGTGATTTTCCAAGCATTCTCCATAGATCGCCCTCACCGACGCTGGAGATTGGGCAACCGGATACGCTCGGAAGGTCAAAGCACGAGTCCGATCCGCTCGATCCGCTCATCTCGCTCCATCGACCTCTTCGTATCCAAAGGTAAACACGTGTAAACCCCAACGTGTTGCGATTTAATTATATAGACGCATGCTAGGTTTATAATCAATGTATGGTGAATTAAACACCCAAGATGGATCCTCGGGGCGAGGGTTAACGACGCTTTCCTACACGTTGTCGATCCATCCTTCTCTCGCCGGAGAGTCTCACGATCACACTCACGCTCCTGAAGAAGAAGAGGATCCTTAAAAGAATGCAGATAGTTGAATGAAAGTAGTTTTAACTAATTAAGATAGTAGGCGGAGCTACAAGCCTGTAACTATGAAACTAACCTGTGTGTAAAAGTCCTCAATGAGGCAATTTTCTTGTAAATTATAAACTGCTTTGTTATCCTCGATATGATTAAATGGTTATGTCTTTACCTTCTGATGATTATATCTTGTTGCATGTTAAAATCCTTTCCTTTGCTTGACACTATATTAACTGTAGAAATAATAAATTTCTTTTGAAGTAGAATGCCTCCTCGAAGACGAAACCAGAACATGGAAGAAAGAGCAAGTCAAACCACTCCCCAAAACCTTCCCGAACAAAACCTTCATGATCGTGAACCTCTCCCCTAATGTAAAAATTGCGTAACTTTTTCAAATGTAACCCACCTAACTTCACAGGGCTGGTAGTCCCGCCGAAGCAGAGGAGTGGGTACGGACTGTAGAGAGAATCTTTAAGTTTTTGGAATGCAATGATCAAGAATGCTTGCTGTGTATAAACTTTCTTATGAAAGGACCCGCACTTACGGTGGGAGGCCGCATGAAAACTCTCACTCCGCAACAAATGGCTAACTTCACTTGGGAAGCTTTAAGGAAGAATCAGATAAATTTATTCCGCAAGCTTTAGGAAATGAAGGAAATTGAATTCATAAATCAATCAAGGAAATAGAAGCGTGGTGAGTACGATCGAGAATTTCGCACATTATCTCGATATGCACCATTCAAGGTAGAAACAGATGAAAAGATGGTCGAGATGTTTCGCCGGATTACGGCCTGAAATCGTAATTATTTTGGTGCTCAACCACCCATGTCTTACGCAGACTCTTAATCGCTGCTAGATATGGAAATGGAAATACAAGCGGAGAAAACTGCTCATCGAATCGAATCATCGTGTACCACAAGGTTTTGTTCCATCAAAATCCTCTCAAATGGAAAACAGAGGAAATCCGAATAAGAAGCCATTTCAAAGGCATGGACCAATGGCGTCAAGATCATTCCGACCGCCGACAACTGGGCAGACATTCTCTTCTCCGAATCAGATAAGGCCACCTATGTGCCCCCAGTGCAATTGTACACAGTTTGGTCTATGTAGAAGCGGTAGCAACACTTGTTATTCATGTGGACACCGCCACTTTGCTTCCGCCCGTCCGCATGCATGTAATGTGGGCGGAGAGAGAGAAAGAGTGAAATCTTATCGACCTGTTCAAACGGTGAAAGCAATGACCGGGTACTCACAACCATCTCGTTATCAACTTCCTCCACCACAAGTGACCACCATTCCAGAAACTTCAGCTCTGCAGGCATCGTCTCAATCTCTACAAATTCTACCTCAACACCAAAGAAGCGATGCACCAAAATGTAAACAACCGTAAAGAGTATGGGAAATCTGATAGGTATGGCCCAGTTAAAAGGTGTACCTATTATAGTTTTGTTTGATACTGGAGCATCGCATTCCTTCATTTCCACTGCATGTGTAGATAATCTTGAACTTCCCGTAGAACAAATGTAAGTAGGTTTTAAAGTGACGACGCCAAGAGGTGGGGCAACAAAGAGTTGATCAAATATGTCTTAACGAGAATTCGAGATAGACCACTTCGCTAAAAGCTGAATCATTACGCCTTATGCATGTGGGATGTAGATATTATCTGGGTATGGATTGGTTAACGGAGAATTTCATAGAACGATTCGTCAGAATAAATGAGAAATCGTGATTTCAACCACCGTGAAAAGAACCCACGTGTTTTATGGGATCGATGAGAGAAAAGAAGGGTGCTCGTAATATCATCTTTACAGTGAAAAGATTGTTAAGGTGTAACGAAAATCGTGCTTATCTCGTATGCCTAAGCAAGGAAAACAAGAAGGACAGAAAGATTGACGATGTGCCAGTTGTTCGGGAATATCCAGATGTATTTCCAGAGAAATTACCCGGTGTACCACCGGATCGACAATTAGATTTTGTGATCGATCTAGAACCAGGGTCAGCACCAATCTCCAAAGCGCCGTATCGGATGGCTCCGAGGGAGCTGCAATCGCTGAAAGTTCAATTACAGAACTTTTGACTTAGGATTCATTCGACTGCCGCCACCGGGGAGCGCCAATGTTATTAGTCAAAAGAAGGACGGCACCTTAAGAATGTGTATCGACTACCGAGAATCGAACAAGGTGACGTTGAAGAACAAATATCCGCTTCCTCGAATTGATGATTTATTCAACCAATTGAAAGGAGCAAGGGTATTTTCAAAAATTGATCTAAGATCGGGTTACCATCAAGTGAAGATAAAACCCAAGATATTCCAAACCGCTTTTAGGACCCGATACGGACACTACGAATTTGTAGTGATGCCGCTTTGACCGACTAATGCCCTACCGTGTTCATGGACCTTATGAACTGTATTCCATGAATATCTCGATAAATTTGTGTTAGTATTTATCGATGATATTCTCGATCTATTCAAAGAGTGAACAAGAACACGAGGTACACTTATGAATTGTATTGAAAAGTTGAGGACGCAGAGATTATATGCTAAGTTTAGCAAGTGCGACTTCGCTAAAAGAAGTGAATTTTCCGGGGCATATAGTTTCAAATTGAAGAATTAAAGTGGATCCTGCTAAGGTCCAAGTGATACAGAGTGGAATCGCTTACGACCGAATGAAATTGTAGTTTTCAGCTTAGTTGGGTATTATAGAAGATTCATCAAGGATTTTCTAAAATTGCTAAGCCAATGACGAATTGCTAAAGAAAGGGGTAAAATTTCAATGGACCCTAGAATGCGAAGACAGCTTCAAGAACTCAAAGAAAGATCGACCAACGCCCTATTTTAACAATACCGATCCAGAAAGATTATACCATATATACGGATGCGCCGAGAAATGGAATAGGATGCGCCTTAATGCAAGAAGGAAAGGTTGTCACATACGCTTCACGACAGTTGAAAATTCATGAACACAATTATCCCATTCACGATCTGGAACTCGCAGCGGTGGTCCACACATTGAAAATTTGGAGACATTATTTATACGGATCAAGATGCGAGATTTTCACGGATCACAAAAGTTTGAAGTATTTCTTTGAACAAAAGATTCAATATGCGGCAACTAAGATGGATCGAGCTGGTCAAAGATTACGATCGCGAAATCAAATATCACCCAGGAAAAGCTAATGTCGTCGCTGACGCTTTGAGCAGGAAAAATCAGAAAAAAAAATTAGGAATTCTTTTTACAAATCAAGAAGAATTTCTAAAAGAGTTTGAAAAGACGAAGTCGGAGATCGTATTGCCTCCTCAGAATATACAAGGAATTGTTGCAAAGTTGGGTGGTGCTTCCAGACTTAAGAGCTCAAATAATTGAAGCATAAAGACGAGAAGATCAACTCGAAGCATTACGAGCTAAAATCAGAATAGGAATCTTACGGAATATCACGAAGCAGAGATAATGCAATTATGTTCGCAATCGAATCTGTGTACCTAATGACAACAAATTGAAAGACAAAATTACGAGCGAAGTTTTAATGTTCCGTATCGCGACATCCCGGAAGCACGAAGATGTATCTCAGTAGGAAAACGATGTTAACCCTCGCCGAGGATCCATCTTGGTGTTTAATTCACCATACATTGATTATAAACCCAAGATGCGCCTATATAATTTAATCGCAACACGCTGGGGTTTACACGTGTTTACCTTTGGATCTGAAGAGGTCGATGGAACGAGATGAACGGATCGAACGGATCGGACTCGTGCTTTGACCTTCTAGACTGTATCCCGGTTGCCCAATCTCCAACGTCGAGTGAGGACGATCTATGGAGAATGCTTCGGAAAATCACCCAATGCACTCACCAAGCTCTCGAAAATTCTCTCTCAAATATATGAGATGGCCGAAAATTTGAGTGTTGATTAATGAGCATTAACCTAGACTTTATCTCATACCTTATATTTATAATGCACTACCTTAATCCTATATGGAATATTACCATAATCCTATATGGAATATTACCATAATCTTAGATTATTTCCATACTCTCGTGATTATTTCCATACTCTCGTGATTATTACCATAATCTTATATGGAAAGGATCTATGCATATACCATAAATATAATTATATCCTTGTGGATAAAGAGAATAAAATCTTGCCAATGGGAGCATATAGGTGGCCGATTTTCCTCTAGCTTATGGCCCTGGATGGGCCAAACCAGGATCAAATGCAAGGAATAAAGATGGGCCTCAAATAAATTAATTATCTTATGTTCAAATTTCGAACATAAATTAATTTATAAACATTCGATCATGCCACTAGAGAAAGAATGTCGACTTACCCTTTATTACCGAAGTTGAGTCGGGCTTGCACTTAGACATTACGAATCCCGTATTTAAGATATCGAACGTCCATTAATCATTTATAGCAATCGATCGCTTAAAACGATTAATAACTTCATTTCTTAAGTAGTACCACTCAACCTTATTATTGTACTTGAGCTAACTCAACCCGCAGGGTTTAGTACAATAAACCTTTGAGCTCCTTAAGGGACGCCATCATCCTAAACGGATACGGTGACTGACATGTATAACTAACGTGACATACAAGATCGCCACCACCCAAGATGCGAGAATCTGGTTAGAACATATAACCTCACTCATAACAAGTCAAAGTGATGGTCAAGAACTCATACTCACCTAATACCTTATCGAGGTTTAGATCATCGTAAGTCACCGAGATCTTGGTTCTTCACGACGGTCGAAAGAAGAACACATCTCACCGTGATCCTTCAATACGCCGTAGACGCATCAAAGATAGACAAGCAACTAAGTCAAGTCACTTCTTATCTATATCGCAGCCAAACCGACAACTCGCCCTTAAGTCGCCCTCACCAGAAACTTTTATATCTCATTGCTTCGACCAATCATACGCACTTCGTGATCTTCTACACAATCGTATGATCTAACTTATATACGAGATAAGGGACACGATATATGCAATCAAGTATTCAAAACAGATAGGAGATTGTAATGGTGGTAACAGAAACATTGTATACAAGCTCAACCAAACCGCTTTCGAAGATACAAATCCAACAATCTCCCACTTATACTAAAGCAAACTTTTAGTATACAATGTGTCTTTCTACTAGCTATTACAAACAACCATCACTTTGCTTCTCCCACTTATACAAAAGTTTTCTAAGTGGGTGCCATCAAGCGCAATCCAAGTCCTCTAACGTGTCCATCGTAGACTTTTGCGGCAAGCTCTTCGTGAATGGATCCGCTAGATTTTCCGTCAGATCAATCTTTTCAATCAAGACGCCACATCGCCTAACGATTTCTCGTATGACATGGTACTTTCTCTCATGTGTTTTGTCGCCTGTGGGTCCGTGGTTCCTTCGAAGTTTGCATCGCACCGAAGTTATCACAAGAAACTATGATACTCTTGGGCAAACCAGTACCACATCTAGATCCATGAGGTAGTTCTTGAACCATACAGCCTCCTTAGAAGCCTCCGCGGCTACATATTCGGCTTCCATGGTAGAGTCCGCAATGCATCGCCGCTTTGCACTCCGCCAGATACGGCTCCACCTCCCAAGGTAAACACATAGCCCGAGGTCGACTTTTTCTCATCACGGTCACTTGGAAATCGAGTCAGATAACCCAAAGGCATTAGACTATCTCGCATGGTAAACTAGCCTATAATCTCGAGTCCTTTCGTACTTGAGTATATGCCATCGCAATTCAATGAGCTTGTCCGGTTAGATCGATATCTAGCTACTATGCCTCACCGTGACAGCGTATATCGGGCCTCGTGCATAAGATTACGACATGAGACTTCCTACGCGTGTTGCAGGAACTTGTCTCATTTCCTCTATCTCCTTTGCAAATATAGGTGATCAAGCTTTTTGATAAAAGAACGCCATGTCTAAAAGGTAGCAATCCTTTCGCGGTCCGTGCATACTAAAACGAGTAATCACAAGATCAATGTAAGACGCCCGAGATAAGCTCAACATTTTCTTCTTGCGATCTCGGTAAACCTCGATCCCAAGAATGTACGCTGCATCTCCTAAGTCTTTCATTTGAAACCGATCGGATAGCCAACTCTTTACGCCCGATAATGCCTTCACGTTGTTGCCAACTAGAAGGATGTCATCTACATAAAGTGCAAGAAATACCACATCACCGTTGACATCTAACCGATACACACAACTCTCGCTAGGCAACTGGTAAATCCATAGACTTTACCACCGTCAAAGCGTAAGTTCCATGATCGGAGGTTCGCTTAAGTCCATAAATGGACTTCTTAAGCTTCCATACTAGATGCTCTTCACCCTTTACCACATAACCTTCGTGTTTTCGCATATAGATGTCTCTACCTTCCTCAAGGTAACCGCTTAGAAAAGCGGTTTTAACATCCATTTGCCAAACCTCTAGGTTCAAGTGGGCTGCATGGATAGAAGAATTCGATGGACTTGAGCATTGCACAGCTAAAAGGTCTCATCGAAATCGATGCCCTCAACTGAGTGTACCCTTTCGCCACAAGCCCGGCTTTAAAAGTCGAAACCTCTCCATCTAATCTCTTCCTCTCAGATATCCACTTACTACCTATGGCTTCCTTGCCATCCGGTAGAGGTGTCTTTCATATACATCCATAGCCGTTATGGACTCCATTTCTAAGTCCATAGCGGTGTGCCATGATCTTGCATCAATATCTTGTAGACGCCTCCTCAGTATGTCCATGGGTCGATTATTGCATGTTCGTCACCGACCAAACCAAGATTCACCCACGAACATAAATCGCTCGGGTCGACGAACAACCTCCCACTACGACGAGGTTCTACAGCACAATGGCAACGGTGGGTGCAGATACTTGTGGTTCTCTAACTTGCACAACTTGCAGTGTAGGTACCACTTGTACGGTCGGTATCTCCATGGAACTCGACCCACTTCAATTTCTCAAGTATCCGTGTCGATCCTCCCACTGACTCGACATCTCGCACTTTGGCCTAATCGGTGGTGGAATACGATCATCTTCTAATTCTTGAAGAATGATTTCAACTTTGGACTTATGATTTTCATATAATCCTCTTCTAAGAATCGGCATTAGTGCTAATAATGACCTTCCCGATCCTTAGACTATAGAATAAACCACCTTCGCTCCTCTAGGATAGCCAATAAACAGCCTTGCGCCGATCTAGCCTCCAACTTGTCGCCTTTTTGTTCAAAGACACGTGCCGGATCGCCCCATATCCTTATGTGGCTTAAACCGGCTTCGCGCCCAAACCACAACTCGAAGCGGTCTTTTCGACCGACTGGACGGTACTAGATTTAGCAAGTATGCCGCCGCCTCTAAGGCATATCCCCGTAACTAAATAGGCAATGTAGCATAACTCATCATAGATCTAACCATTTCCAAAAGAGTCCTATTTCTTCGCCCGACACACCATTTTGTCAGTGGTGTGCCTTAAAGGCGCCGGGATGTAATCCCACACTTCACTAGATAGTCCATAAACTCGTTATCGAGGTATTCACCACCGCGATCGCAGACATGCAGTGACTTGATACTTTATCTAGCTTCGCCTCCACTCCCGCCTTTAAACTCTTTGAATTTCTCAAAGCATTCGACACTTGCGGTGAAGGTATATGTATCCGCACTTTGAGTAATCGCCAATGAAAGTGACAAAATACTGCATTCTCCACGAGCTTGTGTGGACATTGGTCCACACAGTCGAATGGACTAACTCCAACATTTCTTCGGCTCTATAACCCTTCGCTTTGAAGGGTCCGTCGACATCTTACCTTCTATACAGATTCGCAGACCGAACGGAGTAACCGAGAGATTACCTAACGCCCATTCTTAGCCGCCTTTGGATACTATTTAGATTGATGTGACCTAATCTAAGATGCCGAGAAAAGTAGAGTCATCTTGCTAAGAAAACTTTCTTTTTAGGGTTTGATGAAGATGCAACATAGTTATAGGTATTATGTTTTGCGTAAATAGTATAAAGCTTAATTATATAAGGTGCCAACACGTATAACTTCGTCATTTCTTATGATAGAAACACCACTATCAAAAATAATGTAATATCCATGAGTAAATAATTTCAAACAGAACAAGGTTCCTACCAAAATCCGCACATATAAAACGCCTTTCAAAACTAAAACTGTTGTCCCAAAACATAAAGAAACATCTCCAACTCGCAACAGCCTTCACTTTCGCTGCCCATGGAGATCGTTACCGCCATCAAACAGCTCCCTTGTCCGCAGAACCCCCGCAAGGTGTAACAAACATGATCGGCCATACCAGATCTACTACCCATGAATGGGTAGAACAAGTCGCTAAACATGTTTCACATTAAAGCAAACCACGCACTTGAGCCTTGAGCATAGGGCACTGGCCTTCCAATGCCCGGGCCCACCGCACTTGAAGCACTTGCCCTTCTCCTTCGGCTTCTTCAAGCCTCCGTGGCAACCATGTTCTTGTTCCCATTACTCCACTATTTGCCTTGCCTCTACCACCTTTGGCACCCCTTTTCTATTTCCATTTTATGATGAAAATTTTGGGCCCTTAGATGTGCTAGCAAGAGCATGTGCTCCTTTTCCCATAACTCCTTCCGCAAAGAACGAGATCATTAAGCAACCGACTAAGTGTAAACTCGGTCTTGCTCATGATCGCATTCACGCCGAAAGTTCTCAAAAGACTTGGGCAGTATTGAGGATGATATCGACCTTGGCTTCGCCAATACCTCCTCCCAACCGATCAAGACTATCCATGAGATGAGTCATGTGGAGACATGTTCATGGACCGAACTTCCTTCTTCCATCTTACACGCCAAGATTTCTCTCATTGTGTGGAAGCGATCGTCCGATCCGACCGCCCAAACTTACCTCGAGACTCGACCAAATATCGGGCGCGGCTCGCCATCGATCGATGTCGCAGCTACAAGCCTTTGACATCGTAGTCATCATATAGCATTTAGCCATATTGTTCGACTTATTCCAAAGTCCGCTGACTCTCGCTCATTAGTCGATCGCACAAGAAGGGCATCGGGTTTAGAGTAGTGAGAACAAACATGTGTTCTTCAATGATAAGAACATATTCCATGTTTCGCTTCCACTCGATAAAATTTGGACCGGATAACGGATTTTGTGCGAGCATATTGATAATCGGCGTAAGAGACATATCTCAAACGATAATGTAAAACACATAAGCATACGATCGCAAATAATTCGTAACAATAATATTGTAACCTTTGATAAAACAATATTAATTGAAACCTCCAATCGCCCAAGGAATCCCACATGCAAGCCACGCGTGTGGATCGCCATACACGAACCCCCACTGCACTAAAATATACCTTTAGTCGCTTAATTTCAATCCATGTCAACTTATCCTTATGACAAATGAAATTAATGATTGGACCTTACTAGACCACATCACTATCGCAAGAAGGGACTTCATGGAAGTTGTACTTGAGGTGATGTCTAAGCATCGACCACAATTTTAATAAAGCAGAAGATGAATTCTTAGAATTGGTATACTCACCGGACCATACCGCCCAATTCAAATTCTTTTGTTATCTCATTTTATATCTATCTCTAGAGAACTTATGAAAATCGCACATGCAAGCCACGCGTGTGGACGCTACACATGAAACTCCCACTTCTCAATAGATTTAAAATGTTTTATTTAGAAATCTCATCTAACAAACTTATGATAAACAAAGGCAAGCAAGCCACGCGTGTGATCGCCACTCACAAGCAAGGCCTCACTTTGTTTAGAGATCAAAAGTGGAGGTCTCGACATTTTAATTTGAAAATTAATTTGTCGGGTTGCTTGCTTAGTCTTTTATTCAAAAGGTTTGTCCATGCATCACGTAACCCTAGCATGCTTTTCTATAGAACTCAACATGTAAAACATGCTCATGAAATTCTAAAATATGCTTGATAAACGCGATAAACCTAGCATGCTTACTATGCGATCCAATTACGTAAAACACATAAAGGTTTGTCAACGTAATATAAACATACATAGCATGCTACCGCATTATATAAACATCCACGACATGCATATGAACGATAAAATAAAATAAAACGCTCATCGCGCCCAATCGTGAAACCCGCACATTTAAATCTAATCTATTACATAGATTTACAAAGTACGTAAATAAACTTCAACGGGCCTCGCGTACCGCACGGACCGGATTCAACAATGGGCCTCGCGGCACGGGCACGGACCGTAAAATCTGAAAACGGGTCCGGGCCGGTCGGCCTAATCAGGCCGGGCCGCCGCTAGGGCAAAGCCCACCGCCCGCCCGCGCTGCCGCCCGCCTGCTCCTCACGGGCTGCCTCGCGTCGCTGGCGGCGACCGCGACCCGCCGAGCACGCTTATGCGCAGTTTTCCACCGAGCGCCGAACGCCTACCGAGACGCCGCCGCCAGCCGCCGAACTCACGACCGCGAAGTCTCGCCATGGCGCGCGGGTAGCTCGCGCGCGCGCCGCCTGCCGCCGCTAGCTCGCCGCCGCTGCTGCGCGCCGATTCGCGATCGCCGCGGGCGCCAGGATCTCGTGCGCGAACGCGACGCCTGCCGCCCGCGCCTCGTGATCGCCACGCGACCGCGAGGCTCGGTCGTGAGATACCGCCCGTGGACCGCCGAGCTACTGCTTTTTCCCGCTGCTTCTCTTCGCTTCTTTCGTCTTCGCTCTTCTTTACGTATAAGATTTACATGATAAAATCTAATCTAACCACGGATTTTCTCGTGGTGTAAAACAAAACCAACAAAACAATGAACGAGCCACGATGAACGACAAACCACAATTATTAAAACGCACGTAATAATCAAACGCGATTAATCCAACAGAGCCAAGATTCTCGATCCTGTGCTCGATACCAATTAGGGAAAACGATGTTAACCTCGCCCGAGGATCCATCTTGGGTGTTTAATTCACCATACATTGATTATAAACCTAGCATGCGCTCTATATAATTTAATCGCAACACGCTGGGGTTTACACGTGTTTACCTTTGGATCCGAAGAGGTCGATGGAACGAGATGAACGGATCGAACGGATCGGACTCGTGCTTTGACCTTCTAGACTGTATCCCGGTTGCCCAATCTCCAACGTCGAGTGAGGACGATCTATGGAGAATGCTTCGGAAAATCACCCAATGCACTCACCAAGCTCTCGAAAATTCTCTCTCAAATATATGAGATGGCCGAAAATTTGAGTGTTGATTAATGAGCATTAACCTAGACTTTATCTCATACCTTATATTTATAATGCACTACCTTAATCCTATATGGAATATTACCATAATCCTATATGGAATATTACCATAATCTTAGGATTATTTCCATACTCGTGATTATTTCCATACTCTCGTGATTATTACCATAATCTTATATGGAAAGGATCTATGCATATACCATAAATATAATTATATCCTTGTGGATAAAGAGAATAAAATCTTGCCAATGGGAGCATATAGGTGGCCGATTTTCCTCTAGCTTAAGGCCCGGATGGGCCACCTTGTGGATCAAATGCAAGGAATAAAGATGGGCCTCAAATAAATTAATTATCTTATGTTCAAATTTTAACATAAATTAATTTATAAACATTCGATCATGCCACTGAGAAAGAATGTCGACTTACCCTTTATTACCGGGTTGAGTCGGGCTTGCACTTAGACATTACGAATCCCGTATTTAAGATATCGAACGTCCATTAATCATTTATAGCAACTGATCGCTTAAAACGACACAACTTCATTTCTTAAGTAGTACCACTCAACCTTATTATTGTACTTGAGCTAACTCAACCTGCGGGTTTAGTACAATAAACCTTTGAGCTCCTTAAGGGACGCCATCATCCTAAACGGATACGGTGACTGACATGTATAACTAGCGTGACATACAAGATCGCCACCACCCAAGATGCGAGAATCTGGTTAGAACATATAACCCCACTCATAACAAGTCAAAGTGATGGTCAAGAACTCATACCACCTAATACCTTATCGAGGTTTAGATCATCGTAAGTCACCGAGATCTTGGTTCTTCACGACGGTCGAAAGAAGAACACATCTCACCGTGATCCTTCAATACGCCGTAGACGCATCAAGACAGACAAGCAACTAAGTCAAGTCACTTATCTATATCTGCACCCTAAACCGACAACTCGTCCTTAAGTCGCCTCACCGTGAAACTTTTATATCTCATTAAGCTTGACCAATCATACGTACTCGTGATCTTCTACACAATCGTATGATCTAACTTATATATGAGATAAGGGACACAGATATATGCAATCAAGTATTCAAAACAGATAGGAGATTGTAACAGTGGTAACAGAAACATTGTATACAAGCTCAACCAAACCGCTTTCAAGATACAAATCCAACAAAGATCAAGATCTTAAATGTAAGTTTGTGTGGACAGAATGAAACAAGACATTACATCCTACGTCGAACGATGTTTAGCGGTCAACAGTAAAGCTTACATCAAAGACCAGACGGAAAGTTACAACTTTCGAAGTGCCTCGAATGGAAATGGGATCATATTGCGATGGACTTCAGAATTGGATTACCTAAGTCTAAACGAGGGAATACTGCCATATGGGTAATCATTGATCGATTAACTAAGAGTGCTCATTTCATCCCAATTCCAATAACATACGGAGCGGATAAGCTAGCACAGGTATACATTCGAGAAATCGTCCGCTTGCATGGAGTGCTGATATCAATTACATCTGATCGTGTTACCAAATTCACCTCGCGGTTTTGGACGACTTTTCAAAAAGAATTGGGTACTCGATTAAATTTTAGTAACGCTTTTCATCCCCAAACAGATGGTCGACCAAAGAATGATTCAGACGCTAGAAGATATGTCTCAACAAGGGTGTCGATCGAGGAGATCAATGGGAACAAGTTCTACCATTGATCGAATTTGCTTATAACAATAGTTATCAAGCTACAATCGCATGGCTCCTCACGAAGCACTTTTATGGCAAGAAATGCAGATCACCTCTATATTGGGATGAAATGAGAGAACGAAAGATTCTTGGCCCGGAAGCAATCGAAGAAATGGTTCAAATAGTACGACAAATCAAGAAAAGAATGAAAGAAGCTCAAGATAGGCAAAAATCCTACGCTGATAATCGTCGTACGGAATTGAAATTTGAGATAGGGGACAAAGTTTTTCTCAAAGTTTCCCCAGCCAAAGAGTTCACCGCTTGGAATAAAAGGGAAACTTAAAACCAAGATTTCGACCTTACGAGATATTGAACGGATCGGGTCTCAGAGCTCATAGGTTAGCTGTTTCCAAACTTCGCTAACGACATGATGTTTTTCACGATCTCACCGTAAAGTATGTTTATGACCCACAACATATTCTTCATTACTACTAAATAGTTCCCGATGCCGATTTAAGCTATGAGAAAGAACTCAATGTATTCTCGACCGGAAGAACAAAAGTTAAGGAATAAAGTTATTCCTTTAGTGAAAGTTCAATGAAACATCATGGTCCGTAAGAAGAACGGGAACTAGAAGATCAAATGAAAGAAAAGTACTGACGATTTAATAAGGTACAAAATTTTGGGACTAAATTTCTTTAAGGGAGGGAATGAGTAGCCCTAAAATCTTATAGTAATTATTAAAGCTTAATTAGATAATTAAGGGCTTAAAAGCTATTTAAGCCCTAAGAATTTATAAAATTCGATATAAAGAAATATTAATCGGCATGAATTCAATTAATTTAAGATTTGAATCTATGAGATTTGAAAATGTAGAGATTTATTAGAAAAGAGTTTATTTGTGATAAAAGTGAATTATATGAAATAAATGAATTATTATGATATGTGTGAATGAAAATGCTATAAATTAGAAATTAAGCTATGAAATGCTTTAATTATTTTTATATGGATATTTTCTTATAAAACTAAATGAATCATTGTTTAAGTTATTAATTTGTTTGAATAAATTTATTTAGCGATAATTAGTGATAAAAGAATTTATTTATGTAAATTTTGAAAAATTAAGAAGTATTATGGTAATGAATTAAATTTTGTTATATAAAATGATTTAAATTATGCTATATGAATCTAAATTAAATTATGAATATAAGTTGTATTAGGTCTTATAATTTAATTGAGATATGATAGTATTAATTAAATTATATTAAAGTATGGAATTAGCAAAGTTAGAGGTGTAATTATAATATTCTTGAAATTAGTGTTTAATTATTTTGAAATTTTAAATAAATGCACACATTAAATTTAAATTGAACATCTAGAACTATATACATATAATAAATCATCCCCAACCTCCCAATTCCCCTCCATTTTCGGCACACACACACACATCACACATAAAATTTTATTTTCACTTTTTAATCCATATTTAAGTGGGAAATTAGTGGAAAATCTCCCTATGCAAGGTAATTACTTGATTTAGCTTGAGTTTTTATGATTTAATTTGATATACATGATGTTCTATTATCTTATAATTTTTGAAAATTATGAGATGTTGAGTATGGTTGATTTGTTTAATTTTTATTATGTTTATTGATTTAATTATGATTATGGAGCTTGATTAACATATGCTATGGATTTAAATTCCTTAAATTCATGAAATTTCTAAATTAAAGTTTGATCATGAAACCATAATTTTTTTATTATGATTTATATGTTAGGATATGATTGAATTAAGCTTAGATATATGTTTAAATATGCTTATAAACATCATATAAATGAATAAATTAAAAGTTAAACTATGTTTGTTCAATTCTTGAAATTTTCGAAAATCTCATGTGTTAGGAACTTGATGATTTTGATTTTATTTGAGTAATTTGATATGATATTCATACTTAGGGATATAAATAATGCATAGAATGAATTTATAGAAATTTAATTCAACTATATGCAAATGTCCAAATTTTCAAAATGAAGGGGACCTCATGAACTTTGATTTCTTGATTTTATTTGATATATTTGACATTATATTTGAGATCTATGATAAAAATAATGCTTAAGTTGAATTTATAAGAATTTATGGACATAAGGTATGAAAAATAGACAATTAAAGTTTAGTATACGTTATGATTTTATGTGAGAAATTTTAATCAAGACTTGAATGGATGATGGAATTATGATCATTGATGATAAACTAGTATGATTATATGATATTTGATCATTAATGGATTGTGGATAGTAAAATATTGAAATCTTATAAAATGTGGTCAAGGGCATAAACCGATTAAAGTATAAATGAATGAATTCAAACATGTTTTAAGTTCCTAAATGTATATTTAAGTATATGATGATGATTTTGGGGAGTTTGGGATGAAATTGATGAGTTGGTGTATTTGGGCTATACATATTACAGACGCTACTCACCGAAATTTCGTAGAATTCGTTGTTAATAAAAACGCTTTGAATTTTTAAATGATAAACTATTGATAAATAATTAAATGATTAAGGAAGGGTTGCTAAATTCAATAATAATCTTATTTTACAAGGAACAAGCAAAGGCAATGAGACGTGAAGAACTAAGAACCCGACGCTGGGAGTAAACGTTGAGGTGGGTAATGTTTCGCAAATCGTTCTTGAATAAAGTTAAAGTTATGTTTCAAATGATTGATATTATGAAAGTATTTTCAATCACCACATTATGAATACTTTGAAAATAAATGTTTTACCACATTGTGGGTATGACGCGATTTACTTGCTCTACTTTAGGAAAATATATTATACCTGCACAAAGTTATGGCCGTGAGCTTGCAAATGTAGTCATCCATGGTATTGGAGAGAGGCCTACTTCCCATTACCGGACGACGAGATGTGGTACGACCGTAGTTGAGATCCTTCGAGACCAACTCGGTATGTGATCTCGATGTTCGAAATGAAATTGTGGTGATATGATAATGAAAGACCTTTATGAAATAATAATTTAAATTAATTTCTAAAGTCTTAATTGAAAGGAAATTTCTAAGTTTTGAAAGTTATGTTGTCGACACCATCGAGTACTTTTCGCACTCACGCCCATAAAATGTTTATTTGACGCAGTTGAGTAAGAAGAAGACGTGGCATGGAATCGAGACTTGTCGCTTTTGTTTTCTTACTTTTGATAGTTATGTCCGAATATCATGTCTTCACACATGATATTCATTACTCTTCTACGCCAAAACTTTGAAGTTGTGAAACCGCATTTTGATGAACCTTGTAAATATTTCAAAAATTTCTACGTATGTATTTTCGAGGCTGTGATTTCGTTTTGGATTATTGTTGTTGTTGGAAAATTTTCTGAGTGCAGGTTGGCTTACCCCAATTACAAACGTTATGCTGCTTGTTTGTTTCGAAAACTTAATTTTATAAATCACTTATTGTTGAAAGATTATCATTAATTAACCAGTCATAGCTTGATTATTTAGTTAAATAAGTAATTAAATAGTTGGGTCGTGACAGCAATGCTATGTACGAGACCCGATATATGTTATGCGGTAGGCATAGTAGCTAGATATCGGTCTAACCCTGGACAAGCTCATTGAACTACGGTAAAGCATATACTCAAGTACCTGAAAAGGACTCGAGATTATAGGCTAGTTTACCAAGCAAATAGTCTAATTCCTTTGGGTTATTCAGACTCGGATTTCCACGCTGACGGAGTGCAAAGCAGCGATGTATTGCGGACTCTACCATGGAAGCCGAATATGTAGCCGCTTCGGAGGCTGCTAATGAGGCTGTATGGTTCAAGAACAACCTCATGGATCTAGATGTTGTACCTTGTTTGCCCAAGAGTATCATAGTATACTGTGATAACTCAGGTGCAAGTGGCAAACTCGAAAGAACCACGGACCCACAAGGTAACCAAACACATAGAGAAAGTACCATGTTATACGAGAAATCGTTAGATTTATGGAGATGTGCTGATTGAAAAGATTGGCATCATGGATAACCTAGTCGACCCATTCACGAAGAGCCTGTCGCAAAAGTCTCATGAAGAGCATGTTCGAGGACTCGATTATGTAAGACGGCACCCACTTAGAAATGAAACTTTGTATAAGTGGGAGAAATCAAAGTGATGATATTGTTTGTAATAGCTAGTAAAGAGACACATTGTATACTAAAAGTTTGCTTTAGTATAAGTGAGATTGTTGATTCAGATATCGAAAGCGCTTTGGTTGAGCTTGTATACAATGTTTCCTTACCATCAAGCATAATCTCTTATCTCGAATTGTTTACTTGATTGCATATGTATGTCCCTTTATCTCATATATAAGTTAGATCATACAATTGTGTTGTAGATCACGTAAGTCTCAGATGATTGGTCAAGCTCAATGAGATATAAAGGAATCACAATTGCGACAACTTGAGGACAAGTTGTCAGATAGTTGTGGTATAGATAAGAAGTGACTCGACTTAGTTTCTTTTATATACCGTTACATCCCCGACGTATTGATGGATCACAATGAGATGAGTTCTTCTATCTCACCGCTGAAGAACCTAGATCTCGATGACTTTACGCTGATCTAAACCTCGATAAGGTATTAGGTGAGTATGAGTTGTCGACCATCACTTTGACTTGTTACGGGTGAGGTTACACGAGATAACCCAATATTCTCTCATCTTGGGTGGTGGCAATGCTTGTATGTCATGCTAGTTGCTCAGACGAGTCACCGTATCCGCTAGGATGATGACGCCCCTTAAGGAGCTCAAAAGAATTATTGTACTAAACCCTACAGTGTCGAAAGTTATCTCAAGTACAATAATAAGGTTGAGTGGTACTACTTAAGGAATTAAAGTAATTAATTATTTTAAGTAGTTGTTTGGTATGATTTTGTGATGATTCTTGGTATTGTTTTACGTGTCATTTTCTATGGTTTGTCCTATTTATGCCGTTGGTTTGATTAAGATTTATCGATTCGAACTTACTTCGCTCGTTTCGTGTTTTGTAGGAAAACGACAGAAAATAGGATAAATTGGATCTACCAAGGATCAGATATAATTGAAGAGCATCTCGACAGAGTTCATAGGCGCAAGCGATCGCAATCGGACTTCTGACGTGAGAACCGAGACAAACGTCGGTCGCGACGCAGCGTGAACGAGCGCCCGCGCGCCCGTGCACGTCCGCCACCCGCCGCTGCCGCCCGCACGCCTGCGTGCCCAAGTCTCGTCGCCAACCAAGGCGCTAACCAAGCGCTGCTCACGAATTTTACTGCTGCTCCTCACCGACGACAAGATGCGCGCGCGTGCCTCGCCCGCCTCCTCCGCCCACGCCCGCCGTCGCTGCCTCCCGCCGGCCAGCCAGCAAGAAACCAGCGCCACTTCAAGCCTTGCGCGCCTCGTCGGCGCTGAGCACCCAGCGCTCGCTTCCACCGCTAAGCTCGCGCTCGCCGCTGCCGCCCGCCCGCTGCCTAGCCGCCCAGCCAAGAACCAGGCTGGGCTGGCCACAAGACCAGCGCCGCGCGCGCTTCCTCCAGCCGCCGCCCACCGCCATGCCGCATCCGCCCGCTTAGTTGTCCCTGGCCCGCGCTGACCCGGCGCCACGGTTTCCGCCAGCGCCTCCGCCACCGGCGTTTGCTTCAACGCTACCCAAGGCATTTTTCCTCGCACGCTATTTCATCACCCGGCCACGCTTCGCCCATGCTCTTCACCCACCTGCCGTCGCTTAACCAGCGTCACACTGAAGTCGAATGTTTTGTGAGCCGCCACCCAAACCGCGCCACCTAAATTTAATATATATACGCTAGGGTCGAGTAAAGGCTCTCTCTGTTCTCAATTTTTGGCACGCAGCACAAGCGCCTCGCCAAGACAAAGAACTATTCTTCACTTCTTCCTGATTCTCAACGATCGATAAATGATACAATAGTTAGTTTTAATTTTGTTCTTTGTTTTCATCGAATGTTAGTTTATCAAGTTATGCTTGGGATTTCTTTGTTCTTCCGGAATCAATTTACGCTTATTATTTTGTGATTCTTGTGAATTCAATTCATAGTGACAATGGATCGATTTTCATGTTCCGCTGATTTATATCATGAATGATTTCATCGCTTTCGCTTATTTGCAATTAGATTTAGATTAGGATTGAAAACCCTATGAATAATATGATTGCATATGCTTTTGTTTATCGCTTTGATTTATCGCTTTCATAGTTCAACTAGGGATTGACAACCCCGGTTTAGATTTATCACTTTATTAGTTTAGCTCGGGATCGACAACCCCGGCTTAGATCGCTGCTATTTCTCCGTATTTCAATTCTCGCATGTTCCAAACCCTTGTCGGCATTAAAGTGTTTAGATTTAATCGTTTTCGCGGATCAACACGAACATTAGGCCCTTAAGTTTTCCTCGAGACGACTAGGTCGACTTTCCCTACTATAACACCTCGCATTTATTGCGAATCAATTGAAAGTATACTTTGGTCAACAAATTTCGCGCCGCTGCCGGGAAAACATTAGCGATTGTTTGTGTTGTTTGTTTTCCGTGTTTCTTTTCTTTCCGCTTGGTTATTTTCTCCCCGTGCGTGGATCTTGTTTTTGTTGTTGGTGTCATAATGCAGGTTACCAAAGCAGATAATGTGGTCAAGCAAGTGTAGTGAAAGTTCCCATATTGGGCAAATTCTTCTTCAAGCAGGAGCCCAATTCGATTTTTCCGAGGGATGTCCGTTAGCTACGAGCATCAAGCGATGATCTCATCCCGAGCATCAAGCCTATAATCCATATTGGGAACAACCGCCTCCGCAAAGACTACGAGGATCAATCCTACAATGCCTATCGAGCAACCACATCCTCCACCTCAATATGAGTACCCACAACAATCACCTCAAGACTCATATCCACAACACCCACCTCCGCCCACCGCAATCATACCCGCAGCAGCCCACCTCCACCTCAAATGCCACTGGGACGTGGATGCCGACGACACCAAAATCAAAGCCATGTTTAAATTAGAAATGATGACCGAGAAGTTGAACGAGTTGCTGCAACAAGATGCAATAGGGGAGCCCAAGCTCACCCTATGAGGCTTAGGCGACCACCCACCATCGAGTTCGCCATCGATGATAGAGACGCAACTCTTGAGCATTTAGAGGCACAAATGGGACTGATTGTCGCTAAGTATGTTGAGTATCAACGGCAACTTGCAATGAGGGAACTTCCAAACCAATCCGGTCAGTCCAGCAGTCATCGTTTCAGAAAGGACCCAATTATTGAGAATTGTGGGAGAGACACATGTCGAGTCGCCGCAACCAGAGGAGGTGAAAATTGATGAAGAATGGGCACGCGAGGACGAGGTGCTAGATCGTGAGCCACGAGGAGTTGTTACTGTGGATGATCGACGAGGAAGAGTGGGTGCATGAAACCGATGACACGCCAAAACCCACTCAAAGTGAAAGAGCTGCCTCAACATGTGATGTACGTGTCCCCGAGGAGGACACGGTGATAACAAAAGTCGAGGTAACTTTATAGTATGTCAACATCCTAATTCACCAAAGTATTGTGCTTTGGGAATTGATGTCATCTATTTTTCTTCGAGAATAGGATGTTCGACTTGTGCTTAAATGATTCGTTATTTGCTTTCACATCGCCCTTTGTGCATATATGGTTTATACCGATGCTTTGGCCGAGATGGTATTCTCGCAGCGGCGACTATGGATAGTCCGTTGTTAATCGGGTTTACGCCGTGCTCACGACGTTAAACCGAGTACTTCGTGGGAGTTACCCACGGTGTTTTTATTTTGTTTTTCTTTCTTTCTTTTGCTTGTTTTGTTGTTTGTTGATCCGCTTGTCATCTTTGTGTTAGTCTTGTTTGAATTTGGGAAGGAAGGATTTGCATATTTTGATCACGGTGAGACGTAAGTCGATGCTCCAACTCTACATCGCATATCTGCCGATTATCGTGGAAGTATCATCCTCTATGGTTATTTTGAGCTTTTAATGTTTTGAGCATCGGGGACGCGTTCTCGATTTAAGCGTGATGTTTACCCGCCAGATGCGTGATATATTGTTTTGATGCTTAATGACACGCCTCGTGCTTATTTTGATTGTTTGGACGTAAGCTTTGTCTATGCGAGTAAGTTAGATCTTGATTTGTGCAATCAACTCGTGGTATCGATCAAATTGATTTTGAATTTTCAAACTTTTGGTGATATATGATTCGAGTATAATGTGAATTTGACGAGACTGTGATTGATAGAAATCAATAGGGGAAATTGATGTGATTTGTCCGGCTAATGCTAGGGGTAGTGTTAACATTGTGGTTGTCTATATACTTGTTTCATTTATATATATAAAAAAATGTGAAAAAGAAGTAGAAAATGAGGAGAATGAAAGCTCCAGATCTTGTTGAGATTGTTGAAATGGAGGATGGGATTATGTCCTCTTCTCGTAATTTGAAAATGGACATGGAAACCACGTTAGAGACTCAAGTTCATCGAGAGTGCACCTTCAATATTATTCCAAAATCATAAAATATTCTTTATGCTTTATAAAAGAAACTTGTTGCTAAAGGTGACCACATTAGTTAGTTCACCCTCAACGGAGAGTCGGGTCCGAGCAGAGATTACCTTTTATTTATTGGAAGTCAATTGCCGCTCTTGATTTATTTCACATTATTTTTGAATTGTAAGCACCAAGTGTGGAAATGCAATAAAGTTTGATTGATTAGAATAAGGGTTAAGTTGCATGAGTTATCTTTCGACTATCATTAGTATAGACTTTGCTTGAGGACAAGCAAATGGATAAGTGTGGGGAGTTGTTTGGTATGATTTTGTGATGATTCTTGTATTGTTTTACGGTCATTTTCATGGTTTGTCCTATTTGTGCCGCTGGTTTGATTAAGATTTATCGATTCGGACTTACTTCGCTCGCTTCGGTGTTTTGTAGGAAACGACAGAAAATAGGATAAATTGGATCTACCAAGGATAAGATATAATTGAAGAGCATCTCGACAGGAGTTCATAGGCACAAGCGGATCGCAAATCGGAGTTTGACGCCGAGAACGGAGATAACGCCGGTCGCGCACGCAGGCAGACGAGCGCCCGCGCCGCCGCCGCCCGCCGCCGCCCGCGCCCAGCGCCCAAGTCTCGGCCGCCCAGCCATCGCGCTTAACCGAGCACACGCTCATGAATTTTACCGCGCTTTGTTCCTCACCGCAACAGCATGCGCGCCTGCCTCGCCGCCTCCGCGCCCCACGCCCACCGCCGCCGCCGCCCGCCGCCCACCAAGAAACCCAGCCAAGACGCCTGTCCGGCCGAGCACCCGCCGCCCACCGCCAAGCTCAAGCCCGCCGCCGCCCGCCCGCCGCCTGTAGGGACGACATATGTTCAGCCCTTGCCCCGAGGATCTATCTTGATATTTAATTCACCATACATTGATTATATTCCTAGTATGCGCCTATTTAATTAATTGCAACACGTAGGGTTTTCTCGTGTTTACCTCGATCCGCCGAGGATGAACGAGATGAACGGATCGAGACTCGTGCTTTGATCTTCCGGATCGTATCCCGGCCGCCCAATCTCCAACGCCGAGTGAGGACGATCTATGGAGAATGCTTCGAAAATCACCCAATCACTTCTATGGAATTTTCAAAACCTCACAAAGCTCTCAGTGATTCTCGAAAATACTAGTTTAATTGTGAGCATTAACCTGACTTTATCTCATACCTTATATTTATAATGCACTACCTTAATCCCATATGAAAATTACCATAATCCTATATGGAACTTACCATAATCCCATATGGAAATTACCATAATACTTTATGGAAATTACCATACTCCCAGGATTATTACCATAATCTTATATGGAAAGGATCTATGCATATACCATAAATATAATAATATCCTTGTAGGATAAAGAGAATAAAATCTCGCCATAGTGAGTGTTGTTGGGCGCCGATTTTCCATGTGGCTACGGCCCGGACGGGCCAAATTGGATCAAATGCAAGGAATAAAGATGGCCTCAAATAAATTAATTATCTTATGTTCACCTTAACATAAATTAATTTATAAACATTTATTCATGCCACTAGAGAATAAATGCCGACTTACCCCTTTATTACCGGTTGAGTCTGGCTTGCACTTAGACATTACGAATCCCTCGTATTTAAGATATCGAACGTCCATTAATTATTTATAGCAATCGATCGCTTAAAAATTAATATCTTTATTTCTTAAGTAGTACCACTCAACCTTATTATTGTACTTGAGCTAACTCAACCTCGCAGGTTTAGTACAATAAACCTTTGAGCTCCTTAAGGACGCCATCATCCTAAACGGATACGCGACTAATATGATAACTAGCGTGACATACAATCATCGCCACCACCCAAGACGCGGAGAATCTGGTTAGAACATATAACCTCACCCATAACAAGTCAAAGTGATGGTCAAGAACTCATACTCACCTAATACCTTATCGAGTTTTAGATCATCGTAAGTCACCGAGATCTGTGTTCTTCACTACGGTCGACAGAAGAACTCATCTCACCGTGATCCTTCAATACGCCAAAGACGCATCAAAGATAGACAAGTAACCAAGTCAAGTCACTTCTTATCTATACAAGCAGCCTTATACCGACAACTCGTCCTCAAGTTGTCTCACCGTGGAAACTTTTATATCTCATTAAGCTCGACCAATCATAAAGACTTCGTGATCTTCTACACATCGTATGATCTAACTTATATACGAGATAAGGGACACGATATATGCAATCAAGTATTCAATTCGATAGGAGATTGTAATAGTGGTAATAGAAACATTGTATACAAGCTCAACCAAACCGCTTTCAAGATACAAATCCAACAATCTCCCACTTATATTAAAGCAAACTTTAGTATACAATGTGTCTCTACTAGCTATTACACATAACCATCACTTTGCTTCTCCCACTTATACAAAAGTTTCTTTCTAAGTGGGTGCCATCTAGCGCAATTCAAGCCCTCTAACGTCCCCGACGTACTTATTGCGGCAGTGCTTTAGTGAATGGATCCGCTAGGTTATCCGTCAGATCAATCTTTGCAATCAGACGCCCCTCGCCTAACGATTTCTCGTATGACATGGTACTTTCTCTCTATGTGTTTGGTCGCTTGTGGGTCCGTGGTTCCTTCGAGTTTGCATCGCACCGAAAGTTATCACAAGAAACTATGATACTTTGGGCAAACCAGTACCACATCTAGATCCTCGAGGTAGTTCTCAACCATACCGCCTCCTTAGTAGCCTTCAAAGCGGCTACATGTTCGGCTTCCATGGTAGAGTCCGCAATGCATCGCCGCTTTGCACTCCGCCAGATACGGCTCCACCTCACAAGGTAAACACATAGTCCGAGGTAGACTTATTCTTATCATCGCCACTTTGAAACCGAGTCCGAATAACCCAAAGGCATTAGACTATCTCGCATGGTAAACCAGCCTATAATCTCGAGTCCTTTTCGTATACTTGAGTATATGCTTTATCGCAATTCAATGTGCTTGTCCGTGGTTAGATCGATATCTAGCTACTATGCCCATCGCACAAGAGATATCGAGTCACAGCATAGCATTGCATACATGAGACTTCCTACGGCGAAACGTAGGAACTTGTCTCATTTCCTCTATCTTCTTTGCAACACAGTGATCGCCTTTAGATAAAGGAACGCCATGTCCGAAAGCTAGCAATCCTTTCTAGCGGTCTCAGATACTAAAACGAGTAATCACAAGATCAATGTAAGACGCCCGAGATAAGCTCAATATTTTTCTCTCGCGATCTCGGTAAACCTCGATCCCAAGAATGTACGCGCGCATCTCCTTAGTCTTTCATTTGAAACCGATCGATTACCAACTCTTTACGCCCGATAACAACTTCACATTGTCGCTAAATAGAAGAATGTCATCTACGTAGTGCAAGAAATACCACATTACCGCTGACATCTTTGCCTCAGATCGTCACGAACGCCCATGGGTCGATTATTGCTCGCTTGTTTTCTCGACTAAACCAAGATTCACCCACGAACATAAATCGCCGGGTCGACGAACAACCCTCCCACTACGACGAGGCGCCACAGCACAATGGCAACGGTGCATAAACTTGTGGTTCTCTATCTCGCACAACTTGCCGGGTAGGTACCACTCAGACGGCCGGTATCTCCAAAGTGAACTCGACCCACTTCAATTTCAAGTATCTCGTGTCGATCCCTCCCACTAGACTCGACATCTCGCACTGCGCCGGATCGTCCCATATCCTTATGTGGCTTAAACTAGGCTGCGCCCAAACCACAACTCGAAAGCGGGTCTTTTCGATCGACTGAAGGTACTAGATTTAGCAAGTATGCCATTGTTTCTAAGGCATACCCCGTAACTAAATAGGCAATGCCGCATAGCTCATCATTGATCTAACCATTTCCAAAAGAGTCCTATTTTTCGCCCGACACACCATTTTGTCAGGAGTGTGCCTGGTGAAGTGCTACCGATGTAATCCCACACTTCACTAGAAAGTCCATAAACTCACATCGAGGTATTCGCCACCGCGATCGTAATCGCAGCGACTTGATACTTTTACCTAGCTTCGCTCCACTTCCGCCTTGAACTCTTTGAATTTCTCAAAACATTCGACTTGCGCAAGCGTGTATATGTATCCGTAGCTCGAGTAATCGCCAATGAAAGTGACAAAATACTGCATTCTCCATGAGCTTGTGTGACATTGGTCCACACAGCTCGTAATGGACTAGCTCAACATTTTTTCGCTCTATAACCCTTCGCTTAGAAGGTCCGTCGACATCTTACCTTCTATACAGATTCGCAGATCGGGAACCAGTAACCGTGAGATTACCCAACGATCCATTCTTAGCCGCCTTTGGATCCTATTTAGATTGATGTGACCTAATTTAAGATGCCGAGAAAAGTAGTGTCATCTTCAAGAAAACTTTCTTTTAGGGTTTGATGAAGATGCAACATAGTTATAGTATTATGTTTTGCGTAAATAGTATAAAGCTTAATTATATAAAGTGCCAACACGTATAACTTCGCCATTTCTTATGATAGAAACACCACTATCAAAAATAATGTAATATCCATGAGTAAATACTTTCAAACAGAAACAAGGTTCCACCAAAATCCGCACATATAAAACGCCTTTCAAAACTAAAACTGTTGTTCCAAAACACAAGAAACATCTCCAACTCGCAACCGCCTCGACTTTCGCCGCCGCCTATGGAGATCGTTATCTCGCCATTAGCTAGCTCCTCGTCCGCAGAAACCCCGCAAGGTGTAACAAACATGATCAACAGACCGTGTTCACTACCCAAGAACGGGTAGAACAAGTCGCTAAACATGTTTATGTTACTAAAGCAAATGGCGCACTGAGCCTCGAGCTTGGGGCACTTAGCCTTCCAATGCCCGGCCTCACCGCATTTGAAGCACTTGCCTTCTCCTTCGCTTTTTCAAACCGCCGGTAGAGCTTTCAGACATTCCCACTCTTTCTTTAGCCTTAGCATCCTCGAATTCCACTTTCCTTTTCATCTTTTGATAAAGCAAAGGTTTTCGAGGCGTGCTATAAAGACAAAGGCACCTTTACCCATTTTACGCTCTTCCGCACTAGATCCTCTTGCAATGAATCTAGAGTATAACTTTATCATAAAGGACTGTTCTATAACGGAAGTCATCAAAAGACTTGGGCAAAGTGTTGAGGATCATATCGATTCCGACCACGCCATCAATATATCCTCCAACCAACTCGAGCCTCCAAGAGATTGATCATATGCTCTACATGGTCACGCACCAATCACTTTCCTTCATCAACTCGACATTATTGATTTTGTCAAATTACGACAAGCGATTCGTCCGACTCATACGATTTCATAAGATTTAGCCATATCGTGGTCGCATCTTCCATCTCTTGATGCCGAGTCGCAGAGACCGCACATGGTGACCAAAAGAAGGCACTTTGCCATTCTCGCTTGATTTGTCCCATTTCTCGTGCTCCTCGCGCCCTCATCGCAGATAAATCGCCTGCAGGCTCGGGACGGGTGTAGTGAGAATATATAAATTTTCTTCAAGCGGAGAACATTCTCAATGTTTCGCTTCCACTCGATAAAATTTGGACCGGATAAGGGATTTTGTGCGAGCATATTGATAATCGGTAAGAGACATATCTCGAAAAGATAATGTAAAACACGTAAGCATACGATCGCACATAATTCGTAATAATAATATTGTAACCTTTGATAAAACAATATTAATTGAAACCTCCAATAGCCCAAGGAATCCCACATGCAAGCCACGCGATCGCCACACACGAACCCCCGACTGCACTAAAATATACCTTTAGTCGCTTAATTTCAATCCATGTCAACTTAACCTTACGACAAATGAAATTAATGATCGACCTCACTGACCACATCACTATCGCAAGAAGGACTTCATGAAGTTGTACTCGAGGTGATGTCTAAGCAATGACCACATTTTTAACAAATAGAAATGAATTTTAGAATCGGCATACCACCGAACCATACCGCTCCAATTCAAATTCTTTTGTTATCTCATTTTATATCTATCTCTAGAGAACTTATGAAAATCGCACATGCAAGCCACGCGTGTGATCGCCACACATGAAACTCCCACTTTCAATAGATTTAAAATGTTTTATTTAGAAATCTCATCTAACAAACTTATGATAAACAAAGCAAGCAAGCCACGCTGTGGACGCCACTCACGCATGTATCACTTTGTTTAGAGATCAAAAAGGAGGTCTCGACATTTTAATTTGGAAAATTAATATATGTCGGGTTGCTTGCTTAGTCTTTTGTTCAAAATGTTTGTCCATGCAGCATCACGTAATCCTAGCATGCTTGTCTATAGAACTCAACATGTAAAACATGCTCGCAGTAATTCTAAAATATGCTTGAAAACGCGATAAACCTAGCATGCTTACTATGCGCACTTAAATACGTGAAACACTTAAAGGTTTGTCAACGAATTTAAACATACATAGCATGCTACCGAAAATTTAAACATCCACCACATGCAATGAACGATAAAAATAAAATAAAAACGCTCATCGTGGCCCACTCGTAGAACTCGCACTTTCGCCTAATCTATTACATAGAATTGCAAAGCATGAATTAAACTGAAAACGGCCTCGCGCA
This sequence comes from Salvia rosmarinus, assembly GCA_036937905.1. Lineage (NCBI taxonomy): Eukaryota > Viridiplantae > Streptophyta > Magnoliopsida > Lamiales > Lamiaceae > Salvia > Salvia rosmarinus. The sequence continues at coordinate 17,056,037 of CM072814.1, forward strand.
CGGGCACGGACCGGATTCACAAACCGATTCGGGCCGGAAAGGTGGAACGGGCGAACCGGTCAAAAACCGAACCGTCAAAAAATCGAATCCCAGCTTAAACGGTCTGGCCGAAACTGGCCTGGTCGACCTTAACTAAACGGGCCGGTCGAACAGGGCTGGGCTGCCAGGCACAGCCCATGCGTGCGCCAAAGACCGCTGCCGCCGTCCCACCCCGCCGAGAAAATCGACGACTTTATGTTTCCTCGCGAGTCTGGCTGAGGCCGCCGAGCGCCGCCGAGGTCTCGCGAGATTCACGCTACGCGCCGCCTGTCAGGCACCCCGCCGAGCATGCTCGAGGTTTCACAGCCGAGAGCGCGCGCGCGCTGCCGAGCGCCGCCGAAACGCCACGGCGCGGTTCGCCGAGGCGCGCGCTGCCTCACGCCTCGCCGCCGAAAAGCACGCGACGCGCCGAGACCTCGCGAGGTTTCCCACCCGACGCCGCCGAAGCCGCCGAGAACCTCAGCAATGTCGCGCGCCCGCCGCCCGCCTCGACCACGCTGAGGTTTCCGCCGAAGGCCGACGAGGGCGAGCCGCCAAGCTCGCTACCCGATGGTGCCGCCGCCGCCGAACACCGAGCGCCGACGCACGCTGGGCCGAAGCGATGCCGAGGCATCCGCTGCCAGCTGCTGCCCGCACCGCCGGGCCTACCGAAAGCGGTGCACTGCCGCTTCGCCCGCCCGCGCCGCCTCGCCCGCCCGCCGCCGCCGAGGACGCGCGACGGCGCCGGGGTCAGCTGCAAGCGTCCGGCTTCTCCCGGCGATTCTTCATCGCCTCATTTTTGTGCTGCTCGCTTCGTTCTTTTTTACGTATAAGATTTACATGAAAAATCTAATCTAACCACGGATTTTCTCGTGGTGAAAACAAAACCCAACAAAACAAAACGAGCCACGATGAACGATGTATCTATCAATTAATTAAGCGCACGTAATAATCAAACGATAATTAATCCAACAGAGCCAAGATTCTCGATCCCAAGATCCGATACCAATTGTAGGGACGACATATGTCTAGCCTCGCCCGAGGATCTATCTTGGATATTTAATTCACCATACATTGATTATATTCCTAGATGCGCCTATTTAATTAATCGCAACACGTAGGGTTTTCTCGTGTTTACCTTCGATCCGCCGAGATGAACGGATGAACGGATCGAGACTCGTGCTTTGATCTTCCGGATCGTATCCCGGTTGCCCAATCTCCAACGCCGAGTGAGGACGATCTATGGAGAATGCTTCGAAAATCACCCAATCACTCTATGGAATTTTTGAAACCTCACAAAGCTCTCTTGTGATTCTAGAAAATACTAGTTTAATTGTGAGCATTAACCTGACTTTATCTCATACCTTATATTTATAATGCACTACCTTAATCCCATATGGAAATTACCATAATCCTATATGGAAATTACCATAATCCCATATGGAAATTACCATAATACTTTATGGAAATTACCATACTCCCAGGATTATTACCATAATCTTATATGGAAAGGATCTATGCATATACCATAAATATAATAATATCCTTGTAGGATAAAGAGAATAAAATCTCGCCATAGTGAGTGTTGTTGGGCGCCGATTTTCCATAGTAGGGGCCCGGACGGGCCAGCCCAGGATCAAATGCAAGGAATAAAGATGGGCCTCAAATAAATTAATTATCTTATGTTCACCTGTAACATAAATTAATTTATAAACATTTATTCATGCCACTAGAGAATAAATGTCGACTTACCCTTTATTACCGGGTTGAGTCGGCTTGCACTTAGACATTACGAATCCTCGTATTTAAGATATCGAACGTCCATTAATTATTTAAAGCAATCGATCGCTTAAAAATTAATATCTTCATTTCTTAAGTAGTACCACTCAACCTTATTATTGTACTTGAGCTAACTCAACCTGCAGGTTTAGTACAATAAACCTTTGAGCTCCTTAAGGACGCCATCATCCTAAACGGATACGGTGACTGACATGTATAACTAGCGTGACATACAAGATCGCCACCACCCAAGATGCGGAGAATTGGTTAGAACATATAACCCTCACCCATAACAAGTCAAAGTGATGGTCAAGAACTCATACTCACCTAATACCTTATCGAGGTTTAGATCATCGTAAGTCACCGAGATCTAGGTTCTTCACTACGGTCGATAGAAGAAATCATCTCACCGTGATGCTTCAATACGCCAAAGACGCATCAAAGATAGACAAGTAACCAAGTCAAGTCACTTCTTATCTATACCGCAGCTTATACCGACAACTCGTCCTCAAGTTGTCTCACCAGGAAACTTTTATATCTCATTAAGCTCGACCAATCATACAGACTTCTCGTGATCTTCACACACCGTATAATCTAACTTATATATGAGATAAGGACATGATATATGCAATCAAGTATTCAATTCAGATAGAGATTGTAATAGTGGTAACAGAAACATCAGATACAAGCTCAACCAAACTGCCAAGATACAACCAACACACCCACCAACAGTAAACCTGGGCCAACAGGCTGTTTCGCCACAGCACCAGCGCCTGTGGTGCCCTCCTCCGGCTTCGTCAGGGCCATCAGATCCGCCCGCTTAGTTGTCCTGGCCCCTGACCCCAAATACGGCCACCCACCTCCGCCGCCACCGACGCTCGTTTCCAACGCTGCCCAACAAGATTTTTCCTCGCACGCTCATTTCATCACCCGGCGCTTATTCCTTCCGGCCACGCCGCTTTAGCCATGCTTCACCCACCGCTCACTTTGAACCGCGTCACATTAAGTCGAATGTTTTGTGAGCGCCACTCTAAACCGCGCCACCTAAATTTAATATATATACGCTAGTATCGAGTAAAGGCTCTCTCGTTCTCAATTTTTTGCACGCACCGCAAGCGCCTCGCCAAAGACAAAGAACTATTCTTCAACTTCTTCCTGATTCTCAATGATCGATAAATGTATACAATAGTTAGTTTTAATTTCGTTTTTGTTTTCATCGATTGTTAGTTTATCAAGTTATGCTTGGGATTTCTTTGTTCTTCTCGAATCAATTTACGCTTATTATTTTGTGATTCTTGTGAATTCAATTCATAGTGACAAAGTGATCGATTTTCATGTTCCGCTTGATTTATATTATGAATGATTTATCGCTTTCGCTTATTTGCAATTAGATTTAGATTAGGGATCGACAAACCCTATGAATAATATGATTGATATGCTTTTGTTTATCGCTGATTTATCGCTTATAGTTCAACTAGGGATCGACAACCCCGGTTTAGATTTATCACTTTATTAGTTTAGCTCGGATCGACAACCCCGGCTTAGATCGCTGCTTATTTCTCCGTATTTCAATTCTCGCATGTTCCAAACCCTTGTCAGCATTAGAGTGTTTAGGATTTAATCGCTTTCAGTGATCAACACGAACATTAGGCCCTCTTAAGTTTTCCTCGAGAGACGACTAGGTCGACTTTCCCTACTATAACACCTCGCATTTATCATGAGTCAATTGAAAGTATACTTTGGTCGAACAAGAGTCGAATCAGAATAATTAATGGACGCACGATATCTTAAATACATGGATTCGTTAAGTCTCGAAAAGCGAGCCCGACTCAACTTCTAAATAAAGGGTAAGTCAAGATTTATTCTCTAGTGGCATGAATAAATGTTTATGAATTAATTTATGTTCGGGTTGAACATAAGATAATTAATTTATTTGAGGCTCATCTTTATTCCTCAGATTTTACCCCGGCCGCCCATCCCGGCCCGGAACTAAGAGAAATTGTCCACCTCCCTTTAGAGTCCCTCTCGACTGCTTTGATCCTCTCTATCTAAAGAGATATTATTATATTTATTAGATATGCGTAAATCCTATCATGATAGATTTAGGTCGCATTATAAATATAAGGTGAGAGAAAATCAAATGTGAGAATCTTGTTTAAATTTTCAAAACCATACTTCTCATTGTTGGGATTTTCAAAACTTTTCTAGAACGAGGAAGGCAAATTTCGCAAGATTATCCATAGATTGTCCTCACCGACATCGAGTTTAGGCAATCGGGACACGGTCCGTAAGATCAAACACGAGTCTTGATCCACCTCGCTCGACAAATTCGCAGTAAACACGAGAATACACCAACGTGTTGCAATTAATTATATAGGTGCATGCTAGGAATATAATCAATGTATGGTGAATTAAACATCCAAGATAGATCATCGGGAGAGGTTAAAATAAGATTTTCCTATAAGCACCTAACATGTGTTCTTCAAAGATAAGAACATACCCATATTTCATTTCCACCGATATAATTCGCATCGGATAAGTGGATTGTGTGAGCATATTAATAATCTGAGTAAGAGACATATCTCAAAAATAATGTAAACATATAAGCATGTGATCGCATATAATTCGTAACAAGAATATTTAAATCTTTGATAAAACAATATTGGTCAAACCTCCAATCATGCAGGAATCCCACATGCAAGCTATGCGTGTGGACGCCACACATTAATCACTCACCGCACTAAAATAAACATTTTAGTCGCTTAATTTTAATCTATGTCAACTTATCCTTATAAAAATGAAATTAATAATCGACCTTATCTACACCACATCACTATCGCAAGAAGGACTTCACGAGAAGTTGTACTTGAGGTGATGCCAAGTAATGACCATAATTTCGACAATGAAATCGATTTTTAGAATCGCATACCACGAACTATACCGCCCAATTCAATTTTATTTTTAATCTCATTTTACATCTATCTCTAGAGAACTTATGAAAATCGCACATGCAAGCCACGCTATGATTTTACACATTAAACTCCCACTTCTCAAAGTATTAAAATGTTTTATTTAGAAATCACATCTAACAAACTTATGATAAATAGTGCAAGCAAGCCACCAGGACTTTTACTCACAAGACATATCACTTTGTTTAGAGATCAAAATATGGAGGTCTCGACGATTTTATTTAAGAATTAAAACATCGAGTTTCTTGCTTAGTCTTTTATTTCAAAAGGTTTGTCCATGCAGATCACGATTTCTAACATGCTCTTTCTAGAACTCAACATGTTTTTACATGCTTGAAAACGTGAAATACCTAGCATGCTTGCTAAATACTTGTTAATCACGAAAACCTATATCCATGTTTTTCACATAATTAAACTTACATCAGATGCTACTATATAATTTAAACATCCACGACATGCTATAAACGATAATAAATAAAATAAAATTCATTCATCGTGGCCCATTCGCTTATCATGTACGCTCCTACCTAATTTATTACATAAATTTGCATAGTACAATTCTTCAATTTTTCGAAACGGACCTCGCGTACGCCACGCATGTGACTTGTCAAAACTCGATTTGGACCAAAAACTATGTCGGAACAAAGGATTAGGACTAAATGGGTCGAATGGGTTGAAAATTGATCGGCCGGGCTAGCGGACTGGTTGTACGCTACAGTATAGCCCAACCCCGCCCAAAGACCATCCGTCGCCTCGCCGTCTGCTTGTGTGTGCGTGCGCGCGCGCGGCGAGTCCGCACCCGAGGTCAGTGCACTCATCACGCCCGCCGGCTCGCCCATCTACCTACGACCGCCGATGTCGAGCGACGAGACACCGTGGTGCATCAAGCACCATGCAAGTGAGCATTGTGCGATGAGTGCTCGCACGGCCGGGCGCCGATACTATTTCATTCATCTCTTACCGCCGCGATCCGCCCAATCTCGCGATCGTTTTGCCCGCGCGCCGGAGTCACGCGCGTTGTTGTCGAGCTTTGTCCGCCTTCTCGAGACTCGCCTCATGTGTTTGGACCTGCCTGCGTGACGCGCACGACGGGCACCCTTGTTATGCCCTCAACGGGCACCCACGTTCTGAGAATGTGTGTCGCCGCCGCTGTCCGTCCGCGACGCACGGGCCGCTACCAGGCCGCTTCCCAAGCATGCCTCTTGTCGCGCCACGCGATGGGACTCCATCGTGTCATCTCATTCTTCGTGTTCTCCATCTTCGTTCTTCATTTTACAGATATAATTTACAAAATAAATAAATTCTAATCTAACCACGGATTTTCTCGTGGTGAAAAACGATTCCAACAAAAAATAAAATACTTGAGCCATGATGAACGATGGATCCATAAGTGCACGTAATAATCAAACGTGAATTAATCCAACAACGCCAAGATACTGATCCCATGCTCTAATGCCAATTGTAGGAAAATCTTATTTTACCCATACTCTCAAGGATCTATCTTGGATGTTTAATTCACATTACATTGATAATGTTCCTAGCATGCTCCTATATAATTAATTGCAACACATAGGTGTTTCCTCGTGTTTACCTTCGAATTTCTGGGACATCGATCAATTGCGACTCAAGCTCGATCTTCCGATCAGTATCTTGATGTCTATTCTTTAATACCGAGCGAGAGCAATCTACGGAGAATACCGAAAATTTCGCCTCCTATGAAAGACTCAGGATTTCAAAATCACCGCGGCATAGATAACTGATTTTCTCCCACCATGTATTTATAATGCATTCCTTATAATCCTATTTAGATAGATCCTTACATAACTAATAAATACAATAATTATCTTCAATCCCCAAGATAATTCATATCTAGAATAATTATCTCGATATCTAATAATATCTATCTAGATATAGGAGATATATTAACATAATACATAAATCGTAATGTAGTCTCAATGGAACCTCATGGGGACTAAATTACAACTTCAGCCTGATGGCCACCTTAGGATCAAATGCAAGGAACAAAGATGGGCCTCAAATGATTTAATTATCTTATGTTCAGCCTACAACATAAATTAATTCATAAACATTTATTCATTCCATTAGAGGTCAAATGCTGACTTACCCATTTATTATCGAAGTTAAGTCGAGCTTGCACATAGACTTACGAATCCTCGTATTTAAGATATCAAGATCATTAATTATTTATAGACTGATCGCTAAAATAATCAATCTCTTTAATTGCTAAGTAGTACCACTCAATCTTATTATCAGATTTGAGCTCAACCCGGGTTTAGTACAATAAACCTTTGAGCTCCTTATGGGACGCCATCATCCTAAACGGATACGGTGACTCGATACAGTACTAACATGACATACAAGATTGCCACCACCCAAGATACAAAAATCTTGGGTTATCTCATATAACTCTTACTCATAACAAGTCAAAATGATGATCAAGAACTCATACTAACCTAAAACCTTATCGAGGTTTAGATTAACGAAATCATCGAGATCTAGGTTCTTCACGACAAGAAGATAGAAGAACTCATCTCACTATGATTCATTAATATATCAAGACATACCAAGATGTATAAACAACCAAGTCAAGTTACTTTATTTATATTATGTAGTATACAGACAACTCGTCCTCATGTTATCTCAATATGAACTTTTTATATCTCAACTACCTTAACCAATCACGCCGATTTCGATCTTCTACATACTATATGATCTAATGTTTGTATGAGATAATGGGACAACATACGCAATCAAGAAACAATTCAGACAGATATCAGAATAATGATAACACGAAACATCAGATACGAAACTCAACCATTCTTCCTTCAAGATATAAATCCAATATTCCTCCACCCATATACCAAATAAGGCACTTTGAGTGACCCATCAAAGGCAATCATATGTGAAGAAAAGATGGGAAATAGAAGGACAAGCATTGGCAATTTACGCCAGATAATTGTGGTCTTTCTTATTTACCGAGTAATGAGGAAACCGTATATGCCTCGTTTGTAATGTCGTAATCAATGCATACATTCATAACCCACTAATATATTATCCGATATACTAGTGGTGTTTACTTTTCACGATTATAATAGATTGATAAGATATAATCAATATCTCAAGGATAAAATGATCAAATAAGTTAAAAGTTGAGCAATTCATCACCAATCCATTAAAATAAATGATGGATATATACGATTAGATTGTATTATTTTTATGTAATTCATCATATTATTCAAAGTAAACGTCTGCTCAGAATATTATTCTAATCTTGGGGACTTGTCTCACCGTTGAGAAGCCAAAGTTCCTTCCGTGTAAAAGATTCACCAATTTCTACCCAGAAATTTTGAAAGAAAATAGGAGGAAAAAATCACCTTATAGGGATGCATCTGAAAAAAATCACACGGCGTATCTCCTTCTTTGTCTTCCACTTTCCTTGGAGAAGGGCTGATTGAGCCGAAAAATTCTTGAAAGTAATGAATTATAATATTTACCTTTCATCCACATCTTTTCGCAATATGCCGATTGCATCTAATAACCCTGACGTATTCTTTCTTTTCTTTATAAGCCAAATTGTGTGGAAATATTTTGAATTAATGTCTCATAGTCACAACTAATTAGCTCAGGATCTTTAACTCCAATGTATCTTCTCTATCATAGTCATTCTTTCAATTAAGCAGACACCTCTTAAGCTCATCAGTTATATCTTTAATTATTACCCATGTTGATAGGGTTTCATCAAATTTGTTCTTACAATAACATCTAGATCTATATAACCCCAATTGTTTACTAACTAGCCAGCCAAGAAGTTCATGCAAATTGGTGGACTCACTTTAGCCAAAGCCAGAATTGATGCCGGAAGTATCCAAAGGCCTTCCCGCATATCAACCCCGACGCCACCGCTGGAACCATCAGCGCGCCATCTTCGACTCGAGCCTATGCCAGAGAAACACAACCAGTGTTCCCACACATGTCAACGGCGGCACCCACCGATCAGAAACGGCACAGCCATCGCAGTGGGAAGCGGCATCCATTTCCCAACCTTGGGGCGAAAGATCTCTCACTGTTGATCGCCACGCCAACGCGAAGAAGGCGTAGCAGAGCTGCAGGCAGTGTTGGGGCAGTGCAGAAAGCCCTCAACTCCGATGATGGCCAAGTTATGTATATAATACCAAAAGGAGCCTTGAACTCTTTATCTGGATTGCCAATGTCGAACGCCTTGTAGAACAGGAAGAAGCTCAAGGGCGAGATCACGCACCCGAGAGCAGTCCCCACGCCTTGGCTCAGCAGCATCGCCTCGGAGATGACAACGTTAGATGGTCTGCCTTGAAATCTTGCATCAAGATGCACGACACGTTGATGATGGACTTGAAGAGGCCACACGCAGCAAGCGACGCCAAGACGCCGTGTTTTTCCCGGACATGGCCGCCACGATGAAAAGCCCCACTTTGCCGTAGTTGTAGGACATGTTCATGTCGGTGAGTCCAGCGCCATACGCGTTGCAGAAGGCCAAACATGGCGTCACGATGTAGGCCATTAGGACCAGGTACCATCTGAGGTCGGGAAGATGAAGGGAATCGCGATGATGGAGATGATAGCGAAGATCACGTATCCCACAGCCGCTACCCAAAGAGGAAGGTTTTCCTTACGAAGGCCTCGCCTTGCCTAAGATCATCAATATTGACTTGTCCTGGTTATTCACTCTGGTTGCTGCATCAAATGCAAGAAGATAGAGTGAGTAAGTGATGAGATGATCAAGATATGCAATTAGTTGTTACTTACCACTTAAGTTTTTACTAACTCTGCGGCTGTGGATGTTGATGAATGTGATGCCCAATATCTTGATGAAATTATAGAGGCCATCACCAAGAAGCAGAGCGATGGGAATAAATGCCTGCATTTATATATATATATTCATTATATCTATAAAGATGTAGTGTTGTAGTAATGAAAATAGTTGAGGAAAGAAAAGTGGTAAGAGACCTTATAGCCAGTGAGGCTTTTCATGCTGGATTCTGAATATCTGCTGGAAACCAATCTCCTTTGCGTTTGGCGATGAGCGGCCACATTAATCCGTACGAAACCACAGCTCCAAGAAGCAACGACAAGTTTACGGCGTGGGAGCAGATCATACCAGTCCCCACATATGTCATGCTAAAATCGAAATAAAATCTGCACATATATATCCCAAACACTAATATCAATTTCAATTATATATATGTTTCATAATTAATTAATCTTCAAATGCTTTTATACGTTTGCTTCTTTGCTTGAAGGCCGAAAGTTGGGAACTGCGAGAAACCACAGTTGTCTTTGCTGTGTAGAACCACTGAAAGAAACCCCACACGAAACTGCCAGCAAAGCTCTTGATGAACCCATTTACTTGCTTCCTACAAGATTAATATTGTCGTAAAATGGTTAAAATAATTAACTAAAAACTGTTTAATGGAAAGGAAAAGAACAGGACAATTATATATATTACTTAGCCATTTTGTCTCCTCTGCCGTGAAACCCATTGATCAGCACTGCAGTTGCCAATCCACTAGGAAACGTCAATTTGTAGTCGATTATCAATATCTGCACGTTATTCAGACAACTAGTTAGATGAATCAGAATTATTCTTAATTACAAATCAAGACTATGTAGAGAAAAAAATATATATGTAAATACTCACTTTTCTCAGAGGAATCAAGACGAAGAGGCCTACAAAACAAACTAAAAATAAGAAGCCAGTCATCCAACCAATCCCGGGCTCTTTAACACTGCTCCCACTGTTTCCCGCAACGCTCCACCCGCCCGATAGCTCGAACATTTTCTTGTTCATCGCAAGCAGATACGACGCGAACCCTCCTAATTAAATCACAGGCATAAACCAATCCAAATATCAATAACGGTGATAAAGATGGTCATAAAAAAACAAGAACAGATGATGCATATATAAAGCCAACCTCCGAGCGCAATGCTGTAGCATGCAACAGAGCATGTCTGAATCATGGTGTTTTCCTGCTTGGTGAAAGGAGCTGAGGTTATCCCTATTTTAGCGAGCGCTTTCGTCCATGTCCGAATGAAGATGAACGCGAGCAGTGCTGCCGACACGTTGAAGTGAGGAGTGATCCCGATAGTGAGAGTGATCTTCATCGCGATGATGCTGAATATGGATCCAATCACCACGCTCGCCACGAGGCCGCGCAGAGTGATCTGCTCCTTCCATGGCTGCACCGCTTCCATCTCCTTCACCTCCGTCTCGTCTACGCCGTCCATGTCTGCAAATAGGTGCTTCTGGAGATTCAAATGAGCAAAATGAGTTACTTATAATTGATCTTAGCTAGAGCTACCGTACAAGTTCGATATCGACGTTTATGGTTGAGCCAAGTTGGAGGAAACTACAGGCAAGTGGTATTCAATCAGCTGGAATATCGAGGACAGAAGCAACCAATCATAAATACGACATGTTCGATTCCTTGAAATTAATTTAATGATAGGTAAAGAAGAGAAGCTTCTTTTAGAATTATCTGCAGTTAAGCTATGGGAGCTTCACTTATTTTAGAATCAATTATTTCCACGCATTATGTTTGTCGTATAGTTATATTAGCCAAGACAGATATTTACATTACATTGGGATACTCCCATTGCTTTTTTATGGTATTTTATTTTAATGTGACATCTCCTATTATATTTATGGATAATCTATACATGATATTCATATAAAGAAAATATATACAACCTAATATTTAGCAATACTCTATCACAACTTTTGGAAAGTATTCCAAACTTCCGCTTATCCTAAATATTTCAATCCAATAAAATATGGTAACTTAATATTTATTAGCTTATATATCTAGATTAATTACTCAAGGTAATTTTTCTTAGGTTTTGGGTTGATTGTTAAAAATTCAGTAACTAATTTGATCTAATTTTAATTTTAGATATTGCTGCAATAACAATATATTTTGTCCATTTCTAGTAAATAGACATGTGTTCAAACATTTTCGACGATGAAAAAATGACATGATAACTTTTTCTCTAACCAATAGTTTAGGGTTCAGAGTCACTTAGTGTGTGTTAGTGTGGGTGTGTAAGAGTTGTGTAACTTTATTAATGACATGGCGTGATTTTTTTTTTCCATATAATCATAAATAAATCTAACATTACATGAACGCTCACAAAAGAATAAAGTCACATTTTACTGTATCTATTTTGCTACAAATGATAAATATAGTATAACATCGGTTTATAAAATATTTAAATTTAAAACGAAAATTGGGTGAAAGTTGGTAATTTTATAATAATTTACCTTTGATTCTTAACACAGATTTCATAATTTCAGAAATGTACATCTAATTATTAGTCATGCATAAATGTCATGCCAGAGTTGGCTTTGCTCGACATGTGAGGATAAGGTTTTGGAACCTTGAGATACTAAATTTGATTTCTACTGCATACATATGAATAGTTTTTAGAATTTTATATTAGTTAATCTTAAGGTCCAAGTGTGTCTGGGGTAGAATGTGTCTGGGGTAGAACTCTTATTAAATATTGATTTACGATATATACAGTTTATTATATTGATTAATCTGTTGTATCGATTGGTTTATCAGCTAATGTCGATCTTCTTTTACGTCAGTCGTATATTATATATGCAAATTGAGAAAATTACTCTATATCATATTTAGAGCATGTACTTTTAACTTTTAAATGAAATTATATATTTTTATTTGATAACATGGATCCCATGTACTTTTATTTAATTATTGAGTTATCGACTTTTATTTGTAATCAATATCATTTCATTTTATTTCAAATGGACTTGTGTGCTTTGCTTTTTAATTATGCCCCTCTATTTTCATTTGTAAAAAATAAGTCCATGTACATTTAACCTTATAAAAAACGTATTTGAAAATTCAAAATATCAGAAATCCATATATGCAGTACCGAAAAAATAGGAAGATCTATATCAATTATACAATAACCTTATTTTATACAAAAAAAATCTCCTATACAACATGCAACTGATGATCCAAGATGTTGCAAATACCACCGATTGATCGGGCATCTCATACACGATTGCTTCATATTCAAATAAAAGATCATGCGGCTAGCTCGAGCAAGGAAGATATCGCTCAAAGTGGAAAATGATGTAGCAAATGTTGTCACCCCTAATCCAACGACGATTTGAAGGTATTGGGACATTGTATGATACAATGCACTGCAAGAGATCAATTCAAGTCAAATGTGATTGATGATGAAGGTGTTTTGACAATCACATTCTCCAACGAGGATTTACACCTTGGGTCTGAGCCTCATAATAGGTCACTGTTCGTGAGTTACTTCACCCACGAGCAGAAAGTCGATAGGATCCTCATTGATGGAGGATCGGCTGTTAATATCTTACTACTAATAACATTGAAGCAATTGAAAATTCCAATAGATGACTTATCCATCACCGATCATGATGCAAGGATTCAATCACGAAGAACAAATATACTTTGGCACCATAAGGTCAACTTGCTAATGAGAGACATGAGTTCAACTGCAATATTGCTTTATGTAATTGATGTCAAAGCATCATACAATATGTTTCTTGGTCGATCGTGGCTGCATGAAAATGGTGTCATATCTTCTACGTTGCATCAATGTCTCAAGTATCATTAAGATGGTGTCATGAGGATAGTGGTCGCGATAAAAATCATTTACGTGTCGAGTCATATTTTGTTGATGCTAAATTCTACATGATAAAGACAACAAAAGAAGTAGAAATTGAGCATTGTAAAGAACCTGAAGTCGGCCCGATTGTCAAGAATAAAACTTCTATCATCAGGACGAACTCATTCAAGGGACTGACGATGCTTCTGACCAAGATCGTGCTAAAAGACCAACTCATCTACCAATTGAAGGGTTTGTTCGATCAAAGCAAAGTAATGTTACTAAACATGGAGAATTTTCGACAACGAAATCACAAAGCATTTCGATCCAAAGGCATACAAGCTCCTCGTTAATGTTAGATATAATCCTCAAGAAAGCCTACACTAAAACTTCACTCAAGAAGAAACATGATGTGGTCCAAAATACTAAAGTAGGTTCGATTTGTGCTAAAAGCGTCTGCTCAATCATGATAAACGCAATTTTACTAGTTTAATAATGATATATTAGGATGAATTTAGATCGCTTTAAGTGTGTTATATAGTCGATATTATGTTTTAGCCATTTGAGAAGATACTACTCTTGGGGTTCCTTTTTGTGTTTTGTAGTTTTCAGCGATAATCGATGCACAAGGCAAAGAAGTAACCAAAGATGAAAGGAACAGAGGCTAGCGACCACCCAAAGCGTCGCCAGTCTTGGTCATGAGTTCTTTCAAAGAAGTCTCAGACAAGGCTAGCGATCACTTAGCATCCGCTAGCCCCGCAGCTAGCTCCCCAACAAGTCTCAGATTGAGGCTACCGACCACCTAGCGGTCGCTAGCACGCCACTAGCTCCTACCAAGAAGTCTCAGATTGAGGCTAGCGACCATCCTAGCGATCGCTGTCCCGGCCGCTAGCTCCTCCCAAGAAGTCTCAGACGAGACTAGCGACAACCCTAGCGGTCGCTAGCCTGGCCGCTAGCTCTTCCCAAAAAGTCTCTGTATCACAACTAGCGACCGACCCAGCGATCGCTAGGCCGGCCGCTAGGCACCGCGGCCTGACGAGAATTAGGGCTTCGGCCCATCATCTATAAATACCCCGGACCATCTATTGGCACCGGCATCTCGTTTTTAGCCGATTTTTTGGATTCGTTTCCTTCAGTTTTCATTCGAGCTTTAGATTTTACTCTTCTAGACTTTAGTTTTCATCAGTTCTATTTTCCGTTAACGCATTGTAATCGCCATTGGAGCAATTCATCCGAAGGAATTCAAATTTTCATTTTTCTACTCGGGTTTAGATTCAAACCCCACAATTGTTCTTCAGACGCTCCATTACGGGTTTTATCAATACAATTCCTATTATTTTATTTTCGCCTTTTATTTCAATTTTTATGTCTAACTAATTTCCTGTTCTATTTGCTATTTACCTTCCAGTCATTGATTTGTGATTCATGGAGCTAAATCTTATGTGTTAATTTCTGATCAACTTTAATGCATATCTAGTTGCCAATTGAATACTTAACAGTTTTAATTATCAATCGATCTTGAATTCACAATACGGGTAAGTCTTGAGTTGTAATTGAGATAGGAACATCCGTAAAAGGCATATTCTTTGTGATCTTTTTGAAGTTACTAATTTTCACCTTGAGACGTAACAGTAATAGGTAAATTGGTAATCCACAACCATAATTTTCGTAACTGAAATTGATGGTTACTTATGTGATCTTTCATCTTTAACTGGATTAAAAATTGGTTAATAGGGAGCAGGATAAACACACGCTTTGAGTAGAATTATTACATCCCTATGGTTAGTCTATTTGTCTATTTGATTTTATTGTTATTTTTATTCTTCTGCTTTCTCGACTTTGAATTATATATTTGAAATCCCAAAACTCTTTTCAACCAAATCGCTTGCTTGATAATAATAAAGAATTATTTAGTTAGCTTCTATATTTTCGCATAATCCATGTGGATACGATACCGACTTACCTATCTACTAGATGTTTTCGTGTTAGAAAATAGGTGATCAAATCACCATCAAGAGGGCGGCTTAATCTCACTACATCTCTAACAAAGGTATGTAATTCAACCTTGAAAGAAAATGTGAAAGTTGGGGCAACAACTCAAAAATTGTTGAAGTGCTATTATCCTTGAAATATAGCACTAAAAGCATATATACATGTACATAGATCAAAAGAAAAGCAAAAAAAAATGAAGAAAACCAAATAGTCAAAAAATTGAGAGAGAAATAAAGAAAATCAGCCAAAAAGAAGCAAGATTGCTCTATGACGCGTGATCCTAAACTGCTTGTTAACTCCAAGGAAAATCAACAAAAAGAGCAAGACAACTCCATTATGCACGAGCCTCGATCGCATGTTACCCCGGCTCGCATGAGTATAAATTTTGCACGGCACATACCCTTCAAAATAAAGTTTGATCTTTTGAACTACGTTTTGACTTAATCCATTTCAAAAGGGTACGTAGGCAGCTTAGATATCTTCAATGTTTAGTCATGATATATGTCTTTCTTCAAGTTGTGTGACCAAAGTTTATTATAATTTTTACTTCAAGTTAGGTGATCGAAATAAGTCAAATAATACAAGCGTCTAAAAGAGAGAATAAGACTTCATGAAAATTATAAAGAAACAAGACAATCATGGGGCAACAACTAGCGAGAATGGAGCATTCACTACTTCGTTGTCAACGTATTTTAAGAATGACCTCAATTTTTGATTCTGATTTTACGCCTTCGAAATGGCTCTAACTTGTTAACTTCAGCTTAGTGTTGCCAATTTCACTTTGAATATGGTTCCATCTTGGCGAGTGTAACACCACATCACCGACTTCGCTTTGAAGATGGCCCTGCTTTTCTAATTATCATTTATTATGAATTACAATTCACTACAAGTAACTATTTTCTATTACTTTGAGTATCATTTATCGTGAACACGAGTATTATTAACTACGAGTCAATGTATCTATTCCTTTGAGTATCATTTATCGTGAATACAAATATCATTTACCATAAAAAAGAATGTAAATTACTTAGAGTATTATTTATCATGAATACAACTATCATTTATCGTGAGCACAAGCATCATAGACTACGAGTCATGTATCTATTTCTTTGAGTATCAATTAATTTGAATATTATTTATCGTGAATATAAGTATCATTACCATCAAAGATTGTGCCAATTACTTTAAGTATTATTTATGGTAAATACTAGTATCATTTACCATCATAGAAAGTGTTAGTAACTTTGAGTATCATTTATCATTACCATCATAGAGATTGTCAATTATTTTGAGTATCATTTAACAAAATCATCTTAGAGTGTCAATTACTTTGAGTAACATTTATATATAGTGAATACAAGTGTCATTATGAATCAATGTATCTATTATTTTGAGTATCATGTATAGTTTACACAAGTATCATTTACCGTCATAAAGAATGTCAATTTACCATGACTACAAATATCATTTAAATGGCACTTCACAACTATACAATATACAACCGAACGACTATCAATTTGAAAGTAAAGTTATCGAAATCTCATATTTTATCATATATTTTTAAATTCCACCAAATAAAAAAAATTCACCAATTACATTTCCACACCCAAAACAGATTCCAACTTTTAACGATCCATGAAAAAGAGTCTGATAGCACACTAAATCTAAAATTAATTTCAATGTCCTATTTTTATAGAATTAAAAATCTAGAGCAATAAAGTATACAACAGTAACAACAAGACCTTTTTTTTCAACTAAAAACAAAAAATTAAAAGTTTTTTAAAATAAATAAATAAGAGCAACATGTAATATTAGAGGAAGAATATAATACACAAAAATAAATAGATAAATTATAGAGTAATGGACGAAGAATATATGTATTGATAAACAAATATAAGATTAATTAAAGTAGATAACTTGTAGTAATTTACATACACACTAGTTAAATAGTTGCAGTACAGTTGTCAATTATATTTAAGTTGGCATTGCATATGATCTGGGCGTGGTAGAAATTGATGTATGGGCCGAGTACACCGTCCGCACAGAGCGGACGATTTTACAGGAGAGCACCTCTATTTTATAAATTTAATTTGTTTATTATATACAAAATACTTGTTCAAGTTTTTTTATGGTTCTACATAGAAATTAGTGTATATATATATATATAGGATTGAGATCTGATAGTACCATATCTTTAGGTAGTATGTAATACTCAATCCAGAGCACACTTTGTGTTCATGTGGACAACCAAAATAAACGACAAATGACAAAGTATTTTATTTATTTTTATTTTTTATTTTCGTTTAGGGACAAGATAATAATTATTATTTTTTCTTCTTCCTCATCTTCTCATTCTTTGCAAATTGTTGTTGTTCGCCGGAGAAGCAAGAAAGTAGGCGATAGTGATGGCATGATGGAGGTAGTTGCTTCAGTGGCAGTCTATCTGAAGTGCACTTTTTTTTCGTGGTTGAAGCACTCATCCTCCTTGTAGTCTGATCTCTATGGGCTTCCCATCAGCCTAATCTTTGCTTGATATTTCTCTATGGCTTCGATCATGGAGGTTTCTTTCTTTAAGATACTTATTGTACCTCTTCAATCGGACTTCCATTTTTCCTAATCTTTCAGCCATTAGAGTGTACTGGGTCAGCAAGTCATCGGTGTTACATTTCTTTTTATCTTTGGTCGGTTTCTTTTATTCCTTGCTCTTATCAGCTTTGAGAGCAGCTCCTTTGGTTGTACTGACTTGAGCTTCTTCTTCAGATGCTTCACTCTTTGATGACTCTTCAGTACATCTTATGTCGTACTCATTAGCTTTGAGTAATCGAGAAGAGTTTATCATTGATATTTTATTGAAACCAACTTTCACCGAGATATCGTATACTTTCTAGTCAAGAGTGCGGATCCAAAGGACATTTAGGTCGATCTCGTTGTCTATATTCGCCTATCTTAGAGCCGAAATCTCACTAATGATAATGGCGAATCTGAGCTCCATATCATCAATGGATTCTCTTTTTTTCTATTTGAAATTATCAAACTTCCGACAAGCTATCATCATCCTGTTCTCTTTTATCTCATCGGAGCCAGCACATAGGTTTTCAAGCGCATCTCACATCACCTTAGCAGTTTCACACTTCATTATCTTTTTGATGTGCGAGTTGGGTATTATCCCAGTGATAATATTCTTCGTCAGGTTGTCGAGCTCATCTTGTTTTCTCTCTTCGGAGGTAAAGTCAGCTCTATCATTGGGCGTGTACTCGTAAGCAGGATCCTTCTCGATGTCAGTGCTGACTTTTTAGAATCTTCTCTTTGATAATGATCGGACCCTTTGTGATGACCTCCTACATTCGGCAGTGAGATGGCTTTTGAGTCTGAATTTTTAAATCTCATAGTTATCTATGACACAAGTGGAAAGTGATGTAGACCTATTGTAGTTAGTTTCCATCATAACATATACAACAGTATGAAATATATAAGTTTTGGATCTGCTCAGTCAAACTCCTACTCAGGTAGATTCAGTAGTTCTTAAGAACACCTACTCTGATACCAATTGATGGTCCTGAGATGATCGTACTAGTGTATGATGGGATACACCAGTTAATGCTAGTTAAAACTTTTCTTAAACAATAGTTGACCTTCAACTGAGATCAGTAATTATAGGGTAATTGATATCAGGCAGTACTAAGAGTAGCACTGATGATCAGTTCAACAAGGAGAGTCTTGTACTGAGTGTGATAAGTTAGCAATCCTACTGACTGCTTTGTCAGCTGATCAGTTGAACTGATAACTAATTTAGGTGAAATATGGTGGTTACGATTTACTTTACTAAAACTAATATAAAAAAACTTAGTCAAATAATAGCTTAGTCAGTATTAGTTTTCCTCTTCAGTAGCAAAGTGCTATTGATGGACATTTCAAAAGTATGTTGTGGTGAGTGTGGTCAAGGTGATAACAATTCAGTAACATATAATTTAAGGTACTGAATTGAAAAGAGCACACTTAGAATTTTACGTAGTTCAAAGAGATTAGCTCCTACATCCACAGACTGATAAATCTGTCAATCCACTAACTGGGATTGTCTTGCTTACGGGTGCAAGAATACCTAGATACAAAAATTCACCTTATCTATACTCCGACTAACTTTTCATATTTTCATTTTCTTACGGGTGCAAGAAAACATATCCACTTGCTTATAGGTGCAAGCAACCTAACCACTTACTTACAAGTGCAAGTAATCTAAGCTTTCAAAAACTAATACTTTGTTGCATACTTGTCTTCTTCTTCTAACTCCAAATTACAAGGGTTTGAAAGAGGGTTTTGGATTTTCCAGCTTAAGATTAAGTTGTTATAGCAACAACTTAACCAAATTTCAGCGTAAGATGTTTACAACAAAGGGCTAGACTCTAAGGAAAGAATGTTGAAACTCGAGTAGATAAGTATATTTGTACTGGAGAATTTATCGATAACTTTGTAAAATTTCCTTCTTTAAAATCCGTTGTTCGAATGATTTAAAAGGTTGTGAGCTTAAGTGCTTTTAGACTTGGAGGTTTAACATTTTTTGGGTTACCTTCAAACGTAGGATCTCTTGGTTATTTTATAGGAGAGACGATGAATAATGTCATTGGAGAAACACCAATCACATTCATACAACTTATCTTTTGAATTATTCCCATTGAATCCTAGTACATCGTTTTTCATGCCTCCAACATCGTACAAAAGTATTCTACAGGTCTAGTACCTCATTCTGGCATGGTAGGATTCTCTGCAGATATGCTCTAACGCATCGAGGTCAAACACTCGTGCTTTAAAATATTTTGTATTTCTTCAGTAGGGTTGACTATGTGTCTCTTTAGTACGATTAACTTTGAGTCTCTTCAGTATGGTCGACTCTATGTTCTTTCAATAGGCACTCCAACTGACGTTTCTGTTAAATAGCTTCTTCTCTTCTTCTGCTAAAATAACACTTGGTCATTTTCTTGACTTCTTCGTCAGTCAGACTTTTGTAGCACTATTGTTATTCTGTCTACAGTAGCACTGAGTCCTTACTTCTTTAGTAGCATTTTACTGATCCTTATATCAGTATGGTAGACTTCAGTACTACTCTTGAACTCCTTCAGTAATGATGACTATATCGATGGTTCTTTTGTTTTAACATGTAAACATAAAAAGTTCGCTCCCTAACACATGAGCATCACTATATTACATCAGCAAGGCAATCATCCAAGGATTTTGGTATTTATTCAAAACACTAAGTATGATAGAATTTTCCCAACAGGGCACTTTCGGAGAAGGTGTCTAAATCATTCCCACGCCTCAAATATCAACTTGTCTCCTAATTGAGAAAAGTGAAAGATCTCGCGATAAGCTTGTGTGCTCAATGTGGGGGTATGATGGGATATGGCCCAACCGACAGGGCCCACTAACAGCCCAAACGAGCCTGGGCCTAACGTTGGTAGCAGCCCACGGGTTGAGCCCAAGCGAGCCCCAATCGCTCCCAAAACCCTAGCCCCTGTAACCGCCACCTCGCCAATGGAGGACACGCCCAGCCAAAGTAAGGCGCCACCGCCAATGGAGGATACGCCTGTAACCAAAGTCGCGCCACCCCCGTGGGCGCACGTAACGCCAGTGTCCCCGCCGCCAATGGAAGGCACGCCTGGAGAAGAGTCACATCACGACCAATGGAGAGGTTGAGCACGCCTTCGCTATGGGCTCGGGGTTGTATAAATAGAAGGAAAATCGACAATGAAGGGTTGGCAACTTATCGAATACTAAGTGCTTGTAACTACACTCACTGTATTATAGTGAAAGTATTGAGGACACTCCTCCGTGGATGTAGATCTCATTAACGATCGAACCACGTAAAAGCCTTGGTGTTCTTTATTACTTTACATAAATCTCGCACACTCACTTAACTAGATTTATCATTGGCGCCGTCGCCTTGGAAACCCCAACAAGAAAGCTTCGCTTCCTCTACAACTTAATGGCAAGAACACGCACAACCGCCGTCCGCAGCTGGCAACAACTGCGGTCGAGGGCGACCGGTGGTCACCGTCGCGGGGAGGAGATCGCAGACGCCACAAGCCTCACACTCCCGAGGGCAACATGGAAAACGCTCCATACACCCTCGGTCCGCCTCCCTAACGTGGGGAAGATGCCGACCTCAGCGAGGACGAACAAACAAATTATTCGTCCCACGAGGTCCTCGGCCGAGTTGTGACCGAGTTCTCAACGCCAATCTTGGCGCCAATTCCAAAGCTTCTCAACCAGAGGACAAAGGAGCGGGCCCTCAAGGCCCCCGAACTGAACACCACGCCGCCGAGGCCGCCCTCCCCGAACAGCCAACGCCACCTCGGCGTGATAGCCGAGAACGCGATCACACCCGACGTGCGGAGCCGCCACCGCAGACGAGCCGCCACCACCGCCGCCCGCCATTCGCGGGCCGCTTCCACCTCGTCATGCCGACCGAGAGCCGAGCAAACAGGAGGGAAGAAAGGCGAGTCGAACTCCCTCGAGGGACGATAGAGTCGCTATCGATCCCCACCCTCCGAAAGAGATGGCAACGATCTCCCTGGTTCGACTGCACGGAGAATCATCTCCCTTTCTCCGTGGAGATTCTAGACACGCCTTCCCCAACGGTACCGGCACCCAATATAGTCGCTATGATGGCCTGGGAGACCCTCCACTTCCTTTTCGCCTACACTACCAACATGGCGAATCAAGGAATGGAAGATTTTCACATGTGCAAAATCTTCCCGAGGTGCCGATCTCCAACGCACGACGCCGTTCACCTCGCCCGCCGTAAGCAAGATACACCGCCCAAGACCCTTATGGATCGCTTCAAATGGCGCTTCTATCGGAAGACGCCACCCCAGCACCTTCCTCCGACTGCCACAATCCGCCAAGGCGGACGAGACGATGTCGAACTCGCCTCGAGGTTCATCAAAGAGTCGCCAAAATCGACGACAAGAACGACCTCTACATCATCAACGCTGTTCAAAACGGATCCGACCCGCTACATGAACAAAGAAATTACTGGGAGAAACCAAAGACGCGAGTAAGCTTTGGAACCCGTGGACAACTTCATCATGGGAGACAGTCGGATCGGAAGAAGAGGGAAATCAGGACGAGCGTAAGTCCGAAAGAAAAAAAGCCGGATGATCAAGTCGAGGCCGATCGTCAAGCACCTTCGATGTAATCAAAAGAGGCCACTGAGTCCGTGCTCGACTCGGCCCAACCTCGGCGGCGCAGCCCCCCCGCCAAATCATATGCGGAATATTCGAGCTCCACCGAGCTCTTCTCAAGCCCCTCCTATGAAAGCGAGGGTCCAGAAGAGGTCTACAGGAGAGATTGTGACTATCACCGGGTATGGTCATGATACCGGTGATTGCAGAAACCCGGCTCGCAGATAAACGAGCTCGTCAAAGGTGGAGCCCTCAAGAAATACCTCGGCCGGGTGGGTGAGGCGAAAGCGCGGGGAAGAATAACGGTGGCAACAATCATGACCGACTCGACGATGACCGACCGAAGACGACGAGGACGAAGGTGCCAATGTTATGGAGCATGTCTACGTTATAACCGACTGCCCATCTGAGCGATTTCGAGGTCGTCGTTAAAGAACGAAGCTTCGGAGGCCGCCACCGAGGAGCCAAAGAACAAGCGACTTCGGGCGGCGAGACATAGTGTTCTCCAAGGAGGATCCGGTACCCAAAATCATGCCGCACCAGACGCCATCACCATACAGCCGTGGTGGGAAACAAGAACGCCCATCGGGTCTATGTCGACATCGGGCCTCCGTCAAGATCATCTTCCTGAGCTGCCTCGGATAAGCTCGAGGTCGGAGGTATTCGTGCACTTCCCGCCGTCCCAACTACTTGAGCTTCACCCAGAGACGGTCCAACCCGAGGCGCCATTACCCTTCCGTTACCGTGGACGGCTCCTGTGTCGATCACCAAGGCCATCAAATTTTTCCCGTCCAGGCCCCTCCGCACAACATCATCCTCGGGAGAGATTAGCTATACGCCACCAGGCCGTCTGTCTCGGTCTACCACCACCGTCAAGATTCCCACCCCGTGGGAGTGCTTAGCATCTAGGGCGACCAAACGGCAAGAAAAGAATGCCTACGAGTCTCCACCCAAGATGCACCGCCTGTGCATAGCAATTACGTAACCCTGAGGCCGATGCCCGGACGACTGACCGGAGCCTTCGACTATGCGACGACGATCCTCGAAGGTCATCCAGTCGGCACCAGGCCCAACCGACATCCGACGGCGTGTCATACAACTTCGAGGGAATACAGGACGTGTTTATGGTCCCCGCCGATATGACCGGAGTGTCACCCGAGCTCATAACTCATCGCCTCAACATCGACCCGCTACCAAGCCATCCGTGAGAAGAAAAGAACATTCGCGCGTAACGCAGCCAGTCATAAGGGACGAGGTGACTCAACTCAAGGCCAAGATCTTGTTCGAGGTCAAATACCCGACCGGATGGCTAATCCAACGTGGTCCCAAAGCTGTGGGAGGGTGGCGCATGCATCGATTACACCGACCTCAACAAGCATCGCCCAAAAGATTGCTACCCTCCCCGACATCGACAAGAAGGTGGAGGCATTGGTGGCCACGAGATGTTCAGAACTTCCTAGATCTATACAAAGGATACCACCAAATCCTCGATGAGCCCGAGGATGCCCCAAGACCGCTTCATCACCGACTTCGTGTCTTTAGCGATCGAAAGATGCCTTCCGCCCAAGAACGCCGGGGCTACTTACCGTAGGATGATGGATGCAACATTCAAAGACCACATCGGGAGATCGCCGAGGTCTACATCGACGACATCGTGGTCAAAGTCGAAAACGGAGAGCTGCGCGATGACCTCGGACTATCCTCCAACTCCTCGTGTCGGCCAACCTCAAGCTCAACCCCGTAAATGTACATTTATGGTGAAGACCGCAAGTTCTTAGGATACTGGTTTTCAAGAGGGCTCAAGGCCAATCCCACCAAGGTGAAGGCAAGCTTTCGACATGCGGTGCCAAGGACCATCCGTGAGATCCACAAACTCACCGGTGCCTAGCCGCCTCGCCAGATTCTGCCTCGAGCCGAGAAGCAGCTTCCTTCTTCAAGATCCCGAGAGAGCGGGACTTGCTGGCGGTGAAGAACACAGTCACCTTCGCACACCAAGGAGTATCCGCCGAATCGCCAACCCCGTCCGCCCGGGCAAGGTGAACTCTCTATACTGGGCCGCCTCGGACGAGGCCATCAGGCAGAGATTGAGTGCGAGATGGGAGGACGACAACTCCCCATCTACTTTATTAGCCGAGCTTGGGGACCGAGACGAGGTACACCACCGAAAAGGTAGCACTGCCCGGTGAACGCCAAGCGATGCCTCCGACCCTACTTTCGTGCTCATTCTCGCCTGTGTATTAACCGACCTACCTTTGAGACAAGTCTTGTCCAAGCCGAGTCATCCGGACGATAGCTGTTGGCACCTGAGCTCATGAGCACGACATCTCGTATTCCCCGAGGCCGCCATAAAAGGGCAGCTCACCGACTTCCGGTGGAAGCCAAATTCACCGAGGTCGGTTCTACCAATGAGGTCACCCCAACACCCGCCCCACCGCGGAGGACTCCGTCCCCGCATCGCCTGATAACCGCGGCGGATGTGCGTGGACGGGCTTCATGCAAAACGGCAATGAGCAGCATTCTCCTCCTCGCCCCGACAATCAAGAAGTTACCTTAGCCCTCCGGCTACCTTCCCAACCACCAATAACGGTGGGTATGAAGCACCGATCTCGTGACTCCGCCCGCAAAGGAATGGTGGACCATGTCCAGCTTCTTTGGGATTCCTGTGTCGTGGTAAACCGTGTCCTAGGCGGACACGGTTGCGAGGATCGAATGAAGCAAGACTCGAGAAGGCGAGGAGATGCTTGCCTCATTCAGTACTCCAAGATTCATCGGATCCCACGGGCGAAAACAGCCGAGCCGACGCTCGGCAAGTTAGTCTGCGTCGTCAACAAGTCCTCCTGTGGAGGTTCATTCCGAAACATAGAGAGTCTCACATCGGCATTATCACCGAGATGGAGCCGAATCGATGTCTCCCATAAAGGCCTACCGGAACATGGCGCACTACCTCAAGATCGGCTCGAAGCCAAAAGATGATGGCGAAATCTGAAGTACCTCATACACGGCGCTCTGTCATCGGAAGTCTTAACTTCAGCCCTCCCGAGGTGCCTCGGGCGGAAGAGGCCGACTACGTGCTCAATGAGATCCACGGAGGGTCTTGTGAAGTCACATCGCTCATGAGCTCTCTCAAAGAAGACGCCGAGGTCGGGATATTCTTGGCCCACACTTGTTCAAGATTCGGTCGTGCTCGTCAAAAGTGTCCGGCGTGCCGGCTCTACTCCACGGTCAAAAGCTACCACAAACCGATCGAAGCAACCGCAAAGCCCGTGGCCTTTCATGCGGTGGGGATCGACATCGCTGGTCCGCTCGACCGAGCACCGGTCGCCGATACTTAGTCGTAGCCATAGACTACTTCACAAACGGGTCGAGGCCGAGCCACCGTCGAGCCTCACGGCGGGAGGATTCTGACGCCGTGTGGAAAATATAGTCCGCCGCCGCATACCGCACACTCTAGTCTCGGACAACGGCCCACCCGCCGACAAAACTTGGGTGGTGCGAAGAGCTTCAGATCGATCAACGCTTCACCTCGGTCGCACACCCGCAAGCGAATGGTCGGACCGAGGTGACGAACCGCACGATCGTATAAGGATTGAAGAGGGCTGGACCAAGCTAAAGGCGATTGGGCTGAAAATCTCCTCAAGTCCTCCGGTCCCACAGACAACACCGAACCTCGCACGAGAAACCCCTTTCACCGGGTCTATGGTACCGAGGTCGTCATACCGGCCGAGATCGCCCGCCAAGCCCGCAGACTCTTCACCGACCTGTGCCGAACGAGGGGAGACTCATGGCCAACCTTGACGCCTCGAGGAGAAGCGAGCTCGCTTCATAAACGGCTAAGCACAAGGCCAGTGCGCACGGTGCTACAACAAAAGGGTCAAAGCCTCCGTGCTCCAAGTAGGCGACCTCGTCCTACGAAATAATGAAACCAAGAGAGTTGAGCGTCTTAACAAGTCGGATCCGACATGGAAGGCCCATACCGCTCACGAGGACCTCGGCAAAGGGGCTTACAAAAGTGGCTCACCTATCCGGTGCACTTATCCCTAACTTGCACATTACTCATTTAAGAGGTATTTTACATAGCTTCGATTTAAGGTCGACATCATGTTAGTCCCTTAATTGTTTTGCCAAAGTGCGATGTTGATTACATATTCAATAAAACATCTGCTTTTCTAATGAATATTTCACTGCCTCATACATATGTGAACATCTGCTTGATACACCACATTTAAACCTTCGAGGGACGCCTTACGAAGATGAAAATCCCACCAAGTAGGGTACGACACAGATTACCCATTAAGTTGGACGCTCACATGCAAAGCATACAGACACCCATTAAGTTGGACGCCTACATGCAAAGCGCATGATTACCCATTAAGTTGGACGCCTACATGCAAAGCATACAGACACCCATTGTTGGACGCTCACACGCACGCGACATCCGACCGATCTCGCCAACTTATACCCCTTTATTTGGGAAGATATGCACTCCGGTAAAGTCTAAATGCATTAACGACTATAAACCGAGTACCAAGCCATATACAAGTCAACCGGGCTTCCGAGCTCGTTTATACCCCTTTAAATGGGAAAATATACACTCACGTACAAGATAAATATATTTACTGACCAAAACGAAGTCCTAAGCTATGTTTGTACCTCTCAAGGGGGAAAATATACACTTCAAAATGAGTCTAAATATATTTATATCTACATACAAAGTCCTACACTATACACAATCTCATTCAAGCTTAGGGCTCCGCCAGACTTGCCAAGTCGCACCAATTTGCACAAAATCTCCGTGCCGACGGTGTATGCCTGGAACGAACTCGGTGCCTTCAACCCATTCGATAAGGCCGGAATCACCATGGCCTACTCCCGAAGCGCTCGGTATGGGCTCGGGGGCAGCCCGAGCAGTTTCGACTGTGGTCACCTTCACCCACTCTCGACACTTGAGCGGTAGCAGGTGCACTGAGCATTCCGGAATGGGGATGCACCCGAGGTCACACCCTGGCCCCCCTGATCGGACACCGGGCCGGGAATACGACCTCGCCCCCTACCACCGCTCTTCCCCGCCGACCTGAGGTCCTCGGTCGCCGTTCGCTCCCAGAGGATCGCCCAACGATCCGCCTCACCGACCCATCAACCGAGCACTTCGCATGATCGATGTAGCCGCCTCCGAGGGTTCTTCTATGATCGGGCCACGGAGCCCGGCCGTGGCCTCGCCTGCGGGGCTGGGCATGCATCATTTACGGACGATCTCATACGCTCCATATACTTCACGATGGAGTTGACACGCCTTTGAACTTCTTGTTGTTGGGCCCTCCTCATCCCTCAAAGACCATACCTCTCCAAAGAAGCTCGAACTCGGTCGCCGCCTTCGGATATGGTAGTTCCACCACCGGTGGATTGCCTTCTCAGACTCGCATGCTCCTCCGACACCCGAGCTAGCCTCTCCAGCCGGGTTCAGTCGCCTCACATCAGTATCAAACGCCTTGATAGCGTCGGCAGATAAGTCCGCCCACGGACTCCGTCCCGTGCGATCCTCAACTTTAGGGCCTCGCTCACCAGAGGCGGGCCACTTCCCGATCGACTCGTCCAACTTCTTCTTCGTCGTCGGACGACGCCGAGCCGACATCCATGGTGACCAAAACTGGGTCACTCGCAGACCGGCTCCTCCGAAAAGCACCTCTTCGTCCTTCTCGCCCAGGCGCCTCGCACTCTTTTAACTTGGTCAACAATTCATGATCAAGTCCGAGCCATTCAGGTGTGAGTAATCGAATAAACAAGACAACACAAATTTTAAAATGTTGCGTTTATTACTCAAAAATGGAAATTATTACAAGGACCTGTGGTCCTATCGACCCCGGCGGTTCAAACTATTACATCGTCCACCGACCTCAGGCCTATGGCCGACTCGCCGACCTCGATGCTCCCCGCGGTGGCCGGCTCGTG
Organism: Salvia rosmarinus; assembly: GCA_036937905.1. Classification (NCBI taxonomy): domain Eukaryota; kingdom Viridiplantae; phylum Streptophyta; class Magnoliopsida; order Lamiales; family Lamiaceae; genus Salvia; species Salvia rosmarinus. Next base: position 17,084,583 of record CM072814.1, read on the forward strand.
GGAGCTCCAACACCGCCTCCTGCCACCTCCTCCTCCCTCCTCCGCCCGGCCCGCACCTCGGTAGGAGCTCTCAAGCTCGCGATCTTCGTCCTCCTTGACCGGGCGACGACCTCGCAGCTCGGAGGGTGAGCTGACGCCAGAGCCTCCAAAGACCGGAAGGAGCCAACCCCGAGATCACCCGGCGTAAGCTTTGTCCACTCTGCGAGGTCGACCTCGGTCCACCCATGCTTGACCTTATCAGTCGCATGGCGACCGCCAGCCTCCCAGTGATCGACACCACCTTCGCCAAAGACGGCGGCAAGATCGGCAATAAAAGCCGAGAAGCTCTCCGACTCGATGAGCTGGCCGGCAGAGCCCTCGCCAGGGTCCTCGGTCGGCCACCTCGCCCTCTCGTCCGCGAGCTCCTTCTTCGCCCGACCAACTCCTCCTTAACCTCTTGACCTCCCCGGGCGGCCTCCGGTGCCCAATGCCTCTTCTTCGTATGGCCTCAGCAGCAGCCTCCCGGCCTCGCCCGCCTTAGCCGGCCACGACGGTCTCAAGATCCGCCCGCGCGCTGCAAGCTCCCGCCCAGCGCCTCATACCGGCCGAGCTCTCGGCGCAAGTCGGTGGCGACTGCAGCTCCCCAAGAACACTGCGGGCCCCATCACCGAGCTCCCATCCGAAAAAGAGCGGACAAGTTAATAACAGATCGCAGAGCGCATAAATCTAAATATGAAAGAACCTTGGTACCTCGGGAGGGCGGCCAAGCTTGAGGCGGCACCAGACTCAAGGCGGCCCCGAGGCCGAGACTCGATGCCGGGATGGACCCACCGAGGCCCACTCATTAGTTGGCCCATACCGTCGACCTTCTTCGGACCCTGGTAGGTCCAGCCCGCCATCTTCTTCTTCGCGGCTCTTTGCTCGGCGATCGCGAGCCCGCCTCTTGTCCACCAACTTCACCGCATCACGTAAGAAGACACATTAGCACAAAGAAAATCGGACGATAAGGACTAAGAAGATGGGATGCCCTCACCCCGCCTGCACCTCGATCCCGATGCTTCCGACCCATAAACACTCAGCCCGGCCTTCTTCAGGTCGTCCTCGGTGTAACTTATGGATAAAATCTCACCAAGGCTGCACAGCACCTCCTCCATATGGCCCAAGGGCTTGATTTTCGGGTCCGCCACCGTACCGATGCCCCACTCATACCTCGGCTGCCCCTCAGCCCGCAGAAAGAAATACCTATTCTACTAATGGGACATTTTGGAGGGGATTGCTACTTTAAATTTCAGCCGGGGAGACAAATAGTACACTCCTCCTATGGTCTTCACACTAAAAAAGCGCATCAGTACCTCGAAGGAGAACTCCTCGGCAATGCCATAACAAGAGAGCCCTAGCCCCACCAACGACCTAATGGAATTCGAGGTCAATTGACAAATAGGGATCTGGAAATACTCTTGAAGGCTAAGATAAATGGGGGCCAGAGGGTACCTAAGACCCGCCCTCAAACTATCTACATAAACGGTAATAAACCCCTCCTGAGGGCCATCGCCTATCATCCGGCCGCGGCACCACCACCACGCATCCTCCGGGATCCGGTATTCCTTACGACTTCAAAAGTTCCTCCAAAGGTCGCCCGACCTCGCCACGCCCACCCTCACCCATCCCATACCGAGGATACCGGTGGAACCCTAGAACTCGATCCCATGGACCTACCTGTGCCATTATAGCACATATAGTCTTTTACGTCGGGAACTCACGGCGTAACCCGGCGAAATGGAACTTTCAGAGCGAGAAGAAGATGAAGAAAACATACTTACTTTTCACGCGGTATGTGGCTCCTTCAGCGAGATCAGGATCAAGTCAGAAAATTTCTCAGAATTTTTCTCTCTCAAACAAGGCGTCGAAGGGAAAAGTGAACAGTTGCCTCGTTTGGGCCTATTTATAAGACAAAGGACGCCTAAAATTATCGCTTCAACTTCGACACGCACTCACACGTGATTGACGTGAGTCCACGCGCAGCGCGCCGTTCGAGTGCCCAACTACCTCTGGCGCGTATGACGTGCGCTAGCGTAAGATAGACCGCCATCGACCTAGCAATCATCATATGGACCCCGCGCCCTCCGGATGGCGGCGCTGTGTCGCACCCGTCCTTCCCACAAATAACAAGGATCCAGATCGGACCTCGACTTCCTATCAACGGCTTCCCACGGAAAGTCTACATCCAGATCGGATCTCGCAAACCAGCCTCAGATTCGTGCCGCCGGGCGCACCTCGACATCCCCGAAAGGGCGGTCTCGTGCCTGACATCGGCACCCACCACGGAGCAACACCACTCCAGATCGGACCTCGGCGAACCTACGCAGAGGTCGATATCCGTGTCGAACTCGACTTCCTTCGGTACCACATCCTTTTCCAAGCGACGGACAACGCACCACCCAACTCGCCTCGGCACCGATCGCCAAATAAACCCTCACATCAAAAAGACAACACCTTCAACAAACAACTTCACCGAGCCACACCTCACCGGTGAAGCGCTTTCACTCCACCTCGGCATCGGCGTCCCTCGGCTATTCGGGGAGGGCTATGATGGGATATGGCCCAACCGACAGGCCCACTAATGTGCCCAAACGAGCTGGGCCTAACGTTGATAGCGGCCCACGCGGTTGAGCCAAGGCGAGCCCTAATCGCTCCCAAAACCCCAGCCCCGAACCGCCACCTCGGCCAATGGAGGACACTCCCGAGCCAAAGTAAGGCGCCACCTCGCCAATGGAGGACACGCCCCAGCCAAAGTAAGGCGCCACCGCCAATGGAGGACACGCCCGTAACCAAAAGTCGAGCGCCACCCCCACGTGGCGCACGTAACGCCGAAGTGTCCCCGCCCGCCAATGGAGGGCACGCCAGAGGAAGAGTCACGTCACGACCAATGGAGAGGTTGAGCACGCCTTCGCCATGGGCTCGGGTTGTATAAATAGAAGGAAAATTGACAATAGAAGGGTTGGCAACTTATCGAATACTAAGAGCTTGTAACTACACTCACCGTATTATAGTGAAAGTATTGAGGAAACACTCCGGGATGTAGATCTCATTAACGATCGAACCACGTAAAAGCCTTGGTGTTCTTTATTGCTTTACATAAATCTCGCACACTCACTTAACTAGATTTATCAGAGTACTTAGCTAGAAATTTTTCATACAATTGTTGCCAAACTTTTGAACCATTCATTTGCTCGATCTCTCAATGAAAAACTGAACATCTTCATCTTAATTACATACGCTGGAACTTCATTTATAGTGTCGTAGATGTTCAAGAATGTTTCCAAGTGAGCATTAGGATTCTCGGTTACTCTCCCATCGAATTGTTTAGCTTGCACTATGTGTATGAGTTCCGGCTTAAGTCTAAATGTGTTTACATTAATGGCAGGACCCAATCCGCTCCTTGGAATTGACCTGGCAGAGATCAGTATATATAATTCAACGGTTGAGGATGTGGTTCATTTAAAATCCTATGTTGCTCGTCCACTTGTCTTTGTAGCTCTTTCACTTTTTGCATCAGAGCGACAGCTTGATCTTGGTTGAGAGCCATGACTTGCTCTTTTCTCTCTCTTCTTTCATTCTTGTGTGTTCTTTCGATTCCCAAGTTCAAAGGTATAATTTTCTTATTCTTGGATCTTGTGTTCATGCACCACCTAAGAGAAAATCAAGGAAATAGCAATTAGAATTAAAGAATGCCTAAAGTAATAACTAGGTGCCAAAAAAATTTATCGTTGTATAGTCTAAAATCCTTGGCAACGATGTCAAAAAGTTGATAACTAATTTTCTAGCAATAAAATCTCAACTAATTAGTGCAATTATAGTATATTATCAAATCAAATATCGTATCATAGATATTGTAAATCGAGCACACAACAAGTAATTAAACATATACATTTTTTTTATTATTTAGCTTAAACAAGATTATGAGGTATGATAAATATTAACTAGACAAAGAATTTAGAAGAGCGTAGAAAAAATAAATTAATGAACAGATTGGAAAGACTGACCATAGGGAGTGTGTTGACTCAACATAATCATGTAATTAACCAATTAATCTAATCAACACTATTTATTTCAAATCATGTGGAAGATCACATAAATAACCACAAACTCTCTCTCCGCCAGGTCCCAAGAAAATATGCTAATTTCAAAAGGTTCATAAAGATTATTCTTCCTACAATTAATTTTTAAACCTCGCTAAGTATTTAGGTTAATCGTATTGTGTATTCATGAATTTGATTACTTAATTAAATCCTCTAAGTATTTAACTAAGCAACTAGTATGCATCAATAGTGATTAATTATATCAATATGAGAATAAGCACCAAGAAACTCAAATCATGAAGTGAAAGGCAAATTGGTAATAAAAATCAATCACATAATTTTGGTTAAGTCATACAAACCCTAGGATCAACTAATAATTAAGCTAGACATAATTAAAGTAAAAAAAATAAAGGAAATCACGTAAGCATTAATTTAATAAAATAGATAAAACCCGTGTTCGATCATCATGATGACAAACTTGAATCCTTGAGCCTCGAATAGCTACTTGAAACATAAATCTAAAAGTTAAGCTAAAATTCTAAGTAATTTTGTAGGGAAATTAAGAATTGAATGGTGAAAATTCAAGTATGTGAGATGTGTACTTATAGGTAGGCCCGATCGAAATTTTTAAAACCGAAAATCGAACCGAATATATTTTTTTGAACCGAACCGACTTATATTTTTGGACCGACCGAAAACCGAACCGAAAAAACCGATCGGTTTGAATCGGACCGAAACATATAATATACATATATATTTTTAAATAAACATATTTTAATCCTAATTATTTAATTAAAATATCAATTAATTATTATTATATAAAATATATAAATATATAAATATATAAAAATAATATTTTCGGTTCGGTTTGGTTACCGACCGAACCTAAAATATAAAACCGAAAACCGATTTTAATTGAAAATTTGAACCGAATCGAAAACCAACTTATTCAAAAACCGAAATGAACCGACCAAAATCGATCGGTTCGATCGGTTTTTTCGGTTTGGTTCGGTTCGTGCACACCCATACTTATAGCTGGAGAAAGCCTCTTGAATCCTAAAAGGTTTGGGATATGCATAGGAATCCTAGTAAGGATAAATTATAGTTGAAAAAGGTAATTGATTCAAACATGATCAATCATAGTGAATAAGGTAATTGAATGCAAGTAGGAGTCATGATACACCAATAATAGGAAAAATCCTGAAAATCGTGAAAAATCATAAATTTTCGCTACAGTCCGCGGCAAATTGTGCGACTTTCTTGTTTTAGTTCGTTCTCTCTCGTCCGAACTCTGAATTACGATATGCTTGCACCTATGAATTCATGTCGATGTGTACTTCAATCCTATCAACTTTAACTCTTCAATCCATTCTTCAAGTTTCCTAAAGTAATGGCAAAAGTTGTGTACGAGTAACAATTCTTCAAATTAAAACAAAACTAGTCAAATACTCATTCAAAACATGATTTTCACTATCAATTAGGTCACATATATGCTTTAAAAACCATTGAAAATTCATGTTTATCATTCTCACGTTAAAATTGTTATTATTTGAAGCTCTCTCTCTCTCTCTCTCTATATATATATATATTCTAATATATATAGTCATGTTTTATTAATAAATAAATAGGATCTTATACTATAAGATCTGATTTGTTTATTACATTATTATAAATTTAATTGAGTACAATAGTGTAATATAGTATATTATATCTATAAAAAATATGATAAATAATTCATTAGGAATTAATTTTTCTATATATTTAGATTTTATATATGCTAAGTATTCACCATTAGTATGTGTATTTCAACAATTTTTGAGTATATCAATTGGATAGCCTTATATAGTATTTTTCAACTTTTGGTTTAAATGTCAATGAAAGCATAAAAATTATCTAATCAAAATCATGACTCGATCCTAAATACTTGAATAATTAATTATTTAGTTGGAGTGAGAGGTCGTATTGCAAAACAAGATTTCTAATTGAATTTCAAACATACTACAAATATTTTAACTTTATGATTTAATATGATTACAGTAATGTTCTTATAAATTAGTAACTTAATATAATTATGGTATTAGAATTCTATATTATTACGAAGTTTTAATTATTCGCCTAAATTGTCCCTTATAAGCACTCAGATCAAGGGTAATGATTTGTTTTGTGTAAGAATTATATTTTAATAACTAAAAAACTTATTGGTAATATCTCTAATAGTTAACTGTAGTTTTTAACCAATTTTATACTCGAGATCTTGACAGTTTTCCTATGTCATTGTAAATTCCAAATCTTCACTTTAATTTCAGATTTATAAAAAGTTTTTTTAATATTATTTTATTTAAGTAAGTTACTTTGATTTCTTACTTATTGTTAATATTTCTCAACTATTATGGAAAATTTCAATTGAAAATAATGAATTGTTTAATTTTATGGGAGTATAATATTTTTTACGAAGATTAGCATAAAATTACAGGTGTGTTCAAGTTAAATTAAGCTGACTACCTTCAAGCTCAAGTTTAATTCATTTATCAATAATCCTATTTTAGTTTAATTACACAATTGAGCTTTTTAATTTATTTTAAAATTTCAATATTCATTATTTGATTAAATATAAGTTATTTTTCTCTAAAAATATAACATACATATATATTTAAACATGCATGCTAAAATCCTACAACTAATATGATTAATTTGCAAAAATAGTGTATAGTATTTAAATTCAATATATATAAAAAAACACCCGCTTACATGATTAAATTTGAATAAGTTCGTTAATAATGTTAGCACTTAAGAATGAAAGTGCCGTGACCTTATACTATGTACAACATAGTTCACGTCAATTTTTTTTTTTTGAGTGTAGAATTGCTATGCTATGTGTTCATGATACAAGTGTAATCTAAATACACTCTAATCAAGTAATGAACAAGTGGGATCAATTGTGAGATGTATTAGTCAGTCCTTCTTGACTAAGAAATACTTGATGATGTATTACAAATTTTGGGATAGAGTGTTATATTTTACATGCATGATACAACTTTAAAAATCTGAAAATTTTTCCTTCTCTTCTCTCATTGTCGACTTTGATTTGGCATGTGTGAGTCAATTATACTTTTGTTTCATTCAAAACTTTATACATGTAGTAAATACATGTAAGAGATATTTTAGACCATGACATATGCACTTGGTGACTCATAAAAGTAATTTGTCTTGCTTTCTTGTGTAATAGACGAGATAGAGAGATACAATCAGTATTGATTCATTTCTTTTGTTACTTAAGTATTTTTAGTCTTGAAACAATAAACACTTTCATTCCTCTTCTCAAAAACAAACCCACTGCCGAGAGCTTTCTTAAGAAAACCCAAGGCATTTTCTTAATTTCCATCTCCAAAAGCTTGAGCTTTAGTTACCCTACAACCGATCGACACCGTTAACAAGGTTAGATATCGAACGAGCTTCGATTATACCCTAAGTTTTTAAAATTTTAATGGTTAGATTTAAATGTTAAGCATGTGATCTTAAGTAGGAAAGTATGCTAGCATGATAGCTTGTTCATTAAATATGTGTAGTATGATTTTATGTAAGCATATATCATGTTTAAAAATTTATTCAAGCATGCTATGAAATTAGTTCATGGTTACCGAAAATTTTCTTGATGATTTAGGAATGGAATAATGATATATGATGTAGTAGAAGCTTATTATGATTTTGGGGAATTTTATAAAATCCTATGTTTAGTTTTTAAAACTACCAAAATGAGTAGTAATTTCTAAGTTGATGTACAATTTTAAATTGTGAAATGTAATGACATAATTATGATCTAGGTATTAATATTATATTACATGAAATTATTAGGATTTTGAAGCATTAATGCTCAAAATTTTGAAAGGACCGTGAGCTTCATGGTATGAGTTAGGCTTGATTTAGTTGTTTTAGTTATATTATGATGATATAGTGTTACACTATAGTATTTTAAACATAGTGTAATTTAATTAAAATTTTATGAAAATGTTTAGTGTATAGTTTGTGAGAACCTAACCTTTGAATATTAATACCTTGGTGTAGAAATTTCATATGTTGGACTATAGGTTATAAATATGTTATAAATTAATGTTGGGGCTCAGAGATTAACTAGAATTTTAGAAATTTATCGACAAGGTTTGAAAATTTTCGAGACCTATATATGGGTATAGGTGGTGTTCAAAATTTTCTATAGTGATATTAATGATATTAATGATCATAATGTAAAATAATACACTATATAAATTTAGATGAATTTTGGAACAAGTTTGAATTTTTATCATATAGCCGTAAGCTATAGTGATTTTATTAAGGATTTTAAAATCTTTTTAATCAAGAAAATAATATATTATATGTCTAAAAATTATTTTAGACATAGTTGAATTTTCGAGAATTATTAAACATAGTATATTATGTTTACGATGAAACGTTATATTAAATAACGTTAAAAGCATAAATAATGCTTAATGTATTAAAAGATTAATATTGGAAGAAAATATTAATCAAGCTTATCGATTTACGTGAAAAATCGAGGATTAAAAATTTACTAAAAGAATCGATTAAAATCGATTTATATCGATTTTATTCATTAAAATATGTTTTATTTAAGATTTATAAAGAAAAGTCAAAATGGTTGACTTTCGACATTAACGCATTTAAATACGATCGTTAAATACTCTAATACGTGAGAAACGACATTTTTATAAGAATATCTCAATTGTGAGAAAAGATTTCATAATTTAAATCACTTTATCAATAACGTTATTATATCGTTAATTGTTTAACCTAAAAGGTTAATATGAGACCGTAGATCATATTACGCTCTCTCAAGTACGAGAATTATTCTCATTAAAATACGCGTTGAAACGACGTATCAAGATTATTAAGACTTGAATTATTATTTTATTTATCAAAATTGAATGAACTTTGAAAATCTAGAAAAACGTGCCAACGTTCTAAACGTAAATTTTTGAATAAAGGTGGAACGTGAAACTCACGCCAACGAGGAGAAGAACACGCTGCATCGAGATTCAAGTTTAAAAGTCAAGGTGGACTTTACTATACTCGACTGATAAATCTTTGTCAAATGATTATTTATGATGCTTTATTGCAAGCAATATTTATGAACTGATTTATTTAATTATCTGCCCAAAATATTTATGTTTTGTGTATGTATCCAATCCATGATTATTGATGCATAACGTTGGGTAGCTCCCACTTTATGACATGCTTGAATTCAGATCCTTGTAAGTACCCACAAGGATGATGGAGAATTCGTATCCCGTTGAGATGGCCTCGGATTTTGTGCACCGATTATTTGTATTTGTGTCTTTGAAAGGGTGTTCGGTCGGTCGTGGCGCTCTGTGAGAGGAGGCCTCTCTCCAGTAGGGAAATTATTGTTGGATGAATTATTGTGGTGGATGTGGATCATACATACGTGGAAAATGCTTGTGACGATATTTATGGAAAATGACGAAAATATTTAGTAAACACGAGTATTTCAAATTAAAATCTCGTGTGTTCTTTGTGAATGGGCAAAGTAATTCAAACTTGATAAATTATTTTGGCATGAGCCATCGAGTGCATTATTTGTACTCACCGCATATTTGTTTTAAATGTGCGATTGAGTGGTGATGATGGTGATGGAGCGATGATGTTGAGTAGTCGAAATCTTTTGGTATTTATATGTTTGAAAGAAAGAACCCTCGCGCATATCGTCATATATGCATTCACATGCTTTCATTGCATATTTTGAATATTATCAGATGTTGATGTCGACACCTTTTGTCAAAACTATCGAACCTTCGTTAAAGGAACTTGTAGCCTTTACATCCAGAAATGACTTTTGCCTTGTAAATAAGGTTTGAATTGCTTTTGCCTTGTAAATAAGGTTTGATTATCGAAGTTCGATAAATGTTATTTTGAAATCTTCGATTATTCTTATTAATTGTTTTGTAATCACCGCTCCAAGCTCCATTCTTCTAATGCCCTTTGGATTAGAGCGGTGTGACAGTGGTATCGAGCTTATCGCTCTCCGAACCCTAAACTTTTTTCAAAAGTCGAGTCTAGATTGAGTCACTAGACTTCTAGAAATCATCGACTACACTCAACTCTCCATCACATCCAAATTTCAACCGGAAAAAGGTAAATTATTTTCTCATCTTTGAAAAGAAAATTTGAGATTTATGAATTTGAATTGTGTCGATAGAATATTATCGACAAATGATTGTATCGATAGAACATTATCGACAAATGATTTATGAATTTGATTTGACGTCGATAGAACATTATCGACAAATGAAATGAGAAAGGTTATAAATAACCATGATTGATTGATTGATTGAAAATTTTTCGCAGGAAATGCGTATGTTTAAAACAAACTATGTTCGTCATATTTGAAATTTTATTCTCATTTCTCAATATTGATTTTGATTAATGCCTATGTCATCCCGAATGGAACATAGACGTAATAAGATGCATGATCCCTCTTTGAAAAGAACATAGACGAACAAATGTACGAACTCTTCTCCTTTCCTTTCGAGAACAAAAGAATCGAGCTCAAAATAAAAGCTAAGGCATTTGAGCTAGGCGGAGCTCAAAATAAAGCTAAGGCATTTGAGCTAGGCGGAGAGCTCAAAATAAAAGCTAAGGCATTTGACCTTGTCGGTTCGTCGATTTGGTTAAATCGACTTTTAGTTGAGTTCGTCAATTCAGTTAAATCGATTTCAGTTCAATCGCCTTTTAGCTGAGTTCGTCAATTCAGTTCTTCATATTTCAGTTCGCCAGTTCAGTTAAATCAGTTCAGCTCGGCAGCTCACCTCGGCGAGCTCACCTCGTACAGTTCACCTCGGCCATTTCACCTCGGCAAGGGCGAACTGCTTCGCGCAGTGATTTTATTTTGGTCCGATCTCCTTTGTTCGGACTCCGATTTATGCATGATTTTTGCCTAAATACTCCTAACACACTGTAATATATTTCATATGAAGGACCGAACTCTTGATTCCTTCTACAAAATTCACTAGAGTCAGTACAGTTCACCTCGGCCATTTCACCTCGGCAAGGGCGAACTGCTTTGTGCAGTGATTTTATTTTGGTCCGATCTCCTTCGTTCGGACTCCGATTTGCATATGGTTTTCTCCTACATACTACTAACACACTGTAATATATTTCTTATGAAGGATCAAACTCTTGATTCCTTCTCCAAAATTCACTAGAGTCAGTACAGTTCACCTCGGCCATTTCACCTCGGCAAGGGCGAACTGCTTCGTGCAGTGATTTTATTTTGGTCCGATCTCCTTCGTTCGGACTCCGATTTACGTATGGTTTTCTCCTACACACTCCTAACACTCTGCACTATATTTCTTATGAAGGATTGAACTCTTGATTCCTTCTCCAAAATTCTCTAGAGTCAGTACAGTTTCACCTCGGCCATTTCACCTCGGCAAAGGCGAACAGTTCACCTCGTCACCTCGGCAGCGCACCTCGGCGAGTTTACCTCGTCAGCTCGGGAAGCTCACCTCGGCGAGTTCACCTCGTCAGCTCGGCAAGCTCACCTCGACGAGTTCACCTCGTCAGCTCGGCAAGCCCACCTCGGCGAGTTCACCTCGTCACCTCGGACAGTTCACCTCGGCAAAGGCGAACTGCTTCGTGCAGTGATTTTATTTTGGTCCGTTCTCTTTCGTTTGAACTCCGAATTGTGCACGGTTTTCGTATACGTACTCCTAACGAACTGTAATATATTTCTTATGAAGGGAAGAACCCCTGTTTCCTTATCCAAAATTCACGAGAGCCAGTAGAAGTTAGCTCATGGTTTTATATAGAACTAGAATTTAGTTATATGATAAGATTTTTGTTTATGCTGCTAGATAGTATGTTTCCTAGTATGGTAGGAAAGCTACAACGTGCGTTGTATATGAGAACAACTTCCGTATAATATTTATCTGTTTATCAGAGGTGTTTGGATTGTTTATCTGCTTTATAGACTTGTCCAGTTTATCCTTTTGCTTTATAGATGCGTTAAGTTTAGTTTTATCTGTGTAACGGATATTTTATTTAGTTATCTTTTGCTCATTTGTCTGTGGCAGATGGCCAGGACTCGACACACCACCAGACGGAGGCTAGGACCGAGGGCCACCCCAGTGGAGATTATTCATAGGTACCGTGGTTACCAGATGTGCTGGGGAGATGATCTCGGAGAGTTTCTCATGCACTACCTTCGTCATTGGAGGGAGGCGCACGAGCATGGAGTGATTGATTTCGATGGCGTGAAGCACCTTCTGACACGGTTACCGGTAGATTGGGAGGATTACGCACGGAAGTGTCGAGAGATTATATCTACCGTGTTGGTGGGGACTATGACACGATAGCGGTCTCACCGAGATTTGTGAGCCATCCGACCTACGTCTTGACATCTTCACGGTAGCACCGAGCCCCTATCTCCTCCGAGGAATATCGTGGCGTGACGAGTCACCCGAGTGGCTTTACTTGGAGGTACCTCGTGAGTGGACCCGGTAGTACCCAGTTCTTGGAGGACGAGGGTGAGCTGCGGGAGAGAGGGCATCTCGACCCGAGCTTTGGGATGCAGTGTTTCCCTTTGTCGATTGGACACCCCATACACCCACCGCTTCCCATCTTGCCGCCTATGACAAAGACCGGTATCGCCACCGAGCCGTACCGACCGACGGCGGGATGAGAGCATCGATGCCCGTGATGACCTCGGTCGATCGCGACATTCCTATGGTTGGGGATGATGGGCGGGCCATCCGTACGCCGCCGTGAGGAGTCGGATGACGACGACTCGATGATGATTCGAGACGATGAGGAAGATCACGAGGAAGATCGGTATGATGATGAGTGATGCACCTTTTGACTGTTTAACTAGGTTTTAGTCCGTATGTATATAGTCCAAGATGTGTGTAGGTTGCTTTTGTATTTTGAAAAATGGAAGTGAACGCGTTTGTACTTTGTATTATCTTGTAATCCCGTATGTTGTTCGATGCGGGTTAAGATTTTAAAGTGCCATCTATTGTACATTATCTCTTTTGTATCAACTGTTAGTACAAATTAGTCCTCATTGAGACACAACTTTTCGATGTATATATGATAACCCCAAACGGGCTTTTATGCAAAATGATATTTGTGATAAAGATGAATGGCTTGGTTTAAAATCGCTTTACAAAAGGATTGTATGGTGATATTATATATGTTAATTGTGAAAATAATTTCCAATAATTATGTTGTGTTTAAACAACGAATGCAAGAAGAGACCCTGCTCAAAGAGGTAGGGGAAGGGGAAGAGGTAGAGGCAGAGGAAGAATTCCTGTACCAGAACCTGCTAATATACCACCACCACCTCCACCCGATCGTAGGATCGAGGAATTATTTCTTAGGCAGAACCCACCTTCTTTTGATGGGAAAGGAAGCCCGGATAATGCCGAGCAATGGATAAGGGCTATGGAAAGGATCTTTGATTTTCTTCGATGCACAGCGCAGGAACGGCTGTCCTGTATTACCTTTCAACTGACAGGACCTGCCGACTTTTGGTGGGAAGCCCGACGGAAGATCTTCTTGCAGATCGATAAATGAGTTCACTTGGGAAGAATTTAAAGAGGAATCAGATGAGAATACGTTCAAAAGTTATCGGAAAAGGAAGGAACAAGAATTTTATAATCCGAAGCAGAAAAGATGTCCGTAATGATTATGATCACACTTTCGCGATATGTCCCGATATGCCTGATCGGTGAATACGGAGTTGAAGATGGCGGAAAAATTTAGGTCCGGATTGAGGTCGAGAGATAAGAATGTCTCTAGCCATCATGGAAATCGACTTACAATCAAGCTCTCGACGAGCTTTGGACATCGGCGACCATGCGGAGAGAAGTCAATCCGCATACGTACATCGAACATAGGGACAAAGGGAAGAGAAAATGGAAAGGAAATTTTGGAAATAACAACCGGGAAGTTTTGAGAATACCAATAACAAGCGGTCTTGGAAGGAAGCGTGGTGCCGCAGGACGGGATGGAAGAAACCGCCTTTACCCCTCGATGGGAGGACCACAAGAGCGGCGAGGATAACTCCTTGCCCAAAGTGCCGAAGTTTCACAAAGGAGTTTGCCATTTGGTAAATTGCTTTAGGTGTGGAATGAAGGGCATTACGCAAATAGTTGCCGGGGATACGCGCGGGGGCGGTGGGAAGGCGAATCAGCCCGGCAATGCCCAACCCCTCGTGGCTATCCGGTTTCGCAAAGAATACCACCACAACAACAAAGGCAACAACCTCGGTAGCAACAACAACGACAACCACCGCAGGCTTATTCAAAGAACGACGCCAACAGCGGCCACACGGCAGAATCAGCAGAGACAGCGCCCGTCGGCCTCGGCCGGCTCAAGCGAGCATATGCTCTGCACCGAGGCAAAATGAACAAAACCGAGGAAACCCGGCGGTATGGGAACACTTTTCAGCGTGCACATTATACTTTTGTTCGATCACGGTGCATCACATTCTTTCATAGCAAGAACATGCGTGATCTATTGGAACTTAGATCCGAGAAAGAAAACCAGATATGAACATCTCTTCACCTATAGGAGGATTATGATCGTTACTCATATTTGCTCGAACCTAGAGTTGAACTTAGGATCACTTAAAGTTCGACAAATAACTTAAACATAATACTCATGGGTGATGTAGATATAATTTTGAGAATGGATTGGTTAGCGTAAAATCATGATACGATCTCGTAAAGAAAGGAAAATTTCATTCCATTTTCTGGCAAGAAGCTTCAAGCTTTTACGGAATTAGTATGGGAAAGAAAATTCGATTATATCCGCCAAGGCAAAAAGAATGATAAACAAGAAAGGAAGTCGGGCATTCCTTGTTTATCCGAAGGGAGGATAAAGCGGAGATAAAGATCGAAGATGTGGAAATGGTTCGGAAATTCACGATGTCTTTCCCAAACTTTCACCGATTACCCACACAGCGGTTAGAATTCACCATCGACACGGAGCAGGGATCAACTCCAGCGTCGAAAGCACCGCATGAATGGCTCCAAAGGAACTCGAAGAATTGAAAATACAAATTAGGAGGCATTAGACCTAGGTTTTATCGGACCTAGCGTCTCGCCGTGGAGCGCCTTGATCTTATTCGTCGAAAGAAAGATGGTTCCTTAAGGATGTGTATCGATTATCGAGAACTAAATAAGTCAACGCTTAAGAACAAATATCCGCTTCAAGGATTGATGATTTGTTTGACCATCTGCGAGGAGCAAGCGTATTTTCAAAGATTGATCTTAAATCGGGATACCATCAGCTCAAGTACGACCCAAGGATATATCGAGACGGCATTCAACTAGATACGGGCACTATGAGTTTGTAGTTGTGCCGTTTGGACTAACCAATGCGCTGCAGATTCATGGATCTCATGAATAGGGTGTTCCATCCATACCGGATAAATTTGTCCTAGTCTTCATAGGCGACATTCTCATCTATTCGAAAATGAAGACGAACACAAGGAACACCTCGTGACGATCTTTGCAAACCTTGAGAGATGAACAACTTTTGCTAAGTTTAGCAAATGTGAATTTTGCTAAAGGATAATGTTCCTTGGACACATTGTGTCACCAAGGAATTAAAGTTGATCCGCCAAAGTAAGCGGTCCAAGAATGGAAATCGCCAAAGACACAAAATGAAATTAGAAGTTTCTTGGGATTGGCGGGTTACTATCGGAGATTCATTGAAGGATTCTCAAAGATAGCGAGACCAATAACCCAACTACTCGGAAAATGAATTAAATTCACTTGGGTGATGAGTGTGGGCGATTTCCGACGCCAGGAAAAGTTAACTACGCCACATGCTAGCGCCCGAGCGCATCAAGAGTACGTGGTCTATCTGAGATGCTTCCAAGAATGGATTAGTACGTGTGTTAATGCAAAATGGAAAAGTAATAGCCTATGCATCTCGACAACCGAGACCGCATGAATTGAATTATCCAACACATGATGCGGAACTAGCAAAGCAGAGTACATGCTTTAAAGATATGGAGACATCATCTCTACGAGTAAGATGTGAAATCTTTACCGATCATAAAAGTTTAAAATACTTTTCGACGGAGATCGAACATGAGGCAAATGAGATGGCTCGAATTGGTAAAAGACTACATTGTGGTATAAACTATCACCGGGCAAGGCAAATGTTGTGGCGATGCCTTGAGTCGTAAGAGTCAAAACAAATTGGGATGTCTCTTCTTTAAATGAAGAAAACTCATTGAAGAGTTTGAAAGAATGAAGATCAAATTGATTGAACAACCGAGACGATCACGAGTTGTATTGCTACACTCACTTTGACGCCTACTTAAGGAAAAGAATCCTTGAAGGACAAAGGATGGAGGAAAAGTTAGAAAAGCAAGAGCCAAAGTAAGGACGAAAGGACTGAAGAATTTTCAAGAAGCACCAGATAATGCTTTATTATTTGAAGGAAGGTTGTGTATCCCAGACAACAACAATCTTCGGAACGAAATCATGAGTGAAGCTCATGACACACCTTATACAGCCCATCCAGCGGTACTAAATGTACCAAGATTTGAAGAAAAGTTACAAGCGGAAGGTATGAAAAGAGACATAGCCTCTTTTGTAGAGCGATGTCTTGCTTGTCAACAAGTAAAAGCATTACACCAACATCCTTACGGAAAGCTACAGCCTTTGGGAATACCCGAGTGGAAATGGGAAGATATAGCCATGGATTTTGTTACGGGTTTACCAAAGTCTAAGAGAGGGAACACTGCTATATGGGTAGTAGTGGACAGACTCACCAAATGTGCACATTTTACGCCATTCATTACACACGGATCGATAAGCTAGCCCATTGTATGTAAAAGAAATTGTACGCCTACATGGAATACCGAAAACTATCACATCTGATAGAGATTCAAAGTTTACTTCAAGATTCTGGACTAGCTTGCAAAAAGAATTGGAGTGCAGTTAAATTTCAAGACTTTTCACCCTCGGACGATGGACAATCGGAAAGGACGATCCAAACACTCGAAGATATGTTGAGAACAGTAGTGTTGGATCGAGGTGCAAAATGGGAAGAGGTTTTACCTCTCATCGAATTTGCCTACAATAATAGTTATCAAGCGACGATCAATATGGCCCCGTATGAAGCTTTATATGGAAGAAAATGCCGATCCCCGCTTTACTGGGATGAAGTGGGTGAGAGAAAAATTTTAGGGCCTGATGCGATAAGTGAAATGATTGAGATCGTTCGCCAAATTAGGCAAAGAATAAAAGAAGCTCAAGATAGACAGAAGTCTTACGCTGATACGCGTAGATCTGAGCTACATTTTGAAAATGGAGATAAAGTCTTTTTGAAGGTCTCTCCATCTAAAGGGATAATAAGGTTTAGAGTAAAGGAAAATTAAGACCCCGTTTTATTGGACCTTATGAAATCCTAGAAAGGATAGGCCCGTCGCCTATGGGTTGGCTCTCCCGCCAATTCGGAAGCGTGCACAATGTTTTTCACGTATCACAACTCGGAAAATGCGTGTGCGATCCGAGCATGTGATCCATCAAGGCGGCGTGATCCTCAATCCGGATATGAGCTATAATGAAGAACCCACGGCTATTCTAGACCACAAGGTTCAACAATTGCGAAATAAATCGATTCCACTAGTCAAAATTTGTGGAAGCATCATGGACAAGAGGAAGCCACGTGGGAGCTTGAGGATGCGATGAAAGAAAATACCCGATCTTTTCGAGGTATGTAAATTTCGGGACGAAATTTCTTTAAGGGGGGTGGAATGTAATACCCCGATTATTTAAACGCCTAATTACGATATTAATTTCGTAAATTAGAATATTATTATGATAATTTGATTATTAATATATCGAATAATGATTTCGATTATTGTTAGAATAATAAATTCCTATGTATTATTCACAAATGGATGTGAAATGAGAAATACGATTATGTAACGTATTTCAAAAGTATTAATTCTACGTCGATTACGTATCGATAATTAAATGCTTGTGATATTTTCTAAGTTTTTAACCTTAGAATTTAATTCCATAATCATTGGAATAAATTAATAAAGTGATTACAACTTTATTACGACCATTTGGAGATGAGTTGATAATTAACGTTTTGAGACGTTTCAAACGTTAACGTTTTGTGATGACTTGAGAATCAAGTCTAACGATCAAGGAATTATGATATTTAAATTCCTATGATTATTATATGTTATTAGAATATTATTTTAGCATTGAATTAATGCTAGAAAATTTTAGAATAATATTTTTGATTATTTAAGATTCTCGAAAACCCTAAATCGAGAATTAGGCTTTTCTACCTATGGATTAATTCCAATAATTTTTCCTATGATATAAATTATCATCTAAAACATATATTATGATATATATGTATAATTAGCATGAAAAATTAAATGTTAGCACTTAAGAATGAAAGTGTCGTGACCTTATACTATATACAACATAGTTCACGCAATTTTTTTTTTAGTGTAGAATTGCTATGCTATGTGTTCATGATACAAGTGTAATCTAAATACACTCTAATCAAGTAATGAACAAGTGGGATCAATTAGAGGTGTATTAGCCGTCCTTCTTGACTAAGAAATACTTGATGATGTATTACAAATTTTGGGATAGAGTGTTATATTTTACATGCATGATACAACTTTAAAATCTGAAAATTTTTCCTTCTCTTCTCTCATTGTCGTGACATTTGGCATGTGTGAGTCAATTATACTTTTGTTTCATTCAAAACTTTATACATGTAGTAAATACATGTAAGAGATATTTTAGACCATGACATATGCGCTTGGTGACTCATAAAAGTAATTTGTCTTGCTTTCTTGTGTAATAGGCGAGAGATAGAGATCTGATTGTATTGATTCATTTCTTTTGTTACTTAAGTATTTTTAGTCTTGAAACAATAAACACTTTCATTCCTCTTCTCAAAACAAACCCATGCCGAGAGCTTTCTTAAGAAAACCCAGGCATTTTCTTAATTTCCATCTCCAAAAGCTTGAGCTTTAGTTACCCTACAACCGATCGACACCGTTAACAAGGTTAGATATCGAGCGAGCTTCGATTATACCCTAAGTTTTAAATTTTTAATGGTTAGATTTAAATGTTAAGCATGTGATCTTAAGTAGGAAAGTATGCTAGCATGATAGCTTGTTCATTAAATATGTGTAGTATGATTTTATGTAAGCATATATTATGTTTAAAAATTTATTCAAGCATGCTATGAAATTAGTTCATGGTTACCGAAAATTTTCTTGATGATTTAGGAATGGAATAATGATATATGATGTAGTAGAAGCTTATTATGATTTTTGGGAAATTTTATAAAAATCCTATGTTTAGTTTTTAAAACTACCAAAAATGAGTAGTAATTTCTAAGTTGATGTACAATTTTAAATTGTGAAATGTAATGACATAATTATGATCTAGGGTATTAATATTATATTACATGAAATTACTAGGATTTTTGAAGCATTAATGCTCAAAATTTTGAAAGGACCGTGAGCTTCATGGTATGAGTTAGGCTTGATTTAGTTGTTTTTAGTTATATTATGATGATATAGTGTTACACTATAGTATTATAAACATAGTGTAATTTAATTAAAATTTTATGAAAATGTTTAGTGTATAGTTTGTGAGAACCGGAACCTTTGAATATTAATACCTTGGTGTAGAAATTTCATTTGTTGGACTATAGGTTATAAATATGTTATAAATTAATGTTGGGGCCTTGTATAGATTAACTAGAATTTTAGAAATTTATTGGACAAGGTTTGAAAAGTTTCGAGACCTATATATGGGTATAGGTGGTGTTCAAAATTTTCTATAGTGATATTAATACATATTAATGATCATAATGTAAAATAATACACTATATGAATTTAGAGGAATTTTTGGAACAAGTTTGGAATTTTTATCATATAGCCGTGAGCTATAGTGATTTTATTAAGGATTTTTAAATCCTTTTTATTCAAGAAAATAATATATTATATGTCTAAAAATTATTTTAGACATAGTTGAATTTTGAGAATTATTAAACATAGTATATTATGTTTACGATGAAGCGTTATATTAAATAACGTTAAAAGCATAAATAATGCTTAATGTATTAAAAGATTAATATTGAAAGAAAATATTAATCAAGTTTATCGATTTACGTGAAAATCGAGATTAAAACTTTACGAAAAGAAATCGATTAAAATCGATTTATATCTATTTTATTCATTAAAATATGTTTTATTTAAGATTTATAAAGAAAAGTCAAAATGGTTGACTATCGACATTAACGTACGAAATACGATCGTTAAATACTCTAATACGTGAGAAACGTATTACTTTTATAAGAATATCTCAATTGTGAGAAAAGATTTCATAATTGAAATCACTTTATTGAATAACGTTATTATACGTTAATTGTTTAACCTAAAAGGTTAATATGAGACTGTAGATCATATTACGTCTCTCTCGAAGTACGAGAATTATTCTGTTAAAATACGCGTTGAAACGACGTATCAAGATTATTAAGACTTGAATTATTATTTTATTTATCAAAATTGAATGAACTTTGAAAATCTAGAAAAGCGTGCAACGCTCTAAACGTAAATTTTGAGTAAAGGTGGGCGTGAAACTCACGCAAGAACGAGAGAAGAACACGCGTCATCGAGATTGAAGTTTAAAAGTCAAGGTGGGCTTTACTATACTCGACTAATAAATCTTTGTCAAATGATTATTTATGATGCTTTATTGCAAGCAATATTTATGAACTGATTTATTTAATTACCTGCCCAAAATGTTTATGTTTTGTGTATGTATCCAATCCATGATTATTGATGCATAACATTGGATAGCTCTCACTTTATGACATGCTTGAATTCGTATCCTTGTAAGTACCCACAAGGATGATGGAGAATTCGTATCCTTGTTGAGATGGCCTGGATTTTGTGCACTGATTATTTGTGACTGTGTGCTGAAAGGGTGCTCGGCCGGTCATGGCGTCTGTGAGAGGATGCCTCCTCCAAGCGGAAATTATTGTTGGATGAATTATTGTGGTGGATGTGGATCATACATCGTGGAAAATGCTTGCCAGCGATATTTATAGAAATGATGAGAAAATATTTAGTAAACACGAGTATTTCAAATTAAAATCTAGTGTGTTCTTTGTGAATAGGGCGAGTAATTCAAACTTGATAAATTATTTTGGCATGAGCCATTGAGTGCATTATTTGTACTCGACCGCATATTGTTTTAAATGTGCGATTGAGTGAGTGATGGTGATGGAGCGATGATGTTGAGTAGTCGTAAATCTTTTGGTATTTATATGTTTGAAAGAAAGAACCTTGGGTGCATATCGTCATATATGCATTCACATCTTTCATTGCATATTTTGAATATTATTGTATGTTGATGTTGTGACCTTTTGTCGAAACTATCGAACCTACATTAAAGGAACTTGTAGCCTTTACATCTATAAATGACTTTTGCCTTGTAAATAAGGTTTGAATTGCTTTTGCCTTGTAAATAAGGTTTGATTATCGAAGTTCGATAAATGTTATTTTGAAATCTTTCGATTATTCTTATTAATTGTTTTGTAATCACCGTTCCAAGCTCCAATTCTCTCTAATCTATCCTTTGGATTAGAGCTGCTGTTACATATAAACCAACCAAACACCCTTTACATATTCCCTATCAATGATCAACTGCTATTACATACATTTACTTCTTCTGAGAAAAAAACTAAAGATGACTTTGACTTATAGGCTTTTCTTTAGTCGTCCCTGTCAGCTGTGGAACTTTGCTATTAGGAACTCGCTAGTTTGACCGTTTAAGTCTTTTGGAGAAACCTCCACTATAAAAATACGAGAATTTTCAAAGAATATTTCAGTGTACTATATTTTATCTCATATGATAATATTTTATTAATATAATCATATGAAAGATGATATAATTACCTATACGTTCTATAGAATTTCCCAAAATACGTATGTAGGATAAAATTGATGTTTCATCTACTTGGGCAACTATAATTCAATTTTAATTTTTAATTATATTTTTTAATTCAAAATTAGAATTTATTAATTTATAATTATTGTTTATTAATTCATATTTAGGATTTATTAATTCACAATTAGAGTTTATTATTCAAAATTGGGGTTTATTATTTTCAGTTAGGGTTAATTAATTCAAAATTCGGGTTTATTATTCAAAATTCGGGTTTATTAATTCCAAATAGGGTTTATTAATTTAAAATTAGGATTTATTATTCAAAATTAAGGTTTATTAATTTACGATTAGGGTTTATTAATTCACAATTAAAACTTATTAATTCAAAATTAAGATATATTAATTCAAAATTATAATTTATTAATTTGCAATTAAAGTTTATTAAACTAATTAATTTTAATTATAATTAGTTTAATTTAATTTATTAATTAAGATTAATTAATTAATTAGGGGTGGGCTCACTGTGCGCACGCACAGGAGACCACCCCATTAAAGGATAATACGAGGAAGAAAAATGTTTTTTTATCATTGATGTCGTTTGAATCCGTAAACCGCTCTTTGTTGTGTGCTTTGGGTAATTATTCTCTTTTCACTCTATGATAGGTTTAGATCTATAGTGACATTAGTAAGATTAAAATACAAATCTTTTACTTTAGAAGTACCTATTCCACCATTAAGACACCCTCAAAAGAATAAAAATATATAATTTCTTGATATGTAATTGAATTTGTCATTCTATACCTTCTCGATAACCTTTCAAACTTTATTTATTTTACGACTCTTTTTGGCGGATTGTCAACTGAATTTCTTTGTCTTAATTACTTAATGAATATATGGTATTAAATAAGTGTTAATAGGTAAAACTACACAAATTCCATAAAGTGTATGAACAAATACCCATACGTTATAAAAACACGCAAAATTATGAAGAGATACCCCAAATAGCCTTAAAAAAACATTGTCTGATCTCCGAATGACTAAAGCTGAGGAACGAGTTGACTTAAAGTTGAAAAAGCAGCGCCAATGCTCGGATTCTTGACCGAGTGTGGAATCCGATCGGACGATCGGATTCGATCGGATTCTTCGCTACCCATCGGATCCGATCGGATTCCTAACTAAACTATATGGAATCCGATCGTTCCGATCGGAATCCGACCGGTTCCGACCGGATTCCGATCGGAATCCGACCGTCTTATGAATCCGATCGTATCCGAGCTCAAATATTTCGGATTTCGGGCGTAGTTCGTTATTTTACACAGAAAACAAAGACAGCTTTTGTCCACATTTGAGGGTATATTTGTCCATACAATATAAACCTACCTGATTTCGCATGTTTTTATCCCATTTGGTATATATGCATATGTCTTATGAGATATGGGTATAGGTGCATGCGCCCCATTAAATAATGGTTGAACACAAGCTATATCATAAGTCGTGACAACTGGAGTGGTTAGATTTCTAATTCAAGAGGCCTTCCGACAACCTTCCATCTCCGTAGTTACATGTAGGGATGTCAATGAGTGGGTTTTACTCGGATCGATCTAGAACCGCTCAAAACCAATTAAATTTTAAAGCAACGGTTCTGGTTTCGGTTTCGGTTCCAGACCCACTTTAGACCCAGACCGTTTAGATCCATAGTTTGATAGTTCGGTCCGATCTGGATCTGGTTCTGGTTCCAGAACCAGAATCAATTATTGGTTCTGGTCCGAGTAAAACTTGTCAATCGACAAGTCTAAGTTTAAATATGCTTGTAAATGAGCTAGTTTTATCCATATCGATTCGAAATCACTCATAACCCAGTAAATTATAAAGCAACGGTTTCGGTTTTAGTTATAGTTCTTGTCTGGTTCTTTTTCGGTTCTGGTCCGATTCTGGTTCCAGATCCACTCAGATCCGGACCGCTTAAGACCCATAGTTGATGGTCTGGGTCCGGTTCGGATCCACTGTCTAATGGGTCAGTTCCAGAACCAGAACCATTACTTATTTATTGGTTCTGGTCCGAGTAAAATCCACTCATTGACATCCCTAGTTGCATGCAACCACTCATGTTACAACTTGGAAGTATATACTTAAATTTAGAAAATCTATGCAATTTTATCATGCCAATTGAAGGAAATGGTTGTATTCTATAAGAAATAAGTGATTGTTATTTTAGTTTACTTGATACTTCTAACTTATTCATTTAGATTTCGGACAAAAGCCCCTTTCAATCTAAATGAATTTGTAGAAAATAAGTAATTATAGAAACTTACACGCATACTATATATATGCTACAAACTATCTATGACTTATGAGCCCTAATAGAAGCATTGTTATCATATAGCTCACATATGAATGACGAGTGCTATATAGGAAAATCTTCCTAGGATTATACTTGTGGTCATGTAATGTTGATTCATGATAGTTTCAATATATTCAAGAGTTAATTATACTTTATAGCGAGACTTTTGGATCGGTTGTAAAATTAACCCGACCTTAAAAAATACTCAAACTTTTTGAAAAAGTTGCAAATATGGTCACACTTACATTTTTGGGCTCAAATTTTTGACGTGAAAAGCCCGATTTTGACGTCGTTTTGATGCTTTGACGGAAAACATAGATCTATGTAAAGTTCATGTAATACCCCAAACTTTTAATTAGTAATTAATCGATGATTAAGACTAAACAGAGCATTGCATCCTTAATCAGAAAGAAATTAGATATGCTTATGATTTAAAATATATAATGTCACTTAGAAAATGAAATATGATTAACAATTGAATTATAAAATTTTGAATGAAAGATTTTGTTTAGAATTTAAAATAATATTTTGATTGATTATTTGATCTTAATGATCAAATAAATTCTATAATTTTAGGAAAGTTTAAATTTTGCCATTTTGAGTGTTATATTTTCATGTTATATAGTAAACATAATTATATGAAATTATAATATGTCCTAAAGTAGAAAATTAAGAACATAAGTTTTATATATATATATGATTAGCCACATTAAATGGAATATCTATACATACTATATTATTAGTATTACATAGAATAAATATTAAATATTAAGCATAAAATAAAGAATGTTCTAGATAAGAATGACTAAGCATGTATAATTAATATACTTGGTGACCAAGTAAAGGTAATAAATGAGTTTGGTGAATAATCATGTTTTTAATTAAATGGAAATTAAAATAATTTTTGCTATAAATATAACATACCTACACTATTACACACTTTATCAAAAATTCTCCTAAATTCTTCCTAAACTCACGGCTACACACACACAACACACACTTGAGATAAAAAATTTCCTAAGATAAATTCTTCCATAAATTCATTTCTAATCTTGATTTCAAGGATTTACAAGGTATATTTCTAACCTTTCTTAAATCTTTAAGCATGAATTATTTTGTATATTTGTAAAATTAATGAATATGTTAGTTGAAGGATTTTATGTATTATGTGGGGATTATGGATGGATATTGATATTATAGCATGAAATTGATGGATTAATGTAGAATTGATGAAATATTGATGGTTTAGAGCAAGATTTGTGTTGAGATTGAAAAACCCTAGTTTATATGCTTTAGGCTAAAGTGATGAATTATTGATGTTATGTTAGAAATAAGTTATGATTATGTGTTTAAAGCATGCTTAGGTTAATAAATTGAAAGAAAAGATAACAAAAATAAATTTAGAATATGTATATATAATTTAGAAATTTTCGAAAAAAAAATTGAGGAAGTGATGTATTGATTTTAGTTTCTTCAATTAACTTGATATATTAGTTTACTATGATGATTTAAGCATATTGTGAATTTATTTGAATTTTCTAAAGTTTATATGTGAAAATGGAAAATTTTAGTTTAGGTGTTTAGTGGACTTATTTATGCTAAGGTTGATATATGTTATTATTATTGATGTTTAAAGTTAATGTATGATACTTAAATGAGAAATTGAAAAGAAGTTGAAGGAAATTATAAATTTATGTATATAATTGTAAAATTTTCGAAAACCTAGAGAAAAAGGGGAAGTTGATTTTTAATGTTATTCTTTATAGATTTTATGAATTGTGAACATATTATGTAAATAAGGACTAATGAAGCCTAATTGAGGATGTTAGAACTAAAAATGTGAAAAGTTGAAGTTTATGAATATATTATATTGAAATGGAATTTTGATGACAAATAGGTTATATTATATGATATTAAGTGATTAGTAATGGTTTGTGTGCCTAAAGTATACCAATAGTAAAAAAAATATTAGTATTGAAGAAAGTTGATAGATTATTACTTAGTTATGTGAAAAGTTTGAAGTAGGTTATTAAATAAAAATGTTATGCTTAAAATGCCTAAAGAAATGAATATAATGCTTAAAGAAAGATAAGAAAGTGAATTGAAGTTACTAATAATGATTAGTTGTTCATTGAATATTAAATAGATTAAGTGAAAGTCGAATAAGATAAAATGTAAAGAAAGTTTAAAGAATAAAGGATGCAATGACCCGAAAAGATTTAAAAAATTATAGGTAAAAGTTAGACAAAATGTCTAAACAAAACATAAGAAATGAAAAAGAAGGAATAAGAGGAATTTATAGATGTTAAGGGACAAGAAATGTTGTTTATATGAATACTAATATTATCAAATAATTAAAGGTACATCAAGAAAGGGAAGGCGATTAAGGAAGAAGAGGAAGAAGATAAAGGAAGTTTATTAAACTTACGAGTAAAAAGCAACGGTGGGCTTTCTAAAACTTATAGACGTGCTAATTTATATTATTTCATTATCTATTGCATGACTTTTAAAATTATTGACTTGCGAATGTTTGAGCATGAGCATAATTCATTACCTATCCACGAAATGAAAGAAAGAAAGAAATGATGAAAGAATGTTACCGACGTCGGTATGACGAGTGGCATGGTACCCTTCGGGACCATCAACACGGGTATGTAATGTTAAGGTGTTTGAGAAGGAGGCCTTCTTCTCAACACAAAGAAAGACGTGGATATGAGAAGAGAAAGATGTCTGCAGACAAATATCATGCATGTGCATTTGTTTTAATGCTATGAAAGTGAAAGCAAGTAAGTGTTTTATTACAAAAAGCATGCACATGTTTTTCACTAAAACCCTTGTGTATTGCAAAGTTATGGCAAGTCAATCTTATAGCTCTAAGAGCAAAGTTTTAAATGTTTTTGGCATGTGTCCACTGAGTGCTTATGTACTCACGCCCTGCATGTATTTCTAAACATGCAGGTTGAGCTGGGATCGTGGAGATGGAATTGGAAAAGGAACACTGTGGTTGTCATAGTTTTGTTTCCGTTATATATGTTTACAACATCTCTTATTATTCCGTTTGTTTCGTACATTTGGTTATGATCGTTGAGATTAAACTCCTTGATATCTCTTGTTGTTGAGTCGAACTCCTTGATATTTTGTTTACTCAAAGGAGACTTGGTTAGTTGTCTATTATAAGGCATGTTGAGAATGTTGGAATTAAACTTGTTATGATGATATGTTGGTTAAAGTTTATCTTGAACCTATGTTGATGCCTACTTCGTCTTCTTGATAATTGAAACATTGGCGCTTGTTGCTATAAGTTGATGCCCAGAGTTATATGTCCTCATACATATAACTCAACTACCATTTTTGTTGCCACACTCTGAATTGAATGATCGTTTTGTTGTTGTTGTTGCAATTGTAGAAGGAAACCCCTTTTTGATCAAAAATCGAATGTTTTGATTATCCTTCAACCATTATTCCTTTTATTCATTCGACTTCATGAAAAAAAATCATTTCATTCTATTTGAAATTAATACATTCTTTGACGCCATCCAATATTTATTCTCCATACATTATTGTCATATTCCTTATTAAATTCTTTAAATCGTCATTAGTGCTAATAGTTCATGTAAAGTCATTAGTCACGGCCTAATCTCTTGATTAAGAAGTTCGGCTGTGACAGATTGGTATCAGAGCTTCGGTTCTATTGGGTCAGTTAATATTTGAAGTCTATTTCATTTCCTAATGTAATTAGAGTCAGTAAAGCATAGTGTTCCAAATCCATCTCTGCCAGCTCAACCAGGTAAGTAAGATGAAATTTTGTTATGAGTATTGAAAATGTTTTCATTTTAGAAAGTTATTTGTTTAAGTCATGCATTTGATAAAGGCATGCATCTGACAAAGTCATGCATTTTGTAAAATCATGCATTTGATAAAGTTCTTCACATGATTGATAAGTTATGTATACGATACATGATGTGAAGTATATATTAAAATGTGCTAAGTGTAAAATTGTTAAGCTTTGAGCATTTAAGCACATAAAGATGAAGACATTTTAGTTAGTATTTATGTTTTATTCTAGGATGGCAAGGACTCGATCTACGACACCGAGACCTCTCACGATTGGGCGCACTGATTAATTCTATGAATATCGAATGGAGGAATATCAGAGTTTAATAGAATTTTTGGATAGATTCGTTGAGCTATGGATGTAAGTTAGGGAATTCGCGATAACAAACTGGGATGGTATTCTGCAGCTAATACGTGTACTTCATTCCGGATGGCAGGAATGGGCAGCTGTCGTTGCCCTAGATTATATTGCTGAATATCGTAGTTTTGCAGAGCTTCCGGGATTCGTGAATACTATTCGGAGACAGTATCATGCTACTCAGAGTCCACCTCCTGGTAACTACCCTCCGGTGGAAGGTTTTGTTTTTGCCGTCTATAATATCTTAACATCAGACATTTCTATTGAAAGTAATAAACCTCGGTTTGAGGTAGGTGAATTCGATATTACTGTAGTAGATTCAACCGTTTCTGAATCTTTGATGGAAACCTCTGATACTTCTCTTTATGAAGATCAAGTTGTACCAACTGATACTATCAATTCTTCTGACCAGCTCACATCTGTTAATGTCTCTACTTCTTTTGAGCTAAGCCTTATTGTTCCTGACAACTATCTAACTCTTCTTGAGGAAGAGTTTCCCCTTGAAGAACTTGTTGAAGAGGAACTTCCTCTTGAAGAACTTATTATGACTTTGATATGGATGCCATAGATTTAAGATGGTATGATCAACCTGTTGCTGTAAATGTTTCTTCACTTCAGTCAGTACCATATGAATCTCAACCTGAAACTCCACCCACATCTCTTTTCAAAGAAAACGAGTTTGAAACTGAGGCTGGATCATCTAGACCAACTGGAACTACCCGATCTTTCAAATATGAACCTGAATTTTTACAACCCATTGGTACTAGTCAATTGAAGCCTCTTCAGCTAAATGACATGCCGTTTATCACAGATTCTTCTCTTTTAGACACTGAAATAAGTTATTCTCATCCTACTTCTTTGGCTAACCGATCTTCTGATCTTCCACCAGAGGATGAATGTATTGAGGAGGTATCGGACGAAGAGAATATGAAAGATATATCAGGTGTGAATGTAGGAGTAGAAGGAGTGGATGAAGAAAACGAGATGTTTGGTCCAAGCAATGGAGATGATACGGCATCAAGGATGGATTAGAAGTACGATGAAATAGATTTGTAATGTGACATAGTGTTGTACATTTGTAAATAGATAGTTAAGTAGGACTGATGTAGATAGTGATGGATGTATAACCTAGACTAACCGGAATAGTTTCCATTGCCTATTCTGCTAAGGTAAAATTTTCCTCTATGTAAAAAGTCCTCTAAGAGGCAATTTTCCCATGATATAAAAATAAAATTAATGTTATGTTGATTTTGTTTTCTTGCTTATCTTTGAACCTAATGTTTATACAATTGTGCGAATTTACTTACATGTAACTCCATTTGCTACAACATGACATTTTACTTGCTTTCTTATAAATTCCTTACGTACATACTGCATATATATTGTTCTCATTAATCCGAAATGCAGTATGCCACCAAGACGCCGAAACCGAAATCCTGTGGCAGAAGAACAAGAAAGCGAAAACATACCCCAACCTACTCCTGAACCTACCCCTCCTCCAAATACCAGAAAAATTTCTGAACTATTCCTTCGACAAAATCCACTATCTTTCAGTGGAACTAGTAATCCTGCCGAGGCAGAGGAATGGATTCGGGCAATGGAAAGAATTTTCAAATTTTTGGAATGCTCAGATAAGGAATGCCTTTTGTGCATTTCCTTTCAATTAAAAGGACCGGCTGACTTTTGGTGGGAATCACGTCAGAAGACTCTCACTCCTGAGAGATTGGAAAATTTTACATGGGAACAATTTAAAGAAGAGTTATTTGCCAAGTATATTCCTCGAGCTATAAGAAACAAAAGGAAATCGAGTTTATGAATCTAAAACAAGGAAAGAAAACGGTGGCAGAGTACGATAGAGAATTTTGTAACCTATCTCGTTATGCTCCATACAAGATAGAGACAGACGAGAAAATGGCTGAATTGTTCCGCTCAGGGATACGTCAAGAAATAAGAATTATTTTGGCAAGTCAACCTGCCCTATCATATGCTGAAACATTGAACAGGGCTTTAGACATGGAATTAGAGATGCAGGCAGAAAAGACGGCTCCTGAACCAAACCCAACTCCATCCCAAAGCCAAACTCCACAAAAGCTGATGCCTCACAATCAACTTTTTAAAGGAAAGAGAAGATGGGAGACAAGAGACTTCCCAAATAAGAAACCCTGGCAAAGATCAAATCAACCTGTTTCAAGTTCCTTCCGACCACCCTTCCAAAATCAACCATCACCAATCCCAAATCCTTCCAGAATACCTTTGTGCCCAAAATGTAATAAAGCTCATACCGGAATCTGTAGATGGGGTACCAATAGTTGTTACAATTGTGGCCAAATAGGTCATTATGCTAACAACTGCCCAACCAGACAAAGACTACCAAAAAGTGGAAGAAAGTCAACTTCTGCTAAACAAATGCCACAAATGAAGGCCATAGGTGGTAGCTTTCAACAGCAAGCCCGATTGACATCGGTACCACAATATCAGATGATTTTACCACCTCAGCCTCAACAAACTCAACCTCAATATCAGAGGGCATTCGTCTTAAACCCAAGGCGACAAGAGCAGAATGCTGAAAATCTGGCAGGTATGGGAACATTAAACGGCATACCTATTGTAATTCTCTTTGATATGGGAGCTTCGCATTCTTTTATCTCTACAACATGCGTAGATGTTTTTAAGCTAAACATAGAGCGAAGTGACCAGGATTTGAAAGTAATGACTCCTTTAGGTAAATCTACAGTAATTTCCCACATATGTTCCAACATAGAATTTGAATTAGGAACTCTTAAGTTGAAAGCAAGAATTTTACGAGTAATACCAATGTGGGATGTGGATATTATCTTAGGGATGGACTGGCTAACAGAAAATTTTGTAGTAATTTAATGCGAACGCCGGGAAATTTCATTCCATTATCCAAGAAAGGAACCCCCCTGTTTTTATGGTGTTGAGAGGAAAGAAAGAAGGTTCCATAATCTCGGCATTCTGTGGCGATGAGGAATAAGGAAAATTGTGCCTATCTAGTATATTTAAACCTTGATGCTAACAAGAAGGAAAGAAGACTAGAGGATGTGCCGATAGTTCTGGAATATCCAGATGTATTTCCTGAAACACTACCAGGGTTACCTCAAGATAGACAATTGGAATTTACGATTGATCTAGAACCCGGATCGGCACCTATTTCAAAAGCACCTTACCGTATGGCTCCTAAAGAGTTACAAGAGTTGAAAATCCAACTTCAAGAACTCTTGGACTTAGGGTTTATTCGACCCAGTGTGTCTCCATGGGGGGCACATGTCTGGTTCGTGAAAAAGAAGGATGGTACCCTAAGAATGTGCATAGACTATAGAAAATTGAACAAGCTAACCTTGAAAAACAAATATCCGTTACCTCGGATAGACGATCTGTTTAATTAATTGAAAGGAGCTAGTATTTTCTCTAAGATTGATCTAAGATCAGGGTATCATCAGTTAAAAAAAATTCGATCAGAAGATATTCCTAAGAGTGGTTTACAAAAACGGTACGGTCATTACGAATTTGTAGTAATGCCTTTTGATTTAACAAATGCTCCTGCGGTATTCATGGACTTAATTAATCATGTTTTTCACGATTACCTTGATAAATTTGTCTTAGTATTTATCGATGATATTCTTTTATACTCGAAAGATGAACAAGAACACGAGAGGCATCTAAGAGTTGTATTAGAAACTCTAAGAGCTGAAAAGCTATATGCCAAATTTAGTAAATGTGAATTTTGGCTGAAGGAAGTAAACTTCCTTGGACATATCGTGTCAGCCGAAGGAATAAAAGTAGATCCTATTAAGGTACAGGCTATACAAGATGGAAATCACCTACCACGCCGGATGAAATTCGGAGTTTCTTAGGTCTGACAGGATACTATTGACGATTCATTTAAGGATTTTCTAAAATTGCGAGACCAATTACTCAATTACTCCGGAAAGGAATAAAGTCCCAATGGACCAAAGAATGTGAAGAAAGTTTCCAAGAATTTAAGAAGCGATTGACGTCAGCACCGGTATTGACGGTACCAGAACCAGATCAAGGATTTACCCTTTATACCGATGCGTCAAAGAATGGACTGAGATGCGTACTCATGCAGGAAGGAAAAGTCATCGCTTATGCTTCACGGCAGCTAAGATCGCACGAACTTAACTATCCAACGCATGATTTGGAATTAGCTGCGGTAGTTCATGCACTAAAGATTTGGAGACATTATTTATACAGCTCGAGATGCGAAATTTTCACTGATCATAAGAGTTTAAAATACTTCTTTGAGCAAAAAGATTTGAACATGCGTCAAAGAAGGTGGCTTGAACTCGTCAAGGATTATGACTGTGAAATCAAATACCACCCTGGAAAAGCGAATGTGGTAGCAGATGCTTTGAGTCGAAAAACAATCAAGGACAATTGGGAATGATTCTCACCCAAGAGCAAGAATTGATCAAAGATTTTGAGAAATTGAAGATAGAAGTAGTACTTCCACCCGACACCACTGTAAGTATCATATCAACACTAATGGTTGTACCAGACATAAGGGCAAGAATCATAAATGCTCAACGACAAGATGAACAGCTAGAAAAGTTGCGAGCTAAAATCAGAACGGAGGGATTTCAAGATTATTGTGAAGCCCAGGACAATGCAATCATGTTCCAAAATAGGATTGTAGTACCCAACAATCATGAGCTGAAAGATGAAATCATGAGTGAAGCTCACAATTCGCTTTATACATCGCATCCAGGAAGCATGAAGATGTATCAAGATCTCAAACGAAAGTTCGTGTGGACGGGAATGAAGCAGGAGATAACATTTTTCGTGGAGCGGTGTCTAGCATGTCAACAATTCAAAGCTCTACATCAACGATCATATGGGAAGCTGCAACCCCTAGAGATTCCTGAATGGAAATGGAACCACATAGCTATGGATTTTGTAATAGGACTACCCAGAGCAAAGCGTGGAAACACTGCTATATGGGTAATTGTGGATCGTCTCACCAAATGCGCACATTTCATTCCAATTCCTGTTACTTATGGAGCTAACAAATTAGCCCAAATATATGTTCGCGAAATAGTAGTCACCAAATATATGTTCACGAAATAGTACGACTACATGGAGTACCTGTGTCCATTACTTCTGATCGAAACTCCAAATTTACTTCGCGATTTTGGTCGAGTTTTCTAGAGAAATTAGGGACACGATTGAATTTAGTACAGCTTTCCATCCTCAAACGGACGGTCAAACGAAAAGAACTATTTAAACGCTTGAGGATATGCTCCGAACCGTAGTACTAGATCGAGGCGAACAATGGGAACAAGCCTTACCGTTAGTAGAATTTGCTTATAATAATAGTTATCAAGCTATAATCAATATGGGGCCATACGAAGCTCTCTACGGTAAGAAATGTAGATCGCCTCTTTATTGGGATGAAGTCGGAGAAAGAAAATTGTTGGGACCGGAAGCCATCGAAGAAATGATCGAAATCGTACGACAAATAAAGAAAAGAATCCAAGAATCTCAAGATCGCCAAAAATCGTACGTGGATGTTCGCCGTACATAACTTAACTTCGAAATTGGAGATAAAGTTTTTCTAAAGGTTTCTCCAACCAAAGGCGTACATCGATTCGGCATAAAGGGGAAACTGAAACCGAGATTTATAGGACCATACGAAGTGTTGGAAAGAATCGGACCTGTAGCATACAGGCTTGCATTGCCACCAAATTTTGGCAATGTACATAACGTATTCCATGTATCGCAATTACGAAAATATGTGTTTGACCCAAAACATATCATTTATCAAGAAGAAATAGTTCCTGAGCCAAACTTAAGTTACGAAGAAAAACCAGAGTGTATCCTAGATCGGGAAGAACAGCAACTAAGGAATAAATCTATTCCTTTAGTTAAAGTATAGTGGAAACATCAGGACTCAGAGGAAGCGACATGAGAACTAGAAGAACAAATGAAACAGAAGTATCCCGAATTATTTATCTAAGGTACTAAATTTCGGGACGAAATTTCTTTAAGGGGGATGGAATGTAATACCCAAAACTTTTAATTAGTAATTAATCGACGATTAAGACTAAACAGTGCATTGCATCCTTAATCAGAAAGAAATTAGATATGCTTATGATTTAAAATATATAATGTCACTTAGAAAAATGAAATATGATTAACAATTGAATTATAAAATTTTGAATGAAAGATTTTGTTTAGAATTTAAAATAATATTTTGATTGATTATTTGATCTTAATGATCAAATAAATTCTATAATTTTAGGAAAGTTTAAATTTTGCCATTTTGAGTGTTATATTTTCATGTTATATAGTAAACATAATTATATGAAATTATAATATGTCCTAAAGTAGGAAATTAAGAACATAAGTTTTATATATATATATGATTAGCCACATTAAATGGAATATCTATACATACTATATTATTAGTATTACATAGAATAAATATTAAATATTAAGCATAAAATAAAGAATGTTCTAGATAAGAATGACTAAGCATGTATAATTAATATACTTGGTGACCAAGTAAAGGTAATAAATGAGTTTGGTGAATAATCATGTTTTTAATTAAATGGAAATTAAAATAATTTTGCTATAAATATAACATACCTACACTATTACACATTTTATCAAAAATTCTCCTAAATTCTTCCTAAACTCACGGCTACACACACACAACACAAACTTGAGATAAAAAATTTCCTAAGCTAAATTCTTCTATAAATTCCTTTCTAATCTTGATTTCAAGGATTTACAAGGTATATTTCTAACCTTTCTTCAATCTTTAAGCATGAATTATTTTTGTATATTTGTAAAATTAATGAATATGTTAGTTAAAGGATTTTATGTATTATGTGGGGATTATGGATGGATATTGATATTATAGCATGAAATTGATGGATTAATGTAGAATTGATGAAATATTGATGGTTTAGAGTAAGATTTGTGTTGAGATTGAAAAACCCTAGTTTATATGCTTTAGGCTAAAGTGATGAATTATTGATGTTATGTTAGAAATAAGTTATGATTATGTGTTTAAAGCATGCTTAGGTTAATAAATTGAAAGAAAAGATAACAAAAATAAATTTAGAATATGTATATATAATTTAGAAATTTTCGAAAAAAAAATTGAGGAAGTGATGTATTGATTTTAGTTTCTTCAATTAACTTGATATATTAGTTTACTATGATGATTTAAGCATATTGTGAATTTATTTGAATTTTCTAAAGTTTATATGTGAAAATGGAAAATTTTAGTTTAGGTGTTTAGTGGACTTATTTATGCTAAGGTTGATATATGTTATTATTATTGATGTTTAAAGTTAATGTATGATACTTAAATGAGAAATTGAAAAGAAGTTGAAGGAAATTATAAATTTATGTATATAATTGTAAAATTTTCAAAACCAGAGAAAAAGGGAAGTTGATTTTTAATGTTATTCTTTATAGATTTTATGAATTGTGAACATATTATGTAAATAAGGACTAATGAAGCCTAATTGAGGATGTTAGAACTAAAAATGTGAAAAGTTGAAGTTTATGAACATATTATGTTGAAATGGAATTTTGATGACAAATAGGTTATATTATATGATATTAAGTGATTAGTAATGGTTTGTATGCCTAAAGTATACTAATAGTAAGAAAAATATTAGTATTGAAGAAAGTTGATAGCTTATGACTTAGTTATGTGAAAAGTTTGAAGTAGGTGATTAAATAAAAATGTTATGCTTAAAATGCCTAAAGAAATGAATATAATGCTTAAAGAAAGATAAGAAAGTGAATTGAAGTTACTAATAATGATTAGTTGTTCATTGAATATTAAATAGATTCATGAAAGTCGAATAAGATAAAATGTAAAGAAAGTTTAAAGAATAAAGGATGCAATGACCCGAAAAGATTTAAAAAACTTTATAGGTAAAAGATAGACAAAAATGTCTAAACAAAACATAAGAAATGAAAAAGAAGGAATAAGAGGAATTTATAGATGTTAAGGGACAAGAAATGTTGTTTATATGAATACTAATATTATCAAATAATTAAAGGTACATCGAGAAAAGGGAAGACGATTAAGAAAGAAGAGGAAGAAGATAAAGGGAGTTTATTAAGCTTACAGAGTAAAAGCAACAGGTGGGCTTTCTAAAAACTTATAGCACGTGCTAATTTATATTATTTCATTATCTATTGCATGACTTTCAAAATTATTGACTTGCCGAATGTTTGAGCATGAGCATAATGCATTACCTATCCACGGAAATGAAAGAAAGAAATAAATGATAAAAGAATGTTACCGACGTCAGGTATGACCGTGGCATGGTACCCTTCGTGACCATCAACACGGGTATGTAATTTTAAAGTGTTTGAGAAGGAGGCCTACTTCTCAACACAAAGAAAGTACGTGGATATGGGAAGAGAAAGATGTCTGCAGACAAGGATCATGCATGTGCATTTTTTTTAATGCTATGAAAGTGAAAGCCAGTAAGTGTTTTATTACAAAAAGCATGCACAGGTTTTTCACTAAAACCCTTGTGTATTGCAAAGTTATGGCAAGTCAATCTTATAGCTCTAAGAGCAAAGTTTTAAATGTTTTTGGCATGTGTCCACTGAGTGCTTATGTACTCACGCCCTGCATGTATTTCTAAACATGCAGGTTGAGCTGGGATCGTGGAGATGGAATTGGAAAAGGAACACTGTGGTTGTCATAGTTTTTGTTTCCGTTATATATGTTTACAACATCTCTTATTATTCCGTTTGTTTCGTACATTTGGTTATGATCGTTGAGATTAAACTCCTTGATATCTCTTGTTGTTGGAGTCGAACTCCTTGATATTTTTGTTTACTCGAAGGAGACTTGGTTAGTTGTCTATTATAAGGCATGTTGAGAATGTTGGAATTAAACTTGTTATGATGATATGTTGGTTAAAGTTTATCTTGAACCTATGTTGATGCCTACTTCGTCTTGTTGATAATTGAAACATTGGCGCTTGTTGCTATAAGTTGATGCCCAGAGTTATATGTCCTCATACATATAACTCAACTACCATTTTTGTTGCCACACTCTGAATTGAATGATCGTTTTGTTGTTGTTGTTGCAATTGTAGAAGAAAACCCCTTTTTGATCAAAAATCGAATGTTTTGATTATCCTTCAACCATTATTCCTTTTATTCATTCGACTTCATGAAAACAAATCATTTCATTCTATTTGAAATTAATACATTCTTTGACGTCATCCAATATTTATTCTCCATACATTATTGTCACATTCCTTATTAAATTATTTGAATCGTCATTAGTGCTAATAGTTCATGTAAATTCATTAGTCACGACCTAATCTCTTGATTAAGAAGTTGGGCTGTGACAGTTCAAGACACATCGGATTTTCAACATCAGAATTTTGATCCCGAAAATTTAGGTCTGAGCCATATTTGCAAGTTTTTTCAAAAGGTTGGAGCTTTTTTTTAGAATTTTGAAGGTCATACCATTTATGTAACTTGGCCTAAATATCGGGTCATAAAATATAATTAACCTTATTTTAGACCTTTCATTATATGATTTTGATTGACTACTACTTATATATTCTTATGCGTGTACCAAATTGTTTTGGACCAGTTAATATCTTGCATCCTTCAGTTGAACGTAAGATAAATACATGACAATTTCCTAAGTTATTATTTTATAAAAGTTAACGTAATTTTCAAATTCTTGAAAAGAAAATCAAAATTCAATGGACTGCAAAATTTCTGGTGTTCGTGCAAGTGCCGCATTTTCTTACTGATTGCAAATAATTGTCTTATTTGCAACATTTTATGGCTTAGTGTGTAAGAAGGCTTCTAAGGCTCTTTACGAGGATGAGTGATCAATTAGATACTCAATTCTACCTTCCCGACTCAAAATTAAAGAGAATAAAAAGGTGGATATAGTTATTAACTGTAATATCCCAAAGAATTAAAGACCTAATTACGATAATTAAATTTCGTAAATTAGGGTTTTGCCGAAATAATTGAATTAGTAAATTGTCGAATAATGTTTTCGATTATTTATGAGATAATGAATTCCTATATCATATTCACTAATGATTGTGAATTAAGGAATATAATTATATAAAGTATTTCGGCAGTAATATTTTAACGTCGATTGAATATCGATAGTTAAAATTTCGTAAGATTTTCTAAGTGTCGAAGCTTAGAATTAAATTTCATTATTAATGGAATAATTTAATAAAGTGATTACGACTTTATTACAACCATTTTGAGATGGTTCGATAATGAACGTTTTGAGACGTTTCAAACGTCAACGTTTAGAGATGATTAGAAAAATGAGTCTAATGATCAAGGAATTATAATATTTAAATTCCTATGATTATTTTATGTAATTAGAGTATTAATTAGCATTAGAACAATGCTAGAGAATTAAGGATTAATTATTGAACAAGGTTGTAATTTTCGAAAACCCTAAAATCGAAAATTAGGGCTTTCACACATGAAATAATTCTAATTATTTTTCCTATGATATAATTTATCATCTAAGACATATATTGTGATATATATCTATAAATGGCAAGAAAATCAAATATTGGGCTTTTAATTCCAAAAATGCCGTGACCAACATTTGGTAACAAGTGTTTATGTGAAATTTGTTTTGCTAGCTTTGCTTGTTGATTAATTTGGTGAACCAAGTGTTATAATTACACTCTTATCAT
This sequence comes from Salvia rosmarinus, assembly GCA_036937905.1. Lineage (NCBI taxonomy): Eukaryota > Viridiplantae > Streptophyta > Magnoliopsida > Lamiales > Lamiaceae > Salvia > Salvia rosmarinus. The sequence continues at coordinate 17,123,888 of CM072814.1, forward strand.
AACATAAATTAATTGAATCAAGTGGAAGCTTTTCACTTAGTGTTAGCCGTATATATTGACTAAATTTTGAGGTAAGAAGAATTTTTAAAACACTCCATGATGTATGCTTACATTTGGTAGAGTGTGGATGTAATACCCCAGATCCTCATAGCTCTCATTAAGCGCTAAGTACGTAATTAATTAGAAATTAATTACGTGAGTGACTAGGAACAATGCATCATCAGATAAGATTTTATAAAAAGTTTTAACTTAAAGATTTATTATAGAATTTTACAGTTGATTGATTGAATGATAAATCTTTCGATTAGTATTTTATTTCAGTGTTTATTTAGAAAAAGTGATTTATGAAGTTTCGATTCGCTAGAAATTTCTATATTCTATTTGCTTTATATTGATTTTATAATTTCAAAAGTTATATTATGTTATCATTATTCTAAGCTTATTAAGAAAGCTAAGAATTTTCTAGAACATATTAGCTTATCAAAGAAGCTTTCCAATGGCTTATGAGAGAAGAGTTAAATAGTGAGATAGGGCTTTATATAAATATGTACTTAGCCTCCAAGGATTCACTTTTTCCACAAAATTTCCTCCCATTTTTCCTCTCATTTTCGAGAGCCACACACACCACACACACTCAAATTTTCTTCTTCCAAAATCAAGATCCAAGCTCCCAATCATTTTCAAATCGGTAGATCAACGTCTTAAGAAGGTAAATCACTAACTTATTTCAAGTTTTGAAGTAGAAATCATGATGAAAATCCATCCCTAGCTCACTATATGTTTCGCCATTTAGGCCATATATCCTACAAGTTTTGTTCTTCAATTCTTAGTTTATACATGCATAGATCTACCTATTAGAAGTGTTATTATGTGGAGAAAACAAAGAAAAATCCCCTTTTCAAACTTAATATGTTTCGGCCACTTTGGGCCTAGCTTCAAGAATTTTCGTTCTTCGATCTTTAGTTCATATATGCTTAGATCTATCCTTTTAGAAGTGATTTATGTTCGATCTATGCTTTGATTTGTTATTTCCAAGAAAAACCCAAACTTTAGTCAAGAACCCTAATTCTTACTTTGAAGAATAGTTGTTAATTTCTTAAAATTGAGCTTGTATTTATGTAATTAAAGGTATTTGAGCATGATTAGAGTCGATTGTAGAAATAAAAATCGAAACCCTAACTTTCCTATGAGGACCGAAAATGAAGGCTCAAATTTTAAGATGATTTAGCTTTTATTTGTATAGAATAAGTTAATATATATGTGATTATATATATATGCTTGTGTTTGGTAAAAGAAATTGGAATTAAATCCATCATATATGCAAAACCCTAATTTAGAATGTTTAGGTAATGTCAAGAACATATTATGTTGATTTTATTTGAGTTGTTTGATTGCAAAAGTATGATCTAGTATATGAAATTAGTCTATTTTGAATTATTGAGATTTTATAAACTTATACTGAAAAAGTTAGATTTAGTTAGTTTGCGAAATTTCAAAGGACGTTGGGATATTAGCTTGATATTTGAAATTTGATTTCAAAACATAGATTCTTTGATTATATAGCTTGATCAAGACTTACTTGATCAAAGTTTCCAAAAGAAAAGATTTGAAAGTTAAAGATTTTATTATAAGCGATATGATATCCCTATATATATAAGGAATTGAAAAGATTAATGTTCTTATAAAATACTTTCTCAATACATTGAATAGTTTAGTTTTGGATGCATTGACCTAGCATAGCTTAGCTTAACTATAGAGTATCGAGATTTTTAGTAGAGGCTCAAGAGTTAGAAACTCTTAGTTCCTCTTTCCGTATTTATTCCTCTTATCTCTTTTAAAGGACAAATGGAAGCAGAATAGAGATCAAGAAAGGAAAGACGTAAAGTCTCGAGTAAGCGATTTCGGTGGGCTTTCTAAACTAAAATATGTTTATGCATAAGTTTATGAAAATGAGCATGTGAATTTTATAAAGTTAATTGACTTACTGTTTTGAGCATCCGCATATTACCTATCTACGAGAGATTGACGATATCGGCCCTATGCTAGACGAGTGCTAGTAAGGGTTTGTGTACAGTGGCCTTTGGCCAAGGTGTTTGAGAAGGAGGCCTACTTCAACACAAGAGCTTGTAGATATGGTGTTTATTTAAGATTTGTCTGCAGACATGTTATGATGAGAATTGTTAGCACGTGCATTGATCATGAAGTAAGAGATTTCTTAAAGCATGATTCATAGGATATTTCTTAAAACCCCGTGAATCTAAGAAAGTGGCAAGTCGATTATATAGCTCTAAGAGCATGTTTTAATTGTTTTCGCAATTCCCATCGAGTGCATCAAGTACTCATGCCCCGCATGTATTTCTAAATGTGCAGGTAGTGCGGGAGATGACAACGGAGATCGAATCTCGAGCGAAGACCTTTTGTCATGTTTTATGTTTGCCACAGGTTTATGTCTTCACACATAAACTCGCCTACTCTTTGCCGCCAACTCTTGTTATGATTTTGATGTATTATGGTACAGAGTTCTGATGGGTTAGACATTTGATAGACATCTTTGAATTCATGTCAAAGATCATGGCATCAATTGCTAAATTGAATTGTATCCAACTTTGGTCATTTGGTTAATCACAGGTCTAATGACTCGTCTTTCTTTAAAATGACAACTGTTTCTATTTGAGAGTCTCTTGAAATAGTTAGTCATTTCATTTCCTTCCGCCCGTCATACTTCGATTAGTCAGTTAATACAAGATTAGATAGGTCGGGGTGTGACAGTGGATGATTTATATTTAGTATGAGACAAAATTTAAAAGACCATCCCTTGTGAAATGAGGGAGAACCGACGGCCCCTTGTACTCCAAAGTCAAAGATTGTTTCGTTCAAGAAAGAAATTGAGTTAATGCATTAACTATGTGTAAGATATTTACTTTGATGATGTATTACATGGTGAGTCACAAATTAATTGTTTTGCATGTGTGTGTGAGTGTTAGAACCGAGAGAGAGAGAGAGAGAGAGAGAGAGAGAGAGAGAGAGAGAGATAAACTATGTATTGATTCATTTTACATTAAGTATTAAGACATCAACTAAACAATACACTTTTGCTTCCAAAAACCCATCAAAGCCGTGAGCTTCCAAAAAGAAAAACCTAGTGTGTTCTTCCATCCTCTTCACCAAATCTTGGATACTAAAGCCTTTGCACAATTAATCGACACAGTTAAAGAGGTTAGAAATCGAACGAGCTTCGATTATACGTTAGAATTTCAAAATTTTAATGGTTCGATTTTAAATTATAAGCATGTGTTCTTAGTAAGAATTATGCTAGCATGTGTAGTTGTTCATTAATAATGTTTAGTGTAGTGTATATGTTTCATATTGATGATTTATTTAAAGCTAAGCATGTTAGATAATTTTCATAGTGATTACCGAAAATTCTTAGGATTAATGTAATGTTGGATTAATGATTTATGTTGATAGTAGAACACATTGGGATTATTTGAAAAGTTTTAGAAACCATATGTTAAAATTTCATTATTATCGAAAATTGTATGAAATCATATGTTGGTGTACAAATTATTTTTAAAGGATGTTATAGCATAATGTTGATCTTGAACCTTGATTATGTACCATGTGATTTTACTAGAATTTTTAGAAATTATTTGTATATTTTAAGAAAAATTTCGAGAGCTATATAGAATGGGTACATGATGGGTGAATTGATTTTGTTAGATATTATGTTAGATTATTGTTACTTGATAATGTTTAAGCATTGTGTAATTTGGTAGGATTTTTACAAAAATGTTTGGTATATCTTTGATAGGAACCGAAAACCATAGAAAATAATACATTGATGTAGGAATTGAAAATGTTGGATGTTATGTTGTAATTATGTTATAGATTGATGTTGAGGCCTTGTGTAATTTAATTAGAATTTTAGGGTTTTGTTTGATGATTTTTGAGAAAAAAATCGAGACCTATAGGAATTATATAGGTGATGCCCAAATTTCCTATAGCTATATTAATACATATTAATGATCCTATGATAATATAGTACACTATATAAATTTAGAGAAATTTTTGGAAAAGTTTAAGGATTTTTAAGCTCAAAACCGTGAGCTTTGGGATGTTTTATCAAGGGTTTTAATTCCTTAATGTCAAGATAAATAATACATTATATGTCTAGAAATTATTTTAGACATATTAAGAATTTATGGGATTTTATAAACATAGTATATTATGTTTACAGTGAAACGTTATATTAAATAACGTTAGAAATGAAAAATAATGTATAATGAATAAGTTAATTCATATTAAAGTAAAATATTAATAAAGTTTATTGATTTACGTGAAAAATCGAGAATTAGGGTTTTATGATAAGAAATCGATTGAAAATCGATTTATATGGAAATTAGTTACTAAATATGTGAATAATTGAAAAGTTTATTAAGAAAAGTCAAAAATGTTGATTTATGATTTAACGTATGAAATATGTTCAATAAATACACTAATACGTGTAAAACGTATTAATTTTATAAGTATATCTCAATTGTGAGAAAAGATTTCACAATTGAAATCATTTTATCAAAAGACACTAGTATACGTTGAACGTTTAACCTAAATGGTTAAAATGAGATAGTAGAACATATCTCGTCTCTATCGAAGTACGAGAAATATTTAGTTAAGATACGCGTTGAAACAACGTATTAAAATTAGTTAAGGGATCCGAGTTATTACTTTATAAGTTATCAAAGTTTATTTAAACTTTGATGTTTTCGAAAAACGTGACCGACGTACTAAAATAGTTTTTACGTAAAGGTTGGACGTGGACGTGAGCAAGAGACGTGAAAAGGAAACATATTTTGATAATCGACGATCTACAGTCCAGGTGGGCTTTACTATACTCAAAAAGATCAAATGTCTACTAAATGATTTATTTACGATGCTTATTTGGCAAGAAATGATAATAAAATGATTTATTTAACTACCTGTCCAAAATATTTATGTTTTATGTATGTATCCTATCCATGAAATGTTATGAATGTATTGGTTCGCTACCAACTTATGAATGAAATCGAATTCGGATCCTATGCCGGAAGGCCTATACCTGGCTAGGATTAACGTGTACACAAATAATGGTGACTGTGGGAGCTGTAAGGACAATGCACGGCCGGTCACAGCGACGTAGAGGTAGGCCTCATTCTACGGCGTTAAATGGAAATGATATGAGGAATGGAAAGGGATATGGATCATATATACAAGGAAAATATGTCTGGCCAGACTACTATTTATGAAATGGTGAAAATGTTTCGTAAGTGCAAGGTCATTTCAAATAAAACTCTTGTATCTTACTATGATGAGGCAGTGTAATTTAAATTGATAAAATGTTTGGCATGAGTTCACTGAGTGCATTCTTGTACTCAGTCATGCATGTTTGTTTTTAAATGTGCAGGTTGAGCAGATGGTGGATGGAGGCGTGTTGAGTAGTCGAGCCTCTTTTTGATAATGCTTATTAGAAACCTTGAATATACATCGTCATATGTGTATTCACATGCTTTTCCGCTGCAATTGAATGTTATGTTTATGTTTTGATGTTGACAGTTAAATCCATCCAGATCAGTGAACCTTTTGGTTAAGAATTCGTAGCCTTTCTATATGTAAATTATGTGTGCTTTGTACATAATGTTTGAAACTCCTTAGTTCACTTGATGTTTGTTCCATAAGTCTTTGAGTAATTCTCTTAAATGTTCTGTAATTACTGTTTCCAAATTTCAGTCCTCGTTAATCCGTCCTTAGGATTAGAGGGCTGTTACATTAACTCTTCTATCTCGGTTTGTAAATTAAAGATTTATGGGGTGGATAAAATTTAATAGAAATAATTACTCTATGTGGGATAGTCACATGAATGTGCACGTCCACAACAAGAAAACATATAAAATGTCCACTCTACCTAAATCTCTTAGATTCTCTTATCCTATAACAAGAGTAACAAGAAAGTCGAAAAACTCGTCAAAACATGATTGATAATCTTACGAATTTGGGACCAAATGTGATATTATAATTATCTAAAATATTCAGACGCATTCTTGTGAAATGCAACTGCACTTTTGTGGAAAAAAACGATTTCTTCTCTTAATCTAATATTAAAGTTTGACGTTATTAGTCCTTAAGTTGTTGGAAAGCATTGAAAGATAGATTCCACAAGAAACCTATTAAATCCAAAGAACAAACAGTCATACTTAGGTGTATTCGTGCATCTGTTTAATTAATTTAAATTATTATTAATAAATTATATTTGAATTTTAATAAACAATAATAGGAATTGGTGAACCCTAATTGAGATTAATGCACTGTATATCCAAATACACATAAATTTTTGCCAAAAACATATTACATTAAGGTTCTTACTATATAGGGTTTAATTTACAAAATAAGATGAATGTTAAAAATAAATAAGTCAAGTACGAGAAGATGAAATGTTTTTACTTTTTTGTGAATTTATTGGAAAATCTACAGTCGCTCACGTTCTTGTGCATTAAATATACTTTTTACTATAGAGTTGATGACTTTCAAGAGAAGAATCAAATGATAAACCCCTATTTTCACTTTGATCCGAAATAAATTTGAATTGTTTATTTTTCATGTTTGTTTATTTATTTAGATATGTGAATTTTATTTTAGAAGTACCTCGGGAAAGGTAATGTATCTTTCCATTACCAAGCATTGGTGAGGCTGATTTTTAATCAAAAAGTGAGTTCTATTTCATAAATTTAGAAATAAGTTGATTACACGTGTTTTTATAAATAAAATTTTAAACTCATAACAATTTCTTCATGAGACTTCACAAATTAATAAAAATAAAATAAAATAAATAGTAATTAATGTTGAAATTAAAATTTTATTTTTAAACTTTTCTTAAGACTTTAATAATTTAAGACATAAATAGAATCATATATTTTATTAACTTTTAAACTACGTCTTTAATAAATTTCACAAATTGAAAATTGAAATAAATGATATATTATTTTTATGAATTTTACAATAAAATTTGATACGTCGTCGATTTTTCCATAAGACTTCACAAGTTAATAAAAAGTTTCGAAAAAAATAGTAATTAATGTTCATTTTCTAACAAAACTCCACCCTGAATAAGACATATATAAATAGTTGTCTGTATTTTTTATCCCATAACTAATAATTATTTTGCACCAGTAATTTAATTTGATCAATTAATTAATTAGTTGGCCAACTAAATAGTTATGCTTTTTATTGAGAAATTTAATTTAACTAATATTATTTTTAAATTTTATGAGACTTTACCAATTTAAAACATAATAAAATATATATTTTTTTATAAATTTTTAAACATATTTTGAATCTCACAATGATTTTTCATAAACTTCACAAATTGAAAACCTAAATAAAATGATATGTTTTTTTACAATTTTTATAAACAAATTTTGAAACTCTTAAAAGATTTTTCCATGAGACTTCACAAATTATTAACAAATTTCAAAATAAATAGTAATTAATATTCATTTTTTTTATTGAGAGCATAACTAATTATTAGAACAATATATATTATTAGTTCTATATTTTATAAATTTTCCATATTTAGATAATTAACTGATATTACTATACGAGAAACCTTTCTTTGATAATCTAGTATGGCATCCCGACAGCCATAAATGCTCGGGAAGCCTAATTTCCTCGCTTGTGGTATGAGGCTAAAACTACCCTAATGAACCGGAGAGTCTGAGAACCCCGCATCTCTTTTCTCATCTCTCTCTCTCTCTCTCTCTCTCTCTCTCTCTCTCTCATACACACACACACACACACATACACATACACACACACATCCCTACCATTAAACACAACTCTTTAATGCGTTGTTTCATTGGTTTGTATAATCGTATGCGATTTTGGTTGAGCTTGTATACAATGTTTCCTGTTACCACTATTACAATCTTCTATCTGAATTGTTTACTTGATTGCATATGTATGTCCCTTTATCTCATATATAAGTTAGATCATACGATGTGTTGTAGATCACGAAGTCGGTATGATTGGTCAAGCTTAATGAGATATAAAAAGTATCATGGTGAGACAACTTGAGGACGAGTTGTCGGTATAGTCTGCGGTATAAAAAGAAGTGACTTGACTTGGTTGCTTATCTATCTTTGGTACGTCTCGACGTATTGATGGATCACAATGAGATGAGTTCTTCTATCCGACCGTCGTGAAGAACCTAGATCTCGGTGACTTACGATGATCTAAACCTCGATAAGGTATTAGGTGAGTATGAGTTCTTGACCATGACTTTGACTTGTTATGGGTGAGGGTTACATGAGATAACCCAAGATTCTCTACATCTTGGGTGGTGGCGGTCTTGATGTCATGCTAGTTACCCAGACGAGTCACCGTATCCGTTTAGGATGATAACGTCCCTTAAGGAGCTCAAAGATTTATTGTACTAAACCACCTTGCGTTGAGTGGTACTACTTAAGGAATTAAAGTAATTAATTATTTTAATCACCATATCGTAAATAATTAATGGACGTACGATATCTTAAATACGGGATTCAGTAAAGTCTAAATGCGAGCCCGACTCAACTTCGGGTAATAAAGGGTAAGTCAGCATTTATTCTCTAGTGGCATGAATAAATGTTTATGAATTAATTTATGTTCTGGGCTGAACATAAGATAATTAATTTATTTGAGACCCATCTTTATTCCTTGCATTTGATCCTTGGGCTAGCCCATCCAGGCCTGTTGCTAAGAGAATTTCGTCCACCTCCTCTTAAAGTCCCACCGACTCGCTTGATCCTCTCTATCTTAAGTGATATGATTATATTTATTAGATATGCATAAATCCTATGAAGATAGGATTTAGGGTTGCATTATAAATATAAGGTGAGAGAGAAAATCAAGGTTAATGCTCTAGCTAGAATTTTAGAAATTATACTTCCTAAGTGTGAGAATTTTCAAAATCTAGAGAGAAAGAAGAAGGCGTTTTCTATAGCATTCTCCATAGATTGTCCTCACTCGGCATTGAAGTTTAGGCAATCGGGACACGATCCGTAAGATCAAAGCACGAGTCATGATCCGTTCTTCCCCGCAGTTCGCAGTAAACACGAAAACTCCTACGTGTTGCAATTAATTATATAGGTGCATGCCAGAACATAATCAATGTATGGTGAATTAAACATCCAAGATAGATCATCGGAAAGGGTTAAAATCGATTTCCTACAATTGGTATCGAGCACAGGATCAAAATCTTGGCTCTGTTGGATTAATTCACGTTTGATTATAACGCGCAATTAATTAATTGTGAATCATGCTTCATCGTGGCTCGTTTTATTTTATCGGATTTTTGTTTTTCACCACGAGAAAATCCGTGGTTAGATTAGATTTTTTCTTGTAAATCTTATCTGTAAAAGAAGAACGAATACAAAAGCACGAAGAACGAGATGATGGGAGTATACGGAAACGGCCACACGGTGCGACGACATGCGGGCGACGGCACGCTCGACGTGCTCGGCGCTCGCAGACACGTTGCCCGACAGCATGCGGGTGTTCTCGGATGATCAGGCGGACAGGGTGGTCGATGGGTCTCGGCGTCTATCGGCAGCATCGGGCGCGGGTTCTGGGCGTGGCTCTGCACGTCTTGCCCGGAAGCGCCTGGGCGGCATCGGCAGTCGGGCAGAGTCGTCGGTACGGCTCGGTAGTCGGGCGTGCGGGGCGCACGATTCTCGCACAGATGCTTCGGCATGCCTCGACGGTCTTGGCAGATCTCGCACGGGAAACCTCGATGTCCATCGGCGGATCTCGGCAGACGCAGGCGAGGCACGCGTTTATCGCGCTGGAAACCTCAGCGTCTCTCGGCGATCCTCGGCATGCATCGGGCGAAGTGACTCGACACGCATCAACGGGCCGGGCTCGGCAGCGCTCGGTAGGCCTCGGCGCGAGCGTTCATGCGGGAAACCTCAACATGTGGTAACGCTCGGCGGCAGGGCCAGGCAGCGCACGTGCGAAATTCTCGGCAGCTTCGGCGGGTCTCGACGCGTGATTCTCGGCAGATCGTGCCCAGCAAGACTCGGCCGACGGTAGCAGTCGTCGCGTCGCGTTTCCTCGCCGGACAGACAATGCTCGGCGGTAGCTCTCGGTAGGGGTAGGCGGCTGTGCGCGCAGGGCCTCTCGGCCAGCCTATGCGATGCCGTTCGACACCCCTCGACAGCTCCCGCCGGCGATGTGCGGTAGACCTCGACAGCAGCTTCTCGGCCAGCTCTCGGCAGGGATGGCGACGCAAGGTAGGGCGGCTGGGCGTGCGTTGTGGGCTTTTGGCCTAGCCCAACTTGGACCCACTCTGCCCAATTTCGGTCGGACCGATTTTGGCGAATCCATTTTTGACCGGTTCGCCCGTTTCTTTATTCCGCCCGTTTTCAATTTTTGGCCCAAATCAAGTTTTGACGAATCCGGTCCGTGCCCGTGCACGCGAGGCCCGTTTTTGAGTTTGAAGATCTGTACTTTGTAAACTTATGTAATAAATTATGCAGGGAAGTACAGGATCCACGAGTGGGCCGCGATGAACGATTTTTATTTTATTTTTATCGTTCAAAGCATGTCGTGGATGTTTAAATTATGCAGAAGCATGCTATGTATGTTTAAATTGCGTAGATAAACATATTATATATTTTCGTGATTGGATGCGCATAGTAAGCATGCTAAGTTTATCCCGTTTTTCAAGCATATTTTAGAATTCTGCGAGCATGTTTTACATGTTGAGCTCTATAGAAATGCATGCTAGGATTACGTGATCTGCATGGACAAACCTTTTGAATCAAAAGACTAAGCAAGAAATCCGACATATTAATTTTTAAAATTAAAATGTCAAGACCTCCACATTTTGATCTCTAAACAAAGTGATACGCACTATGAGTAAACGTCCACATGCGTGGCTTGCTTACACTGTTTATCATAAGTTTGTTAGATGAGATTTCTAAATAAAACATTTTAATCTATTGAGAAGTGGGAGTTTCATGTGTAAACGTCCACACGCGTGGCTTGCATGTGCGATTTTCATAAGTTCTCTAGAGATAGATTTAAAATGAGATAACAAAGGAATTTGGATTGGAAACGGTATGGTCCTAGTGAGTATGCCAATTCTAAGAATTCATTTTCTGCTGTTAAAATTGTGGTCATTGCTTAGACATCACCTCAAGTACAACTTCCCGCGAATTCCCTTCTTGCAATAGTGATGTGGTCTAGTAAGGTCCAATCATTAATTTCATTTGTCATAAGGATAAGTTGACATGGATTGAAATTAAGCGACTAAAAGGTATATTTAGTGCAGTGGGGGTTCATGTATGGCGATCACATGCGTGGCTTGCATGTGGGATTCCTTGGCGATTGGAGGTTTCATTAATATTGTTTTATCAAAAGGTTACAATATTATTATTACGAATTATGTGCGATCGTATGCTTATGTGTTTACATTACTTTTCAGATATGTCTCTTACATCGGTTATCAATATGCTACTTTAAAATCCTCTATCCGATCCAAATTTCATCGAGTGAAAACGAAACATGGAATATGTTCTTATCGCTGACGCATCGACTAATGAGCAGCGAGAGTCAAGCAGACTTTGGCATAAGTCAAACAATATGGCCAAGTGCTATATGATGACTACAATGTCCAAAGCTTGCATTTACTGACATCGATCGATGGTGAGACGCGATCGAATATGGTCAAGTCTCGAGAGTAAGTTTGGGCAGTCGGATCGGACGGTCCGCTTCCACACAATGAGAGAAATCTTGGCATGTAAGATGGAAGAAGGAAGTTCGATCCATGAACATGTCTCCCACATGACTCATCTCATGGATAGTCTTGATCAGTTGGGATGAGGTATTAACGGCGAAGCCAAGGTCGATATCATCCTCAACCCACTGCCCAAGTCTTTTGAGAACTTTCGCGTGAACGCGATCATGAGCAAGATCGAGTATACACTTAGTCAGTTGCTTAATGATCTCGGAGACGCGGAAGGAGTCATGGGAAAAAGAGCACATGCCCTTGCTAGCACATCTAGGGGCCCAAATTTTCCGTTGAAAAATGGAAGAAGAAAAGGGCACCAAAGGTGGTAGAGGCAAAGGAAGCGATGGGAGTGGCGGGAGCAAGAACATATCTCACAACGGAGGCTTGAAAAGCCAAGCGAGAGAGGCAAGTGCTTCAAGTGCGGCAAGAATGGGCATTGTAAGGCCAAGTGCCCTATGCTCGAGGCTCAAGTACGCCATTTGCTTTAGTAACGAAACATGTTTAGCGACTTGTTCTACTCATTCATGAGTAATAGATACAGTCGATCGATCATGTTTGTTACACCTGCGTGGGTTCCTGCGGACAAGTGAGTCGCATGATGGTGAGATAACGATCTCTATAGGCAACGCGGCAAAAGTCAAAGCCGTTGCAGTCGGAGATGTTACTTTATGTTTTGATTATACGCTTTAGTTTTAAAAGACGTTTTATATGTGCTTGAGTTTCGGTGAAACATTGTTTCAGTTTCGAAACTATTTATTCATGGATATTCAGTTGTTTTTGATAGTGGTGTTTCTATCATAAGAAATGACGAAGTTATCTGTGGTGGCACTTTATATAATTCGCTTTATACTATTTCTGCCAAACATAATACCTTTAATTATGTTGCATCTACATCAAACCTTAAAAAGAGAAAATTTTCTTCGCAAGATGACACCACTTTTCTCTGGCATCTTAGATTAGGTCACATCAATCTAAATAGGATCCAAAGACCGCTAAGAATGGGCGTTGGGTAATCTCACGCTTACTCTGCTTCCTAGTCTCGCGAATCTGTATAGAATGAAAGATGTCGACCACACCCTTCAAAGCGAAGGGTTATAGAGCCAAAGAAGTGTTGGAGTTAGTCCATTCTGACCTGTGTGGACCTATGTCCACACAAGCTCGTGGAGGGTACGAGTACTTTGTCACTTTCAATGATGATTACTCAAGGTACGGATACATATACCGCTTCACCGCAAGTCAGAATGCTTTGAAATTCAAAGAATTTAAGGCGGAAGTGGAGACAAAGCTTGGTAAAGTATCAAGTCACTGTGGTCTCGATCGCGTGACGAATACCTCGAACGAGTTTATGGACTATTTGGTGCAATGTGGGATTACCTCCCAGCTCACTACACCGGGCACACCACAACAAAATGGTGTGTCAGAGCGAAGAAATAGGACTCTCTTAGAAATGGTTAGATCGATGATGAGTTATGCAACATTGCCTATTTCATTCTGGGGGTATGCCTTGGAAACAACGGCATACTTGCTAAATCTAGTACCATCAAGTCGATCGAAAAGACCCTTCGAGTTGTGGTTTGGGCGCAAGCTGGTTTAAACCACATAAGGATATGGGCGATCCGACACATGTCTTTGAACAAGAAAACTGACAAGTTGGAGTCTAGATCTGATGCAAGGGTGTTTATTGACTATCCTAGAGGAACGAAAGGTGGTTATTTCTATAGTCTTTAGGATCAAAAGGTCATTATTAGCACTAATGCCCGATTCTTAAAAGAGGATTATATGAAAACCATAAATCCAAAGTTGAAATCATTCTTCAAGAATTAGAAAATGATCGTATTCCACCACCAATTAAGCGAAAGTGCGAGATGTCGGTTCAGTGGGAGGATCGACACCGATTTCAAGAAATTGAAGTGGGTCGAGTTCCACCGAGATACCGGCCGTATGCGTGGCTCCTATCCAACAAGTTGTGAAGATAGAGAACCACAAGTTCTCGCACCCATTGCCATTGTGCGCGCAGCGCCTCATCGTAGTGGGAGGTTGTTCGTCAACCCGAGCGATTTATGTTCGTGGGTGAATCTTCCGATTTGGTCCCGTGAAACGAAGCAGCAATAATCGACACATGGACATACGGTGGCGATACCGCATAATCGATGTAAGATCATGGCACACCGCTATGGACTTAGAAATTGAGTCCATAATACCGTGGATGTATACGAAAAACACCTCTACCGGATGGCGAGGAAGCCATAGGTAGTAAGTGGGTATCTGAGGAAGAGATATTCGATGGAGAGGTTTCGCTTTTAAAGCCGGGCTTGTGGCGAAAGGGTACACTCAGATTGAGGGCATCGATTTCGATGAGACATTTTCGCTTGTAGCAATGCTCAAGTCCATCAGAATTCTTCTGGCCATAGCAACCCGAAGGTTATGTTGTGAAGGGTGAAGAGCATCTAGTATGGAAGCTTAAGAAGTCCATTTATGGACTCAAGCAAGCTTCCCGATCATGGAATTTGCGCTTTGACGAGGTGGAGAAGTCCTATGGATTTACCCAGTTGCCTAGCGAAAGTTGTGTGTATCGTTTAGATGTCAACGGTGATGTGGTATTTCTTACACTTTACGTAGATGAAATCCTTCTACTTGGCAACAATGTGAAGTTGTTATCAGACGTAAAGAGTTGGTTATCCGATCAGTTTCAAATGAAAGACTTAGGAGATGCAGCGTACATTCTTGGGATCAAGGTTTACCGAGATCGCAAGAGGAAAATGTTGAGCTTATCTCAGCGTCTTACATTGATCTTGTGATTACTCGCTTTAGTATGCGGACAACAAGAAAGGATTACTACCTTCGGGCATGGTGTTCCTTTATCTAAGGAGCAGCCACCTATGACCGCAGCGAGATAGAGGAAATGAGATAAGTTCCTTACGCTTCCACCGTAGGAAGTCTCATGTATGCAATGCTATGCACGAGGCCCGATATCTGCTATGCGGTAGGCATAGTAGCTAGATATTACTCTAACCTTGGACAAGCTCATTGGACTGCGGTAAAGCATATACTCAAGTACTTGAAAAAGGACTCGAGATTATAGGCTAGTTTTCCATGCAGATAGTCTAATGCCTTTAGGTTATTCAGACTCGGATTTCCAAGCTGACCGTGATGAGAAAAAGTCTACCTCTGGCTATATGTTTACCTTGGGAGGAGGAGCCGTATCCTGGAGGAGTGCAAAGTAGCGATGCATTGCGGACTCCACCATGGAAGCCGAATATGTAGCCACTTAGGAGGCTGCTAAGGAGGCTGTATGGTTCAAAAACTACCTCATGGATCTAGATGTGGTACCTGGTTTGCCCAAGAGTATCATAGTTTACTGTGGTAACTCAGGTGCAATGGCAAACTCGAAGAACCACGGACCCACAAGGCAACGAAACACATAGAGAGAAAGTACCATGTCATACGAGAAATCCTTGGGCAGGGGATGTCTTGATTGAGAAGATTGGTCTGCGGATAACCTAGCTGATCCATTCACGAAGAGCTGCCGCAAAAGTCTACGAAGAGCATATTCGAGGACTTGGATTGCGCAAGACGGCACCCACTTAGAAATGAAACTTTTTGTTTAAGTGGGAGAAGCACGTTGATGGTGTCGTTTGTAATAGCTAGTAGAGACACATTGTATGCTAAAAGTTTTGCTTTAGTATAAGTGAGAGATTGTTTGATTTGTATCTTTGAAGTAGTTTTGGTTGAGCTTGTATACAATATTTTCTCATTACCACTATTACAATCTCCTATCCGAATTGTTTACTTGATTGCATATGTATGTCCTTTATCTCATATATAAGTTAGATCATACGATTGTGTTGTAGATCACGAAGTCCGTATGATTGGTCAAGCTTAATGAGATATAAAAGTATCACGCCTAAGACAACTTGAGGATGAGTTGTCGGTATAGGCCATGGTATAGATAAGAAGTGACTTGACTTGGTTGCTTGTCTATACTTGCACGTCTACGTATTGATGGATCACGGTGAGATGAGTTCTTCTATCGACCGTCGTGAAGAACCTAGATCTCGGTGACTTCGTTGATCTAAACCTCGATAAGGTATTAGGTGAGTATGATTTGTTGACCATCACTTTTATTTGTTATGGGTAGGGTTACATGAGATAACCCAATATTCTCTCGCATCTTGGGTGGTGGCAATGCTTGTATGTCATGCTAGTTACCCAGACGAGTCACCGTATCCGCTTAGGATGATAGCGTCCTTAAGGAGCTCAAAGTTTATTGTACTAAACCCCGCAGGTTGAGTTATCTCAAGTACAAATAATAAGGTTGAGTGGTACTACTTAAGGAATTAAAGTAATTAATTATTTTAAGCGATCGATCGTCAGAATAATTAATGGACGACGATATCTTAAATACGGATTCAGAAAGTCTAAATCGAGCCCGACTCAACTTCGGTAATAAAGGGGTAAGTCAAGATTTATTCTCTAGTGTCATGAATAAATATTTATGAATTAATTTATGTTCAGGTGAACATAAGATATTAATTTATTTGATGCCTATCTTTATTCCTCATTTGATCCTCGATCGCCCATCCGTGCTGTTGCTAAGAGAAATTAGTCCACCTCTCTTAGAGTCCCACCGACTCGCTGATCTCTCTATCTTAAGTGATATGATTATATATATTAGATATGCATATATCCTATCAAGATAGGATTTAGGGTTGCATTATAAATATAAGGTGAGAGAGAAAATCAAGGTTAATTCTCTAGCTAGAATTTTCGAGAATTATACTTCCTAAGTGTGAGAATTTTCGAAAATCTAGAGAGAATGAAGAAGACGTTTTTCTATAGCATTCTCCATAGATTGTCCTCACTCGGCATTGAAGTTTAGGCAATCGGGACACAGTCCAGAAGATCAAAGCACGAGTCTTGATCCGTTCTTCCCCGACAGATTCGCAGGTAAACACGAGAAAACTCCTACGTGTTGCAATTAATTATATAGGTGCATGCCAGGAACATAATCAATGTATGGTGAATTAAACATCCAAGATAGATCATCGGGAGAGAGTTAAAATTAGATTTCCCTACAGTTTCCGCCGCACACACTTATTCAATAACCTTCAACTCTACGCCCAACATATATAATCTCCCTCACAAAAGGTACATGTTCCAATCATCCCAATTCGGAAGATGATCCTGATTCTTCTTCTCTAGTCCTTACTCCTCATTCTGATCAGCTTCGTCGGAACTCAACCGCCACCCAAGACAAGTAATGATAATTAGTATAGTTACGCCAAGTTTAACCCGTTAATGGTGATCATCATCTCCGATCGCCACACTATTTGTTGGGGGTAGATCCAACAATTAAGGAAAGGACGTTAAGAACATCTGATACGGCGGCGGACATTAGTAACCTGAAATCACAAAAGGCGTTAAAACCCCCTTAGAAGTACCAATGGAGGTGTCTATAGAAGAGCCTCCAATAGTCAAATTATTCAAGTGATAAGCTATAATCGCTGGAAAATAGTAAATATATAGAAGATAATTGAATAAAAGTAGAAGGGATGAGAGAGTAAAATGTGGTTGGTTAAACTGGTTAATCTGATCGATCATAGTAAGAGTAGTTGATTGCAATAGAGTGAGGGGTGACAATTGTTCTAACTGGTCTAGCTAGTCGGGCGACCGAAACCCTGGGGAGTTAAGAGTGTGAAAGGATCATGTGAGCGAACGAGAGAATGTGGTGAGATCATGTGAGAGTCTAAATAATTGAATGCCTCGTCTGACCTAGATGAGTTATATGTATATGATGAGTGTGTGACTGTTAGGGCTTTCTTTGGTTGTGCGGTCCAATCCTAATCGCTTTGACTTTCTAGAGAAAGATGGCCAATTATTATCCTTTGCTATGTTTGCCAAGTAGCCGTCCTTTCTATGGCTTGACCTGGAAAACCTGCATGTCCCCCCATGTCTGGGCCCTAATACAGGTTTGTTTAGAGTTAATTACAAGCATTGGGCTTATCGATATGGAGGTGGTTGGACCTTCCTGATTAGGCTGACCCTCTAGGTCGAAAATTTTAATTATTTGGGCTTACAAAATTTTCCACTATAATCTGAATTTTGATTTTTGTGATTTAGATCTCGTCCAGATCGAGCCTATGGAGCCCTTTTCTATATTATATATTATTATATATCAGTATTTTATTATTTTTAATATCTATGATATTTTTATTTCCAACAACATTTAGAATGTTGATTATGTTAAGATTACTAATAACATGAAAGGCTTAGTCTTTGAAGACGAAAGACTTTGATTGTTTAGACACAAGAATATGGATGATACGTCGTGAAAGTGTTGCTTCGCCTAAACACAGAACTGTTGTGTAGAATGTTATCCACACATAGAGTAAAACAGCGGAACTAAAAACTTGAAGAACACCAAGTAACTTTTCTACAAATTAAAATTATAATCTGTAGATGCCAAGTATGGTGAAATTATTCACTATAAACTTTACAGTGAACTTTACAAAAACTCACTACTTTATCACAAGATAAAGTCGGACACGTTGAGTCGAAACCTATCTATGAAAATACTAAAGATTTCCTCACACCACTCGTGTACTAAAAGGAACAAACTTCTAAACAATTAGAAGCTAAAACACTCGTGTGTTATTGAAAATGTTATGAAAAACAGACTCAACAATATAAACAGATCTTCAATTAAATCTTCAAGAATTACGCATCTTCTGCTGTCGATTTGCCTCTTCTTATATAGGAGTTGAGAGGCATTCGACTGCATATCTTGGACCACGATCTGGCCCACTAGGATGTAAGTTAGTCGTGGCAGTTAGTCGCTCAACTTGCTCCTAGAAAATAGGAACTGAATAGCTGACTTCTTACATCCTTATCTCTTTTGATCTGTTTCACGTGTTCTTCGGTGTGTTAACATCACATTCAGCGAAGCATCAGTAACCTGCACACACCAAAAAGAAGAAAAGGTAAAACCCTAAAATAACTAACTCCTTATAGCGAGGAGACTTGGTCAGAGTTAAACCAATTCTAACATGTCGTGTTGGCAATTGAATGATTATAATATTTTCATACGTCTTGTTATGAGTTCTTTTAAATGATTGTAATGATTTGCATGTTGACCTACTTTTGAGGGTTTGTAGAAACTTTACGTGATTATTTTTGAATTATCAAGAATTTTAGTTCAATTTGGAACAGAAAAAAATATGAAATTTGGTTTAGATTCGTGGACCTACGGGTCTTATGAATCTGAACATGGATCTCATTATTCTAGACCCGATGGATCTTGACTAGGCCTAGTAAGATCCATTGAAATCTGGCCCAGTGCTATCCTATTCTCCCTACAGAACACATGAAGAAAAAAGTGACTCATTCCTTTAGATTTGATAAACCTCATTTCTGCCTAATTTATATGGTCATTTCCGTTCATTTTATATTTGATAAGTGATCATTTGAGCTGTATTTGATATGTTTATGTTTACCTTGAAATATATTATACCGTGTATATTCGTGTCATTTTAGCACAGGTTTTGATGTCAAAAATGTGGATTACGATAAAGAGGAATGGCTGGCCCGTGATAGCTCGCGACCCAGCATAGCAAAGAAGACTCGCGAGTCAAGCTCGCGAAGATGAACGAAGATTTGACATGGGATGCCTCGCGATGAATAATCGCGAGACAAACACGCGAGACTAGAGGGATACGCTTCGCGACCTTTATTCGCGACATATTGTCGCGAGCGAATCTCACGATAAGGAACGGGCGCACAATAATTATTAGC
The DNA here is from genome assembly GCA_036937905.1 of Salvia rosmarinus. Lineage (NCBI taxonomy): Eukaryota > Viridiplantae > Streptophyta > Magnoliopsida > Lamiales > Lamiaceae > Salvia > Salvia rosmarinus. Next base: position 17,143,479 of record CM072814.1, read on the forward strand.
TCGCGACCTTCTATCGCGACACTTGCTCGCGAGCTAGTCTCGCGAGCTAAGGCGGCCTAGTGTTCCATATAACGCATGTAGAGATGTAATGAAGATACTTAGCTTAGACAGAACACTTTTACTTTTTGCATGATTTTTATTTTACAGTATACATTTTTGCTTTGCACGAGAGTTTAGCTTTTACCTTTAGTTTATTTTCCATTCAGTTTTAGTCTTTAGATTCCTAAGTGAATTCAGATTATTTTAGATTCAAGTTGCTACGTTATTCATCGTGGATCTTCACGGTTTTATCTATTCAATTCAGTTTATGTTTCATTTATTTAATTCTTTCTTTAATATTTTTATTACGAGTAGCTAAATCATATATTGATCCTAGGGTTTGTATGTCTGACTAGATTCCTATGATTTATCTGTTGATACTGTTTTGCCGTCCCATTCATGATTTATAATTCTTGGCTGTAATTCTCATTTGTTGGCGCCTGATCAATATTGATGCATGCTAGTTATGTGATTGATGTCCCGTGGAATTAATTGCATAGTCGATATCTTGAATACATAATCTGATTTCACATTGAGACCCGTGAGATAGGTGAATCAGAGGAGGTTATTTTTTGTGTGCTTTTGGTAATTAGCTTACTTCTCTTGAGACCCAACGGAGATAGAGTTTAGGGTAACCTACTACTATAGGTTGTCCTGGAGGAAGACTATAGTTACATTAGTGATCCTTCATATGAATGTGGATTAAATTGGTAAACATATTAATTGGTTAATTGTGTGAATCTGGTTAGGTTACATTATTTCTTATTTTATTTGAGTCTAGTTTAATCATCACCTCTCTTGTTATTTGTTGCCTGAATAATAATAAAGTTATATGTTAATTATTCATTGTGTTCTTGATTATCAGTCCATGTGGATATGATATATATACTTGATGTTTTTACTATCATTTAAGTGGTAGAAAATTAAGCGATCAAATTTTGGCGCCGTTGCCGGGGACTGTTTAGATTTCATAGTGATAATTTTCTGGATTGTAGTTATTAATTCAGGCTTTTATAAAAAAAATAAAAAAATAGAAAATAAAAAAAATTATGTGTGTTTACTTGGATCTGGTCTGGTTTTTGTCTTTTTGCGCAGTGCATGATTACAAGGTCTCAGAGGAAAGAAATTCTTCCATTGGATACTTAGATGAAAAATCGCACAAGAGAGAGCGCAGAGAAAGAAGACAAGTAATGGCAGATAGACAACCCCATGGACATGATCGGATGGCCGAAATGGAGGAGATGTTAGTTTAATGCAACGCCAACCATGGCGTTCGTAATCGATGGGCCAAATTGAGGACAAGCACAACCCATACCGCTCAACCATATGTACAGACCACCGACGGATCAGTTTCAAGGTGGATGATTGGGGCCGAACGTAAATGCTAACAACTTTGAGTTAAAGTCTGCCCTCATAAGTATGATCTGCATAGCGCTTTGGGGATTATCAAGACCCCAATGCACATTTGGAGGCATTCCTTGATATTTGCGATACAATCAAGTAGAATGGAATGCCAGCTGATGCTATCCGGATGTGGATGTTCATTTTCTCGCTGAGGAGTCAGGCGAAAGAATGGTTGAAGAGTCTAGACCGCTCAAGAATCACTACATGGTAACAGCTCTGTGAGAAATTTTTATGTAAATATTTCCCACCTGCCAAGGCTCAGAAGATTATAGTCGAGATCTCTCATTTTTCACAATTGGGAGATAAATCCTTATTTGAAGCCTGGGAGAGATTCGGAAGCCTTCTCCGAAAATGTTCGCAGCATGGTTTTTCACCTGAGCAACAGGTGACTCAATTCTATGGTGGTCTTAATGCTAACACCCGTAGCATTGTGGATGCTTCATCTGGAGGATGTCTGCTCAACAGAGGTATAGATGAGGCGTTGAGGATCATAGAGAAGATGGCGTCCAATAGTTATCAGTGGCCGATAGAGAGACAACCAATCAAAAGATTTGTTGCTGCCGAGTTGGATGACAAGTATGATGATCTGTTAGAGAAATTCATATCATTCCAGAAAGAGTATGAAGCCGAGAGGAAATGGCAGATGACTGTTGCCATGGCACAGAATATTGAGGATGCCAGCTATGTGAACTAAATGAACAACTTTCAAGGGAATCAGAGTGGTAATCTAGCCTATTATCCCAACAATAGGAATCACCCAAATTTTTCCTATGCCAATGCTCATAATGCTCAACAACCACCACCTGGTTTTGCTGTTAATAATGGGATGATTGTGGAGACGAAGAAGCCTAGCCTTGAAGAGATGATGCAGCAAGTGTTGGTGAGCAATCAGCAAATTGCAGCGAGTCACCAACAAATCATGGCTCAGCAAAACATTCAGATACAACATATGGGGAACAGACTGAACACTCTGGAGAGCACAGTCAATGCCATAAATAATACTGTCATATCTATTGGCAAACAATTGAAGATGGTGGAGAACCAAGTGGGGCAGATGGCTAATGAGAGAGCTGGGATGCACAGGCAGGGGCAATTTCAAGCAACACAGAGCAGAATCCGAAAAATATGCCTCCAAATCAGTGCAATGCAATTTATTTGAGGAGCAGAACATCTTATACAAGTCACTCGGGGCATGAAGGGGAGAAGAAGCATAGTGGACGAACAGAGGAGGACGAGGATGAAGATCTGACGGATTCTCACCTAGCGAGAAATCCTCACGACAACGACAACACAAGGTTGTCTCATGAGGGAAGGCGGGCCAGAAGCAGAACCACGACTCGCGACCTTCCCTCGCGAGGAAGGGTCGTGAGGGAATCCTGCGAGAAAAGACATGCCTGAAGCAGAAATTCACCTCGTGACCTTGCCTCGCGATGAAGGGTCGCAAGGGAAAGCCGCGAAGCCACACGGAGGTAGCCTCGTGAGGGAATCTCGTGACTCAACCTCGCGAGCCCTCAGACATTTCAAACAGCTACAGCTCCATTCCCTCAGCGTTTTGGGAAGAAGAAATCTGACGAGAAGTTCACCCGTTTCATGGAGATGTTCCAGAAAGTAAACATCAACATACCACTCCTTGATGCACTTAGAGACATGCCCGGATACGCCAAATTCCTTAAAGATGCAGAGCGAGCAAGAAGAAGTTGGGAAAATTTGAAAAATCAACCTCTCGAAGAATGCAAGTGCTATATTTGTAATAACCCGCAGCTTTAAAAGCCTAATTACGGTCTTTAAAACCCGTAAAATAAAATTTCGCGTAATCAAATCGATATGAAATCGAATATGATTTCAATGATTTACAAAGAATGATTTCCTTTCACACTCACTCAAGTTAGTGAATGAAAGAAATCGAAAGTTTTAACTTTATCTGAAGACATTTTAACGCCGAACGCATGTCGATCGTTGAAATGTCACGATTTTTCCTAAGCAATCAAGTTGGAATTATATTCCATTATTAATGGAATATTTTTAATAATGGGATTACGAGTAATTACGACCATTTTAAAGATGAGTCGACACGTATCGTTGAGACGCGTTTTCAAACGCCAACGTTTAGAGATAAAACGAACGATGGTTTTAATGATCAAGAAACTTTAGGAAATTATTTCCTATGATATTTTTATGATATTAAAGTACTAATAAGCATTTAATTAATGCTTGAACATTAGAATTAGTAAAATATCATAACTAGTTTCAAAACCCTAATTTTTCAAATTAGGGTTTTCTTTGAAAACTTTTGCCCTTTTTAATTATCCTATGCTATAATTATTATTTAAATCATGTACCAAGGTGCACAAACTTATGAATGACATGAAATAAAAATTTTAATCTATGATTAAACCAAATGGCCGATAGCCATTTTTCTTGTGCATAAGTCAATTATTTTCTTCCCTTATACTATTTAATTAACCTATGATATTAAATATCACCTAAATCATATATTATGATTTATATATCTATGATTAGCATGAAATAAGAATTTTATCCTATAGTTTGGCCAAATGGCCGAGAGCTACCTATATATGTATACAAATCCTAATTGTTTTATTTATCTCACTTTTGCATGTATATATGTGTATATTCAGATTTTGTATCACCAAATCTTACATTAGTAATGTATTGTAGCTAGTTTCAAGAAGATTTGTGTGTAAGGAAACAATGATTAACCTCCACTATGGGAATAAAATAGTATTAGGACTTGAAGGGTCTCCTCAGCGTGAGAAAGAGAGGCCGAGACATGGGTATAGGGGGAATTATTCTGAATTTCTACAACACTCAAACCTCCCAAAACTAATACACTCAATCCCCTATTCTCTCTCCCAATTCTCCACATTTTCTCTCTCACAAACACTCTTCTTCTTCCTCATTTTTCTGCAACAGCCGAGAGCTTCCTCTCCTCTCCAAGCTTCAATTTTTCTTTTCTCATCTCCATATAACACTTAGACACCTTGTACTTTGTTCCATCCATCCATAGCACAAGGTAGAGTTGAACAAGAGCTTGGTTTTATTCTCAAACTTTCAAATTTTCAAAAGTAGCCTAAAACTTTGCATGTGTTCTTGATGATCTTAGTTGGTAATCCTATGCTATTGCATGTGTATTGATGATAAGAAGTATGTTGATTATGTGTTCTTATTTTCAAATGAATTGCATGTGGGTTTTGACTTCAAAAATTTTCGAATCAAATGCTATAATGTGTTCTAAGAATGTGTAGCATGATAATTTGAGGTTGATATATATATTTTGAAATTTTCGAAACATAGGTGAAATAAGTGGTGATGATCAAAGCTTAAAGGAATGAATTAGAGCATGATTTATAAATCTATGAAGCCATATGTGTTCATAATGTTTATTTTAAAATTTTGGAAAATTTCATGCTCAATTTCTCTTTATAACCGAGAGCATATGAAAAATAAGTGGATGTATGATTTTATTTTGTACATGCAATGTGATATTTTGATTATTGATGTATTGGAAATGTATATGAATTAATTGAGAATTTTGAAGCACTTTTTGCTATATTTTTATATATATAACCGAGACATATATATATGTAAATATATGTGTATGATTTTATTTGATAACATGCAATGATGTTTTATTACTCTAGAGCATGAACCTTATACCCTATGATTTAATTGGGAAATTTTTAGAAATGTCTACCTATTTTTATTGAAGAAAACCGAGAGCATGTATATATGTAGATTAATGTGTGATTTTTATTTAATACATGCAATGCTAAATTATTAGCTTAGAATATGTTCTATGCATTTGATGTTATTATTGGAAAATTTTGAAAATTTTGTACCATTTTCTTGAAAAAGGCCGAGGCATATGTATATATATGTTGATGTATAATTTTGATTTGTAACATGCAATGATGTTTTATTGATCTAGGATATGTTTTATGCATCCTATGTTTATGTTAGAATTTTTAAAAATCAATTACAAATTTTGTTCAAATAAACCGAAAGCTTTGAGCTAAATTTGGTGATGAATAAAATTGTTCTTGGTGTATTTTATAGTGTTACATTGTTACACTATAATGTATAAGCATGTTATAATTGTTTGAAAATTTTATAAAATTGTTAGACATGTTTAGTGAAAAAGCCGAGAGCTATACTAACATTTATATGGCATATAAATGTCATATCATAGATAATATGACATAAAAATGTCATGGACTAATGTATGGACCTTGTAGTAATTTATTTAAATTTTAGAAAAAAATTTGGGCATTTGTTTTTAAAAGTGCCGAAACCTTATGAAATAATAAGGTGATGATTGAACAATGTTTAGTTGATTTTATGACATATTAATGACCATAGTGTATATTAATACACTATATAATGTTAGAAAATTTTTTGGACATTGTTTGGTAATTTTTATAATTACCAAGAAATTCTAAAGAATTTCTAAGGATTTTTTAAATCCTTTTTAATCAATTTTATTAATAAATTATATGTCTAATATTATTTTAGACATATTTAGAAATTTTGGACAAATTTCGAAAATAATTGGCTGGAAAAAAAAAATAGCCGTGAGCTATTTTTTTTAAAATTTAAATAAGGATTTTAAATCCTTAAATTCATTATTTATAATGAATTATGTGTTTAAAAATTATTTTTAAACATATTAAAACAGTTTATAAAAGAAATCAATTGAAATTGATTTTCAAAGAATTTAATATTAAAGTATGACTTAGTAATTAAATTACTAAGAAAAGTCAAAATTTTGACTTTTGAAATCAACGCATTTAAATACGTTCGATAAATACGCTAATACGCGTAAGACGCAGCATTTGCTAATGATATCACGTTGATATGGAAGGATTTCATATTTAAAGACGTAAAATCGAAAAACGTGAGAAAACGTGGGACCATTTACCAAGAGGGGTAAATTGGTAATTTTCAACACATATCTCGTCTCTATCGAAGAACGAGAAATGTTAAGTTGATACGCGTTTGAGAAACGAATTAAATTCATTAAGGAATTCAATTCGCGTCGATATGAAATATCAAATTTTATTATAGACTTTGTAAGTCTCGAATCACGTAAACGACGTACTAAAGCATCCTTTTTATATAAAGCGTGTGACGCCGACGCACCACCGGACGCCGACAAGTAAGGAAAACGTTAAAGTCGATCAATAACTTCCGTGTGGCTTTATTACTAAAATAGAACAACTTTGTCGCTTTTTCAAACTGCCTTTGTTTACGATTTTCAACTAATGTTAAAATTCTTTAAATGATTACCGCCAAAATGTTTACGCTTTGTGTATCGATCCTATCCATGTATGATGTGATGTGGATGGGTTATTCCAACTTATGAATGAAAATCGATATCGGATCCTATGCCGGAAGAACTTATACCGCTAGGATTAACGTGTACACCGATGGTGACCGTGTCTTTGTAAGGACAATTCACGATCGATCACGGGTCGTAGGGCGAGGCCTCCTTCACGACTTTCGACTATGATAACATGATGAAATGATAATAAGGGATATGGATCACGTACACCAAGAAAATGCTTAGCCAAGCAACTTTATAAACTCGTGAAAATATTTTAGTAAACACAAGACATTTTCAAATAAAACCCTCGTGTCTTACCACTATATCGCGAGTAATTCAATGAAAATAAAATGTTTTCGGCATAAGTCCACCGGGTACAAATTTTGTACTTAGCCCCGCATGTTTGTTTTAAATGTGCAGTCGAGCTCGATTGTCGATGATGGAGGAGTGTTGAGAAAGCCATATGTCCTCGATGTTCGTTAGAATGGATAACCTCAATACATATCGTCATATATGTATTCACACACTTTCCGCCGCAACTCGAACTGCTTTACCTTTATGTTGAATGTTAAGATGATATGAACTATGAAGTCCTTCGATCGCCATATCCTTTGATCCGCTGACTTAAACCTTTTTTCCGAAATGTTATATGTGTATGTTAATCTCAAGTTCGTTATACCCAGGTGATAAGCCTTATGGTGATAGTTTTCCACATCCGTGAATACTATTCCTAATATTAGTCCACTCACCCGGTCATCCCGAGCGGGGTCGTGACAGAGTGGTATCGAGCGCGCTGCTTTTGAAACTCCAATTCCTTCTAAAACTAAGTCTAGATTGAGTCACTAGACTTCTAGAAAATCTACTGGCTATTCTCAACACTCCATCACATCGAGCTCAACGGGAAAAGGTAACTAGTTTCATTTGAGCTTATGAAGTGAAAATTTTTATATGATGACCAAATTTGAAAAGATTTTTGAAGTAAAAGAAAAAGGAAAGTTGTAATGTGATGATAATTGAAATGAGGAGTTATGAATGAAGATTTTCAAAAATTCTAAATTTTGAAATTAAATAGCAATGATATGAAGTGGTTAAGTTGAAATGTATGTTTGAAACGAATCATGATGATTAAAGACGAATGTATGAAAACAAGATGATATGTACAGATATGTATGAATGAACTATGATGTTGTTTGGATGTTATGTTTATGAATTATGAAATCTATGTTAATAACATAGTATGCTATTCTCTTGAGAAGAACGTAGACGATATAGGAAGTATGTTCACATAATGAAAGAAAACAAAAGAATGATAGGGAGCATGAATGTGTGTTTAATTTTGGGTTTTGAACGACGAGTGTGGAACGTAAAGATGATCGAGAACGACGTTGATTATGAAGAATGGAGAAGGTGGATGTTGTATCACAGTTAAAGCGAGCGATCATAATCATAATTTCAACTTGCGTGACCGTGGACCGAGATTTCAGAACGACAAGCATCAATTTGAAGACGTGGACGTAATAGTAATACTAAGTCGGCAGCAGCTATAGCGTGCATAATTTCGTCATCAGCACCTTCTCGAAACGTTGCTATAATCGCGAAAATTTTCTCGCATCGCAGTAAATTTGTTTTAATCGCACTCTTTGATAAACTCCGCTTTACGTATGGTTTTCGCCTACGTATTCCTAACATTCCGAACTTCATTTGTTATGAAGGACAGAATCTCGTTTTCCATTTCCCGAATACAGTAGAGTCTGGGTAAAGTTCAGCTCGAGTTTTAGATAGAACAGAGGAACCTATAATACCTTATGTAGCTTAATGTAGCAATAGGAGTTCTGTTTACTAGGTGGGTTAAGAATGTTTGGTTATAGGTTGAATAGTTCATCCTAGTTGATTAATCAAAGTACTAAGCTACCCTATCTGCTATCGGATATTAGTAGTGTCTAACGGTTAGTTTTTGATCGTGACAGATGGAGGAAATGCGTTACATTGCGAGGAGGAGGATAGGACCTGACCCGACTCCTGAGGAGACTATCCGTATTTACCGGGAAAGCTGGATGTGTGCCGGCGAGGATTTAGGAGAGTTTCTAATGTATTATTTTAGATTGTGGAGGAATGCGAGAGTATATGGCGTGATGGACTACGATGGCATTAAGCGTCTTCTTACTATACTTCCATGTGATTGGGAAGATTATGCTCGTGAAGTTTCTGGGGATTACATTTACCGTATGACCGGAGGATATGACTTGATAGGCGATCTACCCAGTGTTCATCACCACCGACGATGTATATAGCATCTATGGCGCAGACCGAGAGGACCTTATCTCCTCCACGGAGTATACATGGCGTGATGAGTCACCCGAGTGGTCAGACACCGAGGTTCCACGGATAGTCGACCCAATGGTACCACGATATCGGATTGACGAGGGCGACTTGTTCAAAGTGACGGAGCAGCCTGCACCTCGAGCTTTGGGAGCCCCTGTTTTCCCACCTCGATATTCGGACATCCGTGCGCTCACCACTCCCGCCTACCACCGATGGCGCACCCTTACCGCCACCGAGAGTTTCCGCCGACAAAGACGGATTAGTGTGACAGTACTCTTGATGGGTATAATCCCATCCATGACAGCTACAGTCCGATTCGTGTGGATTATGGTCCACTGCGGGACATTCCGATGGTAGAGAGTAATGGAGCGGGACCCTCTAGAGTATATGGCCAGGGTGATGACTCGGACGAGGAGGAAGAGGATCCTGAGGAAGATGAGGAAGATTCGAGGAGTTGATGTAGATATTGATGTTGATGTAAAATTTGAAGGATTATGTTATCTATTTTATGTATGTTTTATTTATGCTTTTGAAAAACTTGAACAATGGGGGAACTGAATTTTTGTAAGGCTATAAAGCCATTGTGCATGACTTTAATTTTTGTAAAGCCTTAAGGCCGATATGTGTATGGCCCTTTTCTTTTGAAATGTTTTGGAAGCAAGCATGTGAGTAATCCTTGATATAAGGACTTTTGTTTGCAAAGTACGTTATCTATGGTGCTTTTGCAATTATATGTATATATGACCCGAGAGGGCTTTTGCAACAAAATTTATGTATGACAAGAATGAAATGTTTTATTTAAGTTATCGTTTCTAAAAGGGAAAAAAATGAAATTTGTACATATTCAAGTTATAAAAATGATACATGATGCTAATGATATATTTTACACAACAGAATGCCTCCTAGACAAGACCCCGAACGAGAAGTAAGAGGCAGAGGCACCTAGGAGAAGGGTAGAACTCCGAACAAGAGGAACATGTCAGACTCAACCACCTCCACCTCAACCCGACCGCAGGATAGAGGAATTGTTCTTAAGACAAAACCTCCTACTTTCAATGGGAAAGGTAGTCCGGAAGATCTTTGAACAATGGATGAGAACTATTGAGAGAATTTTCACATTTCTAAGGTGCACAACACAAGAGAGACTATCATGTGTAGCCTTCCAGCTAAACGGGCTCACGATTTCACGTGGGAGGCGTAAAGAAAACTTTCACAAAGCAGAGCGTATGGAAGAATTGACATGGGAAGATTTTAAAAGGAAGTGTATGATAAGTATGTACCAAAAGTTACAAGAAGAAGAAGGAACATGAATTTTTCTTGTTAAAACAGAAAAGATGTCGGTGATCGATTACGATCGCACTTTTTGAAATGTCTAGATATGCACCGGATCAAGTGGACACGGATTTAAAGATGGCGGAAAATTTAGATCGTGGTTAAGGCCGTAAATAAGAATGTCTCTCACGGTCTTGGAGACATGACTTATACTGAGGCTCTTACACGAGCTTTGACATTGAGGCAAAGAATGCCAGATGATAAGTCGGCATCGATCACCGATGCGTAATACCATGGACAGAGGAAAGAGAAAATGGGATACTAGTTTTAGTAACAACAGCAGGGGAAATTTTGAAAACAAAAATAGCAAACAACAGTGGCAAGGAAACTCAGCAAGTCAAGGGCAAGGATGGAGGAAGCCACCCTTTATTCCTCCAACAAGGGACCACAAGAGCAAAGAAGGGCTCTTCCGCGCCCAAATGCCGAAAGATGCACACGGAATGTGCATGGCGGGCGATGGAAACTGCTTTAGGTGTGGTATGAAAGGACATTACGCAAACTTTTGTCCGGGATACGCTCGAAACAATCGTAGGCCGAACCAACCCGGTAATGTCCAACCGAGGGCTATCCAATTTCAAATTTCAACCTCAACAAAGAACTACAACCGCAACAATGGCAACAACCTCCACAACAACCGCAGCAGAACCACAACAACAATACAACAACAAAGAAGGGCAACCACCCCAAAGAACGAAGACAACAACCACTACGGCAACGCCGTGGCAACAACAAGAGCCTGCATAACAAAGAATAAATTTCAAAGAAAGGCAAGCACCACGCCACCGCAGCTACCTCAAGTTAGGGCGATGCTTTGCACCGCAACAAAACGAACAGACCAGGAAACCGGCGGTGTATGGGAATCCTTCTCAACATACCGTTATAGTATTGTTCGACACGGTGCTTCGCACTCTTTCATAGCAAAATCATGCGAGATCTGCTGGGACTTAGTGCTATAAAAGCAAATCAGATATGAGAATCTCTTCACCTATAGGAGGGATTATGATCACATATTACTCGCCGAACCTAGAGTTGAACTTAGGATCACCGAGGGTTCTAGCAAATAATTTGAACATAATGTCCATGGGTGACGAGATATAATCCTAGGAATGGATCGTTAGCCGCAAACCACCCACGATTCTTTGCAAGGAAAGGAAAATATCATTTCATTTTCCGGCAAGAAGCAACGATTTCCATGGAATCGCATGGGAAAGAGAGTCCCAATTGTGTCCGCATTGAAGGCGAGGAAAATGATGAATAAGAAAGGATACCATGCTTTTCTCGCTTATTCGAACGGAGAAGAAAAGCCGAATCAAGATAGAAGACATAGAAATTGTCGAGAATTTCCGATGTATTTCTAAGGATCTACCAGATTACCTCCCGATAGACAATTGAATTTACCATCGACTTGGAACCGTGATCGGCTCCAAAGGTCAAAGGCACCCTACGAATGGCCCCAAAGGAATTGGAAGAACCGAAAATCCAAATCCAAGAATTGTTGGACCTAGGTTTCATCGCACCTAGTGTTTCGCCTGGGAGCGCCAGTATTATTCGTCAAGAAGAAGGATGGATCTTTAAGGACGTGTATAGACTATCGAGAGTCGAACAAGACGACGCCAAGAACAAATATCCTTTACCAAGAATCGACGATTTGTTCGATCAATTGAGAGGAGCAGTATATTTTCAAAGATCGATCTCAAGTCGATACCATCAACTCAAGGTACGACCTGAAGACATAGCTAAAACGTATTCAACAAGATATGGCCATTATGAATTTGTAGTTATGCCGTTCGGATTAACTAATGCACCAGCTGTGTTTATGGACCTCATGAACCGAGTGTTTCATCCGTATTTAGACAAGTTTGTTTTGGTTTTCATAGATGACATTCTCATCTATTCGAAAAATGAGGAAGATCATAAGGAACATCTAAGAATGGTGTTACAAACTTTGAGGAGTGAAAGATTATTTGCTAAGTTTAGCAAATGCGAATTTTAATCAAGGAAGTAATGTTCCTAGGACACATCGTGTCTGCCGATGGAATCAAAGTGGATCCAAACCAAAGTGGAAGAAGGCAAGAATGGAAATCACCGCGAACTCGTAATGAGATCCGAGTTTTCTAGGTTGGTGGTTATTATAGGAGATTCATTGAGGATTCTCCAAAATAGCAAGACCAATGACCCAACTACTCGAAAAGGAGTTAAGTACACTGGACCGAGGAATGCGAGGCGAGTTTTCAAGAACTCAAAGAAAAGTTAACAAGTGCACCAAGTTAGCATCCCTAATCGATAAGGAATATGTGGTTTATACCGACGCTCAAGAACGGACTAGGATGCGTTTTGATGCAAGAGGGAAAAGTAATAGCATACGCGTCACGGCAACTTAGACCACATGAGCTAAACTACCCAACACATGATTTAGAGTTAGCAGCAGTGGTTCATGCACTGAAAATATGGAGACACCATCTCTACGGAGTGAGATGTGAAATCTATACGCATCATAAGAGTTTGAAATATTTTTCGAGCGCAGAGATCTAAACACGAGGCGCAGAAGATGGCTCGAACTAGTAAAAGATTACGACTGTGGTATTAACTATCACCCAGGTAAAGCGAATGTAGTAGCTGACGCCTTGAGTCGTAAAAATCAAACTCATTTGGGATGTCTCTTGACACAAGAAGATAAACTCGTTGAGGAGTTCAGCAAATTAAGAATCGAATTGGTTAAACAGCCAGAGACGATCAGGAATTATATTGCTACACTCACCATGACACCTGATCTAAGAAAAAGGATCATTGAGAGACAAAGGATGGAGGAAAAGTTGGAAAAGATAAGAGGAAGAGTGAGAATCGCGAATTGAAAATTTCCGAAGCATCGATAATGCTTTAATGTTCGAAGGAAGAATATGTGTTCCTGATGATGCTGAGATTCGGAACGACATAATGAGTGAGGCTCATGATACACCTTATACCGCCCACCCAGGCAGTACGAAGATGTACCAAGACCTAAAAGAAAGGTTCTGGTGGGAAGGCATGAAACGAGACATAGCTTCTTTCAGAACGCCGCTTTGTTTGCCAACAAGTAAAAGCTTTACACCAACGTTCCTACGGAAGTTACAACCGCTGGGTATACCCGAATGGAAATGGGATGAAATAACGATGGATTTCACATGATTTACCCAGTGTCTAGGAAAGGAAACACTACCATATGGGTAATAGTGATAGACTCACCAAGTGCGCCACTTTTACCAATTCAAAATACATATGGAGTGATAGACTAGCCCAAATATATGTAAAGGAAGTGATACGGCTACATGGAGTACCAAAATCCATTACATCGATAGAGACTCCAAGTTCACATCGAAATTTTGACGAGCCTACAAAAAGAATTGGGAACAAAGTTAAACTTCAGTACAGCATTTCACCCACAAACTGATGGGCAGTCAGAAAGGACAATCCAAACTCTAGAAGATATGCTGAGAACCGTAGTAGATTAGATCGAGGTGCAAAATGGGAAGACATTTTACCTCTTATTGAGTTTGCCTACAATAATAGTTATCAAGCGACGATTGATATGGCCCCATATGAAGCTTTGTATGGCAAAAAGTGTAGATCACCACTTTACTGGGATGAGGTAGGTGAAAGGAAAATAATAGGGCCAGAAGCGGTGAATGAAATGATTGAAATCGTCCGACAGATTAGGCAAAGAATCAAGGAAGCTCAAGATAGACAGAAATCCTACGCTGATACGCGTAGATCGGAGCTGCATTTTGAAGTTGGAGACAAAGTATTTCTCAAAGTCTCTCCATCGAAAGGGATCACAAGATTTGGTGTGAAAGGAAAACTAAGACCCCGTTTCATAGGACCATATGAGATCCTAGAGAGAATAGGCTCAGTAGCCTATAAGTTGGCTCTTCCGCCAAACTTGGGAAATGTGCATAATGTATTTCACGTATCTCAACTAAGGAAATATGTATACGATCCAAAACACGTGATGTAATAACCCGCAGCTTTAAAAGCCTAATTACGGTCTTTAAAACCCGTGAAATAAAATTTTGCCGTGAAATCAAATCACATATGAAATCGAGTATGATTTCAATTATTTACAAAGGAATAATTTCTGTTACACACTCACCAAGTTAGTGAATGAAAGAAATCGAAAGTTTTAACTTTTATCTAAGAAGACATTTTAACGCCGAATGCATATCGATCGTTGAAATGTCACGATATTTCTTAAGCAATCAAGTTTGGAATTATATTCCATTATTAATGGAATATTTTTATAATGGGATTACGAGTATTTACGACCATTTTAAAGATGAGTCGACACGTAACGCTTTGAGACGCTTTCAAACGCCAACGCTAGAGATAAGACGAACGATGGTTTTAATGATCAAGAAACTTTAGGAAATTATTTCTTATGATATTTTTATGATATTACAGTACTAATAAGCATTTAATTAATGCTTGAACATTAGAATTAGTAAAATATCATAATTAGTTTCAAAACCCTAATTTTTCAAATTAGGTTTTCTTCAAAATTTTGCCCTTTTAATTATCCTATGCTATAATTATTATTTAAATCATATACCAAGGTGCACATACTTATGAATGATGTGAAATAAAATTTTAACCTATGGTTAAACCAAATGGCCGATAGCCATTTTTCTTGTGCATAAGTTGAATTATTTTCTTCTCTTATGTTATTTAATTAACCTATGATATTAAATATCATCTAAATCATATATTATGATTTATATATCTATGATTAGCATGAAATAAGAATTTTATCCTATAGTTTGGCCAAATGGCCGAGAGCTACCTATATATGTATATAAATCCTAATTGTTTTATTTATCTCACTTTTGCATGTATATATGTATATATTCAGATTTTATCACCAAATCTCCCATTAATGATACATTTTAGCTATTTTCAAGATTTGTGTGTAAGACACTAATGATTGGGAACCCATTATGTGAATAAAATAGTATTAAAACTCAAGGGTCTCAGATGTGTATGAGAGAGAGAGACCGAGTGGGTATATAGGGGGGTATTATTCAGATTTTACAACATTCAAACACTCTCAAACACTAATACACTCAACACTCTATTCTCTCTCCAAACCTCCACATTTCTCTCTCAAAACACTCTCTTCTTCCTCCATTTTTCTCGCAAACCGAGAGCTTCTCTCCTCTCCAAGCTTCAATTTTCTTCTTCTCATCTCCATACAACACCTTAAAACCTTGTACTTTGTTCCATCCATCCATATATCACAAGGTAGGAGTCGAACAAGAGCTTGGTTTTTTCTTGAAACTTTCAAAATTTTCAAAAGTAGTCTAGAGCTTCGCATGTGTTCTTGATGATCTTAGTTGGTAATCCTTGCTATTGCATGTGTATTGATGATAAGAAGTATGTTAATATGTGTTCTTATTTTCAAATGAATTGCATGTGGGATTTGACTTCAAAAATTTTCAATCAATGGCTATAATGTGTTCTAAGAATATGTAGCATGATAATTTGAGCTTGATCATGTTTTAAAAATTTATTCAAACATGTATGAAATAAGTTGTGATGATCGAGAGCTATGAGAAATGATTTAGAGCATGATTTTGTGATCTATGATGCTATATGTGTTCATAGTATTTATTTGAAAATTTTAGAAAATCCATGCTCAATTTCTTCTTATAAACCGAGAGCATATGAAAAATAAGTGGATGTATGATTTTATTTTGTACATGCAATGTGATATTATTGATTATTGATGTATTGAAATGTATATAAATTAATTGAGAATTTTGAAAATAACACTTTGCTATATTTTTTATATAACCGAGACATATATATATATATATATGTGTATGATTTTATTTTATAACATGCAATGATGTTTTATTACTCTAGAGCATGAACTTTATACCCTATGATTTAATTGGGAATTTTTAGAAATGTCTACCTATTTTTATTGAAGAAAACCGAGAGCATGTATATATGTAGATTAATGTATGATTTTCATTTAATACATGCAATGCTATATTATTAGCTTAGAATATGTTCTATGCATTTGATGTTATTATTTGGAAATTTTAGAAAATTTTATACCATTTTTCTAAAAAGGCCGAGCATATATGTATATATATGTTGATGTATAATTTTGATTTGTAACATGCAATGATGTTTTATCGATCTAGATATGTTTTATGCATCCTATGTTTTTGTTAGAATTTTTAAAAATCAATTACAATTTTTATTCAAATAAACCGAAAGCTTTGAGCTAAATTTGGTGATGAATAAAATTGTTCTTGATGTATTTTATGGTGTTACATTGTTACACTATAGCTTATGTGCATATTGTGATTTTTGAAAATTTTATAAAATTGTTTGTTGAATATTATGAAAAGTGCCGAGAGCTATGGATTCAATTACATGATATAACATTGTTATATAGTGGATTATGTGACATAAGTATGTTATGGAATAATGTTTGGACCTTGTGTTAATTTATCGAATTTTAGAAAATTATTGGGCATTTATTTTAAAAAATGCCAAGCCTTATAAAATAATAAGGTGATGATTGAACAATGTTTAGTTGATTTTATGACATATTAATGACCATAGTGTATATTAATACACTATATAATATTAGAAAAATTTTGGACATTGTTTGGTAATTTTTATAATTACCGAGAAATTTAAAGAATTTCTAAGGATTTTAAACCTTTTAATCAATTTTATTAATAAATTATATGTCTAATATTATTTTAGACATATTTAGAAATTTTGGACAAATTTCAAAATAATTGGTTGAAAACCCAAAATAGCCGTGAGCTATTTTTAAAATTAAATAAGGATTTTAAATCCTTAAATTCATTATTTATAATGAATTATATGTTTAAAAATTATTTTTAAACATATTAAAACAGTTTATAAAAAGAAATCAATTAGAAATTGATTTTCGAAAGAATTTAATATTAAAGTAAGACTTAGTAATTAAATTACTAAGAAAAGTCAAAATTGTCGACTTTTGAAATCAACGCACGAAATACGCTCGATAACACGCTAAATACGCGTAAGACGATCATTTGCTAATGATATCACGCTGATATGGAAGGATTTCATATTTAAAGTCGTGAAATCGAAAAACGTGAGAAAACGCTGACCATTTACCAAGAGGGTAATTGGTAATTTTCAACACATATCTCGCTTCTATCAAGAACGAGAAATGTTAAGTTGATACGCTGTTGAGAAACGAATTAAATTCATTAAGGAATTCAATTCACATCGATATGAAATATCGAATTTTATTATAGACTTTGAAGTCTCGAATTACGTAAACGACGCACTAAAGCATCCTTTTATATAAAGCGTGACGCCGACGCACCACCGGACGCCGACGAGTAAGGAAAACGTTAAAGACGATCAATAATTTCCGTGGGCTTTATTACTAAAATGTAACAACTTTGTCGCTTTTTTCAACCGCCTTTGTTTACGATTTTCAACTAATGTTAAAATTCTTTAAATGATTACCGCCAAAATGTTTACGCTTTGTGTATCGATCCTATCCATGTATGATGTGATGTTGATGGGTTATTCCCAACTTATGAATGAAAATCGATATCGGATCCTATGCCAAGGCTTATACCGCTAGATTAACGGTACACCGATGGTGACCGTGTCGTAAGGACAATTCACGGTCGGTCACGGGTCGTAGGCGAGGCCTCCTTCACGACTTTCGACTATGATAACATGATGGAATGATAATAAGGGATACGGATCACGACACCAAGAAAATGTCACAAGCAACTTTTATAAACTCGTGAAAATATTTTAGTAAGACAAGCATTTTCAAATAAAACCCTCGTGTCTTACCACTATATCGCGTAGTAATTCAATGAAAATAAAATGTTTTCGCATAAGTCCACCGGGTACAAATTTTGTACTTAGCCCCGCATGTTTGTTTTAAACGTGCAGTCGAGCTCGCTTGTCGATGATGGAGAGTGTTGAGAAAGCCATATGTCCTCGATGTTCGTTAGAATGGATAACCTCAATACATATCGCCATATATGTATTCACACACTTTCCGCCGCAACTCGAACTGCTTTATTTTCATGTTGATAATAAAATAATGTGAACTATGAAGTCCTTCGGATCGCCATATCCTTTCGATCCGCTGACTTAAACCTTTTTCCGAAATGTTATAAGTGTATGTTTAATCTTAAGTTCTATATTCCCATATGATAAGTCCTATCGTGATAGTTTTCCGTACATCCATGAATACTATTCCTAGTATTAGTCCGCCACCCGGTCATCCCGAGCGGGTCGTGACAGAGTGGTATCGAGCAGCTGTTTTCAAACTCCAATTCCTTCTAAAACTAAGTCTAGATTGAGTCACTAGACTTCTAGAAAATCTATCGCTATTCTCAACACTCCATCACATCGAGCTCAACGGAAAAAGGTAACTAGTTTCATTTGAGCTTATGAAGTGAAAATTTTTATATGATGACCAAATTTGAAAAGATTTTGAAGAAAAAGGAAAAGGAAAGTCAGAATGTGATGATGATTGAAATGAAGAGTTATGAATGAAGATTTTCAAAATTCTAAATTTTGAAATTAAATAGCAATGATATGAAGTGGTTAAGTTGAAATGTATGTTTGAAACGAATCATGATGATTAAAGACGAATGTATGAAAACAAGATGATATGTACAGATATGTATGAATGAAGTATGATGTTGTTTGATGTTATGTTTATGAATTATGAAATCTATGTTGATAACAAAGTATGCTATTCTCTTGAGAAGAACGTAGACGATATAGGAAGTATGTTCACATAATGAAAGAAAACAAAAGAATGATAGGAAGCATGAATGTGTTTTAATTTCGGGTTTTGAACGACGAGAGTGGAACGTAAAGATGATCGAGAACGACGTTGACTATGAAGAATGAAGAAGGTGGATGTTGTATCACAGTTAAAGCAAGCGATCATAATCATAATTTCAACTTGCGTGACCGTGGACCGAGATTTCAGAACGACAAGCATCAATTTGAAGACGTGGACGTAATAGTTATACTAAGTCGGCAGCAGCCATAGCGTGTATAATGTCGTCATTGACACCTTCTCGAAACGTTGTTATAATCGCGAAAATTTTCTGCACCGCGCAGTAAATTTGTTTTAATCGCACTCTTCGATAGACTCCGCTTTACGCATGGTTTTCGCCATGATTCCTAACATTCTGAACTTCATTTGTTATGAAGGACAGAATCTCTTTTTCCATCTCCCAAATACAGTAGAGTCTGGGTAAAGTTCAGCTCGAGTTTTAGATAGAACAGAGGAACCTATAATACCTTATGTAAGCTTAATGTAGCAATAGGAGTTCTGTTTACTAGGTGGGTTAAGAATGTTTGGTTATAGGTTGAATAGTTCATCCTAGTTGATTAATCAAGTACTAAGCTACCCTATCTCGCTATCGGATATTAGTAGTGTCTAACGGTTAGTTTTTGATCGCGATGTATGGAGGAAATGCGCTATATTGCGAGGAGGAGGATAGACCTGACCCGACTCGAGGAGACTATCCGTATTTACCGGAAAGTCGGATGTGTGCCGCGAGGATTTAGGAGAGTTTCTATGTATTATTTTAGATTGTGGAGGAATGCGAGAGTATATGGCGTGACGGACTACGATGGCATTAAGCGCCTTCTTACTATACTTCCATGTGATTGGGAAGATTATGCTCGTGAAGTTTCGGGATTACATTTACCGTATGACCGAGGATATGACTTGATAGGCGATCTACCCAGTTCATCACCACCGACGATGTATATAGATCTATGGCGCAGCACCGAGAGGACCTTATCTCCTCCACGGAGTATACATGGCGTGATGAGTCACCGAGTGGTCAGACACCGAGGTTCCACGGATAGTCGACCCAAGGGTACCACGATATCGGATCGACGAGGGCGCACTTGTTCAAAGGACGGAGCAGCCTGCACCTAGAGCTTTGGGAGCCCCTGCTTTCCCACCTTCGATATTCGGACATCCGTGCGCTCACCACTCCCGCCTACCACCGATGGCAAGACCCTTACCGCCACCGAGAGTTTCCGCCGACAAAGACGGATTAGTGTGACAGTACTCTTGATGGGTATAATCCCATCCATGACAGCTACAACCGATTCGTGTGGATTATGGTCCATCATGGGACATCCCGATGGTAGAGAGTAATGGAGCCGGACCTCTAGAGTATATGGCCAGTGGTGATGACTCTGACGAGGAGGAAGAGGATCCCGAGGAAGATGAGGAAGATTCGAGGAGTTGATGTAGATATTGATGTTGATGTAAAATTTGAAGGATTATGTTATCTATTTTATGTATGTTTTATTTATGCTTTTAAAAACTTGAACAATGGGGAACTCGATTTTGTAAGGCTATAAAGCCATTGTGCATGACTTTAATTTTTGTAAAGCCTTAAGGCCGATATGTGTATGGCCCTTTTCTTTTGAAATGTTTTGGAAGCAAGCATGTGAGTAATCCTTGATATAAGGACTTTTGTTTGCAAAGTACGTTATCTATGGTGCTTTTGCAATTATATGTATATATGACCCGAGAGGGCTTTTGCAACAAAATTTATGTATGACAAGAATGAAATGTTTTATTTAAGTTATCGTTTCTAAAAAGGCAAAAAAATGAAATTTGTACATATTCAAGTTATAAAAATGATACATGATGCTAATGATATATTTTACACAATGTAACGCCTCCTGACAAGACCCCGAACGAGAAGTAAGAGGCAGAGGCACCTAGGAGAAGAGGTAGAACTCCGAACAAGAGGAACAGTCAGACTCAACCACCTCCACCTCAACCCCGACCGCAGGATAGAGGAATTGTTCTTAAGACAAAACCTCCTACTTTCAATGGGAAAGGTAGTCCGAAGATGCCGAATAAGGATGAGAACTATCGAGAGAATTTTCACATTTCTAAGGTGCACAACACAAGAGAGACTATCATGTGTAGCCTTCCAGCTTAAACGGGCCTCATTGATTTGGGAGGCCGAAGAAAACTTTCACAAAGAGAGCGATGGAAGAATTGACATGGGAAGATTTTAAAAGGAAGTGTATGATAAGTATGTACCAAAAGTTACAAGAAGAAGAAGGAACATGAATTTTTCTTGTTAAAGGTGAAAAGATGTCGGTAATCGATTACGATCGCACTTTTGCGAAATGTCTAGATATGCACCGGATCAAGTGGACACGGATTTAAAGATGGCGGAAAATTTAGATCGTGGTTAAGGCCGTAAATAAGAATGTCTCTCGCCGGTCTTGGAGACATGACTTATACAGAGGCTCTTACACGAGCTTTGACATTGAGGCAAAGAATGCCAGATGATAAGTCGGCATCACCGATGCGTAATACCATGGATGAGGAAAGAGAAATGGGATACTAGTTTTAGTAATAAAGAAGGGGAAACTTTGAAAACAAAAATAACAAACAACAAAGGGCAAGGAAACTCAAGAAGTCAAGGGCAAGGATGGAGGAAGCCACCTTTATTCCTCCAACAAGGGACCACAAGAGCAACAAGGGCTCTTCCGCGCCTAAATGCCGAAAGATGCACACGGAATGTGCATGGCGGGCGGGAAACTGCTTTAGGTGTGGTATGAAAGGACATTACGCAAACTTTGTCCGGGATACGCTCGAAACAACAGAAGGCCGAACCAACCCGTAATGTCCAACCGCCGAGGGCTATCCAATTTCAAATTTCCCCAACCTCAACAAAGAACTACAACCGCAACAATGGCAACAACCTCCACAACAACCGCAGCAACCACAACAACAAATACAACAACAAAGAAGGGCAACCACCCCAAAGAACGAAGACAACAACCACTACGGCAACGCTGCCGCAACAAGAAATTTGCATAACAAAGAATAAATTTCAAAGAAAGGCAAGCACCACGCCACCGCAGCTACCTCGTTAGGGCGATGCTTTGCACCGCAACAAAACGAACAGACCAGTGGAAACCCGGCAGTATGGGAATCCTTCTCAACATACCGTTATAGTATTGTTCGACACGGTGCTTCGCACTCTTTCATAGCAAAATCATGCGAGATCTGCTGGGACTTAGTGCTATAAAAGCAAATCAGATATGAGAATCTCTTCACCTATAGGAGGGATTATGATCACATATTTCGCCGAACCTAGAGTCGAACTTAGGATCACCGAGGGTTCTAGCAAATAATTTGAACATAATGTCCATGGGTGACGAGATATAATCCTAGAATGGATCGTTAGTCGCAAACCACCCACGATTCTTTGCAAGGAAAGGAAAATATCATTTCATTTTCCGGCAAGAAGCAACGATTTCCATGGAATCGCATGGAAAGAGAGTCCCAATTGTGTCCGCATCAAGGCGAGGAAAATGATGAATAAGAAAGGATACCATGCTTTTCTCGCTTATTCGAACGGAGAAGAAAAGCCGAATCAAGATAGAAGACATAGAAATTGTCGAGAATTTCCGATGTATTTCTAAGGATCTACCAGATTACCTCCCGATAGACAATTGAATTTACCATCGACTTGGAACCGTGATCGGCCCAAAGGTCAAAGGCACCCTACGAATGGCCCCAAAGGAATTGGAAGAACCGAAAATCCAAATCCAAGAATTGTTGGACCTAGGTTTCATCGCACCTAGTGTTTCGCCTGGGAGCGCTCAGATTATTCGTCAAGAAGAAGGATGGATCTTTAAGGACGTGTATAGACTATCGAGAGTCGAACAAGATGACGCCAAGAACAAATATCCTTTACCAAGAATCGACGATTTGTTTGATCAATTGAGAGGAGCAGTATATTTTCAAAGATCGATCTCAAGTCGATACCATCAACTCAAGGTACGACCAAGACATAGCTAAAACCGCATTCAACAAGATATGGCCATTATGAATTTGTAGTTATGCCATTCGGATTAACTAATGCACCACCGTGTTTATGGACCTCATGAACCGAGTGTTTCATCCGCATTTAGACAAGTTTGTTTTGGTTTTCATAGATGACATTCTCATCTATTCAAAAATGAGGAAGACCATAAGGAACATCTAAGAATGGTGTTACAAACTTTGAGGAATGAAAGATTATTTGCTAAGTTCAGCAAATGCGAATTTTGGTCAAGGAAGTAATGTTCCTAGGACACATCGTGTCTCAACGATGGAATCAAAGTGATCCAACAAAGTGGAAGAAGGCAAGAATGGAAATCACCGCGAACTCGTAATGAGATCCGAGTTTTCTAGGTCATCTGGTTATTATAGGAGATTCATTGAGGATTCTCCAAAATAGCAAGACCAATGACCCAACTACTCGAAAGGGAGTTAAGTACACTGGACCGAGGAATGCGAGGCGAAGTTTTCAAGAACTCAAAGAAAAGTTAACAAGTGCACCGTGTTAGCAATCCCTAATCGATAAGGAATATGTGGTTTATACCGACGCCTCAAGAACGGACTAGGATGCGCTTTGATGCAAGAAGGAAAAGTAATAGCATACGCACACGACAACTTAGACCACATGAGCTAAACTACCCAACACATGATTTAGAGTTAGCAGCAGGGTTCATGCACCGAAAATATGGAGACACCATCTCACGGAGTGAGATGCTAAATCTATACGATCATAAGAGTTTGAAATATTTTTTCGAGCGCAGAGATCTAAACACGAGGCGCAGAAGATGGCTCGAACTAGTAAAAGATTACGACCGTGGTATTAACTATCACCCGTAAAGCGAATGTAGTAGCCGACGCCTGAGTCGTAAAAATCAAACTCATTTGGGATGTCTCTCGACACAAGAAGATAAACTTGTCAGGAGTTCAGCAAATTAAGAATCGAATTGGTTAAACAGCCAGAGACGATCAGGAATTATATTGCTACACTCACCATGACACCTGATCTAAGAAAAAGGATCATTGAGAGACAAAGGATGGAGGAAAAGTTGGAAAAGATAAGAGGAAGAGCGAGAATCGCGAATTGAAAATTTCCGCGAAGCATCGATAATGCTTTAATGTTCGAAGGAAGAATATGTGTTCCTGATGATGCTGAGATTCGGAACGACATAATGAGTGAGGCTCATGATACACCTTATACCGCCCACCCAGGCAGTACGAAGATGTACCAAGACCTAAAAGAAAAGTTCTGGTGGGAAGGCATGAAACGAGACATAGCTTCTTTCAGAACGCCGCTTGTTTGCCAACAAGTAAAAGCTTTACACCAACGTCCCTACGGAAGTTACAACCGCTGGGTATACCGAATGGAAATGGGATGAAATAACGATGGATTTCACATGATTTACCTGTGTCTAGGAAAGGAAACACTACCATATGGGTAATAGTGATAGACTCACCAAGTGCGCCACTTTTACCAATTCAAAATACATATGGAGTCGATAGACTAGCCCAAATATATGTAAAGGAAGTGATACGGCTACATGGAGTACCAAAATCCATTACATCGATAGAGACTCCAAGTTTACATCGAAATTTTGGACGAGCCTACAAAAGAATTGGGAACAAAGTTAAACTTCAAGACAACATTTCACCCACAAACCGATGGGCAATGAAGGACAATCCAAACTCTAGAAGATATGCCGAGAACCGTAGTATCGATCGAGGTGCAAATGGGAAGACATTTTACCTCTTATCGAGTTTGCCTACAATAATAGTTATCAAGCGACGATCGATATGGCCCCATACGAAGCTTTGTATGGCAAGAAGTGTAGATCACCACTTTACCGGGACGAGGTAGGTGAAAGGAAAATAATAGGCCGTAAGCGTGAATGAAATGATTGAAATCGTCCGACGATTAGGCAAAGAATCAAGGAAGCTCAAGATAGATGTAAATCCTACGCCGATACGCTGAGATCGGAGCTGCATTTTGAAATTGGAGACAAAGTATTTCAAAGTCTCTCATCGAAAGGGATCACAAGATTTGGTGTGAAAGGAAAACTAAGACCCCGCTTCATAGACCATATGAGATCCTAGAGAGAATAGGCTCAAGAGCCTATAAGTCGCTCTTCCGCCAAACTTGGGAAATGTGCATAATGTTTTTCACGTATCTCAACTAAGGAGATATGTATACGATCCAAACCACGTGATCCGTCAAGACGACGTAGTTCTCAATTCAGACATGAGTTATGAAGAAGAGCCTATCGCAATAATAGACCATAAAGTTCAACAATTGAGAAACAAATCAATTTCGCTGGTCAAAGTGCTGTGGAATCACCACGGACAAGAAGAAGCTACGTGGGAGCTAGAAGATACAGTGAAGGAACGGTACCCCAGATTATTCTTTCAAGGTATACAAATTTCGGGACGAAATTTCTTTTAAGGGGGGTAGGATGTAATAACCCGCAGTTTTAAAAGCCTAATTACGGTCTTTAAAACCCGTGAAATAAAATTTTGCCGTGAAATCAAATCGATATGAAATCGAGTATGATTTCAATTATTTACAAAGGAATAATTTCCTTTACACACTCACCAAGTTAGTGAATGAAAGAAATCGAAAGTTTTAACTTTTATCTAAGAAGACATTTTAACGTCGAACGATATCGATCGTTGAAATGTCACGATATTTCTTAAGCAATCAAGTTTGGAATTATATTCCATTATTAATGGAATATTTTTATAATGGGATTACGAGTATTTACGACCATTTTAAAGATGAGTCGACACGTAACGCTTTGAGACGCTTTCAAACGCCAACGCTAGAGATAAGACGAACGATGGTTTTAATGATCAAGAAACTTTAGGAAATTATTTCTTATGATATTTTTATGATATTACAGTACTAATAAGCATTTAATTAATGCTTGAACATTAGAATTAGTAAAATATCATATTAGTTTCAAAACCCTAATTTTTCAAATTAGGGTTTTCTTCAAAATTTTTGCCCTTTTAATTATCCTATGCTATAATTATTATTTAAATCATATACCAAGGTGCACATACTTATGAATGATATGAAATAAAATTTTTAACCTATGGTTTAACCAAATGGCCGATAGCCATTTTTCTTGTGCATAAGTCAATTATTTTCTTCTTATGTATTTAATTAACCTATGATATTAAATATCATCTAAATCATATATTATGATTTATATATCTATGATTAGCATGAAATAAGAATTTTATCCTATAGTTTGGCCAAATGGCCGAGAGCTACCTATATATGTATACAAATCTTAATTGTTTTATTTATCTCACTTTTGCATGTATATATGTATATATTCAGATTTTATATCACCAAATCTTCCATTAGTGATGTATTGTAGCTATTTTCAAGAAGATTTGTGTGTAAGAAACAATGATTAACCCACTATGGAATAAAATAGTATTAAAACTCAAGGGTCTCCTCAGTGAGAGAGAGAGAGGCCGAGACATGGGTATAGGGGGTCTTATTCAGATTTTCTACAACACTCAAACCTCCCAAACACTAATACACTCAATCCCCTATTCTCTCTCAAAACCACATTTTCTCTCTCAAACTTCTTCTTCTTCCTCCATTTTTCTCAATACCCGAGAGCTTCCTCTCCTCTCCAAGCTTCAATTTTTCTTCTCTCATCTCCATATAACACTTAGACACCTTGTACTTTGTTCCATCCATCCATATCACAAGGTAGGAGTTGAACAAGAGCTTGGTTTTTTCTCAAACTTTCAAAATTTTCAAAAGTAGCCTAGAGCTTTGCATGTGTTCTTGATGATCTTAGTTGGTAATCCTTTGCTATTGCATGTGTATTGATGATGAGAAGTATGTTGATATGTGTTCTTATTTTCAAATGAATTGCATGTGGGTTTTGACTTCAAAAATTTTCGAATCAATGGCTATAATGTGTTCTAAGAATGTGTAGCATGATAATTTGAGGTTGATATATGTTTTAAAATTTTCAAACATAGGTGAAATAAGTTGTGATGATCGAGAGCTTAAAGGAATGAATTAGAGCATGATTTATTTTGTGATCTATGAAGCCATATGTGTTCATAGTATTTATTTTAAAATTTTGAAAAATCCATGCTCAATTTCTCTTTATAACCGAGAGCATATGAAAAATAAGTGGATGTATGATTTTATTTTGTACATGCAATGTGATATTTTTGATTATTGATGTATTGAAATGAATATAAATTAATTGAGAATTTTGAAGACACTTTGCTATATTTTTTATATATATAACCGAGACATATATATATATATATATATGTGTATGATTTTATTTTATAACATGCAATGATGTTTTATTACTCTAGAGCATGAACTTTATACCCTATGATTTAATTGGGAAATTTTAGAAATGTCTACCTATTTTTATTGATGAAACCGAGAGCATGTATATATGTAGATTAATGTGTGATTTTTATTTAATACATGCAATGCTAAATTATTAAGATTAGAATATGTTCTATGCATTTGATGTTATTATTGGAAATTTTTGGAAAATTTTATACCATTTTCTAATAAAACCAAGAGGCATATGTATATATATGTTGATGTATAATTTTGATTTGTAACATGCAATGATGTTTTATTGATCTAGGATATGTTTTATGCATCCTATGTTTTTGTTAGAATTTTTAAAAATCAATTACAATTTTTGTTCAAATAAACCGAAAGCTTTGAGCTAAATTTGGTGATGAATAAAATTGTTCTTGATGTATTTTATGGTGTTACATTGTTACACTATAGCTTATGTGCATATTGTGATTTTTGGAAATTTTATAAAATTGTTTGTTGAATATTATGAAAAAGCCGAGAGCTATACTCAATTACATGATATAACATTGTTATATAGTGGATTATGTGACATAAAATATGTTATGGAATAATGTTGGACCTTGTTAATTTATCGAAATTTTAGAAAATTATGGGCATTTATTTTAAAAATGCCAAACCTTATAAAATAATAAGGTGATGATTGAACAATGTTTAGTTGATTTTATGACATATTAATGACCATAGTGTATATTAATACACTATATAATATTAGAAAAATTTTTGGACATTGTTTGGTAATTTTATAATTACCGAGAAATTTAAAGAATTTCTAAGGATTTTAAATCCTTTTAATCAATTTTATTAATAAATTATATGTCTAATATTATTTTAGACATATTTAGAAATTTTGGACAAATTTCAAAATAATTGGTTGAAAAAAAAAATAGCCGTGAGCTATTTTTTTAAAATTAAAATAAGGATTTTAAATCCTTAAATTCATTATTTATAATGAATTATATGTTTAAAAATTATTTTAAACATATTAAAACAGTTTATAAAAAGAAATCAATTAGAAATTGATTTTCAAAAGAATTTAATATTAAAGTAAGACTTAGTAATTAATTACTAAGAAAAGTCAAAATTGTCGACTTTTGAAATCAACGCATTTAAATACGCTCGATAAATACGCTAATACGCCGTAAGACGATCATTTGCTAATGATATCACGCTGATATGGAAGGATTTCATATTTAAAGTCGTGAAATCGAAAAACGTGAGAAAACGCTGGGACCATTTACCAAGAGGGTAAATTGGTAATTTTCAACACATATCTCGCCTCTATCAAGAACGAGAAATGTTAAGTTGATACGTTTGAGAAACGAATTAAATTCATTAAGGAATTCAATTCGCCGATATGAAATATCGAATTTTATTATAGACTTTGAAGTCTCGAATCACGTAAACGACGCACTAAAGCATCCTTTTATATAAAGGTGTGACGACGACGCACCACCGGACGCCGACAAGTAAGGAAAACGTTAAAGACGATCAATAACTTCCGTGGGCTTTATTACTAAAATGTAACAACTTTGTCGCTTTTTTCAACCGCCTTTGTTTACGCATTTTCAACTAATGTTAAAATTCTTTAAATGATTACCGCCAAAATGTTTACGCTTTGTGTATCGTATCCTATCCATGTATGATGTGATGTTGATGGGTTATTCCCAACTTATGAATGAAAATCGATATCGGATCCTATGCCGGAAGGCTTATACCGCCAGATTAACGTGTACACCGATGGTGACCGTGTCCGTAAGGACAATTCACGGCGGTCACGGGTCGTAGAAGCGAGGCCTCCTTCACGACTTTCGACTATGATAACATGATGAAATGATAATAAGGGATATGGATCACGACACCAAGAAAATGCTCGCCAAGCAACTTTTATAAACTCGTGAAAATATTTTAGTAAGACAAGGCATTTTCAAATAAAACCCTCAGGTCTTACCACTATATCGCGTAGTAATTCAATGAAAATAAAATGTTTTCGCATAAGTCCACCGGGTACAAATTTTGTACTTAGCCCCGCATGTTTGTTTTAAATGTGCAGTTGAGCTCGCTTGTCATGATGGAGGAGTGTCGAGAAAGCCATATGTCCTCGATGTTCGTTAGAATGGATAACCTCAATACATATCGTCATATATGTATTCACACACTTTCCAACTCGAACGCAACTCGAACTGCTTTATTTTCATGTTGATAATAAAATAATGTGAACTATGAAGTCCTTCGATCGCCATATCCTTTGATCCGCTGACTTAAACCTTTTCCCAATCCGAAATGTTATAAGTGTATGTTTAATCTGGTAAGTTCTATATTAAATTAAGCACTTGTTGGGAGGTAACCCAATGCTTTTTTTTTTCTTTTTTTTTTGTTTGGTTATGTCTGTTTTTGTTTTGTGTCTGTTTAGGGTTGGTTGAATGACGAGCAGCCGATGATGAGAATTGTTTTTATTAGAAAATTTGATTGCAATTGATTTTGTGAGACGAAGCATGTTATGATTATTGTGAGTATTGAGTCTTTGAGAACTTGATCGCATGTTTGAAACACAGTGAGACTTGAGCTTTTGTCGCCATATCTTTTCGCCTCGCTTCTTTATGTGTTAAATGGTTTGAAATAGCATGTGTTTCTCTAGAACTTGCTCTGGATCTGCTTTCGAGGTTGCATTGATGTGCTTAAGAATTGAGAGATGAT
This sequence comes from Salvia rosmarinus, assembly GCA_036937905.1. NCBI lineage: Eukaryota > Viridiplantae > Streptophyta > Magnoliopsida > Lamiales > Lamiaceae > Salvia > Salvia rosmarinus. The sequence continues at coordinate 17,173,905 of CM072814.1, forward strand.
ATTAGGCATTCTATTCTTAGCCTATATACTATCCAAACACAAACCTGTTAATCATTTTATCCTTTGATGAGCCCGTTTGAACCTACCTTATTCTTTCATGTAGCCGTGGGTTGGGTTATGTAGTTAGTGTGATGTTTGGTTGCTTGAATTGAGGGTTGAGAAAAAAGAAAGAAAATAAAATAAATGATGAGAAAGTGATAATCAAAAATAGTTGTTTACCCATATAAGTTCAAATTAAAAAAAAAGTTGGCACAAGTGTGATAAAAGAACATAAATGGGTAAGTAGCTAGAGCTTGGGATGAATATATCGCTTAGATGATTATTGTGAAGTTCTTAGAGAAAAATGACTTTTTGGTATGGAGTATTGAAATTAATTATGAAAGTTTGGGAATTGTGTCTTTGTGATACTTATTGTGTTTTCATTATGGGATTATGAGTCACTTGGCCTAAATATATCCTACCTTATCAAAGAGCCTACATTATAACCTTTTATAAGACATTTTTTATCTTTGTTCTTGAGCACATATTTGAGCAATGGAGAATTAGACGATTTGCAAGCTTATGGTAGATTCCGTGTGTTATTAAACATTGAGAGTATACACATCCTCCTTGATACACTTGAGTGTTTGAGATTTCTTATATATATATATATATCCATGTCGTGAGGATTTAAGTTTGAGAAGGCTTGTGCTTATGATTGTTATAATATGTGGAGTTTAATAAAAGATATTGTGATTTGATTCATTTGATTGAATCTTTTGTTGCTCATTGCTCTGAAGCTTATTGCTTTTGTCGTTCGACTCATCACCTGTCTTTGGTCTCTCTCTTTTGTTCTGCTTTGTTTGGGGACAAAAAAATGTTATGTTTGGGGGAGTTGATAAACCTCATTTTTGCCTAATTTATATGGTCATTTCCGTTCATTTTATATTTGATAAGTGATCATTTGAGCTATCATTTGATATGTTTATGTTTACCTTGAAAGATATTATGACGTGTGTATTTTGTGTCATTTTAGCACAGGTTTTAATGTAAAAAATGTGGATCACGATAAAGAGGAATGGTTGGCTCGTGATAGCTCACGACCCAGCATAGCAAAGAAGACTCGCGAGTCAAGCTCGCGAAGATGAACGAAGATTTGACATGGGATGCCTCGTGACTTTAGTTCACGACGAATAATCGCGAGACAAAACACGCGAGACTAGAGGGATACGTATCGCGATCAATTATCGCGAGCGAATCACGCGATGAAGAACGGGTGCACAAGTAACGATTAGCTCGTGACTTTCTATCGCGACACTTGCTCGGGAACTAGTCTCGCGAGCTAAGACGGCCTAGGATTCCATATAGCCTTGCCGAGACGTAACGGAGATACCTTAGCTTAGGTAACACTTTACTTTTGCATGATTTTTATTTTACAGAATACATTTTTTGCTTTGCACTAGAGTTTAGCTTTAGTTTATTTTCCATTCATTTTTAGTCTTTAGATTCCTACGAGAATTCAGATTATTTTAGATTCAAGTTGCTATGTTATTCATCGTGGATCTTCGCAGTTCTATCTATTCAATTCAGTTTATGTTTCATTTATTTAATTCTTACTTTAATATTTTTATTATGAGTAGCTAAATCGTATATTGATCCTAGGGTTTGTATGTCTGACTAGATTCCTATGATTTATCTGTTGATACTGTTTTGTCGTCCCATTCATGATTTATGATTCTTGTCTTTAATTCTCATGTGTTGGTACCTGATCAATATTGATGCATGTTAGTTATGTGATTGATGTCCTGGCAGAATTAATTGCATAGTCGATATCTTGAATACATAATATAGATTTTACCTTGAGACCTGGTGGAGATAGGTTATTCTTTGTGTGCTTTTGGTAATTATCTTACTTCTCTTGAGACCCGACGGAGATAACGTTTAGGCTAGCCTACTACTATAGGCTGTCCTGACGGAAGACTATAGTTACATTAGTGATCCTTCATATGAATGTGGATTAAATTGGTAAACAGATTAATAGGTTAATTGTGTGAATCTGGTTAGGTTAAGTACATCCCTATGGTCAGTCTTTCATATCAGAGTTTATTTCTTATTTTATTTGAGTCTAGTTTAATCATCACCTCTCTTTGTTATTTGTTGCTTGAATAATAATAAAGATTTTGTGTTAATTATTCACCGTGTTCTCGATTGTGGATACGATACATATACTTGTTGTTTTTACTATAATTTAATTGGTAGAAAATTAAGCGATCAAGATTCATATTGAAATCTCCCGATATAGTAAAACTCGATCGAGATATCACTCATACTGATGGGTAGAACAACTTATAAGTTGGATACTCGCATGTGAAAAAAACTTATTAACGCTTAAAGCTTTCTCATGTAGGTTGAACCCTAAACCCGGTTTGTCAAACACTTAAATAGGTTTTACTGATATGCAAGTTGTAAGAAAATTAAGGAAAATTTCAAATAAAATAATTAAACACCTATTATTTTTAAGTGGTTCGGAGTATTCACCAACTCCTATGTCTATTATACCTTAACAAAATAAGGAATGGAATCACATTTCTTAGTGACTCATTTGTATGTAATGGCAAGATCAATGTTCAACGTTTCACAAACACGTGAGTTGAACCTATGAATGTTGTCCTATACCTCTTAACTTGGATTTTAACTTATCTCACATGATAGCATGCATATCTTACTTTTATCGGCTTTCAATCTATCACACGTGATAACTTACTTGCCTTCAAAACATTAACTCACTACTACGACATAGTAGTTGGGTGAGGAAGGTTTTTCCAACTTGAGTGGGCCTTTACAATAAGTTCAAATAAAAAATGCTAGACTCACTCGATTCTAAGCAAGAATATGAACATAAGCTTAGACTGTCATTTCAGATGAGATATTTGAACAAAATCCAAAGACTTAAACACTTAGTGCTTGATTGAAGATGAAGTTATAGATCGGTGATTAATTTGAACGCTTTTTGTTTCTTGTTCTTGAAGCTAGCAGAGGTGTAGAAGTATCGATTACTCTCATTTAAAAGTAAGATCTCATGTTCATAGTGAGAGAGATAAAACTATTCGTTAGAGTCAAACCATATTTGAAGTATAAAAGAACTTTATAATAGGTCAATGTTGCAAATTGATGAAAAGACTTCTACATCGAATCGGTGTTTACTCTTTCTCATTGATTAAGTGATAATTAGTAGTTGAGAGTATCAGTTGAGGATCTCTTCCTCGTACTCTTTTTACATTTGGTTATGTACATTAAGTATCTATTTTGTCTCATATGTACTTGCCTGATGTGTTGAGGGAATCTGAGCGATCGAATATGCAAGTCATGCGTGTGGACGTTTACACGTGAAAATCTCACTTCTCAATAGATTAAAATATTTTATTTAGAAATCTCATCTTACAAACTTATGATAAATAGTGCAGCAAGCCATGCGTCTAGATATTTACTCACAGTACATATCACTTTGTTAAAAGGTGGAGGTAGTGACAATTTTATTTTAGAATTAAAACATCAAGTTTCTTGTTTTGTCTTTTTATTTCAAAAGATTTATCCATGCAGATCACGTACTAAACACACTCCTCTAAAATCAACATATAAAATATGCTCGCAAAATTCTAATCATGCTTAAAAACACGATTAACCTAGTATGCTTGCTAAACACAGTTAATCACGTAAACATATATCACATGCTTCCACATAATTAAACATACATTTTATGCTACTTCATAATTTAAACATCAACGAAATGCTTTGAACGATAAAAAAAATCATTCATCGCGTTTATGAATCATATACATCCCTACCTAATTTAATACATAAATTTGTAAATTATAGTTCTTTATTTTATCTTGGAAACGGGCCTCGCTTGCTCATGCGCGGACCAGACTTGTCAAAATTAAATTTGGGATGAAAAACTGAATCTGGGTCGAAATATTAATTTGGATGGGAAAATGGATCTGGGTTAAAATATGGATCGGGTCAAAAAAATGGATCTAGGTCAAATTGGATCCAGGTCAGGAAAACGGGTCTGGTCGAGACCCGCCCATACGTGGGCTCACAGTATGCAGCTAGGTTGTGCCTAAGCGCACCTAAATCGCCGCCCATCGTACTCCCTCCTACTGAACAACAAAAGAGCTCGCACGCCTCGCTCATCAAGCATTTTCGAAACCCCATGCCCGTCCGTCCATCGCCCACGCATATCATGCGCCCGCATGCTATGCTATGCACGACGAGCGCCTATGCGCTGATGCTACTATTGTGGCGTATAGCCACGCCCACCCGCATGTTGGTCTGCCTGCGTGCTATGTGCGATGAACACCCACGCGTAGTGAGTAGCGATGTTGTGTCCTTCTGCCTATCCATGTACGGGTTGGTCGCGCGTGCTTGCACGCACTGCCCGTCGCTCCATTATGTGCCTTCCCCATCATCTTCCATCGTATGTCGTCCCGTCTCGCACCGTACATCGGGACTCCATCGTGTTTTCATCTCGTTCTTCGTGTTCTTCATCTTCGTTCTTTATTTTTACAGATATAATTTATAGAAAAATAAATCCTAATCTAACTAAGGATTTTCTCATGGTGAAAAATGATTCCAATGAAAAACAAAAAAAATAGAGCCTGATGAAGGACGAACAATGATTAATTATAACGCATGTGATAATCAAACATTAATTAATTCAAGAGAGACAAGATATTAATCCCAGGCTCTGATACCAATTGAAGGAAAATATGATATTTTCTTGCTCCTGATGATCTATCTTGGATGTTTAATACATCATACATTGATTATATTTATAGCATGCTCCTATATAATTAACTGCAACATATAGGGTTTTCTCGTGTTTACCTGCAAATTTCTGACAAAGGTGATCAATAACTGATTCCAGTTTTGATCTTCTGGACTGTGTCCTGGATGTCTGATCTCCAATGCTGAGTGAGAGCAATCTATGGAGAAAACCAAATTTTCTCCTCTTATGAGGGATTTTCGAAAATCACGGTATAGTTAGGATACTAATGATTTTCTCATATCCTGTAGTTATAGTGTTCTCCTTATATTCCTAATGTGATATGATTATAGCACATCAAATAAATATAATAATTATCTTTTTTCATGAAGATAATTCCATTCTAGAATAATTATCGCTTAATATCTTTTGATATCATATAAATTTTATCTAGACTAGGAGATGTATTAAATAAATAATATAATAATCAGAATACAGTCTCAGTTGGATTGTATAGAGGGACGAAAATTTCATGGTTGGAGGCCTTGGTGTGCCAGCCTAGGGATCAGATACAAGAAACAAAGATGGATCTAGAATGAATTCATTATCTTATGTTCAGTCTAAAACATAAATTAATTCATAAACATTTATTCATTCCACTAGAGAATGAATGTTGACTTACCGAAGTTGAGTCGGGCTTGTACTTAGACTTACGAATCCTCGTATTTAAGATATCACACGTCCATTAATTATTTATAGCACTTTAACTGCTTAAAATAATTAATCTCTTTAATAATTCTTAAGTAGTACTACCCATCCTTATTATTGTTATTGAGCTAACTCAACCTGCAGGGTTTAATACAATAAACATTTTGAGCTCCTTAAGGGGATGCTATCATCATAAACACTTACGGTAACTCGATATAGATAACCAGCATGACATAACAAGCACTGCCACCACCCAAGATACGGAGAATATTAGGTTATCTCATGTAACCCTCACTCATAACAAGTCAAAGTGATGGTAAGTAACTCATACTAATCTAAAAACCTTATCAAGGTTTACATCAACATAAAGTCACCGAAATCTAGGTTCTTCACAACGGTCAGATAGAAGAACTCATATCACTGTGATCCATTAATACGTTAAGACGTACCAGCATAGACAAACAATCAAGTCAAGTTACTTATTATCTATATCGATCCGATATAGACAACTCATTCTCAAGTTGTCTCACCGTGATCCTTTGTATATCTTAATTAGCTTAACCAATCATGCAGACTTCTGTGATCTTCTACACACTATGTCATCTAACTTTTATATGAGATAATGGAAAAACATAGCTAATCAAGTAAAATATATAGATATGAGATCGGAATAGTGGTTGTTGGACTAAAAAGATCACTAATAAAGTCCCTCGCAATCTAACGAGGTCGTCCTAGCGAGCAAGCTAATCCGAGTCGTCTCTCAAGGAAAACTTAATGTATGCTACTAAGTTACCACACGAAAGCAATTAAATTCCTAAACATTCTAATCACAAAAAGATGTTTGATCGTCACTTAAAAGTTGTAGATTACCTTGGCGATGAATTATTAAGGAAATAAAGACGAATTAACTAGGCGAAAATTGACAAAGCAAATAAATTATCTAGACAAGAATTAAACCCTAGATTGAAGAACACAGAATCAACATGATGAACCCTAGACATAATTCAAAGAGAATAAAGGAAAGACAAGAATAATTAAATCAATACCAATATTAATCAACACCAAAGCATAGAAATCATCATCAAAGAAATACGAGAAAATGGTAGAAAGCGATAAAGAAATCTTACGAATAAGAACGAACAATGGAATTGAAATTAAAGTATTTCGAAGTATAAATTCAATAATAATAATCCTTACAATAATCTTGAATCATAAATCGCAAAGGAATACTTAGGAAAACTTGAAGGAAGAAAAACGCGTGAGAGGAGGCGCTCAAACGAAAGAAAAACTGAAAGAATGAAAAAAGTAGGTTTCGGTGTTTTAAAAGCGTATATAGCGCCGAAAATTCTGTACGGACGCGAACTTCGGCCGAACACACGCGTTCAAAAATAAGGCAAAACGTGGCTCGCCCAACGCTGGACGCATCGCAGTCACGAATCGCCACCTATCGGAACGGGCTAGCGCCGGACGCGCGGAGTCTCTGGACGATCTTCAAATCTTTCGCAGCGCCAGACGCACGAGCTCTCGGGACAAATTTCACATCTTTCGCAACGCCGGATGCGCGAGCTCTCGAGATGAACTCCAACTTGGGCGCCCAGCGCCAGACGAGCTCCAGCGCCGGACGCGAGCACTCTCGGGATGATTGGAGAATCGGGCACCCAGCGCCGGACGTGGGCGCTCTCGGGATGATTCCATCTTTGGGCGCCAGACGCGGGCCGTCGAATCGAGATCACGCCGGGCGCACCCACGGCCGGCTCACGCCAGTCATTGCGCGCTGCGCTTTATACACAAAATACTTTAGCCGCGATCATTCCCTGCACAAAAACAAAAACGAACATGATTCCAACATAAGATATACAAATATAAACCAACAGGAATCAAATCATCAAACACAACCAAAGAAAAACCAAACAAAAACATGCAAAACAGTGGTAACAAGAAATATTGTATACAAGTTATACCATTCTGATTTCAGTATACAAATCCAACAAGTTCCACTAGTGAAACCAACTGTACGAGTGACACTTACACAAAAAAATATGCAAAACCCGACACCACAAGTTACTTCTCTCATCGTTCCTATAGTGCCAGTAGCGCTTTATCATAGTGGAAGGGTTGTTTGATAACCTGATAGATATATTGTCGTGGAAGAATCTTTGGATTTGATCCCGATGGACGAACATGTTATAGTCAACCCATGGACATACAATGAGGCGATCTGAGACATAGATGCATGTGAATGACACACCACTATGAACTTACAAATTGAGTCCATAACCACTATGAACTTACAAATTGAGTCCATATGGCAAAGAAGTCATAGGTAGTAACTGGGTATACAAGTGGAAAAGAGATTTTGATGGAGAGGTTTCGGCTTATAAAATCAGGCTAGTGGCGAAAGAGTACACATAGATAGAGGGGATGGATTACAATGATATTTTTTTCATCTGTAGCAATGCTCAAGTCTATTAAAATTCTTTTGGCTACAAACAACTCATTTGAACCTGGAGGTTTGTCAAATGGATATTAAAATCACTTTCTTAAATGGGTACCTTGAGGAAGATCAAGACATTTGTATGCAGCAACCCGAAGGTTATATGAAGAAATGGAACATCTAGTGTAGAAGTTCATTTGTAGACTCAAACGAGCTTCCGATCATGGAACCTGTATTTTAACGAGGTGATAAAATCTTATGGTTTTACCCAGTGTCCCAACGAGAGTTGCATGTACTATTTAGATGTCAACGTGACGTGTTATTTCACTTTACATAGATACATCCTTCTACTTGGCAATAATATAAAGCTGTTATCAGACGAAAAGAATTGGTTATCTGATCAGTTTCAAATGAAAAACTTAGGAGATACAACATATATACTCTGAATCAAGGTTTATCGAGATCACAAGAAGAAGATGTTTAGCTTATCTCAAGTGTCCTGATTTGATATTGTGATTACTTGTTTTAGTTTGCAAACCGCTAAAAATGGATTGTTGTCCTTTAGACACGACATTCTTTTATCTAAGGGGAGTAGTCTCTGAATACTACAAAGGAGATAGAAAAAATGAAACATATTCCCTACGCTTCCGTCGTTGGAAGTCTCATGTATAAATGCTATGCATGAGGGCTTATATCTGCTATACGATAGGCATAATGACAAGATATAAGTCATAATTTGGGCAAGCTCATTCGACTGCGATAAAGCATATACTCAAGTACCTGAAAATGACTCGAGAATATAGAATAGTTTACAAGCAAGACAGTCTAATGCCTTTGGACTATTTAGACTCAGATTTCAAAGTTGATCGTGATGAGAAGTATTCTATATCAGACTATGTGTTCACCTTGGGAGGTGGAGTTGTATCTTGGCGGAGTACAAAGCAGCGTTGCATTACAAAGTCCACCATGAAAACCGAATATGTGACAGCATCAGAGTTTGCTAAGGAGACAGTATGACTCAAGAATTACCTATTGGATCTAGGTGTGGTACCTCGTTCGCCAAAAAGTATCACGGTATATTGCGATAACTCTGGTGCAGTGTCAAACTCGAAGGAACCACGAACCCACAAGACAACGAAACATATAAAGAGAAAGTACCACATCATACAAGAAATCATATGACGAGGAGACATGCTTATAGAGAAAATTGATACTGTGGAAAACTTAGTTGATCCATTCACGAAGAGTCTACCACAAAAAGACTACGACAAGCATGTTCGAAGGCTTGGATTGTGCAAGATAGATCCCACTTAGTTTAAGGAAAATTTTTCATAAGTGGGAGAAGAAAAGTGATGTGTAGTAATAGCTAGTGGGTAGACACATTGTATATTGAAAATATGATTTAGTATAAATGGGAGATTGTTGGATTTGTGTATACTGAAAGCAAATTTGTTGAACTTGTATATAATGTTTCCTGTTACCACTATTCATATCTCCTATCTGAATTATTTAATTGATTACATATGTTATCCTATTATCTCATACAAAAGTTAGATCATTACAGTGCGTAGAAGATAACAGAAGTTTGTATGATTGGTGTTGAGATATAAAATGGATCACAGCTGAGACAACTTGAGAACGAATTATTGGTATAAGCTGTAGTATAGATAAGAAGTAATCTGACTTGGTTGCTTGTCTATGTTGGTACGTCTTGACGTATTGATGGATCATAGTGATATGAGTTCTTCTATCTGATTGTCTTGAAGAACCTAAATCTTGGTGATTTTATGTTGATCTAAACATCGATAAGGTTTTAAATGATTATGAGTTATTAACCATCACTTTGACTTGTTATGGGTGAGAGTTAAATGGGATAATCCAATAATCTCTGCATCTTGGGTGGTGGTAGTGCTTGCATGTCATGTTGGTTATCTGTATCGAGTTACATTATTCGTTTATGATGATGACATCCCCTTAAGATACTCAAAAATTTTATCATACTAAACCCTGCAGGTTGAGTTAGCTCATGTACGATAATAAGGTTGAGTGGTACTATTTAAGAAAATAATAAGAGATTAATTATTTTAAGCAATCACAGTGCTATAAAATGGATGTGTGATATCTTAAATACGATTATTCATAAATCTAAGTATAAGTCCGACTCAACTTTCATAATAAATGGGTAAGTCAACATGTATTCTCTGGTGGAATGAATAAATGTTTATAAATTAATTTATGTTTCGGACTGAACATAAGATAATTAATTCATTTTAGATTTATCGTTATTCCTTTTATTTGATCCCTAGGTTGGCCCATCAATTCCTATTGCCATGATGATTTCTGTCCCCCCTACTGTCCTATTGGGACTGGGCTTTGTTAACTGTATTATCAATGTAATACATCTCATAGTCTAGATAAAAATTATATGATATGTAAAAATAGCACGATATAATTATTCTAGAAAGAAATTATCTTCAGGATATAAGATAATTTTATATTTATTTGATTTGCTAGAATCCTAATCAAATTAAGATTATAATGAATAATGAATAAGTTATATTAAATAACGTTAGAAATGAAAAATAATGAATAATGAATAAGTTAATTCATATTAAAATAAAATATTAATAAAGTTTATTGATTAACGTGAAAAATCGAGAATTAGGGTTTTATGAAAAGAAATCGATTGAAAATCGATTTATAAAAAAATTATAAAATATGTTTAAGAAAAGTCAAAATGTCGACTTAAGATTAAATGTATGAAATACGTTGAGTAATACGCTAATACGTAAAACGACACTTTATAAGAATATCTCAATTGTGAGAAAAGATTTCATAATTGAAATCATTTTATCTCAAAAGACGTTAGTATATCGCCGAACGCTTAACCTAAAAGGTTAAAATGAGATCGTAGATCATATTACGTCTCTATCGAGCACGAAAAATATTTGGTTAAAAATACGCGTTTGAATCGATGTATTAAAATTAATTAAGGACTTCAAATTATTATTTTATAAGTTATCAAAGTTTATTTAAACTTTAAAAATCTCGAAAACGTGACCAACGATCGAACATGGTTTTTACGTAGCGTGGGAACGTGAATGTGAGCAAGCAACGTGAAAAGGAAACGATTTTGATAATCGACGATCGACAGTCCAGGTGGGCTTTACTCTACTCAAAAAGATCAAATGTTTTATTTACGATGCTTTATTCGCAAGAAATGATAATGAAATGATTTATTTAATTACCTGCCCAAAATATTTATGTTTTATGTATGTATCCTATCCATGCTCGATTTATGAATGCTGTTGGGTAACCACCACATGTGAAATGTTTGAATTCGTATCCTTGTAAGTACCCACAAGGATGATTGAGAATTCGTATCATGTGCCGGAGAGGCAAGGATTTTGTGCACTATTTTGTGACTGTGTGCTGAAAGGGTGCTCGGCCGATCACGGCGTCCGTAAGAGGAGGCCTCCTCTACGGCGCAAGATGAAATTAATGAGATGTGATTAATGGAAAAGGATATGGATCATACATACAAGGAAAATATGTCCGCCGCATTTAATATTTATGGAAAATGGCGAGAAAATGTTTAGTAAACACGAGCATTTTAATTAAAACCTCGTGTGTTACCGTGACGGGCAAGTAATTTAAATTGATAAAATGTTTTGCATGAGTCCACCGAGTGATTCTTGTACTCACCGCATGTTTATTTTTAAATGTACAGTTGAGTGATGATGATGATGGAGAGATGTTGAGCGATCAGATGCTTTTGTTGTTAATATGATAATTTTGTTAGAAACCTCAATGCATATCGTCATATATGCATTCACATGCTTCTTTGCTGCGATTTGAATGTTATGTTATGTCTTGAGATCGACATTAAATCCATCCGAATCAATGAACCTTTTGTTAAGAACTTGTAACTCTTTCTATATATAAATTATGTGTGATTGTACATAAGGGTCAAACTCATAGTTCACTTGATGTTGTTCTATAAGTCTTTGATTAATTCTTTTAAATGTTCTCTAATTACTATTCCAAGTTCCAATCCTCGTTAATCCGCCCTGGGGATTAGAGGGTCATTATAAATCAGTATCGAGCGAGCCGCTTTTTGAATCCCAAAATCTTCTTTTAAAAGTCAAGTCTAGATCGAGTCACTAGACTTCTAGAAATCAGCTGACTATGCTCAACACTCCATCACATCTTGCTCAACCGGGATGAGGTAAGTGATTCTTCTCAAGCTTTAAATGAAAATTCGAGAAATGATTGAATGAAAATTTCAAAACTATTTTGAAATCATGCCTTGAAATTAATGAAAGTTATGTTATTGATTTTGATGTCAACGAAAGTTTATGACAAAGGATGTGAATTGAAGTTCTATGTTTGAAATGAGCATGAAGTGCCAATGATGAAATATTGAATTTGTAAAATTCAAAGTAATGCATGCTTTCAATATGAGATACTATGAACTTGGATAAAACTATCAAGTTTTCATAACCAATCTATAAGGGATTCAAAATTTTGTAAAATAAATGAATATGTCTGAAATGACCATGAATGGCCATTGTTGAAAATGATGAATCCTTCGAAATTCAAGAAATTGTACTTGTACAAATGAACTATGTATCCCATATTTGAAACTGTAGTTTCAATTATCAAGATTGATTATGACAAATGTATATGTCATCTCAAAAAGAACATAGATAATATAAGAAGCATGCTCATTTATTGCGAAAGAACATAGAAGTACGAACTTCCTCCCATTTCGAAAACAAAAGAAAAAGGAACGACGTGGAAAACAAAATTAAAGATCTACTCGAGATCGAAAGTAGTAGTTTAATACGAAATGAACGACTACGGCGTCGGCATCTTTATGTACGACCTTAGTGTCGGCACCGACCTTGGCATCTGAGTCTATGATCTCGACTTCGTTACCGGCGAATTCGATCTCGACATCATCGATTTCAGCATCGAGCTCGGCGTCAACATCTTCTACTATCATTATAACTCGCATGTCCGACCGACTATGACTTCGACTTCGCCATTTACATCCTCATCTCGCACCATGTTTTGACTTCGACTTTGGTTAGATGTCGGCATTTTTATCATCTTTGACATGCACGCCCGACCACGGCGCCGGCAATTCAACTTCAATTTCGGCATTGTCTTGACCGCGCACGATGTCAACCTTTTCGACACGACCGACCACGGCGACCTTGTCACCTTGGCATTGGCACCGAACCTCGGCGATCGACCTCGCACGTCGACCTCGGCACCTCGGCACTTCAACCTCGGCCGGCGAACTGCACCGCGCAGTGATTTTGTTTTAGCCCGCTCTCCTTCGCTCGAACTCCGATTTACACACGGTTTTCGCCACGCATTCTAACACCCTGTAATTCATTTGTTATGAAGGACAGAACCCCTGTTTCCTTCTCCAAAATTCACGAGAATCAGTAGAAGTTTAGTTCGTGGGTTACTTAGGACAAGAACCTTATAGTACGATAAGAATATTAGAACGCTACTAGATAGTAAGCCTCCCAGTACATTAAGAAAGCTACGAGGTGTGTTGTATATGAGAACATTTCCTGATAACATTTATATGTCTACCAGATGTGTTTGGATTGTTTATCTGCTTTATAGATTGTCCAGTTTATCCTATCTGCTTAATAGATGCGTTTAAGTTTATTTTATCTGTTTACCGGATATACTTAGCTTGACTTATGCTAGTTTTGTCGATGGCGGATGGCGAGGACGCCAAACATCTAGGAGGAGGTTAGGACCGAGTGTTACGCCAAGATGTGGTTCGTGCATATCGTGAGTATTGGATGTGATGGGGCGATGATTTGGGGGAATTTCTGATGCACTACCTCTGACATTGAGGATGCCCGAGTGTATGGCGTGACGGACTTCGACGGTGTCAAGCGCCTCGACCCGACTACACGTGGATTGGGAGGACTACGCCGCAGAGGTGTCAGCGACTATATTTACCGCATTGACGGTAACTATGATCTGATCGGGGACTTACCGAGGTTCATCAGCCACCTGACTTATGTGTACACCGTATATGGGGTTGCACCGAGGGGACCCTATCTTCCACCGAGAGAGTACACGTGGCACGATGATTCACCAGAGTGGCTATATACGGAGGTTCCTCGAGTAGTGGATCCTGTGATTCTGAGAGATATGGAGGCAGGCGACCGACCCGCGCATATTACCGTATGCCTCGACCGAGAGCTCGGGGATGCCGCCTTTCCCACCGCCGGTTGGACATCCATCACGACCACCACTCCCTACCCTACCACCGATGATGGCGCCACTGCCTCCAGCAGAGCCATACCGCCAGACAGCGCGGATGACGTTGTCAGACACGCGTGACGACTACAGTCCGATACGCGACATGCACGTTATTGGGGATGACGGGGCAGGGCCATCTAGGGTACGCGTACGTGAGGAGGACTCTGACGATAATGAGGAGGATCCGGAGGAGGATCCTGAAGAGTACGAGTGATGACTTTAGACTATGACGATGGATGTAGATATGTGTAGATATGTGTAGTATAGTATGTGTGTGTAGCATGCTTAGTTATGTCCGGTTGCTTAGTTATGTCCGGTAGTAGAAAAGAGGAACATGGTATTTTGTAATATTATGTAAGCCAGTATGTACATTACTTCCTCTTGTGTTGGCTGCTTGTTTTTAACAGTCCTTTAGGAGGTAAAATTTTCTGATATATATATATGACCCTGAAATGGGCTTTTGCGGCAAGAATGAGTATGACAAGAATGAATGGTTTTATTAAAGTTGTTTCATGATAAGATTATATGATGATATTATATATGTTTAAATTGTGTTCTTGAGATACGATGTTAATTATATGTTTTATATAACAGAATGCCGCCTAGACGAGATCCTGAGCAGGGGATTAGAGGTAGAGGAAGAGGAAGGGGCAGAGGTAGGGGAAGGGGTAGAGTTCCCCAACCCGAGGCAGAAAAAACAATACCACAACCACCCCCACCTCCACCCGATCGTAGGATCGAGGAACTATTTCTTAGGCAGAACCCTCCTACCTTTAATGGAAAAGGGAGCTCGGACGATGCAGAGCAGTGGATAAGAACCATGGAAAGAATTTTCGACTTTCTACGATGTACAGCCGCAAGAAGAGCGACCGTCTCAGACACGCTTCAACTTCTCGACTCGCCGACTTCTGGTGGGAAGCCAGGAGGAAAATCTTAACACCAGAACTGATGGATGAGTTTACCTGGGAGGATTTAAACGGGAGATGTATGAGAAATACATCCCAAAGAGTTATAGGATGAGAAAGGAGCATGAATTCTTCAATTTGAAGCAAGAAAAGACGTTTGTAACAGAATATGATCGCACCTTTTGCGATATGTCAAGTTATGCACCTGACCAAGTGAGCACGGATATGAAGATGGCAGAAAAGTTTAGATCGGGTCTGAGGCCAGAGATAAGAATTTCTCTCGCCAGTCATGGGGATTTGACATACATCAAGCTCTCGACGGGCTTTAGATATCAAGCGACCATGCCGGAGGATAAGTCAAGACAAACTCAAACCACGTAATACAAAGGACAAAGGAAAAAGGAAATGGGAAGGGAATTTTGGTAACAATAACCGGGGAAGTGTTGAAAATCATAATAGCAAACGACCGTGGCAGGGAAACATGGCGCCTCAAGGCGTGGATGGAAAAGCCGCCTTTTCCTCCGACGGAGGACCACAAGAGCGCATAAGGCTCTTCCTTGCCCAAATGCCAAAAGTTTCACAAAGGAGTTTGCTTTATGGTGAATTGTTTTAAGTGTGGTGTGAAGGGCATTATGCAAATAATTGCCCAGGGATACGCCCGGGAACGATGGGAAGGCCGAACCAGCCTGGCAATGCCCAACCACTTAGGGCTATTCAATTTCAGCCCCAACCTCAGCAACAACCTCAGCAACAACGGCGACGACAACCACAACAAAGAACGCCAACAACAAAGAACCACAAAGAACAACAAGAAAATCAGCAGAGGCAAGAACCCCGCCAGCCTCAGCCGGCCCAGGCTAGAGCGTATGCTCTACACCGGAGGCAGAATGAACAAAACCAGGGAAACCTGGCAGGTATGGGAAAACTTCTCAACATACCTGTTATACTTTTGTTCGATACGGGTGCTTCGCATTCTTTTATCGCAAGAGTATGTGTCGATATGTTGGAACTTAGATCTGAAAAGCAAATCGTAACATGATAATCTCTTCACCCATAGGAGGGATTATGACTGTTACACATATTTGCTCGAACCTAGAGTTGAACCTAGGATCACTTAAGGTTCTGGCGAATAACTTGAACATAATACCCATGGGCGATGTAGATATAATTTTAGGGATGGATTGGTTAGCTGAAAACCACTCTACGATTCTATGCAAGGAGAGGAAAATTTCGTTCCATTTTCCTGGACAAATAAGCTACGAGCTTCCATGGAATCAATATGGGGAAGAAGATCCCGATTATATCAGCAATGAAGGCAAGAAGTATGATAAACAAGAAAGGATATCGCGCATTTCTTGTTTACCTGAATGGAGAAGATAAAGCAAAGATAAAAGCTGAAGATGTGGAGATCGTTCGAGAATTTCCAGATGTTTTTCCTAAAAATCTACCAGGATTACCCCCTGATAGACAATTGGAATTTACCATCGACCTGGAACCCGGATCAGCTCCAGTGTCGAAGGCACTTAGAGAATGGCTCCAAAGGAACTGGAAGAATTGAAAATTCAAATTCAAGAACTATTGGACCTAGGTTTTATCAGGCCTAGTGTATCGCCTTGGGGAGCACCGGTATTATTTGTCAAGAAGAAGGATGGATCCTTGAGAATGTGCATAGATTACCGGGAACTGAATAAAATGACGCTCAAGAACAAATATCCACTGCCAAGGATAGATGACTTGTTTGATCAATTACGAGGAGCAAGTGTGTTCTCAAAGATCGACCTCAAGTCAAGTTATCACCAACTCAAGGTACGGCCGGAAGACGTATCTAAAACTGCATTCCGAACGAGATATGGCCACTATGAGTTTATAGTTGTGCCGTTCGGATTAACAAATGCACCAGCCGTATTCATGGATCTCATGAATAGAGTGTTCCATCCATACTTAGACAAATTTGTCTTAGTCTTCATAGATGATATTCTCATCTATTCGAACAATGAAGAAGAGCATAAGGAACACTTGAGAACGGTTTTGCAATCCTTGAGATCTGAACAACTTTTTGCTAAGTTTAGCAAATGTGAATTTTGGCTGAAGAAAGTAATGTTCCTTGGACACATTGTGTCAGCTGAAGGAATTAAAGTGGATCCAGCCAAGGTAAAAGCCGTACAAGAATGGAAATTGCCAAGAACCCAAAACGAAATCGAAGTTTCGATTAGTGGTTACTATCGGAGATTCATTGAAGGATTCTCAAAGATAGCAAGGCCAATAACACACCATCTCGAAGGGGATTAAATTTACATGGATCAAGAATGTGAGGCGAACTTCCAAAAGCTCAAGGAAAATTAACAAGTGCGCCAAGATTAGCAGCCCGTAATCGACAAAGAGTATGTAGTTTATACCGATGCTTCAAAGAATGGACTGGTCATGCTGTTGATGCGTGAAGGAAAGTGATAGCTTATGCATCCCGACAACTTAGACCACATGAACTGAACTATCCAACTCATGACCTGGAACTAGCAGCAGTAGTACATGCACTAAAGATATGGAGACATCATCTCTATGGAGTGAGATGTGAGATCTTTACAGATCATAAAAGTTTGAAATACTTTTTCGAGCAAAGAGATCTGAATATGAGGCAGAGAAGATAGCTCGAATTAGTAAAAGATTACGACTGTGGTATAAATTACCACCCAGGCAAGGTAAATGTGGTAGCTGATGCCTTGAGTCGTAAAAATCAAACCAATCAAGGATGTCTCTTTACAAAGGAAGAGAAACTCGTTGAAGAGTTTGAGAAAATGAAGATTGAAATGGTTGAACAACCAGAGTCGATCATGAGTCGTATTGCTACACTCACTTTGACGTCTGACTTGAGAAAGAGGATAATAGACGAACAGAGGAAGGATAAAAAGTTGGAAAAGGCAAGGGTCAAGGTGAGAACTGAAAAATAGAAGAATTTTCGAGAAGCGTCAGACAATGCTTTATTGTTCGAGGAAAGATTGTGTATTCCGAACAATGACGAGCTTCGAAACGAAATCATGAGTGAAGCTCATGATACTCCTTATACCGCCCATCCAGGCAGTACTAAGATGTACCAAGACTAACGAGAAAAGTTCTGGTGGGAAGGCATGAAACGAGATGTAGCCTCTTTTGTAGAGCGTTGTCTTGCTTGTCAGCAAGTAAAAGCATTGCACCAAAGACCCTACGGAAAGTTACAACATTTGGGAATACCCGAATGGAAATGGGAAGATATAGCGATGGATTTTGTTACGGGATTACCAAAGTCAAAAAGAGGGAACACTGCTACATGGGTAGTAGTGGATAGACTCACAAAGTGTGCGCATTTTCTGCCGATTCAAATTACGCATGGATCTGATAAGTTAGCCCAGTTGTGCGTAAAAGAAATTGTATCAAGACGGGTGCCAAATCTATCATGTCCGATAGAGATTCTAAATTCACTTGAGATTTCGATTTAGCTTACAAAAAGAATTAGGCACAAAGTTGAATTTCAAAGACAACGTTTCACCCACGCATCGATGGACAATCGGAAAGGACGATTCAAACACTCGAGGATATGCTAGAACAAGTGAGTGTTGGATCGAGGTGCAAAGTGGGAAGATGTTTTACCCTTATCGAGTTTGCCTACAATAATAGTTATCAGCGACGATTAATATGGCCCCGCATTTAAGCTTTATATGGAAAGAAATGTCGATCACCGCTTATTGGGATGAAGTGGGTGAGAGAAGAATTTTAGGCCCGACAATAAGTGAAATGATCGAAATCGTCACAAATTAGGCAAGAATAAAAGAAGCTCAAGATAGACAAGTCTTATGCGATACGCTGTAGATCCGAGCTACATTTTGAAGGTGGAGATAAAGTTTTTCTTAAAGTCTCCATCGAAAGGAATTATAAGGTTTGGAGTGAAGGAAAATTAAGACCCGCTTTATAGGACCTTATGAGATCCTAGAAAGAATAGGCCCGCTTGCTTATAGATCGCTCTTCCGCCAAGTTTGGGAATGTACACAATGGCTTTCACGTGTCACAACTCGTAAAGTACGTGTATGATTCGAAACACGTGATACATCAAGACGACGTGATCCTCAACCCAGATATGAGTTATGAAGAAGAACCTATGGCTATTCTAGACCGCAAGGTTCGACAATTAAGGAACAAGTCCATTCCGCTAGTCAAAGTGCTGTGGAAACATCATGGGCAAAAGGAGGCCACGTGGGAGCTTGAAGATGCTATGAAAGAAAGATACCCCGAACTTTTCTTTGGTATTCAAATTTCGGGACAAAATTTCTTTAAGGGGGGTGGAATGTAATATCCCGAAGACTTAAAACCAAATTAGAATAATTTAATTTCGTAAATTATGGTTTCGCCGAAATATTTGAAATAGTAAATTATCGAATAATGATTTCGATAAATTATGAGATAATGAATTCCTATAACATATTCACTAATGATTTTGAATTAAGGAATATACTTATATAAAGTATTTCGGCAGTAATATTTTAACGTCGACTGAATATCGATAGTTAAAATTTCGTAAAATTTTCTAAGTGTCGAAGCTTAGAATTAAATTCCATTATTAATGGAATGATTTAATAAAGTGATTACGACTTTATTACAACCATTTTGAGATGAGTCGATTATAAACGTTTTGAGACGTTTTGAACGTCAACGTTTAGAGACGATTATAAAATCGAATTTAATGATCAAGGAATTATAATATTTAAATTCCTATGATTATTTTATGAAATTAGAGTATTATTTAGCATTAAAATAATGCTAGAGAATTAAGGAATAATTATTGAACAAATTGTAATTTTCGAAAACCCTAATTTCAAAAATTAGGGTTTTTCAGCTACGAATCTTTCTAATTATTTTTCCTATGATATAATTTATCATCTAAGACATATATTATGATATATAACTACTTATAGCATGAAAATCAAATTTTGGCCCTATTAATTTGAAATTGCCGTGAACATATATATGTATGAATTACATGAATGATTTTTTTTGCTTCCCAATTTGTGTTGACCAAGTGAGATATTAATTAGACATTACCCAAGTAAATTAATTGGAGATCAAGTGGAGGCTTCTTGTGTTGTGATGATAGCCGTGTATATTTTGACTCCAAAGAGGTTAGAAGAAAATTTAAACACCTTTTGATGACATATTTACATTGGTAAGAGTGTAGATATTATGTATCATGGAATAAGACAAAGAAAATTTAAAAGCTTCCTTCTTCATGAAAGAGCCGACGGCTCCAAGTAATTGGGAATAGGATCAATTGTTTTGTTCAAGAAAATATGTAAGTTCATTTACTATGATGATGTATTCAAATGATGAGTCACAAATGAATTTTGCTTGCTTATCTTATGAGAGAACCGAGAGAGAGAGAGGAGGTTAGAGTGTATTAATTCATTTACTTAAGCTTTTGAATACACAAAGCAAACCATCTCATTTTCTCTCCAAGAAACTACCGTGAGCATTCCTAAGAAAACCTAAGAGAGTTCTTCCTTTTCAAAGGCTAAAGGCTCGACTTTTAATCCTTGTGCACTTAATCCAAACCGTTAAAGAGGTTAGTCGAACGAGCTTGATTATACGTTAGAATTTTCAATATCTAATGGTTCGATTTTATTTTACAAGCATGTGTTCTTAAGGATAAATTATGCTAGCATGCTAAATTGTTTCTTAAGTATGTATAGTATGATGTATAAGCTTTACATATCATGTTTTAAAATAAAGCTAAGCATGTTAAAATTATTTCTATGATGACCGAAAATTTCATGATAAAGGTAATGATGGATTAATGTTATATGATAGTAGAGGAACTCATAGTGATTATTTGGAAATTTTTAAAAATCATATACTATGTTTTTGAAAATTACCGAAAATGATACCAAATTTATATGTTGGTGTAAAAATTTTATTTAAATGATATGATAGCATATTATTGATCTAGGGCATTGATTATGGACTATGTGAATTTATTGAAAATTTTGGAAATTATTTGTTCATGTTTTAAAATTTTCGAAAATGCTAAAGTATTAGTATGTTGAATTGTAAGTTGGTATTGATGAATATTATGATGTTATATTGTTATATTATAATGTTTAAGCATAGTGTAGTTCTGTAGAAATTTTATAAAAATGTTTGGGATATGTTTGCTAAAAACCGTGAACCATAGAGTATTGATGCCTTGATTTAGAAATTATAATTGTTGGATATTATGCTAGATTGATGATCTAGGATGATGTTTAGGTCTTGTGGAATTTAATTAGAATTTTAGGAATTTATTTGGTAATTTTTAAGAAAAAAATCGAGAGCTTTAGGTATAGGGTATGATGTCCAAAAATTTTCTATAGTTAATATTTATAAATATTAATGATCCTATGATAATATAGTATACTATATAAATTTAGAGAAATTTTTGGATAAGTTTAAAAATGTTAAGCTCAAAACCGTGAGCTTTGGGATGATTATTAAGGGTTTTAATTCTTTAATATCAAGATAAATAATACATTATATGTCTAGAAATTATTTTAGACATATTAGGAATTTATGGGATTTTATAAACATAGTATGCTATATTTATTTACTTAAACGTTATATTAAATAACGTTAGAAATGAAAAATAATGAATAATGAATAAGTTAATTCATATTAAAATAAAATATTAATAAAGTTTATCGTTTAACGTGAAAAATCGAGAATTAGGGTTTTATGAAAAGAAATCGATTGAAAATCGATTTATATAAAAAAATAATTATAAAATATGTTGAGAAAAGTCAAAATGTTGACTTAAGATTAAACGTATGAAATACGCTGAGTAAATACTCTAATACGTAAAACGACACTTTTATAAGAATATCTCAATTGTGAGAAAAGATTTCATAATTGAAATCATTTTATCAAAAGACGTTAGTATACGCTGAACGCTTAACCTAAAGGGTTAAAATGAGATCGAGATCATATTACGCCTCTATCAAGCACGAGAAATATTTAGTTAAAAATACGCTTTGAATCGACGATTAAAATTAATTAAGGACTTCGAATTATTATTTTATAAGTTATCAAAGTTTATTTAAACTTTGAAAATCTCGAAAACGTGACCAACGATCGAACATGGTTTTACGTAAATGTGGGACGTGAACGTGAGCAAGCAACGTGAAAAGGAAACGATTTTGATAATCGACGATCGACATCCGGGTGGGCTTTACTCTACTCAAAAAGATCAAATGTTTTATTTACGATGCTTTATTCGCAAGAAATGATAATGAAATGATTTATTTAATTATCGCCAAAATATTTATGTTTTATGTATGTATCCTATCCATGCTCGATTTATGAATCTCGTTGGGTAACCACCACATGAAATGTTTGAATTCGTATCCTTGTAAGTACCCACAAAATGATTGAGAATTGTATCCCGTGCTTGAGAGGCAAGGATTTTGTGCACTATTTTGTGATCCGTGTCTTTGAAAGGGTGCTCGGCGATCACGGCGTCCGTAGAGGAGGCCTCCTCTCAAGCAAGATGAAATTAATGAGATGTGATTAATGGAAAAGGATATGGATCATACATACAAGGAAAATATGTCCGACTGCATTTAATATTTATGGAAAATGGCGAGAAAATGTTTAGTAAACACGAGCATTTTAATTAAAACCTCGTGTATTATTGTGATGGGCAAAGTAATTTAAATTGATAAAATGTTTTGGCATGAGTCCACCGAAAAGATTCTTGTACTCACCGCATGTTGTTTTTTAAACGTGCGGGTTGATGATGATGATGGAGATATTGAGCGATCGATGCTTTTTGTTGTTAATATGATAATTTTTGTTAGAAACCTTGAATGCATATCGTTATATATGCATTCACATGCTTCTCCGCTGCGTTTTGAATGTTATGTTATGTCTTGAGATTAACAGTTAAATCCGTCCAGATCAATGAACCTTTTGGTTAAGAACATGTAACTCTTTCTATATGTAAATTATGTGCGCGTATATGTATATAAGGTTGAACTTAGTAGTTGACGTTGTTGTCTATAATCCTTTGATTAATTCTTTTTAAATGTTCTCTAATTACTATTCCAAGTTCCAATCCTCGTTAATCCGTTCTTAGGATTCGAGGGGTGTTACACAGCTACTATCTGAAGCTCCATTTCATTGAGAAGTGTGATCTTCCGATCTAAATAATTTTAAATGTTGATTCAGAATATGAATTTGGGTATCCTGTATTTTGTATGAGGCGGCTACGCGTCCGCCCACCTTTACTGCAATTTGCAATAACGACAAAACCTTCATTTGGTTAAAACCGTGTGCTAAATTCTGAAATATCTCAGTCACCACCCCTTGATTTACATCCAAACCATTTCCTCCCACCAACCTTTATACAATCAAATGCAGCACATTCTTCAATTCACAAGAAACAGAGAAAAAGGTTCAAGCAACAACAAGAGAAAATCACCATGTGTCGTGGATTTGTAGAAAACGAGAGACAGAATCTCAAAATCAAAGCCTTCGACACCCAGCTGCTGTCACTTTCGCGCGCCAAAAGCGCCTCCGTCCCGCCGGATTTTCTGACGCTGCATTTCCTCCCACGCATCAGTGGGGGCCGCCTCGAGATTAACGGGTTGGACATCCGACCCGACTCTCCCGCCTTCCTGACGCTCCACCGGGTCGTGTCCGAGGATTCGGGCCGCGGGTTCAAGTACGGAAGCAGGGAAAGGGTGACGGTGTGCGAGGGGGCGAAGTTCGAGATCTACGTGGGGGATGTGAAGGTGCTGAAGGGCGTTTTCAGGAAATCAGATGAGGGCGACGACTGGAAGATGGATTGCAAGTGCGTGCTGTCCGCCGCCGTGAGGGGGATCGGGGGCGCCGAGGTGGCGGTGGCGGCGGTGGGGCTGGCCGGGGTGATCAGAGAGAAGGTGGAGATGGTGGCGGCGGTGGGGCGGCCGAGGAGGAGGGGGAGGTGTTGTGAACTGGAGGAGATTCCGGAGGTGAGGGAGGAGGAGGCTGGATCGGGTACTTGCTGCTGCAGCGAGTGCGCTGGGGTGGACGACGACGGCGGAGATTGCAAGATGGAGGTGGACGTGGAGGCGTTGAATTGGGCGGTGGATGTGGGGATTTGGGTGGTGTGTTTGGGGGTAGGTTACATGGTTTCAGCTTCTTCTTTCAAGAAACTTAGAAGAAAGAGATTCATTTAGTTTAATTTGCTTTTCATGTTTGTTATTTTTGTGTTTCTTTTTTCTATTTGGGATCAATTTTGTGGTGTTGTGGAGGTTTGTATATTGTTCACTGAGGAAAAATATGTATACATACATCATTTCAATAAATTTAGATGTGAACTATAGCTAGTTTAAAGTTTTTTATATTTAGACATTTGAGCATTATTACCGGACAATTTGAATATTGGTTGTGCCTGTTGATTCTAGTAACTTTTTTTTATTTATTCAACAGAAATCTCACTAGTTGTATGCCCTTTAATCTCATTCATTCTATGGCTTTTTGTCGTTCCAGCAGTTTCTGCATTCGTTGTAGAATAAGTATTCCATATCAGTTATATTTCCTAGTCAGGCTTAGTCTCTTGTAATATATATAGGTATTTTGTGCAAGTGATGAATACACAACTTTTTTTCTTCAATATGTTTCGATACTTTCCTACATGTGTCTATATTTTATTGTTCTACATGGTATCAGAGCGGATTCGAATCCGTCTATGACTTGGTCTTTCAGAAAAAATGAAATTAGGGTTTTGGTTTTTGCCGCTGCCTCTATATTATGTTGTCCTGCTCTGCTCGTTCTACGACTCCGTCTGCTACTCTGCTTCGAGTTTTGCTCCATGTCCTATTTTTTTTTATCATGTCTCGGTTCTACAAACCTGATTGGGCCAATACGGCCTCTACTGTGCAAAGTTCTTCATCTGCTCCTACTATGGTCTCGGTTCCACGAGCCAATTATGAAACTCCGCTGCAATCTGTCAGCACTTCCTCTACTACTGCTGCATCTACCTCTGTAGGTGAGTTTGCCTTGTCTCTTGGTAAGTCTTGGATGTTGGATTCGGGTGCATTTGCCCATATTAGTGGTATAAAATCTTTTTTGACTTCTTTTTCTCCATCCTCTCTTCCTTCTGTTCGTCTTGCCGATGACACCGATTCCCCGGTAACTGGCACTGGTGTTGTCAAATCCACTACTCATATAACTCTTGATGATGTTTTGTTTGTGTCACACCCCGACTAATTAATCAAGGATTTATTTAACTAACAGGGTTGCGACTGGAGGAAAGAGAAAGGAAATAAAGGAATAATGACGAACATCAATAGTCTGATACCACAGGTTAAACAAACCTGACAAAGAATATACATATTCGAGCATGCTAAAAGAGGTAGAATTGAATCTGACAAAGGATGGTTTTAGGTCCTCAAAGCAAGAGTAATCGAACAAAGAAAAACAACGGCTGAGGATGAATAATCGGAGTAAGATAATCAAGATTAAATACGACATTGATCTGATATCACAGGTTAAGCTAATTTTACAATGAATGTAAGAACTCAAACATGCTTTCACCAAAATAAAATCTTTGGTTAGCTAGGGTCGAAAGCATGACTCATCAATAACTTAAAAGCATTTTATACGATATTGGATCCAACAAAACAATTCTGGATATTCAAAAGAAATCCTTTTTCACACAATCATTTTGATAAGTCCTGGTCATAGAAGCAAATCGACATCTTAACAGAAATGTCGAGATCCCAAAAACAGAATAAAACTGTCACCAGGGCAAATATCTAGATACAAACAAACAAACGCCAAAGTTCGGCAACAAGAAGTGTGGCTGAGAATCATGTATGATGACATAAGACTCTGGGCAAACAAGACATGACAACAACAAATTAAGAATACCATCATGAGACATGACATCTAGAGAAGCTCCTTTGCACAACATTCGATTCAAGCATCCTCTCGAGCTTATCCTGCATATTTAGAAATATATGCAGGGCGTGAGTACTAGATGCACTCAGTGGGTATATGCCGAAAACATTTAAAACATTGCTCTTAGAGCTATAAGATTGACTTGGCATAACATTTGCAACACACAGGAGTTTTCAGTTAAATAACCTGTGCATGCTTCTGAAATAAACTTACTTGCTTTCATGCTCATATATTCAAGATGCAACATTAAACATGCGTCTGCAGACATTATCTCATTCATTAACCATATCTACGCACTCTTGTGTTGAGAAGTAGGCCTCCTTCTCAAACACCGTGATCGGCCATTTAGCTCACGATCACTCTGTGTACACAAACCACTCACGGCAATCCGACAAAGATAGGGCCGATATCGCCCATCTCTCGTAGATAGGCAACATACATCATGCATCATGCTCAAAACTTGGCAATTCAACAAGTTTTCATAAAATGCATATCATATCATTTTGTATGCAAAAGCATATCATTTCACATTTTTAGAAAGGATTTTACCCACCTCGCAAACATCACTCAGGTGAACTGTATGTTCTGTCCTTCACTTCTTTCTTTCTTGAACTTGGTCCTTCATCAAAATAGAGCATCGTATAAGCATACCAGGAACCAAGAAGATAAACTCTTTATCTTTTCTAAGTCGTCAACACGACTTTAACTTCTTACTATAACTTCTTGATATTCAAGACTCTAAGGTCTATAAACACTTGGGTCATTGCATCCTCTAATATTTAAACATATAACAAGACTTAACTAAGCCTCGTATAACTAAACAAGCACATAGGACTCAACGACAAACTTAAGCTATCTATTCTTAATCAAAAACCAACAACTCTTTACGAACTTAGCTTATGACCAACGTGAAAAATCACGTAAGACGTCATTTAACATAAACTAACCTCTATATATGCTTAATTATCATCAAAGATCATTAATCAATCATCAAAATCCAAAGATCAAAGCTTTAGCATTGAAAACCCATTTTAACGTCAAACTAAAATATTTCATCTTTAATATACGTCGGGCGAAAAATCCGAATAAATCATTTTAAGCTTTATTCATATCATAGAATCCAAATATGAAGTCAAAATGATCAAATAAAATCAAAATCCAACCTTTGTGTGAGACATATGTTTCGGCCTTTTAGGGGTTTTCGCATAGGTTCGATTTCAATCGTTTTTCTTGCTCAAAACATGCTTATATTTACCCAACAACACATATATGAAGGTATATCAAGTATATCAACAACATAAGTTCAAGATCTAGGCTTCCTCATTTTCGAAAATTCCAAAGATTCCAAGGAATGAACTCATGCTTGAAAATTCAACATTAAACAACTCATAGGTGCTAGATCTAACGTAATATCAAGAGATAATCGGAAAAAAACATGCTCCTTCAAACAAAGCCAAAAGGACCAAAAGTTTGGAGCATCAAAAGTTCATGATTTTCAAAATTTTAAACCATAATATGTTCTAGAGGTGTAGATCTACCTTTGTACGAAGACGGATTGTGAATTCATCGGTTAGATCTTCGTAGAAATGAGTTTGAAATTTTTTTCACATTACAGTGTGTGTTTGTGTGTGTTTTCGAGAATTATGGGAAGAAATGGTGAAAAGGTGTGTTTTGGAAGCTTAAACATATATATATAAATCATTTTACTATTACAAGCTTGCTTAGGAAGCTTTAGCATTTTCTAGAAATTTATAGCTTATTCCATAAGCTTGTTAATAGCTTATCTAATAAGCTTATTCATAGCTTATCTTAGAAGCTTATCCTTAGCTTTTCTCATAAGCTTGGATGGTCATTTGGGCTTATTACAACGTATTAGTGCTATGCCCAATTTATTATGGACGTTATGTCCTCATTCGAAATATATATACTTTCGAAATTAACAACTCAAAATAAAACAATAGAAATATAGAAATTGCTAGTGAGTTGAAAATTTCATAAATCACTCTTTCTAAAATAAACATCATATATTGACTATTAAAAGCATTTTTGGTCTCAAAAACAATTTTGGGTACTTTGCTCTTAAGTTTGGTTTATTCAGCAAACACAAATATCCAAAAAGGGTAAAGACTCTGAAATCTAGATCTTCTCATGCTAAAAAGACTTTAGAATCTTTTCTAAGATTCTATCTCGAATCTATCTCAGATTCTATCTGCTCGACTCAAAGCTTAACATAAAAGCTTTTTAACTTAAACAACTCTTTCTTAAGGATGCAATGCCTTCTTATTAAGCTCTTAATCAAGAGCTAATCTACCTCTGAGAATGCGGGTATTAAATTCTCACCCCTTACAAAATTTCTCCTCGAATTTAGTACCTTTGCAAAATGCTCGTGGTACTTATTTCATCTAATCTTCTAGTTCACATGTCGCTTCTTCCAAACCATGATGCTTCCATAGGATTTTAATTAAAGGAATTGATTTATTCCTTAGTTTTGTTCTTTTCGATCTAAGATGCGCTATGGCTTCTCTTTGTAGCTTAGATCTTGTTCAGGAACAATATTCTCTTGATGTATGATGTGTTTTGGATCAAACACATATCTTCTTAACTGCGACAAATGGAACACATTGTGGACATTGCCGAAACTTGAAGGCAATGCTAATCTGTAGGCGACTGACCAAATCTTCTCTAGAATCTCGTACAGTCCAATGAGTCTTGGTTCGAGCTTTCTTTTGATTCTAAAGCGATGTATTCCTTTGGAAGGAGATACTTTCAAGAATTTGTTGTCTACAATCCTGAAGCTTAGCTCCGTACGTCTTTTATCTGCGTGGGACTTTTGACGATATTGAGCTTCTTGGATACTTTTCTTTATCTGTCGTACGATTGCGACCATTTCTTCAATCGCTTCTGGTCCAAGAGATTTTCGTTCTCTAAGTTCGTCCCAACAAAGCGGTGATCTACACTTTCTGCTATAAAGGGCTTCATAGAGCGCCTTATCAATCGTTGTTTGGTAACTGTTGTTGAATGCGAATTCAATCAATGGTAGAAATCGCTCCCATTGATCTCTTTGATCTAATACTATCGTTCTGATCATATCTTCTAGTGTCTAAATGGTCTTTTCTCATTGACCATATGTTGGCGGATGAAATGTTGTACTGAAATTCAATCTTGTACCCATCTCTTGTTGAAAACTCGTCCAAAATGAGATGTAAACTTGGAGTCTCTATCTAGGGCGATTAAGATGGGCACTCTACGCAAACGTACTATCTCTCGAACGTATATCTGAGCTAACTTGTTAGCTCCATACGTAATAGAGATGGGATAAAATGGGCAAACTTCGTGAGTCAATCGGTTATCACTCAAATAGCTGTATTACCACGCTTTGATTTGGGTAAACCAGTCGCGAAATCCATGGCTATGTGATCCCATTTCCACTGAGGAATCTCCAGTGGTTGCAACTTACCATACGTTGCTGGTACAAAGCTTTAATTTGTCGACATGCTAATCATTGTTCAACAAACGAGGCAATATCTCGCTTCATTCCTACCCACACTAACCTTTGCTTTAGATCTTGATACATCTTTGTGCTTCCTGGGTGTGCGGTGTAGGGCGTGTTATGAGCTTCACTCATAATTTCGTTCTTTAAATCTTTATCATTGGGTACGCGAATCTTGTTTCTGAACATGATTGCGTTATCCCTAACTTCATGATATTCTTTTGGCCTTTCTGTTTCGATCTTAACTCGTAGCTTTTCTATCCGTTGATCTTGTCTTCGAGCTTTCACAATTCTTGCTCTCAAATCGGGGTAGCGACAAGAGCGGATGTAATCTCTTTCGTAGATTCAGGTGGTAGCACCACTTGCAAACTTATCTCTTCAAACTCTTTGATCAACTCCTCTCTCTGAGTAAGGACGAATCCTAGCTGGATTTGGCTTTTTCTACTCAAAGCTTCGCTTTTCCAGGGAGATACTTGATATCACAATTATAATCTTTTACTATCTCAAGCCATCTTCTTTGGTGTATCGTTCAATCTTTCCGTCAAGAAATACTTGAGCTCTTGTGATCGATAAGATCTCACACTGGATCCATACAAAAGATGTCTCCAATTCTTCGAGCATGAACAACATTTGCTAACTCTAGATCGTGTGTAGGGTATATGAGCTCGTGAAGTTTCAACCGTCGTGAAAATAAGCTATCACTCTTCCTTCGCATCGGGATAATTCCTAGTCCACTCTTTGATGCATCGGTATACGAGTATACCATTTATCCGATCAGTATTGCCAAAACTAGCATCGTAGTCAACTGCTCTTTAACTCTTGAAAACTTTCTTCACATTCTTGGGTTCATTAGGACTTAATTCCTTTTCGAAGGCATTGAGTCATATGTCTCGCAATTTTGGAGAATCCTTCTATGAACCTTCGGTAATATCCTGCTAAACTCAAGAAATTTCAATCTCTTTATGTCGTCGGCGATTTCCAATCGCTGCACTCGCTTGAACTCTAGCGGGTCGACTACGATTCCGTCTGTTGTACTGATATGTCCAAGAAAATTCACTTTCCTTAGCTAAAACTCACATTTGCTAATCTTAGCAAACAATCGTTCTATTCTCAACGCCTGTAGAACGATTTTCAACAGTTCTTTGTGTTCTTACTGCTTCTTTGAGTACACGAGAATATCATCGATAAATACCAAAATAAATTTATCGAGATAATTGTGGAAATCACAACTCATCAAATCCATAAACACACTGGTGCATTTGTCAAGCCAAATAGCATTACTACGAACTCGTAGTGGCCATACTACGTTCGAAAAGCAGTCTTAACTATGACCTTATGACGAATCTTTGTCTGATGATACCCTGACTTCAAGTCAATCTTTGAGAAAACATTGACACCTTTTCACCGATCGAACAAGTCATCGATCATGGGTAAAGGATACCTATTTTAGGGTTGACATTGTTCAACTCTCTCAGTAATCAATACACGCCCTTAGTTTCATCCTTCTTTTTGACAAATAGAATTGGCGCCCCAGGAGATACACTAGGTCGAGTACAACCTAGGTCCAAAAGCTTTGCAATTGGATCTTTAACTCCTGCAATTCTTTTGGGGCCATTCTATAAGGTCCTTTTGAAGCAGTATCGATCCTCGGATCTAGCTCAATGAAAACTCTAATTGTGCTCGTCCGGAGGTAGCCAGTAATGTTTCGTGAAAACATCCCAAATTCTCTAACCACGGTACATCTCCTACCTTCTTCTGACTTGACATCGACATTCAAATATACAAGGTAAGCACAATCTTCCTCGCTCTTCATCGCCTACCGACGTAAGCGTCGAGATCATAGGAACATGGATTCTTCTCACTACAAGAATTTTGGTTATAGACCACGGAAATCCCGTGGTCTATTACAGAAAACCCCGTGGTCTATCAAGGTATAGTCTATTAGGGCCGGATATAGACCACGGGGAAATCCCCGTGGTCTATCACAATATAGACGACGGGTAAATCCCCGTGGTCTATCATGTTATAGACGACGGGGGCCTTCTAATATACAATGGATATTCCCCGTTGTCTATAGCATCATAGACAACGTGGGTTTACCCGTTGTCTATGTTGTTATAGACAACGGTGTTCTAGCTTTATACAATGGTTAAACCTCGTTGTCTATTGTGTTTTAGACCACGCGGACATCCCCATTGTCTATATATTAATAAACAACGGGGAGAAGCCCGTTGTCTATTGATCAGTCAACGAAATAAATTTATTTATTTATTATATAATTCAAAATACTTGTTTCTGCCATTAAAAAACAATAATACAAAATAGATATAAAATATATATTGTCTCATTAATAGAGAAATCAAGGTACAATATATTGTCTCATAAATAGAGAAATCAAGGTACAAAATCACTATACAAAAATATTGGCCACATCACATGACAAAATAACAAGAACATATCCCAGCTACAACATCCAATCTATTTTTATTACGGCCACAAAATCACTATACAAAAATATTGGCCGCATCACATAACAAAACAATAAGAACATATCCTAGCATTAATACATCAAATTTTCTAAGGAACACGAAAAACAGTGTCAGAAAGAAATATATGTTAAGAGTTTTCTTAAAGATCCTAAGTTACCTATAGTTAGTAAGAGGAACAAAGTTAGCAAGCTTCTCACATCCGACTTCATCATCAAGATTACGTGTGTCAAGAGCACTCTCCAAACTTCTCCATCATGCCACACAACCGCTGAGCACGCAAAGATAATTTCAAACTACTTTTAGCGGATAAATTGTCAGAATGTACATCATAACATGTGAGTGCTTGCGAGCAGAAAAGGTGAATGTCTTTCCTTGGGCAATACAAACTCGGAAACAATACGGACAATGACACGACCAAGATGAAATTAAGCATAGTCGGAGAACAAATACGGACAAGGAACCATAATGAAAAGTTGAGGCCACAAGTAAATAATACGGTGAATGCATATTGTGCGGGATTACGAACTACGTAAATGCAAGATATATAATCAAGGGGTTGAATTGAATGTGCCAATGTCAATGATTTCAAACGCATTGATAGATATATAATTAAGGATTTAGCTTATAATGCATTATGACGAGTCCGAGAAGGGATGAATACAACTCTAACTACAATTATTTTATTTTACCTATTATAACTCTAAATAGGGTAAAATTTTATCTTGTCATCCGAATAATGATGATGATTATTTTTAACAATGCAAGCGCTACCATTTTGATTATTGAAACTATTAAAATAATTTTGATTTCATCCGGTGATGCCATGCCAACACGGCTCGACCATCCAAATTTTCAAATAATAATTAATTTCGGGCATTACTAGTTCACCATTGATAGTATAAAAGATAGTATAAAAATTTAAACTAAAGACGGATAGTTTGAGAGATTTTGGAAGATTATTTATCCCTCCAACATATAAACCGGAAGGCGTAACACAACACACTTTTTTCCAACAAAGGGAGGATCAATAGAAATTCATCACAGACAATAAATTAAACCATGTTGATAACTTCAATTATTGCACATTTTCTTTATCAACAATTTCTCTACAATACCGATTACCGAAATACTTGGTCCGATATAACAAATGCAACTAAACCAAAGAAACCTTCTCATTTTTCTAGCTCATGTTTACAATATTCTAATAGAATGTATACACACGATCCGTTACATGATATCTAAATACCAAAGTTTTTTTCTTAACAAATAAACCTACATGATATCTAAATACCAAAGGCATAGAGGCATAATAGCACAAAAATACCAAAGGCATAGCAAGGCAACAACGACTACTTACCATTCGGGAAGAATTGCAGCTCAAAAACTTCATACACAACACCCAACAACAGCCTACAAATTCATATATAGCATCATTAAACCACGCTTCTTGGGATAAATCATGAAAAGTATATATGAGTGGATGAACTTACACAACAATTCTATGCATTGAGTTACATATGAACTCCAACATTGTTAGATTCAAATTTTCCCAAAGCCCGCCTCCTTATTACAACCGCCAATATGCGGCTTTCGCACGAAAGATTGATGCAATGTTGTATTTCCTTATAAGTTATTCCCATGCAACAAAGATCCAATTGATAGACACATTACCATTAAGAGGAAAGAAAACCCACAAGGTTCATAGTGTTGTATAGTTGGATGTCGCGAGGATTTTACCAACTTCTTCTCCCTACCGAATCACCACCACGGAGGAGTGCGAGAACCAGATTAAGTATTAAACATCCACATATAGGGCATTTGCATTGTTTGGAATTTGCCGGATCTCCACACCCGAATGCACCGGTCAAAAGGACATGTAAGTTCATAAAAGGAAAGATGGAAGCTTGCAAACACAGGGGGAAAAGTTAAGTTGGCCAAAACTATGTATGTCCAAACCAAAATGCAGAGGATGGCACGGTGTAAGCAAACCAATCCACATTACACGGTTACACCTATTGCAAAAAATGGCATTCATTCAAAAGCTCCCTAGTCTTTCACCGATGGAGCTCTATGAGCAACCCATGCAATATAAAGGCCATCTTTAACCAGTTGAATTCTTGAAACCATTCTTGTCATATACAAACATTTCATAGTACACCTAAAGTTGAAAACCCTTACTCACAAAATAGACAAGAACAAAAAAAGAAAACAAAATTTTCCAGAGTTTAATCTCCACATTCTTTACATTAAACCATTGTATCAATCACAGGACCACAAAAACAAATTAAAAATAAAATAATGAGGAAGCACTACTTACTAAAATAATCTCACCGAAAACTAACATACTAAAATAATGAAACCATTTTGCAACGACGATAAACCAAACCAATTAGCCTCGCAAGTTACAACAAAACCGAGACCAAATAAATAAATTGCGACAAAAGCGAACCTTCCGAGGACTTTAGCTAGGGTTCAATGTAACAATCAATCATCTGTTGCTTGGTGGCTTCGCCTCAGCTTGTCCATCACGATCAGCCGGTGCTCGTAATCGCAGCCGGAAGAAGAGCGGCGCCATCTCCGTGGGCGGTCGGTCGTTGAAGTTCGACCCGAGTTGAGCGGCGAGTAGGACGAACCGCACTGCTGACCCGACACCGATGTGGTCGACCCAACGCCGCTGAGAAAAAGACTGAGCGAGTGAGATATTGCGGCACGCAGCGGCGGGGTGGAAATCGCGGCGCGGCGGGCGGGGGGCGGCGGCGATGGCGGTGGCGAGAGAGGAGGTCGGCGGTGGCAGTGGCGAGAGAGGAGGCCGGAGATCGGCGAGCGTGAAAGGAGAAGGACAATGCGGCGGAGAGGGGTTGAAGGAGGCGGCGGCGGTAGAAACAAAGGGAGGGTAGGGATGGCAATGGATCGATCCGACCGGATCCGCTAGATCCGCATCCGCATCCGTAATTTTTGCTTGGGTCCCGGATCCGGTCCGATTCATTGGGTCCAAAAATTAGATCCGATCCGCATCCATAAGATCCATGGGTCCGTGGTCCGAGATCCGCATCCATATATTTTCTTCTAAAATAAATTCTAAATCAAATATAATTCACAAGAATATAATAATAATAATAATCTAAATACATATAACGCTATAATAATTATTTCAAAATTCTACAATCATCACTACACAAGAAGATGTTAGTTACAAATTTACTTTTGCTTTCACGACAACAAATAATATTGCAATATTAATAGAAGAAGTAGCACATATTTTAGCAAATAGACCATTCATATACAAATTTTTTTCAATTACAAGGTACAAATTTCTAATATTATTAACATACTATATAATTTCGTAACCTAGTTTATCCAACTTCGACTAGAAAGAAAAATAATATAATACACTTATAAATATAAATAAAAATTATATATACATAAATATTATATGGATCCATGGACCGGATCTGGATCTCAAAAGTTGAGATCCAGATCCAGATCCAGATTTTAAAAGAATGGTCCGATCCGTCCGGATCCGTCGGATCTATTTTTGAAGATCCGATCCGAAAAATGGATGCGGATTCGATCTGCGGATCCGGACGGTCCGAGATCCACCGCCATCCCTAGGGATGGGGGAAACACAGGGGAAAAAGAGAGAGAGATTGGGTTCTGGGCCGAGAGTTTGAGAGTGAGAAGAGTTTTTTCTTTTCTTTCATTCCTTTCGTGGCTAACGAGGCGATAGACCACGCGGTTAATGACCGTGGTATTTAATCAACACGAGAGAAAGACGACGTGGATTAAAGTCCGTTGTCTATGAAATTTTAGTTAATAGACCACGCGAATGAACCTCGTGGTCTATAATATGAAAACCACGCTAATAGACCACGCGGTTCTCTAGCCCGTGGTCTATAACCGCTTAAAATATGGTTATAGACCACGCGTTTCACCACCCACGTTGTCTATGTCATAATAGACCACTTTAGTACTAATGTGCGTGGTCTATGACGTGTGGTCTATGAGCATAATAGACCTACCTGTTTTTATGTTATTGAGAAGAGATCTCTTCTCAATAACATAAAAACAGGTAGGTTCTCTTTCTGGTGGCTGAAACAATATTTCTCTTTGCTCGCATCATGTCGTTGCATAATGCGTTGTCAACCAATCCATTCCGAATATAAGATCCACGTCTTTCATGTGCAATAGCTGCAGCGATCTCGCTCTAAGCTTAAGGGATCCTAGTTCAAAATCTAGGTTAGAACACACATGTATGATAACGGTAGCTCCACCCAACGGGGTAAGCACATTTAAATCTTGTGCGGCACGTTCGCTGTTGATCTTAAGAACATCTACACATGATGCCGAAATAAACGAATGCGAAGCTCCTGTATCGAAAAGGATTTTTAATAGGTACACCTTTCAATGTACCCATACTTGCCAAGTTGCTGGCATTCTCCTCAGGTCGCTTTTTGAGAGAGGGTGTATGCGCTTTGATATAAAGGTTGATGCGGTCGAGGCGTCGGTGGTTGCGGCTGCGGCGACGATGATTGTTGCGGCGATGGTGACGGCGACAACGACGGTTGCGGTTACGGTTGATGTAGCGGCATCTCGATATGACAAAACGGCAACTTTGGATATCCACTTACGGCTTTCATTGATTACGTCTATTTCAGATGATTCTGCTTTCCTCCGACACTAGTTGTTCTCTGACGGTTCGAACATTGACTTTCATAGTGGCCCACTTGTACACATGCATAACAACATTACTTCTTCGCAAACCCGAATGTACTGTTACATCCGGCACGTCTGCATTCTTGACCGACTTGGGAAAATTATCTCTCACATAAACCGACTCGCTTCGCCATCGCCTCTTAATTGGGAAGGTCTTATTCTCCCAATTCTTTACTTGATCTGTAAAGAAGCAATCTTGACGAGCTTGAATCTAAAAGGTCTTGGATTTGAATCGCATCACTTTGTTCGGTAGAATTTCCATCTCCATGTCCAATGCACGATTTAAATTTTTCTCGCATATGACGTTGGAGTTTGGCTTGCCAAAATGATTCTCGATCTCTTGGCGTAATCCAAGACGTAAACAATTCCGTCATCTTCTTATCTCGCCTTGACTTTAAAAGGAGCATACTGCTGAGACTACATAATTTATGGTCATACTACGCCATAGTCTTCACCTTTCGCCCGTGTTCGTAATTTCAATCTCTTCTGCTTATGTAACTTCAAGTCAGTATGCTTTTCATACAATTTTTCCTTGAA
This sequence comes from Salvia rosmarinus, assembly GCA_036937905.1. Taxonomy (NCBI): domain Eukaryota; kingdom Viridiplantae; phylum Streptophyta; class Magnoliopsida; order Lamiales; family Lamiaceae; genus Salvia; species Salvia rosmarinus. The sequence goes on from CM072814.1 coordinate 17,211,163, forward strand.
TTATTCCCACGTAAGGTTCTCCAATTGCTCAGGAGAAAGAACTTTCTGACGTGATTCCTACTAGGAATCTGCAGACCCTTTTTAACTAGAAGGATATGCATAGGAGATACTTTCGATCAGAGCACTCCAAAAACTTGAAAATTCGCTATTCAAAACGAACCTATTCTTCAAAGATCACCGAACTACCACCCATTGAAAGATGGAGGATTCTGACATAGAAAAAACTCTGCAATTCTACGATCTATATGAGGAGGAGAAGGTACAGGTGAACCTTAAGGAGAATTTTTGCACTTTCTTGTTCCTTCTCTTCAGATTGAAGATTTCTTCTCCGGGTAGCATATCGACAGAATGAATATCCAAATACGGCATATCCCAAGGATCTTCACAATTGCTTATCCCGAGGTTATAATATGAAATAACACAGCTGGATAGCAGAATGATCATATATATCAGGGAAAAATTGCCTCTTCGAGGACATTTACGAAAGTCGGGAGAACTTTGCAAATCGAAGGTTTTCATGCATATGGAGGCTTTGGTATGCTGGGCAAAACACATCCGGTAGGGCTTCTAGCACGCCACCGTATCACAAGGTACCTATAGGCATCACAAGTCTATATATATACACATATATACATATATGTGCATCCATACTATCTACAAACCGAACCTTCCACTCTTGTCGCTACTAGCTTCACCGCCACAAAAGGTCGTCATTCTTTGTCATCATCATTATCTCCTTCTTCAATCTCTTCTACTCCATTTTCACCGCCATCAACGGCCCATTGGAGTCTAGCATCTTTACATCTTTCTCAATCTCAAGAGATGGCGGATCAATAGACGCTCGGAAATGAGTACAAGGAACTACTCGGGATAAAGGATATCGTAATCACACAAAGGCATTTGACTTATATCTAGGGTCAGAATCGTGTTGTGCCAACAACTAGTAAAACTCATGTTCATACACGAAGAATTTGAGACACCAAGGTCTCTATGAACTAGCTTGAGTCTCTTCCGGACTTCTAAAGGAGAAGTCTCGTGAACACGAAAAAGGAATGACTTAATCGATGTAGAGATCTCAAGAGATGTGAAAGGCCACCTACCAATCTAGGTTAATAGAAAACATCTCAAGAATCGAGATAAGAATAATCAACGTGTAGGATCTACAATGACTTGGTATAGAAAATGCAGTATCGGTAAAGACGACTCTATCCGTAGAGTAAAGATCAAGCGCCATACTCAAGAAAAGAAGAATCAACATCAATGGGTTCAAGATCCTCATCATCATTATCATTAAAAGGAAAAGAAGGGACACCCAATGGAACTTGTAATATCCCGTAATTTTAATACTGAATTACGATAATAAAATCCGTAATTAGTATTATTAATTCAACAATTAAAATCTTAATTAGTCAACTCTTGACTTTGACCAAGCATAATTGGATAATTTACGTGAGATTCACTAATGCTTAGTGAAATAAGGAATATAATTTCGATATTCCTTCGAACGTAATGTTCTAACGTCGAATAAATTCGACGATTCGCCTTCTGATATTATTAAGCTGTTAAGCTTAATTTCGAAATTCCTATTATTATGGGAATAAATAAAGTTGTTACAACTTTATTTTGAACGTTTTAGAGATAATTCGCCTATAAGAATTTTGAGACGTTTCGAACGTCGGTTTTTTTAGAGATGAGTCGATAACTCAGTCGAACGATTACAGAATTATAAAATTCAAATTCCTATAATTATTTTATGATATAAGAGCATTATTTATCATCAAAATAATGCTAGAGAATTATAGAATTTAAAGCCCCAATAATTAGGGTTTCGAAAACCCTAATTTCCCAAAATTAGGATTTTGTGAATCTAAATTGTTTTTAATAATTTTCTATGATTAAATTTATTATCTAAGACATATAATATGTCACATAACTATGTAGTAGCTATTTTATACAAAGAAATAAAATATTTGGGAATACCTTAGTGAAAATCGAAAATTGTGGTTTTCTAAGTACAATTTAATTTTATTCTTATTCAAATAATGATATATGATAATTATTATATTATTATGATGTCATTAAGGACAAAATGAGGTGTATTACAACTTGCACAAGTGGGGGTGCTTGTACTCAAAAGTGGCGAAATTCTTAGATTTTTAAGTATGAGTTTATGTGATAAACATTATCCTATAATTAAGGATAAGCCATGAGTTGGATCTTATCCTATATTAGGTCTAAGTAGACATAGTTATCAAGTGGGACAAGTAATCCAAGGTTCATTGAATAGGGGGGACCGAAATCTTGGAGAATAAGGTTGAAAATTTATTTAATTTCATACCTTATATTAATGCCACTTGTATAGTTGAAATTTTTGACTATTCTAAAGTAACTTTACACTATATAATAATAATATAGTATATGATATAATAAAAATATAAAATCCTAGTCTAAGGTATTAAGTTGGCGTGAATTACACTAAGATGGTGTAATGTGATAAATCCTTTTAATTCTTGATAATTATGATCTAATTTATTAATATAGATATAATGTGACATAATAAAGTATAAAGTATAAGGAAAAAAATCAACCTTAGTTATTCAAGATAGCCGACGCACACACACATGTATACTATAGTGTTACAATTTAATTAAATTATAATAACTATGATACAATGAACCTAACTAAGAGATAAGGTAGCAAGTGGATGCAAGTTGTACATGATAAGATTTTAGATAAGATATGATAAGATTTTAGATAAGATTTGATGCAAGTTGTACATTAGATATTTTAATAGAACCACTTGCATATGCCTATAAATATATGGTAGGAGCTCTTCATTTATTCATCACATACCAAAGAATTCAAAATAATAGAGAGAGAGAGAGGTGTGCATCCAATCCCTTAAACACAAGCTTAGAACAAATAAACGTCACGATCAATTCAAACCGATTAAGAGGTTAGATTTCTTACGAGCTTCATATATATGTTAGAATTCATGTTGTAAGCTTAGTATGTTCATGTGATTTTCAAAAATTACATAACACATGCTAATATGTTTAGATATTATGTTTATATGATGTTATTAAGCATGTAGTATGATTATATCATAAAATTAAGCATGCTATTAAATTTATTATTTGGACCGAAAACTTAGGGGTACCATATGTTGATGATTATGATTTTAATTGTTGATTTAAGCATGGAATAATAATCTAGGTATTAAATAATCTTATATGAAATTATATAAATTTTGGAGAACTTTAGTACCTAAGTTCAAGATTTTCAAATTTATAATATATGATAGTAGGTTGTGATATAATCCATATTTAAGTGTTATCATGTCATATTGATGATGAAGATTCATAAAATATGGTTGTGTAAATTTATCGAAATTTATAAAATTAATCGGACCTAAGTCAAAGTTTCAAATATGACTTAGGTAAATTAAATTCAATAGTTCATAATAAATAACAATTATGTTATAGTAAGCATAGTTAAGGATGATTAAGTGTTATGTGAATTTATTAGAATTTTTAAAATTGTTTACTTAGTGAATTATGAAAACCGAAAACCATATAAGACAATTCTAAGGTATATGATTTTGTTTGACCAAAGTAATTACATAATATGAGCTAGAATAATGTTTTAGACATAGTATGATTTTATGGGAATTTTAGAACAAGAATTGTGCATAAAATGATAGAATTTCATAAATAATTGAAAAGTCAAAATGTTGACTTTTTGTCGACCAAAGTCAAAATTGTCGACTTCTTGTCGACTTGGTCAAAATTGTTGACCAAAAACGTCGACCAAGGTCAACAGCACACAATTCGATAATACGTGACCTATGTGACGTGAAGACGCTTAGTAACAATGTAACTTACGCTACGTAAGTACATTAAAACGCGTGCATTATGTACTAAAAAGGTAGAATATTCCTTATAAATTAAGAAAATTTATAATCGACATCAATCGATTAGGAAACGTCAAAATAAGTCCGGCATTAGCCTTATTTGATGCATAGAACGTTATAGACTATGTTCGTCTCTATCGAACGTGACCGACATACTGAAATCATTCTTACGTTAAGGTGATACTTGGACGGGGCAGTAACGTAGAAAAATGAGACCGTAGTATAATGACCTTCGTATACAAGGTGGGCTTTACTCGAAAACCCTTTTATTTACGACGCTTTCTTCGAAAAGTATTTATTTACAAGCTTTCAGTTGAGAAATGATTATGAACTGTTACTCAATTACATGCCCAAAGTATTTATGTTTTAACGTATGTATCCTATCATGTTGTTGGGCAAGCCAACTATGAAAGTATATGAGTTGTTGGTTCGCCAACTGACTTCAGTCGTTGGGTAGCTCCCCGATCGATGAGAAAATCGATATCGGATCCCAGTCGATGCGCACTTCGCCAGGTTAACGTAATACACCAAGCGTGATCGCGAGCCGTTAGTAACATCATCGGCCGGTCATGGATCCTAGTCAGATGCAGAATCCCTGACTATGTGATTGTGAGCCGTTAGCAACATCTTCGGCCGGTCACGGCGTCGGTAGAAGGAGGCCTACTTCTACGGCGTGAGATCAGTTATGAACAGTTATGTGAATGATATGGATCATACAAAGAGAAAATGCTCGGCCGAGCGACGTTTTGAAATGAGAAATGTTTTAGTGAGCACAGGCATTTTCAATTAAAACCCTCGTGTCTTACTTATGGGCGATGTAATTTAAAGAAAATGTTTTGGCAATAAGTCCACTGGTGCATTATTTGTACTCACCGCATGTTTGTTTTAAATGTGCGCTTGAGTCATGGACGGGATGGAGCAAGGTTGAGCAATCGTCTTTTGTCGCTGATAGTTAAACTTGATACGCATCGTCATATGTGTATTCCACATGTTTCACTGTAAAGTACCTTAAGTTATGTTTTGAGTTTGTACCGCATTCCTTCAAAGTAGTTGAACCCTTTTGATAAAGGTCTCAATGATTCAGCCATATGTAAGTTATGTTTGTCATGTTAAATGATATAAAGTCTTGAGAGTTTGTCTATCATATGCCCCTCCAATCAATAATTAGTTACTGCTCCTATTGTTAATCCCCGTCATTAGTAACAGTCCCTGCTAATCCGTACTTTGGGTTGGCGGGCGTTATTCTGCTTAATATCGAGCGGTCGCTCCTTAAACCCAAAATTTCTTTCAAAAGTTAAGTCTAGATTGAGTCACTAGACTTCTAGAGATCAACCGACTATGCTCAACACTCCATCACATCAAGCTCAACCGGGAAAAGAGGTAAATTATTTTCTTAAAGTTTTGAGAATGAGAATGAGGAGTTTGAAGGTGAAAGTTACTAAGTGAAATGATTTTTCCAAGAAAATGAAAGCTTTTTTTTAATAAAAGAGATTCTACGAATATGCAGGTATGGGACTGCATATTCAAGGAAAGCTCAAGGATTCCACGAATATGTGGGTATGGGACTGCATATTCATGGGAGACTTAAAGAATTTGATAAGCGTTGAGTAAATGATTTTCTCGGTTTTGGAAATGAAAAAGTTTAAAAGTACATGCCCTTTCTCAAAATTTTGAAATGAAAAGTTTGAACATGGAAAATGATATTTCCAAAGAGATGAAAGTTATCAGAACTGTTGAAAGTGAAAGTAATTGCAAACATTGCAATGAAGTTTTATGAGAAATTGATATTTGTTCCTAAGCCGGATGCAGAATACCTGGCTAGGATTGATTTGATATGATATTGTTATATGTGGAGTTGGCTGGTATGATGAAGTAAAAATTGTTGGTTCGCTACCAACATATGATTATATTATGATGAGGTTATATGAGAAAGCATTGACACTAATATGTCAAAAGAGAAATCTTTGAATTCACGGAATTCAAGGAAAATTTATGTTATGAAAGCTATTGGTTCATTACCAACATATGATTATGTATGAGAAAGTGTTGACATAGATATGTCAAGAGTGAAATCTTTGAATTCGTGAAATTCAATGAGCATGATTATTATAAAAGAGATATGTTATGAATGTTTACAGTTCTGAAATTTTCAGTTATTTTGATGATGGGTATGTTATCCCAAAAGAACCTAGACTGTCTAAGTCGCATGATCCCTTTTGCGAAAGAACATAGAAAGAGAACTATGAGAATTTTAGTCTGTCATGAGACAGAAACGAGATCGAAATTAGAATCTCGAGTTGAATAACGAGAACGCGAGAACAAAGAGAAGAAAATCAAAGAGCGAGAAGGATGATGATGAATGTCACTATACTACAAACGACATGAGTATAGTCTTCTGCTTGGATGTTCACGTATGACGTAAATCAAATCGACTACGACTTTCTCGTTAGAAACGAAATAAGAATATGATCAAAGAAACAGTTGATATTAATCTTGTGACATACGTAGAACGAGAACCCTACAGTGAGACATGAATCTTAGAATGCTACTAGAGAGTAGATTCCCAATAATATATGAGAAGCTATAGCATATATGTACATGAAAACCGTGGATGACAACTAGAATAAGTTGTATAAGATTTCAAATTTTCTTCATAACCCAAATTCTGTCATTGAGTTTAACTATATGACCTAGTTTTGATTGATATATCAATTGAATTCTCACTTTTTCTGAAAGAAGTTTGCAACCAGAAAATTTCATAAAGCGTTCCTTCGAAATCAAACCTCCATGTGACTGAGAAAGTATTTGTGACGGGTCTGGCCACCCCATATGACCAAAGAAATCTCGAATTATTATTCGGGTCTTGGACCCTATCTCCCAATTATTCATTTCAAAGAACATATTGTTTCAAAACCTCCGGAATTGTCATCTTAAATTGTGGAACCATACCTGGAAAGTTGTTATGATGAAATTTTCTTCAAATCCTTGAAACCAATAAGTATAATGTAGGATGACGTATCTTGTCACCTAAAAGTTTTAGATCAGTAAAGTGATAAACATCAAGATATGATGTAAAGATGTTCTCGATGAGACGAGATATTATTTTTGTAATACACATAGGTGGATCGACCCTCGATGGGTTTTCCCAGTACTGACGACAGTAAAGTCATACCTTCACATGAGTATATGATAACTAAGTTATGAACGAGATACTCTTTAGCATTTAGTGCTGGAATAGAAGTAAAGAAGAAATATATAATATCCTCGAATATACCTCCTCTTATTACGTCATAGTAAGAAAGAATGCAACTTATCTCAGAAGATAGTTGATTGTCCTTAAAACCTCGTTAGTAGGTCGGACATGTCTAAAGTTGGAAGTACAAGAAATTCTTCTAGAAGAAGACGTAATAGATAAAGGTATTCTCGTTAGCAAGTCAACTCGTTATACCTCCGCCCTTACAATCATGCATGAAGAAAGTTGTTTTCAAGTAAATTGAAACTTTCATTAATACACGAATAGTAAGGATGGAGAGGGAGAATGGTTTACTAAAACCATATTATGACGGGGTTGAATAAAGATGTTATAATTACGATAAGCATTGCGTGAATGCTAATTACATCTTTGTAATACCGAATGCCGCCTAGACGCGAGCTTGAGCAAGAAATTAGAGGAAGAGATGGGAGAAGGCGAGTTCCACAACGAAGAGAAATACCACAATCACCCCCACCTCTACTTGATCGTAGGATCGAGGAGCTTTTCCTTAGGCAAAATCCGCCTACCTTTAACGGAAAAGGAAGTCCTGATGAGACAGAGCAATGGGTAAGAACAATAGAAAGGATTTTCGATTTCCTCCGTTGTACAGCACAAGAGAGACTGTCTTGTGTGACCTTCCAACTCACCGGACCAGCTGATTTCTGGTGGGAAGCCCGAAGGAAAACCCTAACACCAGAACAAATAGATGCATTTACTTGGGAAAATTTTAAGACATAAATGTATGAGAAATACATTCCCAAAAGCTATAGGAAGAAAAAGGAAATCGAATTCTTCAATCTTAAGCAAATGAAGATGTCAGTAACTGAGTACGATCACCTCTTTTGTGATATGTCAAGGTACGCTCCGGACCAAGTAAATACTGACATAAAAATGTCAGAGAAATTTAGATCTGGTCTAAGGCATGAGATAAGAATGTCTCTTGCCACCATGGAGACTTAACATACATCAAGCTCTTAGTCGGGCTTTAGACATTGAGGCAAAGAATGCCGGAGGATAAGCTTCATCCCACTCACCACATAATGCTAGTGACAAGGGCAAAAGGAAATGGGAAGGTAATCTTAGTGATTACAACCAAGGAAATGTTGGGAGTACAAACAACAAAAGACCATGGAAAAGAAACATGGCATCACAAAGACAAATAAGAATTCCTCTCTGTCCAAAATGTCATAGACCACACAGAAGCATATGTCGAGCAGGCAACGCGGGTTGCTATAAATGTGGCATGAAAGGCCATTATGCGAATGAATGCCCAAGAATACGCCCGAAAGGAATAGGGAAACCCAACTCACTAGGCCAAACCCAACCACTTAAGGCTATACAACATCAGCCCCAATGTCGGCTGCAGCAACGACAACAAAGACGGCCACAACCAGCACGAGCTAGAACTTATACTCAAAACCAAGGAAACCTAGAAGGTATGAGAAACTTCTCCCCACACCTGTAATATTTTTGTACGATACCAGTGCTTTATACCTTTCAACAAAAGAGCATGTGTAGATATAATAGAACTTAAGTTCGAACAAGAAATTCAGGAAGAGAGAATCATCTCACACATAAAAGAAACTAAGACTGTCACGCTTGTTGCTCGAACTTAGAATTGAACCTAGGATCACTTAAGGTTTAGCAAAATGACTTGAACTTAATACCTATAGAAGATGTAGATACGAACTAAGAAAGGAATGATGAGTCAAAACTCATTCAACAATCTGCAAGAAAAGTAAAAGTGCGCACCATTTTCCCACGAGGAACTACGAGTCTTATGGAATCGGCATGAGAAGAAAATTCCAATAATACCCACACTACCTCTAAAGAGAATGATGAATAAGGAAGAATGTCGACCATTCCTTGGTTATCTAAACCAAATGAGAGAAAGCAGAGATAAAGATCAAGGATATGGAAATTATTTAAGAATTGCCAAACGTTTTCCCTAGCAATTTACCAAGAATTACCCTGATAGGCAACTTGAGATTATCTATGAATCTAGAAACCTGATTAACCCGTATCAAATGCACGTATAATAAATGGCTTCAAAGAAGTTGGAAGGACAAAGGAGTAAATCTAAGAATTATAGCATTTAAGTTTTATCGGACCTAGTGTATCATCTTAGGAAAACACCGGCTTGTTTACAAAGGAGAAGGACGGTTGTTTAAAAAAAAAAATGTATTAATTATCAAGAATTAAACCAACTAATGCTTAAGAACCAATATACACCACCAAAGATAGACGATTGCTCGACCAGTTAAAAGAAATGGGATTATCCTCGAGAATCGATCTTAAATAAGGATGTCATCAGCTGAAGGTACAAGCTAACAATGTACCCAAAATGGCTTATGTAACAAGATATGGCCACTATGAGTTTATAGTCATGCCGTGCGGACTAATGTAAGTACTAGCCATATTATTGAACCTCAAAATCGAGTGTTCCATCCTTACTTAGATAAATTTGTCTTAGTTTTCATGGAAGATATTCTTATCTATACCAAGAGGAAGGAAGGACATAAGTAACACTAAGGATTATCTTACAAACTTTACAAACCAAACAAGTCCTTGCCAAGTCCGGTAAATGAGAAGATCGCTTAAAGAAATAATGTTTCTTGGACATATCGTGTCATCGAAGGAATTAAAGTAGAACTTGCTAAGGTTAAGCGGTGCAAGAATAGAACTACTCTCTCACAACTAGGAACTAGCAACAAGAAATACAATTAAGTTTTGGAAACACCACCCTAAGAAGTGAAGTATGAAATTGTCACCGATCATGAAAGTATGAAATATTTCTTGAGCAAAGAGTTTTGAACATGGGAAAAGAGAAGGCTCGAGTTAGTAGAAGATTACGATTGTAGTATAGAATATCACCCAAGAAAGGCACACGTAGTAGCTGAGGTCTTGAATCATGAAAGTCAATCAAATGAGGATGTCTCTTAGCAAGAAAAGAGAAACTCGCTAAAAATATAAGGCGAAAGAGCGAGAGAAGCACATGCTAATGTCATATTGTTTAAAGAAGGATACGTGTTTCCCAACAATAATGAGTTAAAGAATGAAATCATGAGTGAAGTTCATGATACTCCTTATACCACCCATCCAGGCAGTATTAAGATGTATCAAGACTTATGAGAAAAGTTCGACAGGAAGAGTTGAAACAAGATGTAGTCTCATTCGTTGAGCACTATCTTGCTTGCAAATAAGTAGAGGCATTACATTAACAGATTATTGGAAAGAGTATAGCCTTTGGAGATACCCCATGGGAATGGAACGACATCGTAATGAAGTTCGTAACGGATTATCAACGTCGAAAGAAATAACACTACTATATGAGTAGTAGTGGATCAACTCGTTAAATGTGTTCATTATTCGACCTATTCGGATTACTTATGAATCTGATAAACTAGTTCAGTAAGACGTAAAAGAAATCGTACGTTACATAGAGTGCCAAAATCTATCATAGTTGATAGAGATTCCAAGTTCCAATTTGGATTAGTTAAAGAAAGAATTGGAGATGAGATTAAACTAGAGAATAATCTTCGCTCATAGATGGACAATCGAAAGACAATACGAACGTTTAAGATATATTAAAGACATTAGTGTCGAATCAAGCACGAGTTGGAAACATATTTTCCACTAATACAAAGATCGCCTATGACGGTAGCTGTCGAGAAATGGTCAATAGGGGCCATATGAGATATTGTACGAAAGAAAGTGTCGATCACTTCTTTATTATGATAAGGTACGAGGAAAGTACCAGGGTCTAACACCCCGAGTAAAATGATTGAGATTGTGCAGCGTAAATGTATGAACAATAACGAAGCTCATGAGAGCAAAAGTCTTACGCAGATACGCGTAAATAAAGTTTTCTTAAGATCTCTCCATTGAGAGGAGTTAAGATTGAGTAAAATGCAAATTAGAACCACGTTTTATAAGACCTTATGAGGATCTTAGAAATGATGGGCCTAGTAGCCTATAAATTGGTACTTCCACCAGGTATGGGGAAAGTACGTAATGTTTTCCATTTGTCGCAGTTAAGAAGGTACGTGTATTATCCAAAATACAAGAGTTATTATGATAATAATGTTCTTAATCCAGATATGGATTATGAGGAAAGACCTATGACGATGTGGAATCGTAAAAGTATAACGGTTAAGAAACAAGTTTATACCGTTAGTGAAAGTCCAATGGAGAAAGCCATGTGAAAACATGAGAATGAGTCGATAACTCAGTCGAACGATTACGGAATTATAAAATTAAAATTCCTATAATTATTTTATGATATAAGAGCATTATTTATCATCAAAATAATGCTAGAGAATTATAGAATTTAAAGCCCCAATAATTAGGGTTTCAAAAACCCTAATTTCCCAAAATTAGGATTTTGTGAATCTAAATTATTTTTAATACTTTTCTATGATTAAATTTATTATCTAAGATATATAATATGTCACATAACTATGTAGTAGCTATTTTATACAAAGAAATAAAATATTTGGGAATACCTTAGTGAAAATCGAAAATTAGAGTTTTCTAAGTACAATTTAATTTTTATTCTTATTCAAATAATGATATATGATAATTATTATATTATTATGATGTCATTAAGGACAAAATGAGGTGTATTACAACTTGCACAAGTGGGGGTGCACTTGTACTCAAAAGTGGCGAAATTTTAGATTTTTAAGTATGAGTTTATGTGATAAACATTATCCTATAATTAAGGATAAGCCATGAGTTGGATCTTATCCTATATTAGGTCTAAGTAGACATAGTTATCAAGTGGGACAAGTAATCCAAGGTTCATTGAATAGGGGACGAAATCTTGGAGAATAAGGTTGAAAATTTATTTAATTTCATACCTTATATTAATGCCACTCAGATAGTTGAAATTTTGACTATTCTAAAGTAACATTATACTATATAATAATAATATAGTATATGATATAATAAAATATAAAATCTAGTCTAAGGTATTAAGTTGGCGTGAATTACACTAAGATGGTGTAATGTGATAAATCTTTTAATTCTTGATAATTATGATCTAATTTATTAATATAGATATAATGTGACATAATAAAGTATAAAGTATAAGGAAAAAAATCAACCTTAGGCTATTCAAGATAGCCGACGACACACACATGTATACTATAGTGTTACAATTTAATTAAATTATAATAACTATGATACAATGAACCTAACTAAGAGATAAGGTAGCAGTGGATGCAAGTTGTACATGATAAGATTTTAGATAAGATATGATAAGATTTTAGATAAGATTTGATGCAAATTGTACATTAGATATTTTAATAGAACCACTTGCATATGCCTATAAATATATGGTAGGAGCTCTTCATTTATTCATCACATACCAAAGAATTGAAAATAATAGAGAGAGAGAGGTGTGCATCCAATCCCTTAAACACAAGCTTAGAACAAATAAACGTTCACGATCAATTCAAATCCGATTAAGAGGTTAGATTTCTTACGAGCTTCATATATATGTTAGAATTCATGTTGTAAGCTTAGTATGTTCATGTGATTTTCAAAAATTACATAACACATGCTAATATGTTTAGATATTATGTTTATATGATGTTATTAAGCATGTAGTATGATTATATCATAAAATTAAGCATGCTATTAAATTTATTATTTGGACCGAAAACTTAGGGGTACCATATGTTGATGATTATGATTTTAATTGTTGATTTAAGCATGGAATAATAATCTAGGGTATTAAATAATCTTATATGAAATTATATAGAATTTTTGGAGAACTTTAGTACCTAAGTTCAAGATTTTTGAAATTTATAATATATGATAGTAGGTTGTGATATAATCCATAATTAAGTGTTATCATGTCATATTGATGATGAAGATTCATAAAATATGGTTGTGTGAATTTATTGAAATTTATAAAAATTAATTGGACCTAAGTCAAAGTTTCGAAATATGACTTAGGTAAATTAAATTCAATAGTTCATAATAAATAACAATTATGTTATAGTAAGCATAGTTAAGGATGATTAAGTGTTATGTGAATTTATTAGAATTTTTAAAAATTATTTACTTAGTGAATTATGAAAACCGAAAACCATATAGTACAATTCTAAGGTATATGATTTTGTTTGACCAAAGTAATTACATAATATGAGCTAGAATAATGTTTTAGACATAGTATGATTTTATGGGAATTTTTAGAACAAGAATTGTGCATAAAATGATAGAATTTCAAAATGTTGACTTTTTGTTGACCAAAGTCAAAATTGTTGACTTCTTGTTGACTTGGTCAAAATTGTTGACCAAAAACGTTGACCAAGGTCAACAGGCACACAATTCGATAATACGTGACCTATGTGACGTAGTACGTTTAGTAACAATGTAACTTACGTTACGTAAGTACATTAAAACGTGCATTATGTACTAAAAAGGTAGAATATTCCTTATAAATTAAGAAAATTTATAATCGACATCAATCGATTAGGAAACGTCAAAATAAGTCCGGCATTAGCCTTATTTGATGCATAGAACGTTATAGACTATGTTCGTCTCTATCGAACGTGACCGACATACTGAAATCATTCTTACGTTAAGGTGATACTTGGACGGGGCAGTAACGTAGAAAAAGGAGACCGTAGTATAACGACCTTCGTATACAAGGTGGGCTTTACTCGAAAACCCTTTTATTTACGACGCTTTCTTCGAAAAGTATTTATTTACAAGCTTCGGTTGAGAAATGATTATGAACGTTACTCGATTACATGCCCAAAGTATTTATGTTTTAACGTATGTATCCTATCATGTTGTTGGGCAAGCCAACTATGAAAGTATATGAGCCGTTGGTTCGCTGGTGACTTGATCGTTAGGTAGCTCCCCGATGATGAGAAAATCGATATCGGATCCTAGTCGGATCACGAAATTCACAGCTAGGGTTAACGTGTACACCAGTGTGTGATCGTGAGCCGTTAGTAACATCATCGGCGGTCATGGATCTAGTCGATCTGTAATCACGACTATGTGATTGTGAGTCGTTAGCAACATCTTGACCGGTCACGGCGTCGGTAGAAGAGGCCTACTTCTACGGCGTGAGATCGATTATGTGAATGATATGGATCATACAAAGAGAAAATGCTCGGCGGCGGCGTTTTGAGAAATGAGAAAATGTTTTAGTGAGCACAAGGCATTTTCAATTAAAACCTCTGTGTCTTACTTATAGGGCGGTGTAATTTAAAGAAAATGTTTTGATAAGTCCACTGGGTGCATTATTTGTACTCGACCACGCATGTTTGTTTTAAATGTGCGAGTTGGTGAGTGGATAGGATGGAGCGGTGTTGAGCAATCAAGTCTTTTGTCGTTGATAGTTAAACCTTGGATCTGCGTCGTATGTGTATTCCACATGTTTCACCTGTAAAGTACCTTAAGTTATGTTTTGAGTTTGTACCTCATTCCTTCAAAGTAGTTGAACCCTTTTGATAAAGGTCTCGAATGATTCAGCCATATGTAAGTTATGTTTGTCATGTTAAATGATATAAAGTCTTGAGTTTGTCTATCATATGCCCTCCAATCAATAATTAGTTATCGCTCCTATTGTTAATCCTCGTCATTAGTAACAATCCCGCTAATCCGTACTTTGGGTTGGCGGGTTGTTACTAATGATGAACAATCAAATAAAATCAACAGGGAAATGAACCAAATAGGAAGACTCAGTACACAAAATACGAGAACGATGGTAGCTAGAGTTCTGGGAAGATTAGCTTGCTCGGAAGCTACAAAACCGTGCTCAATGTAATCAATGGCAACAAAGAATAGCCCAATCTTACCACCTTAGGCAATAAACAAATCAATTGGAGTATTCCATCTAGTCCCGATATGCCGTGCTAAGATGCCTCCTCTCTCACAAGCGATGGAATTGAGCGAGAATTAGCCCAAAGCAAGCTACTCATCCGCATAAACAAATAGAAGCTCTCGATCCTTCGATGGTAACAAATGAGTCGTATTTTTCCGAGCTGTTCGGACGGTCCTTACCATCTTAAATAAAAAGAATACTCAAATACTTGCAGAAAACATACTCATGTTGCTCTGTCGTCTTTTCTCAGAATCTCGTTTCAACTTTAGCTCAATAAGCAATAACTCGTTTCAAGCATACATTCACATGTAGCAATTCATTCAATAAGGCATATACTCAACATCAACTCAATTCTTTCAATGAAGCACATGCTCAATTACAATATATGATAATTGTAATCATAAGCTCTTACCTGGTGAGCTAGAGATGATGGAATCGAATTGTTGAGCTTCTCTTAAGAACAATTGACTCTATATCTCAAATTCTCAAAACAGAGTCAAACAACTGACTCCATAGATTCATATTCTCATAATAGAGTCAAACAACCGACTCTATAAACTTAGATTCTAAAATCGTAATCAATTCAAAAGAATTTACAGGCTCAAGGTGCACAAACTGCACAAGACTCACAAGGATTTACAAGGATTCACAGGTTCAGTATTTAAAACTGCTCTGATACCATTCTGTCACACCCCGGCTAATTAATCAAGGATTTATTTAACTAACAGGGTTGCGACTGGAGGAAAGAGAAATGAAATAAAGGAATAATGACGAACATCAATAGTCTGATACCACAGGTTAAACAAACCTGACAAAGAATATACATATTCGAGCATGCTAAAAGAGGTAGAATTGAATCTGACAAAGGATGGTTTTAGGTCCTCAAAGCAAGAGTAATCGAACAAAGAAAAACAACGGCTGAGGATGAATAATCGGATAAGATAATCAAGATTAAATACGACATTGATCCGATATCACGAGTTAAGCTAATTTTACAATGAATGTAAGAACTCAAACATGCTTTCACCAAAATAAAATCTTTGGTTAGCTAGGGTCGAAAGCATGACTCATCAATAACTTAAAAGCATTTTATACGATATTGGATCCAACAAAACAATTCTGGATATTCAAAAGAAACTTTTTCACACAATCATTTTGATAAGTCACAGTCATAGAAGCAAATCGACATCTTAATGTAAATGTCGAGATCCCAACAATGTAATAAAAGCGTCACTGTGGCAAATATCTAGATACAAACAAACAAACGCCAAAGTTCGCAACAAGAAGTGTGGTGAGAATCATGTATGATGACATAAGACTCTGGGCAAACAAGACATGACAACAACAAATTAAGAATACCATCATGAGACATGACATCTAGAAAGCTCCTTTGCACAACATTCGATTCAAGCATCCTCTCGAGCTTATCCTGCACATTTACAAATATATGAAGGGCGAGTACTAGATGCACTCAGTGGGTATATGTCGAAAACATTTAAAACATTGCTCTTAGAGCTATAAGATTGACTTGGCATAACATTTGCAACACACAAGAGTTTTCAGTTAAATAACCTGTGCATGCTTCTGAAATAAACTTACTTGCTTTCATGCTCATATATTCAAGATGCAACATTAAACATGCATCTGCAGACATTATCTCATTCATTAACCATATCTACGCACTCTTGTGTTGAGAAGTATGCCTCCTTCTCAAACACCGTGATCGGCCATTTAGCTCACGATCACTCTGTGTACACTAAACCTCATCGGCAAATCGTCCGAGATAGGGCGATATCGCCCATCTCTCGTAGATAGGCAACATACATCATGCATCATGCTCAAAACTTGGCAAGTCGGTCAAGTTTTCATAAAATCATATCATATCATTTTGTATGCAAAAGCATATCATTTCACATTTTAGAAAGGATTTTACCCACTGCAAACATCACTCGTGTGAACTGTATGTTCATCCTTCACTTCTTTCTTTCTTGAACTTGGTCCTTCATCAAAATAGAGCATCGATTAGCATACCAGAACCAAGAAGATAAACTCTTTATCTTTTCTAAGTCGTCAACACGACTTTAACTTCTTACTATAACTTCTTAATATTCAAGACTCTAAGGTCTATAAACACTTGGGTCATTGCATCCTCTAATATTCAAACATATAACAAGACTTAACTAAGCCTCGTATAACTAAACAAGCACATAGGACTCAACGACAAACTTAAGCTATCTATTCTTAATCAAAAACCAACAACTCTTTACGAACTTAGCTTATGACCAACGTGAAAAATCACGTAAGACGTCATTTAACATAAACTAACCTCTATACATGCTTAATTATCATCAAAGATCATTAATCAATCATCAAAATCCAAAGATCAAAGCTTTAGCATTGAAAACCCATTTGACGCCAAACTAAAATATTTCATCTTTAATATCGTCGGTAAAAAATCCGAATAAATCATTTTAAGCTTTATTCATATCATAGAATCAAAATATGAAGTCAAAATGATCAAATAAAATCAAAATCCAACCTTTGTGTGAGACATATGTTTCGACCTTTTAGGGGTTTCGCATAGTTCGATTTCAATCGTTTTCTTGCTCAAAACATGCTTATATTTACCCAACAACACATATATGAAGGTATATCAAGTATATCAACAACATAAGTTCAAGATCTAGGCTTCCTCATTTTCGAAAATTCCAAAGATTCCAAGGAATGAACTCATGCTTGAAAATTCAACATTAAACAACTCATAGGTGCTAGATCTAACGTAATATCAAGAGATAATCGAAAAAAAACATGCTCCTTCAAACAAAGCCAAAAGGACCGAAAGTTTGGAGCATCAAAAGTTCATGATTTTCAAAATTTTAAACCATAAATATGTTCTAGAGGTGTAGATCTACCTTTGTGCGAAGACGGATTGTGAATTCATCGGTTAGAACTTCATAGAAATGAGTTTGAATTTTTTTTCGTATTGCAATGTGTGTTTGTGTGTGTTTTCGAGAATTATGGGAAGAAATGGTGAAAAGGTGTGTTTTGGAAGCTTAAACATATATATATAAATCATTTTACTATTACAAGCTTGCTTTGGAAGCTTTAGCATTTTCTAGAAATTTATAGCTTATTCCATAAGCTTGTTAATAGCTTATCTAATAAGCTTATTCATAGCTTATCTTATAAGCTTATCCTTAGCTTTTCTCATAAGCTTGGATGGTCATTTGGGCTTATTACAACGTATTAGTGCTAGGCCCAATTTATTAGGGACATTATGTCCTCATTCGAAATATATATACTTTCGAAATTAACAACTCAAAATAAAACAATAGAAATATAGAAATTGCTAGTGAGTTGAAAATTTCATAAATCACTCTTTCTAAAATAAACATCATATATTGACTATTAAAAGCTTTTTTGGTCTCAAAAACCATTTTGGGTACTTTGCTCTTGAGCTGGGTTTATTCAGCAAACACAAATATCCAAAAAGGGTAAAGACTCTGAAATCTATATCTTCTCATGCTAAAAAGACTTTAGAATCTTTTCTAAGATTCTATCTCGAATCTATCTCAGATTCTATCTGCTCGACTCAAAGCTTAACATAAAAGCTTTTTAACTTAAACAACTCTTTCTTAAGGATGCAATGCCCTTCTTATTAAGCTCTTAATCAAGAGCTAATCTACTCTTCTGAGAATGCGGGTATTACAGTTTGCCTAAATTCTCAATCAGTTTATTATCTATAAGTCAGCTAACAAAAGCTCTTAATTTTTCTATCACATTTTATCCTTCCTATTGTATCTTTCAGGACCTGCAGATGAAGAGGATGATTGGTAGAGGACATGAGGGGGCGGTTTGCACTACTTAAATCTTGTTTCACCCATCTCTTCTCGTGCTCTCTTCTCCGTCGTGTCTCCATATCAGTAGCATTGTCATCTTGGTCACCCATCTTCCGGGTCTTGAAGTTTAGTTACGATTAAATCATTGATTTAACTATAAGTCTTGTGAGTTGGGCAAGCACCATCGCACTTATTTTTCCTCTCGAGTTGATAATCGTAGTTCTTCTGCTTTTGATCTAGTTCATTGTGATGTTTGGGATCCTAATAGGATTGAGTCTAAAGGGGGTTTCAAGTATTTTTTTATTCTTGTTGATGATTATTTACATATGACATGGTTGTATTTACTTAAACAAAGAATTGAATCCCTGCTATACTCAAATCTTTTTATCATGAAATAAAGACTCAACATTCTATCGATTTGCGTATTCTTCACACTGTAATGCTCTCGAGTTTACACAATAGTCTATTTCATTCTTTTGTGAATCTCATGGTATAATTCATCAAAATTATTGCTATCATACTTCTCAACAAAATGGGGTTGCTGAGCGCAAGCATCGTCATATTTTAGATGTTGCACGTACTCTTATGTCTCACATGCATGTGCCTAAATATCTATGGTCTGATGTTGTTCTTACTGCATGCTTCCTTATTAATAGGATGGTGTCTAGTGTGTTGCATGGGGATATTCATTTTTCGTGTCTTCATCCTGATAAACCTCTTTATCCCTTTTCTCCTCGCATATTTAGGTGTGCTTGTTTTGTTCATGATCTTACTCCTAGGTTAGACAAGTTGTCCCCCCTCCCGTTCTATTAAGTGTGGTTTTCTTGGTTATTCTAGGATAGTTGTGTTCACGGGCCGGGCCGGTTTCGGTTTCGATTCGGAACTGTCGGTTCGGCGGTTCGAAAATTCGGAATCGGAACCGGCCCGTGAAGGGGTTTAAGCGGTTATGGTTTGAAACCGTGAACCGGCGATTCCGGTTCTGATTCGGAACTGCCGGTTCACGGTTCAAAACCGTGAACCGCCTTTTTTTATTTTATTCTTCGATTTTTTGTATTCTTTAATTATATTTGTATATATATATACATGGAGATGACGAAGAAAATAATATTCGGACACAATAATTAGTAAATGAAGTAAGAAATATTTTATTACACTTTCTTTTGTCACATTACAATTTACAACTTGTAGCAAAAAATTACAACTTATAATAAACTAAAACTTATAAAAAAAATTACAACTTATAATAAACTAAAACTTATAAAAAAATTACAACTTATGCATATAAAATCATACTTTAATTTAATTGAAGACAAAAAAAAAAGAAAAAAAAAAGAGCTTGAGCTTAATTATAATATTGAAAAATATTATAATTAAGTTGCCTACGTATCCCGATTGAGGGAGAGGCGCCGAAAATCGGCAGTTCACACTTCGGTTCCAAATTTTTTTTTTTTTTTAGATGTTATTCATGTGTTTTATGTAATAATAATTGTATTTTGATGATATTAAACATATTACATTACAAAAAAATCGAAAAAAAAAATTACATGAACCGAAGGTTCGGAACCGTCGGTTCAACGGTTCACGATTTACGGATCCGTTCCGTAACCGTGTAGGAGGCGGGCTGGTTCAGAACCGAAACTGTTGACCCATTTTCGGTTCGGTTCCGATTCCGACCCGCCGATTCCGGGTCGGATGAACACCTGTATTCTAGGACCAATATTAAGTGTGTTTTTCTTGGTTATTCTAGGACCAAAAAGGGATACAGATGTTTTGACCCTCTTACCAAACGTCATTATATCTGTGTAGATGTTACTTTCTTTGAGTCTCAGCTTACTTCTCTCATAGTCAAACTAAACCAACCGACCAGTTCGTTTCTATTCCTTTACCTGTCCAAACATCTGTGTCTCCTATACCTCTTGCACCACTATTACAGGTTTATACACGATGTCATCGGCACGCAATGACTGAGCAGCGCCCCAAAATAGCCCCATACACAACCCAAGAAACAGCCCTGAAACAAAGACACGGGCTTAGTCTCATGTCCATGCCATACGATCGTCTTTGCCTCCAAACACGAAGTCCACCTACCAGCGATAAATTACCCATAGCTCCTCGCAAACATAAACGTACTTGTACCACTAAACACTCCATATCTAATCATGTTTCCTTTGCTCGCTTGAATTCTCCTTTTCGTGTCTTTGCGCTTTCTCTTTTGTCTACAGTGATTCCAACTTCTTACCAAGAGACACTCAAACACCCTTTGTGGCGTGCAACTATGGATGAGGAGATGCGGGCTCTTTTAAGTCGTGGTACTTGGGTATTGGTGGTTGCCCCTCATTCGGTAGATATTGTATCATGTCAATGGGTGTTCACCATCAAATTTCTTGCTGATGGTAATATTGATCGATACAAAGCTCGTCTTGTGGACAAAGGGTAAACACAAACTTATGGTATTGACTACTTTGAGACGTTCTCACCCACTGATCGTATGAACTTGATCTGAATCCTGTTCTCCTTGGCTGTCAATCTTTCTTGGCCTACGTATCAGCTTGATGTGAAGAATGCGTTCCTCTATGGTTATTTGACTCCGACTATCTTTATGGAGCAACCTCCAGGGTATGTTGATCAGGGAGAGGGTACTACTAAGGTTTGTTGTCTTAAAAAGCAATTTATGCCTTAAACAAAGTCCGAATGTGTGGTTTGATAACTTCAACAGTGTTCTTGGAACTATTGGTTTTAAGTAATGTAAGTCTGATCATTCGATTTTCGTGCGACATCACGCGTCAGATATTTTTATTCTCATTGTATATGTTGATGATATAATCATATCTGGAAGTGATGTTCGTGGAATTATGGAGACTAAGGAATACTTGCAGCAACATTTTGTTATTAAGGATTTGGGCTTCCTAAGTATTTCTTAGGGATTGAAATTGCACACAGCAAATCTGGAGTTTCTCTATCTCAGCAGAAGTATGCTATAGATTTACTGAAAGAAACTGGACTACTTGGAGCAAAGCCTGTTGATACTCCTATGGAAGTTGATCCAAGTGTTTGGGATGACAGTGGATATATCTTTGAGGATAAAGCTAAGTATAGACGTCTTGTTGGAAAACTTATCTACTTGACAATAACAAGATCTGATATTTCCTTTGTTGTTGGTTTAGTCAGTCGTTTTCTAGATAAACCTAAGCAAGTTCACTAGGATGCTGTTATTCGAATTCTTCAATATATCAAGAAATCTCCAGGGAAAGTATTGTTATTTAAGAAGAATGGTCATCTAACTATTGAAGGATATTCTGATGCTGATTATGCTGGTTCTAAGTCTGATAGAAGTCTACTTCCAGATATTACACCTTCTTATGAGGAAACCAGGTAACCTGGCGAAGAAAGAAACAATATATTGTTGCAAGATCTTCTGTCGAGGCCGAGTATAGAGCTACGGCTCATACTGCTACTGAGATGATCGGAGTTAAGAATCTACTTGGGGGATTGAAATTCACTTTTAATGAACCTTTACCTATGCATTGTGATAATCAAGCTGCTATCTACATTGCAAATAATCCGGTATTTTCACGAAATGACTAAATATATTGAGGTTGATTGTCATTTCATTCAAGAGTGTGTTTTGAATCAAACTATTACTTCTCTTTTCACTTCATCATCCAACTAGATTGCTGATATCTTCACACAACCGTTGGCCACGAAATGTTTTCTCAGATTTTTGTACAAAGTTGGACATGATCGATATATATGCTCCATCTTGAGGGGGAGTGTTGTAGAATAAGAATCTGTAATACTCCGTATTTCTGTAGCAGAGATTAGCTCCTGCTTAAGAGTTCATAAGAAGGGCATTGCATCCTTAAGAAGAGTTGTTTAAGTTTAAAGCTTTTATGTTAAGCTTTGAATCGAGAAAATGGAATTGAGACAGATTCGAGATAGAATCCGAGATAAGATTCTTAAGTCTTGTTTAGAATAAGAAGACCTGGATTTCAAGAGTCTTGAGATGATAGATACATGCTCAAAGAAGTCTTGATTTTAGAAAAATTGAGAATTTCAAAATCTATGTTTTTGTGACATCGGCGTTTGCCGATTAAGCTCGGATTAAGAGCAAAATATTTAATATGGTTTTTAAGGTCAAAAATATTTTTAATAATTATATTTTGATGTTTATGATATATTATTGAGTTTTAAAAGTAGAGATTCAAGTAGAGATTGTTTTATCAGATAATTAGTTTCGATTTCTTGTTATAAAAATGCTATGCATTATTTTACAATAATTATATTTAATTTCTAAAGAAAAGTGATCAATATTCTTTATTAAAGAAAATGAGAAAAAGAAAAAGAAATGAGTTTCTAGAAAAGGGTGAATAATCACCTTATTTAAGAAAATCAAAAATAAAATAGAAATTAGTTATTAATTACATACTTAGATTTTGGAGACCACTATTCACATTCATTTTTCCTCCCATTTTTCGTCCAACACACTTGCACACACACAAATTTTTAAAAATTTCAAACCAAAGATAGAAAGATTCAACCGTTGAAGTTTCGATCAGTCTTCGAATTAAGGTATAATCTCGTCTTTAGAACACATCTACGGTTTGATAAAATTTAAAAATATGATCCTATGTACATTTCATATTTTCGGCCATTTTTGAAGAATATGAAGGAGTATGTTTTGTTTGATTATTTCTTGATATTGTGATATATTCATCGGCTACGTATTGTTTAATGTTGAAATTTTGGAACACATCTTCATTGTTTGGAATATTGATAATTTTCAAAAATATGAAGGGTCTTGATCTTGAATATGATGTTGATATGCTTGAATTGCCTTCATATATGTGTTATGGAGTAGATATAAACATGTTTGGAACAAGAAAAACGTTTGAAATCGAAGTTATATTAAAAGCCCTAAAATGGCCGAAAACCCTAAGCCTTATAATGTTGGATTTTTTATTTTATTTTATCATTTTGACTTCATATTTATATTCTATGATATGAAAAATGCTTAAAATGATTTATTCGGATTTTTCGGCCGACGTATTCAAAAGTTGCAAAATTTTAGTTTGTCGGCAAAAATGGGTTTGCAATGCTAAAGCTTTGATCTTTGTGTTTTGTTGATTAATTGATGATTTTTGATGATAATTGAGTATGTATAGAAGTTCGTTGATGTTGGATGACGTCTCGCGTGATTTTTGACGTTGGGCATAAGCTACGTCTTAAGGGGTCGTTAGGTTTTTGGCTAAGATTAGATGGTTTAAGCTTGTTGTCGAGTTCTCTATGCCCGTTTAGTCATATGAGGCTTCGTGATGTCTTGTTATATGTTTAAGATGTTGGAGGGTGCAATGACCCAAGTGTTTTTAGACCATAGCGTCTTGATATTGAGAAGATATATTCGTGTCGACGACAAAAATAAAAGTTATGCTCTTGTTTGGTTCTTGATAGGCTTGTATGCCATTTTATGTGGATTGATGGACCAAATGAAAAGAAGAAAGAAGTGAAAGACAGAAGGTATAGTCCCGAGTGATTGTCGCCAGGTGGGTATAAAAGTATTTTTCTAAAATGATATGATATGCTTTTGCATAGAAGATTATATGATATGATATGATATGATATGATATGATATGATATGATATGATATGATATGATATGATATGATATGATATGATATGATATGATATGATATGATATGATATGATATGCATTTATTTGAAAAGTTAACTGACTTGCCTGATTTTTGAGCATTAGCATAAGCATAATGCACTACCTATCCACGGAAGAAAAAGAAAGAAATAAAGAAAGAAAGAAAGAAATGACCGACGTCGGGTAGTGACCTTCGGGTCAAGGTGGTTGAGAAGGAGACCTACTTCTCAACACACAGAAAGAAACTGTGGGTATGGGAAGAGAAAGAGAAAGTTGCCTGCAAGCATATGATATGTATATACATATGTTATGATGATATGATTATGAATTAGCATATTTGAATTGTCTTATTGTCACAGCCCGGTTTGGCTTATCCTTGTCGGACCGTGACATGGGGTTCGGTTTAAGTGAATATGAAAGAATAAGGGCTTCAACTCATTTCATCTACCAAAATATAGATATTCAAATGTAAGCGAGAATCATGACGGATCAAAATAGTTTATATATAAATAAGATGGTTCGAGGTTCCAACAAAGCGATGGTTTTAACAAAGCTTAACATAGTAACAAAGGTATGAGAATCTCAAGAGTTTGGCGTGGAATAAAGCGTGTGAGACATGCGTATGGAGATGCATTCTCAAAAGGCGAACCAAAGAATACTTCATACTTAACAAAGATTCCGCTCAACTCCCTCTGTTCCGTCACCGCTCAACTGCACATTTAAAACAAACATGCGGTGAGTACAAAGATGCACTCGGTGGACACATGCGAAAACATTTTACTTTACGAAATATTGTCTGCTACATCACGGTAAGACACAGGGTTTTGTTTGAAAATGCGCTTGTGCTTACTAAATACATTTTTATTACTTTCTCAAAATCATTGCGTAGTCATTTTCTTTCAGCGTATATTCCAGTCGGCATATAGATTAACGGCGGGGAGGCCTCCCTTCACCCGGACGCACGACCGACCACCTAACAGTTCGTAGGTGAATCATCGACCGTAACTTCGGTTCGAGTGATGTGTACACAACCACAGCTAGGATTCCCTTCACCTCTAGCTTAGGATCCGAATTCGTAATACTTTTCCTGTTGCCCAGTGCAGCCCGAATGGACATATACAAAACATAAAACATTTTGGCGGACAATATCGTACTTTATCCTTTGCGGAAAAAGCAGTAAAGTAATATGATAAAACATTTTCCAAAAGCTCGTAATTGGTTTTGGTATCTGACCCACCTCGAGAACTTAAAGTTCTTACGTCACTAGTACTTAATTGTAGTCTTCTTTTCCTCTGGCGGAACCCTTTTCAGCGTGAGAAACGAGGTTTAGTATATAGCTATACTTTTCCGATAATCATCAATTCGAAATAACGGAGTTACTACATCAATCCTTTTAACGTTAAGGATCCTATTTTCATACCTTAACCACTATTATACTTATTGCGTCTCGAAGAGATATAATATCCTATCTTTTTATTCCTTCTTAGTTCAAACCATTTAACGTAACGTATGAATCTTAATTTCAAACCTAACGTTGTTACGTACTGATTTTGCTTCTTAGCTTACATATATACTTAAATTTTACGTTTTCACAGTCACCTACTTACAAGTCTCTACGGTTCACGTATCATATCATATATCACACATCACGAGACATCAAAATTCCTTTCTCACAATTTTCGAAAACTTCAACATATTTTCGAAAAATTTACAAAATATATTATCATATATTAATAATATGATATAATATTTATCATACATAACTTGTTGATATTTCTTTTCACACGTAAAAGTGTAAGTATGGGAATGGCAATATCGTATCCACGAGATTGTATCATGAAAACATAGAAGCTAGCTCAGCGACTATTCATCATTATTGACACGGATAAAGGGTGAGAGGTTTTAGGGCTTGAATTTAATCCAAAGCAAAGGTAACCAAGCGAAATATAAATAACGAATAAAAACACGAAGATAACTATAAAGAAAGACTAACCCTAGGGATGCACCAATCCTATCCACAACGATGTTTATTACGCTTATTATTAACCGTTTTAATCCGAGACAAGGCGGAAGATCACATATATAACCAACAACTTGATTTACGACAATTGCGGCGATTGATTACTAATTTTCCTATCACGATTCGTCTACAGGAAAATAAGCAACTCCAAGCAGATCACTAAGAATATGCTTCCCTCGAATGTCCTATCTCGATTCGACTCGAAGAACTTATTAAGTATCATGCATTCAAGATCGATTGACAATTAATCTGATTCACGTTATTAGCGGCAACTAGATATGCATCAAGATTAATCAGAAATCAACACATATAAATAAGCACCATGAATCATGAATCATGCCTGGAAGGTAAATAACAACAGTAGGAATCACAACATATAGGATAGAATCATGCAAACCCTAGGATTAGAATTGAAAACTGGCTAGACATAATAAACGGAATGAAATACGATTTAACCATAAAAACGGAAATTAAATTGATAAAACCCGTAGGGAAGCGTCGGATGAACAATGGTTGGTCTTGAATCCAATCCCAAGCGAACGAGCGGAAAATAAAGGAAAGCGATCGGACAAAGCGTTCCGATCGATAGCAACAATAAACTAAACTAAAAACGTAAGAACAATACTAGAATGAAGCAAGCTAAAATAAAGATAAAGCGAGGAAAATCGAAGAGAAATAGGTGCAGGCGTGTTGGGTGTGGAACCCCTCTCTAAGCGCCTACGTGGTCGACTATAGCTAACCTTAATGAATTCTGGACTATTTAAGCTGCTCAGTAGCACAAGAATTATCGTATGTAATATCCGATTGTTTGATTCTTGAGAGTCTTGGTTAATAATTAGGTACGACATAGGACTAAGTTAAGGCTAAGGTGAAAAGCGAGAACTCTCGGTATGCTTCGATCTTAGCAATCTGAACTGCGAATCTGATCTCCTTGCCTTAGATAATACTCTTGTCGACTTGAGGCGAAAATGGCGGGATAGGGCACATTCTCTCAAAATAAACTTCTTTTCGGTCGAAGCCAAGGTCTCGATCGGTGGAGGAATGTCGATTTGCACGATTGGTGATTGGTGGTTAGGAGCCCGAAATAGCATAAATAGGCCATCGATCGACAAACTCACGATAGAAACACGGTTTTTAGTAGGGCGTTGAAAGATCTTTGATTCTAAACCACAGGAAATTGGATGACAAGTGCTTTATATTCTAAATAACCTCCTTCAATCACTCAAAAGCGATAGTTTTCTCACTATAAGCGGACGGAAGAAGTTCCATTTCGAGATGCCGTTCGGAGGGAAATTCAATTGATGCTTTCGGTCATATGAGATGGATTTTTCAGATCGACGAGTGGGGTGATCCCCTATTTATAGAAAAGGTGGAAACCTAATTTCTCTCTGCCAGCGCCGCCTCGCGACGGTCTCGCGATCGCTAGTGCGATCGCTGGGTATGTCTCGCTGCGTTCATCTCGCTTCGCTCGCTTCTGCGGCTCGCTTTGTACCTCGCGACCCGACTAGCGGTCGCTAGAAATTATGAAATGGTCGCGAAATCATCCGGTGAGTTCTCGGCGCTAAGCTTTCGCTCGGGGCGCAGTCGCGGCCAGCGGCTCTTACGGCGCTGTTGGTTTGCCTCGCGACCAGCCTAGCGACCGCTAGGCTGGTCGCTAGAAACTGGACAGATTGTTCATTAGGCTGGGTGCTTACGTTCCTTGTTTCGATTATCAACATATAAACCTACAAAGCGTCGAAGGAACACCCAAGAGCGATATCTTCTAGAAATAGATAAAACATTAAGAATCGATACATAAACGCACATTAAGCGAGCTAAACTAATCTTCAAATCTCAACTATAAGCGTGTAAAATGCGGCGTTTATCAAACCCCAAACTTAAAGCATTGTTTGTCCTCAAACAAAAAGCGAAATGTAAAGAAACGAAGATCAGCGAGCATAGCAAAGAGGATAACCATTCTGGGCCTCGAAACATATCAGCGCTCAAAACATTAGTGCACATGACGCGTTAGTCCACTCACCACAAACAACAATTTACGGCAAAACTCATTTAATTCAACCTCACAAAGGCATGTGTGTAAAATATATAGGATACACTCAAACTCATAAAGAAATTAAGGGCGTGTATACACTCAACGATCAATGCTGATGCAACATCTTACCATAGGCTTGCCGTTTCTCTAACATCTCCACCGCGTCAAATGTGTTCAAATAAGGATCAAAGAGGTCTTTTGATAGGTTATAATGTAGGCACATTGGTTAAGGTAAGATAATATATGGCTAAGTGACTCAAGAATATTTCAAGCACCATCGTTTATACATTTCGACACATATGGACTTTGTCCATTTCCTCTTCTCTCCCAACGTGCTAAATCAGCGTTTAATGCCACATAAGGTACCTATACTTTGATTAAAGACCCTTTATGCTCAACACTCATAGTGAACTTAACATTTTCTTTTCTTTCTTTTCTAGAGCTTATAGGGTTTAACTTTCACCACAAAGGTACTATTCTTCACCACAGATGTATTTTTCTACAAGAAACTTTTCTCGTCATAACTTACATCAAAATTTCACCCCTTTTGATTCCCATATCCATCCTCACCTCCTATCATCCGGTTAATCGAAAGAAAAAGTCTAATAAAGGCTCAAAGAAGGCGACAAATGGTATATAACATCGGGTTAGTGTTTGGGTGAATATGTGATTAACAAAGATGGCCTTTATCCTTTCCAAATTGAAACACATATTGCGGTCTCGACACGGAAGAGCGGCAAGTTCTAGAAGATAATCACATGCATGATATCACACAATTAAAAGCGTATCAAGATGTTTATACGATGAAGCTCAAGTCTCACGGGTTAAGCAAATGGTGAAAAACAACAAGCTAAGCCATCTCACGTCATTCATGCGTCATTTTCTAACATATCATGTGCACTATCATTAAATTTCACAAAATTTTCTATCGTCATTGGCCACATGGATTAACACACTTCACTTAACTCGTTGATCGACGGACGCGAAAAACAAAAGAAAAATAGAAACACGACAAAAGCAACACAAGCGAAAGACACGACAAAACAAGAAAACAAAACAAAGAAAACGTTGGGTTACCTCCCAGCAAGTGCTTACTTTAACGTCTTTAGCTAGACCATCACTAACCTCGTCAATACGGCGTTTTAGTAGCAACAGACATCTTTCCCGACTTGTGGAACCTCCAAACTTAGCATTCACGGATGACCACCACCGTATGGAAGTGGCCCTCCCAAACTTGAATGATACACTCGGAGTTCCATGCCGAGTCCACTTCTTCTTCTCATGACTTCCTCGGTGGTGAGTACCCTCTAGCGCTTGAGACATGTGTGGCGGCGGTCGTGATCGAGCAACAATCTTCCGACTTTCAGCGTCGTGTTGCTTGATGGCGTCGTATATGGAAATTTTGAGTTCCTCATCGTTAACACGAAACGTGAGGTTTCCTTCACGCACATCAATCAACGCCGCGACCGGTTGCTAGAAAAGGTCTACCAAGGATTAGTGGTTGTTGTTTGAATTCGGAATATCTAAAATAACAAAATCGGCGGGAAAAACAAAATCCAATTCTTACCAACACATCTTCGACGATACCTTTTGGATATGTGGTGACGGTCAGCCATCATCGATGAAATCTTAAATCGGCTTCATCTTTCCTAGGTGTAGCCGGTTGAAAACGTTCAATGGCATCAGATTGATGCTCGCCCCCAAGTCGCATAAAACATTTGGAAAAATCTGCTCGGCGATCTCGCACTCTAACGTGAAACTGCCGGGATCCTTCTGCTTCAGAGGGAGCTTCCTTTGCAAGACGGCACTGCATTCTTCGGATAGGGAAATTTTCTCAAATTTCCCAAGTTTCTTCTTGCTTGCAAGCGCGTCTTTTAAGAATTTCATGTAGCCCGGCATGTTTCGCGGTGCTCAAAGAGAGCAAATTTATCTCGACTTTTGAAAAACCTCTTTGAACGAGCAAACTCCTCGTCATATTCGACTTGACAAGTCGACTCGGAAGCAGGACCGGAGGAGTGTGCGTGCGGATTAGCCTCTGGGGCGCCTCGCGGTCGACCTCGCGACCGGGAAGGTCGCGAGGAATCTGCTGCTTTGGACTCGCCCCGCGTGCGGCTTGCGGCGCGAGCTCGCGCGCTGATTTCTCGGCCATGTGCTCTGACTGATTGCTCGCGATCGGGTTTGCGAGTGTTGGGTCGCTCGCGAACAACTCTGGCGCGTGGATACTCGGATGGCTCACGGTCGGGTGCGCGGACGCGTGCTCGATCGCGGGCTTCTGTGGGAAAAGTTCTGGATGGTTCGCGATCGGGCTCGCGGTCGCGAGCTCGATCGCGAGTTTCTGCGTCAGTGTGCTATCATGCTCTTCTTCCTCGGTAGGGCTCGGGTAGGCTCGTCCACTCTTCGTCTGAATGGCGAAGCATTGACTCTTTGGGTTCACCTCCGTGTTACTCGGAAATTGGCCCGTCTTCTATAGTGCATTCACTTGCACGGCTATTTGACCAATTTGATTCTCCAACATCTTTATGTCTTCCCCATAGCCGTCGGTGGACTCCAAATGATTTATCTTTTGCCGGTGTTGTTGATGAGCAATTTTGATTTGTTGCCAATTGTTGGTTGCTTACAACCAATCTGCATCATGTCTTGAGACTTGGCTTCCTCGGCTCTTGAATCGATTACGAATATTGAAGCTTCTTTGAAGGTTGTTGGAAATTGAATGACTCCTCGATTGATGTGGTGGCGTTCTGTCTCAATCTAACTCTTCAAAAGTGAACTTCTTCATGAGATCGTCATATTTTGAATCACTCTCAACAACACTACTTTGAGCGATGGCGTTCTCCGTTGGCCATTGATAGCTGTTGGCGGTCATCTCTTCTACAATGACTTGCCTCGTCGACCGTCGGTTCAATAAGCAGCCCCGCACGACGCATCTACCATGCTCCTCGCCCGCCATGTCGGTCCGCGTAGAAGCATGTGATTTGTTGCTCCTGGAGAACCCATGTTGTGGACATCGTCTCGAATAGACCTCTGAATCTCTCCCATGCCTCGAATAATGATTCGTCGTGGTTTTGGCAAAAATGAGAGATTTGGCGATGATCTTCTAGCGCTTTCGCCCGGAAAGTATTTGAAAAAACTTCTCAAAGTTTCCCCAAGTGTCGATCTTGACTCGGTCCAAACTCTTGAACCAATCTTCGCTGGCTGCGAGAAACCGAACATCGCGCATCCGGATCGTGTCTTGTGGCACCCCATTCTCGCTTGATGGTGTCACAAATATCGAAAAGGTCTCGAGATGTGCATTCGGTCTTCCGTGACTCCTCCCTGCCGCTCTCCTTGGACCATCTTGATCGGGGCGGTTTGAGCTCGAAATTATTTGCATCTACGTGCGGGCCCCAACCGCCTCCTTGGGCTGCTCGGTGGGATGTCGATACATGGGTTCGAGGTCTTTCCTCCGGAGGAGGACAATGATTCCCATGTTCGCCATCGGACGCTGCATCTCTGCAAAGTCGGCTAGCATGTGTGCTACTTGCTCGGGAGGCACGCCTTACGTGGATTGGCTGCCATTGCGGCTCGTCTCTTCTCGTCCTTTTCTCCTTTGAGAGCTTTCGATCTCGGGATCGATAATACTTGAGGTCCACGAGATCTTGTGCGCATAAACCACACGAGAAAAGAGAATTTAGCACTAACAAAAATAAATAAAATAATATATATATATAACTTAAATTAATAAATCCAATCGTCAAATTATTCCTATGTGATCTTAACAATCCCGACAACGGCGCCAAAATTTGATCGCTCCTTTTCACACGTAAAAGTGTAAGTATGGGGTAATGAGTATCGTATCCACGAGATTGTATCACGAAAACATAGAAGCTAGCTCAATGACTATTCATCATTATTCAAGCACGATAAAGGGTGAGAGGTTTTAGGGCTTGAATTTAATCAAAGCAAATGTAACCAAACGAAATATAAATAACATGATAAAAACACGAAGATAACTATAAAGAAAGATTAACCTTAGGGATGCACCAATCCTATCCACAGCGATGTTTATTACGCTTATTATTAACCGTTTTAATCCGCACAAGGCGGAAGATCACATATATAACCAACAATTTCGATTCACGACAATTGCGGCGATTGATTACTAATTTTCCTATCACGATTCGTCTCTAGAGGAAAATAAGCAACTCCAAACAGATCACTAAGAATATGCTTCCTGAATGTCCTATCTCGATTCGACTCGAAACTTATTCAGTATCATGCATTCAAGATCGATTGACAATTAATACGATTCGTTATTAGCGGCAACTAGATATGCATCAAGATTAATCGAATCAACACATATAAATAAGCACCATGAATCATGAATCATGCACGGAAGGTAAATAACAACGAGGAATCACAACATATAGGATAGAATCATGCAAACCACAAGGATTAGAATTGAAAACTAGCTAGACATAATAAGCGGAATGAAATACGATTTAACCATAAAAGCGGAAATTAAATTGATAAAACCCGTAGGGAAGCGTCGGATGAACAATGGTTGGTCTTGAATCGAATCCCAAGCGAGCGAAAGGAAAATAAAGGAAAGCGATCGGACAAAGCGTTCCGATCGATAGCAAACAATAAACTAAACTAGAAAACGTAAGAACATTACTAGAATGAAGCGAAGCTAAAATAAAGATAAAGCGAGGAAAAACGAAGAGAAATAGGTGCAGGGCGTATTGGGTGTGCGGAGGCGCGGTGGGGTGATCCCTGTTTATAGAAAAGGGTGGAAACCCCAATTTCTCTCTGCCGCCGCCTCATGACCGGTCCTCGCGATCGCTAGTCACGATCGCTAGGTATGTCTCGCTGCGTTCATCTCGCTTCGCTCGCCTTCTTCGCTCGCTTTGTACCTCGCGACCCGACTAGCGGTCGCTAGAAATTATGAAATGGTCGCGAAATCGTCCGGTGAGTTTTCGTAGCTGAAGCCGCTCGCGGGCACGAGGTTGCGGACGCGGCTCTTACGGGCGCTGTTGGTTTGCCTCATGACCAGCCTAGCGACCGCTAGGCTGGTCGCTAGAAACCGGACAGATTGTTCATTAGGCTCGTGCTTCGTTCCTTGTTTCGATTATCAACATATAAACACAAAGCGTCGAAGGAACACCCAAGAGCGTTATCTTACAGAAATAGATAAAACATTAAGAATCGATACATACACGCGCATTAAGCGAGCTAAACTAATCTTCAAATCTCAACTATAAACGTGTAAAATGCGCGTTTATCACTTGTACATCAATATTTTCATGCTTTAGTAATTTTCGAAATTACTATCCTATAATATTCCATATTTTTCCAAAAAATTCCACATAAGATCATAGAATTTCAATCATGAACAACTATCATTATTTTATGTTCAAAACAATAATTAAATTCATGTACATCAACATATAACCTATGCTTATTTTATTCATGACATAATGTTTTTAATACATGCTTATCTTTGTATTAAAATCATAATACATCTTATAAACGTCATATGAACATATTTAATTCATAACTTCGACACATAACATAAATTTCATGTATTTCACATAATTTTGAAAGCATGTTACAAAACATATCACATTTGATTTTTAATATTTTTACATAAAATAATAAAGTGTAGAGTTTCTAACCTTCTATTTGATTTTGGTTGACGTCGTGACGTTTTCTATCTGATTGAAGAGACCTTTGGGATCACTCTCTATTCTTTTCTTTCTATTTTTCTTCCTATTTCTTTCTTATTTTCGCTATATGGTGGTATATGGGGGGTCTCTGTTTATAGAGTTTATAAAGTGATTTTAATCATTACTTTATAAATTATCTTAATATAAAGTCAAAAATTACAACTCCTTTATCTCCTTAATTTTCGAACCCTATGAGTTGTCCATGAGTCATTTTTGATCTTATCTTATAATTTAATTATTAATCATATCTTATCTTTTTGAAATTATAACATATCTAGTTGTAAAATCAAAATTTACAACTCATACTTTATCTTTATAAAATTTTCGACCACCCACTTTGCATAAGAGACAATTATTTTATTTTATTCTATAGTTTATTATGTTATTTTATTATTTAATTAATGTATCTTATACTTATCATAAAATAAATAAATTATCACTTTATATAATGTTTATGTAAATTTTAAACTACTATCATATGCTTAGGATAGAATTTTATTTTTTTCTATATCATATACTATAATATTATCATGTAATAATATCACATTTGAAAAGTCAAAGTTTTCAACTTAGGATAAGGTGTCATTATAAAAGAGTTTTAAAAATATTTCCAACCTTATTCTAAGTCTAAATTTTCGACTATTAGAGGACAAAACCATAGGTTCTTGTTTAATTTGATAACCATCTCTACTTTACACCCAATATACCTTATCTTTATAATTATGACCCTCGTTTATTAAAGTATGATATTTATATCCATTTCACACCTAAAAGTCTAAATTTTCGGCCTTCATAATAATAATATGCCAAATATTTTATTTTCTTCCAATTAATAGCTATGTAACACAATATAGATCTGAGATGATAATTTAAATCATAGAAAAATTAATTAAGATCAATTCTATGTTCTAATGTAAAGTTATCGGCAAATAATTCGAAATTAAGGATAAATTATCAAACTATTATTCTTTTTCTAACCAATATTATTTTCATGAGTAATTACATAAATATAATGATATTATATCATAAAATAAATTTTGAAACAATTCTAAGCATTTTCCCAATTTTTTCAAAACTAGGGTTTCAGGATTTAATTTTCATAAATTACATTCTTAC
The DNA here is from genome assembly GCA_036937905.1 of Salvia rosmarinus. Classification (NCBI taxonomy): domain Eukaryota; kingdom Viridiplantae; phylum Streptophyta; class Magnoliopsida; order Lamiales; family Lamiaceae; genus Salvia; species Salvia rosmarinus. The sequence continues at coordinate 17,246,536 of CM072814.1, forward strand.
CCTATTTACTTAATTTCGAAATTTTATAATTCCTAGGAGATAAGATTGATCTAGAATCATGATATTTATCAAGTATATAATTAAATAAATTATTTAATAAAATTATCACATAAATTGTGATTTTCGAAAAATCACATAAAATCATGGCTTAATTTTCGAAAATTATGATCTTCTAGAACCAAGATATTATCTCCTATGATACTTATCATATTATCACACATTTTATGAGATAAAATTATCTATGCTTAGTCATAACCTTATCTTATCATTTTATAAAAATATCATAGCATCTTATCACATAAAATGTCGTTTCAAACCTTATCATATACACCTATGATTTTCGAAAATTACACATGGTGTACAAGATAATTATCTTATCATATACTTCAAGATAAACATGACAACTCATCACATAAAATCAAGTGATCACATATTAAATCATAAATTAACCACTTAGTCTCCATATTTTGAAAATGACAAATAAATAAGGAAAATATTTCCTTTTCTTCCTTAGTGTAAATACTATCCCAAATATACTTAAAACATAATTATTCATACTTAAAATTATTTCATTCGAATTTTATGAAAAAATTCGATTTACTCAAAATAAGTCGATTCTGAAGCGTTCACTTTTGTTTCCGTTTCTATCGTACTATTCCTTCTTTACTTTCGAAATTTTTAAACCCAGAAATTCGGGTTTTTACATTCTACCCCCCTTAAAGAAATTTGGTCCTCGAAATTTACGTATTCTCACAACGTTCTCTTCTCCTTCTCCATATTGCATTTTCCCTTCTGATGTTGGTACCTCGTACCTATTTTAATCATCGTATGATCCTTAACTTTTATTCGTATCTACTCAACTATCGATTCTTATAGATGGTGAATCCTATGTCCAAATCTAAGTTTAAGCGAACTTATGCTACCGTCGTATCTCCTGCCTTTGATGAAGAAGATTCGTATTCCTTCATCTCGTTTCGTGCTAAGTTCTAAAATACTATAATATCGTGGTCTTGAAATTCCCATAGCAATAATATAATCACAAGTATGTTAAAAGCGTATTCATACTTGTCGGGTTGTTCTGGTCATTTTCAGTTTGTTGGTTGAGAGCATAAGCCCTTGGCTAACGTGTTTGCTGCATTGCCCTTAGCGATTGGGCTTGTCGGGGTAGGTTAGGTTTATCTACTTGTCCTTGTTGTGGGCAATTATTCGCAAAGTGCCCTTGTTGACCACACCTAAAGCAGTTGATACGTCCAGCTAGACAAGTGCCAGAGTGATACTTACGGCATCGTGGGCATTGAGGGCTAGTTAGTTGGCGTTGAGTGTTTCCACCTTGCCCATAATTTGTCTGACGGTTTTGCCCTTGTCCTGGGGCCCATTGCTGCCTTTGATTACCTGACCAAGGCCTCTTTTCAGCCTGGTTATAGTAATTTCCCTTAGGGTTATCCTCCAATTTTCTCTTTCCTTTGTCGTTTGGACTACAACCGTTTGTTTTTGGCAATGCTTCCTCTATATCCAAAGCCCTTCCTAAGGCCTCGGTATAGGTCATTGCTCCATGGTCGGCAAGAGATATCCTAATCTCGTGCCTTAGTCGGATCTAAACTTGTCGGCCATCTTTCATCGGTATCCACCAAATTGGGCAAATCTTGACATATCACGTAATATCCGATCGTGATACATTACCGACTTATTTCCTTGTTTGAGGCCAAGAATTAGTTTCTTGTTTCTTCCTATAACTCTTGGGAATATACTTATCATATAATACCGTTTGAAATCCTCCCAAGTAAATTCTTCCATATGTTCTTGATCATAATTTTCCTTCCGGTTTCCCACCGTCTGTCTCACGAACCCGTTAATTGAAAGGTAACACAGGAGAGTCTTTCTGATTAAATATAATGCAGAAATTGAAGATTCGTTCTATTGCCCTTACCCGAGTTCACCGCTGTGGTTCGATCCCATTAAATGTGGGCGGGTTTTGTTTGAGGAACAATTCCTCTACCCTACGAGGCGGTGGTGGTTGTTGGAATTCGGTTCCCGAGTCTCCTCTCTCCCTCGTCTCAATTCTCTTCTAGGAGGCATTCTTAATGTTTTAAATAAAACAAATGTCAATTTCTAAATTGATACATAATTTTATTATGGATCATGGAACAACAAACATATCATATGCCGATACTTTTCCACAACAAGCCATGTAATATCACGTATTCATCAAAATGCCTCAATGAGGACTTCTATATATTAGTTTTACAACGACTAGTCTCTTTAAATGTAATATCCTCAGAATTAGATGCCTAATTACGGTTTTAAACCCGAATTAGGAATTCACGTGACGATTCAATCAAGAAGATAGCTAATAATGGTTTCGAGTATTTACGAAGAACTAATTCCTATTTTATATTCACCGAGAATTGTGAATTTAGAAATAGAAGTTTGTAAAGCATATCGACAAGATTATTTTAACGCCGATTACACATCATACGCCAAGATTTTGTGAAATTTTCGAGTAATAAGATTGGAATTAATTTTCATATTAATTCCTATGTTACTAGAATATTAATTATAAAGTAAGTTCAAACTTATCATGACCATTTTTAGATGAGTCGATTATGATCATTTTGAGACGCTTTGAACGTTAACGCCTAGAGATGTTTTGAGAGATGAGTTCAATGATCCGAAATTATCCCAATTAATTTCCTATCATTAATTTATATAATCAGTAATATTAAATATTAAAATCAATTTTGAGTTATTAAAACTCGATATTTATGAAATGAGTTTCAAAACCCTAATTATACAAATTAGGGTTTGGTCACGGGTAATGATACCATTAAATTATCCTATGGTATCTAAACTATATGTTATGATATATATGGATATTATTAAGCATTAAAATTAATTTTTGAGCATTAAAACTCGGTATTGTGTATTTAATAATTTCGAAACCCTACATTTCGAAATTAGGGTTTTGTGTGCATGAAATGTGCTATTATTTTATCCTATTTTCCCTATTATTCTCGAAAATTTCAAATATATGCCTAAGAGGTGATTTAATTATTTTATGACTTGTATTTTATACCTATGATCATGTATGATATATATATGGTATTAATGTACAAAAATAAAATAATCCTACCTATTTGGACCCCTAAACCTTAGGCCATCATGGATTGACAAGGCATGCTTGTCACCTCCTTAACACCCAATGCATGGAAAGCCTTTCTAGCCTACACTAATCATCACCACACTCTACACACTCAACCATGATTCCTATTGTGTGTGTGTGTGTGCCTAAGAGAGAGAGAGAGAATGGGAGAAACTCTTCCCATACACTTCATTTCACTCATAATACATTTTCTCCCTCTCTCCCCCAAAATTTTCAGACCTCTCCTCTCCTTTCCTCTCTTCTTCTTCTCCTACACCATTTCCACCATGGAAGAGAGAGCTCAAGCTCCATCTCTCTCATTCATCTTCAAATTCGTGACTAAGGTATAACTATCTCCTATGACTCTTAGACATGATTAAATCATACTTGCATGGTTAGATTGATGATCTTGGTGGTGATTTGGGGTGATAGATTCACCATTTTCGTGGTTATATGAAATGCATACAAAAAGAATAAGCTTAAAACTGAAAACTGGAAGTATGTTACGAAAACAGTAACTTCATAAAATTATTTGACTAAGTTACAGTGGTCCGATGAATGTGAAATTTTACTATGTTGAAATTAAACATGTCTATTACGTCTCTGTAAAATTTCAAGTCAATACAACTTGATTTTCTATTTTAATTCTATTTTTCAAAAACACTGCACAAATCTGTAAAATTTCGGTGTTCATCACCCACGGTCCGTGGCTTTCGTTTCGAGTTTGGCTAATGGTAAAACTCTAAAAATTGGCATAAACATAAATTAGCATGTCTAGAAGATCTATGTAAATTTTCAGAATTTTCTAAAAATGTTTACTATTTATTCCAGATTTTTCAAACGAACTGCACAAAACTGTCACTGTAGTGATAGCTTGTAGTAAAATATTTTTATCTCCCAATCTATTTTGAATCATTGAGTAAGGCTTTTTCTGGATTAAACTAGACTTAAGTGGCTTTTCAATATGATTGGTTGCATTCCTAGATTCCTTATAATGAACTCACGGTGAATTTTTAAAGTTGACGCATTACAGTAAGCTTTTTGGACAAACTGCCTTAGTAAAATTCTATGCTAAATGACTGTCCGTGTACGACTTTTGCGTGAGATATTCGAGCCGTTTGTAATCCGATTTTGACTTTGGTTTCTTCATAAGAAATGTTCCTTACCATGTCTAGTTGTGATCTGGAAAGTTTGATCCCAAACCAAGCCTTATAAGTATACTGTTCACTGACCCAAAGTCACCTACTTGAATGTTGTCCTTTCCAACTAGTCAACTTTGAACTTACGATTTTCGATGCATCAAGTATCTTCCAGTACGGTCTTCATGAAACATGTAGTTCTTATTACAAGGTTTCTAAAATGGTATCTTTCAGTCATTTTGGTATTGTGAGTCAAAGTTACGAGCCTCGCAAAATCCCTCGTCGTTAAGCTAAATCTGGAAATCCTGAAAATTTTTCTAAGTATAGAAGAAGTCAGTCTGAGTTGCCCACTTTGAGAGCCTATATCTCCAGAACCACGACTCTTTGGGTCGACTTCCTTCTTAGAACTTATAGTACATATTTAGAGGTTTCAGAATGTGTCTTTGTGCGGTCATACGTATTTTTAATCAAGAGTTATGAATCGTCAAAGTATGACACTCTAAATCTGGAAATTTGAAAATATTCTAAGTATAGAAGTCAGTTCGAGTTGCCCACTTTGAGACCCTATATCTCCAGAACCACGACTCTTTGGGTCGACTTCCTTCTTAGAACTTACAGTACATGTTTAGAGGTTTCAGAATGTGTCTTTGTGCGGTCATACGTATTTTTAATCGAGAGTTATAGATCGTCAAAGTATGACACTTGGGTTGTTTTAAGCTGTTTTGCTGAAAATTAAACACTTGAAATTTAACTAAGTGTTGAAACTCCCTATGTGAAACATGCCTTATGTGACTAACATGCTATTAATTGATGCATTCATATGATATGTCGCAAGGTACATTAAAGCATTAATAAGATGCACGAATTTAGGATAAAACAACAATATGATATTTTTACCAAGACGCCTTAACGTGAAATATTCGACTAGGCGCTACTACATGATCAATTGATCAGATATCATGCCATGATATACACTCAAGTAGAAATATGGGTTCTAAGACCCGATGGATGTTTCAACTCCAAAACCTCAAAGCCGTGAATAGATAAAGCTGCTTCAGACTCGCAATCCAAGAAATCGTTAGACAATCTACACCCAGTGGGCTTTATCTTCAAAATGTGGGCTTTTTCACCCCACTAAAATGTGACTTTAATGTTATTCCAAATGAGTTTATTTACAAGACTTATTCTACAACTCATTATCAAATGTTTTACCGCATTACCCGCCAAAATATTTCGCTTGTGTATGGATCCTATCTGCTTGCCCGGTAGGGTCGTGGAGATGGTTGAACTTTATTATGACAAGTTATGTCATTTGGGTCGCGCCCAACCTTTTAATGTCGGGTCCCGTGTCGGATGATAAATGCCCGCTAGGATTGGCGTGAAGGTTGGAACTATACGTGTTAACATATGCTCGCAGAGAGCGACCGCAGGTCAGACGGATTACGGCCGGTCACGGCGTCAGACGGGAGGCCTCCTCTCGACGCTTATTATTTATTATTATTATGTATTGTGACTATGAGATACGGACCATACACACCAAGAAAATGCTCGCCAAGCTACTTTTATGAATCGAATGATTTTAGTAAAGACAAGGCCTTTTAACTAAAACCCTCGCGACTTACTCGACATCGGCAACAGAATTCAATATTATCAAATGTTTTGGCATGAGTCCACCGAGTGCATTCTTGTACTCACCGCATGTTTGTTTTAAATGTGCAAAGGAGAGCGATGATGGATGGAGCAAGGTTGAGCAATAGAATATTGTCGCGAAAAGTTTATACCTTGATAGTACATCGTCATATGTACATATCACATGTTTTCCGCTGCAAGAACTTAAGTTATGTACTAAAGTCCAAGAACATGCTTGTCATATGAATTACGGCTTTTGTTAAGGAGAATTTCGCTTAATTATACCGCTTAGAGTTACAATCCTTCTAAATCCTACTTAGATTTAGGGACGTGACAGAGTGGTATCGAGCTGTTCGCTCGAACCCAAAATCTCCTTTAAGATTAAGTCTAGATTGAGTCATTAGACTTCTAAAGGTTACCGACAATGCTCAACACTCCATCACATCAAGCTCAACCGAAATGAGGTAAATGATTCTTTTCCAAAGTTTTGAAAATTTCCGCCGATGAATGTTTATGAAATGATTTTTATTCAAATAAAATGAAAAGATTGAAAGTGAAAAGGATGAAAATGATTTTTTTCAAAAGAGATTCCCACAATATGCGTGTATGGACCGCATATTTATGAAAGCTCAAAGATTCCCACAATATGCGTGTATGGGACCGCATATTTAAGGAAACTTAAAGGATTTGATTTATGATAGATAAATGATTTTCTCGGTTTTGAAATCGAAAAGTTTGAAGTGAAGGATGATTGAAATGATCTTTCAAAAGAAATGAAAGCTATGAGAAAGGTTGAGAATGAATGTTATGACAAATGATTTGTCGAGAAAGTTATGAAAAGAAGGAAGATATAAGGAGATGATGACAATGATGTGAGAAAGTTTCGCATGATATGCCAAAGATGAAATATTTGAAACTCGAATTCAATAAGTGTTCATTGTTATGAACAAAGTTATGTTATTCATGCTTCAAAGTGATTGAGATTGACACCGATTTGTCAAAATGATATGTTGAATTCGTGAAATTAACGTAAGTACATGCGCATAAATGAGCTACGTATGAATATTTGAAGTTTTACTCAACTTCAAAGTTCTTTATGATGACGAGCATGCTAGCTCAACGTAACGTAGACTTTTAAGAAGCATGATCCCTTTTACGAAAGAATATAGAAGTAAGAACTTCCTCCTATTACAAGAACAAGAGTAACGATGGATTTGAGAACTTCATTCCATCTTGAGTATCGAAAAGAAAAGGATTTATACAAAATTGTGCGACGACCGACTTCGACCTCGCATGTGCGATCGCCGACTTTGATTTCGGAATTTATAATGTCGACTTTGACATATCGACTTTGGTAGCTTATGCGACCGACGCCGGCATTTCTCTGTACTACCGCGCATCGGTAACGGCATGCACGACCTTGGCGCCGGCATCGCTTATGACCTCGCGCGAGCGCGCAAATTTTTCCCGCACCGCGCAGTGATTTTGTTTTGATTAGTTCTCGATCGTGAACTCCGATTTACGCACGGTTTTCGCCACGTGCCCCTAATGTACTGTACTTCATTTCTTATGAAGGACCAAATTCTGATTCCTACCCAGGATTCACGAGGATCAGTTGAAGCTAGCTCTATGATTTATAGAAAGTAAGAACGTTATAGTACGATACTAATCTTAGAATGTTACTAAGAAAGTAAGATTGCCAAGAATACAAGTAGAGCCACGACGCATATAAGAACCTTTGTTGATGACCTATTATGGGTATATAAGCTTTCAAAATTATATTCATCACCCAATATCCGTCGCTGAGTTTAACTCTACGACCTAGTTCCAATTGAGAATTCATTCGAGTTTCTCACTTCTTCCAAGAAAATTTTCAACCCAAAATTCATAAAGTGTCCTTTTGAACCCAAATCCTAGCGTGATCGAGAAAATATTTGTGACGGTCCGCCACCCATATGACCAAAGAAATCTCAAGAGTCGCTATTCGGTCTTCGGACCCTAGAGCCCCATTTATTCGGTCTAAAAGCATATCGAATCAATCATTGAAAAGATGTTATTTCAATTTGTGAGACAACGCTTTTTTAAGTAGTCGTGATAATTCTTTCTCGACTCTCAAACCATCAAGTATGACTAACGCCGACTTACCTTGTCACCTAAGTACTAATTAGTGAAGCGATAAACATCGATATGAAATAGGTCGACTTATTCCACCACCCAAATGTTTCGCATCAAGAAATGATAGACATCAAGAAATCGTGATGTAAGGAAAATCTCGATGAGATGAGATATTTTCCTATGATACACATGGACGTGATGACCCTTGACGGGTTTTACAAAGATTGATAACAAAGAAGTTATACCTTCATACGATCGTTACGATAATCAAGTTATGAATAAGATACTTTTAGCATTGAATGCAAGAGTAAAAGCAAGAAAAGTATATGATATCCGTGGATATGAACTCCTCTTTTATAACAAGAGAGATTACAACTTATCCTTAAGATAGTTGGTTGTCCTCAAACCTCGTTAGTAGGTTGGACATGTTTAAAAGAATAAAGATGATACAAAATATTCCTTTCCGTGAATATATATATATAAGGAAATGATAGCATCTCGTAAAATAGATCCATCGCCTTATACCTCACCAATGAGATTATGATTGAGCATAACCGATTCCAAGTAATCAAACTGGTTAAACAAATGATAATGAGATGGAGGAATCATAATCTTTGAGATTGTGTGAACGACGAGGATAGCCCTAGTATGTAAATCAAGTGTGAAGAAAATATCTTCAAAGCCAAGACATGGAAGAGAGATGCTTGGAATTTAAGTTATGGTGTACGAATGTACGACCCTACCAAGCCATACGACAATGATAACGGTTCTAGTCCAGGAAGTGGGAACCGAATTATAACGAAAGTAAGATTACTTTCAAATACCGTGTCCAAGAAAAAGGGACAAAAGTCGAAATAACTAAAGAAACTATGAGCTATACGATTATAAGATAGCCACGACATAATATAAGCTTCAGAGACATATGACTTGATAAATAAGAATTTCCTGAGAAGAGTTAAAGTAAGGATATATGAGAAATATATTCCTAAGATCGATGAAGTGAAAAAGGGAATGGAGTCATTCATACTGGATTAGGAATGAATGATAGTGCTAGAGACACGACGATCTCTACGGTAAGACTTAATTATCGAAATATCAATATCAACGGATAGGTTGATGTAGACCTAACCACAAATGCTATTGGTAAAAGCATAACGATACGATACCCGAGAAGTATAAGGTGAATGAGGCACCGTAAGGCCATAGCAAGGGAGCATAATGTCCCAATGGAAAGGACAATGACATATGAAATAGATATTCACTGAATAAACGGAACACCGTAGACCAAAGCCTATACTTCAGACCGAAATGTAACAAACAAAACCCAAAAGACAAGATAGGTATGAGGAAAATTTCTAATACCTATAAGATTTTGTTCAATTTAGGTGTTTCGCTGACATCGCGCAAGCACGCAGAAGAAGCGATAGAACCCAATTTAGGTAAGCGATCAAGATGTAGACCTCCTTACCTATACGAAAATCATGGCCATCGCAAGAGTTGCTCAAGCGTAGATTCGAGCCTAGAATCGCCTAAAGTTCTACTCAATGATTTGGATCACTATATCTATGAGGAACGAGATATAATTTTAGAGTCAAGAAGCTTCAAAATGGTCATCATTCACGTGATCACGACCGGACCTAATCTTTTCGATAAAAGGTTTTACGCGATAGATATTGGTACCCACTATCCGCATATGCGAATGGATTTAGAGCGATATACGACTCAAGGAGTAGACGAAATGAGTATTAAGATAAGTGTCATGAGTTATCTAAGTAGTCTACAGTGTTATATACGCCTTAAAGTGTATAATTCTTTAAGAGATCATTCTTGTTTAAAGATTCCTCCATAGCTTAAATTAAGTCGAACTTATCTAAAAATATCCGCATACAAATGGCGTGAAAAAGGAAGTTTAACGGTAAGAGAGTAACCCCAAGGCCTACAATTTATAACTCACACGAGCGATCGGCTTTTTTATTATGAGCTAGGCATGGATTTAGAACAGATTTGGAGAAAATTTTACACCTCTAGATGGACGCTCAAATTTTTAGAGTGACAAACGAGGATGGTATCCAACGACTTATCGGTCGCTTGCCAACAGATTAAGGTGGTTTTGCAAAAGGACGTGTCAAAAGAATATTTTCTCCATGATACAAATTCCAAAGTCCCGCGCACTTACCAGTGATTTGTCAATGTGCTCAAGTATACTCATGATGCGTATGGAACGGCACCTATAAGCACTCGCCCTAGTCCCCGCAATTTACACCGCACGACGTGATAGAATGTTGTACCCTAATGTTCCAAATGCCACCCCACGCCCCGTGCCGCAATGGTACCAATAAGAGGCGAGAAGGGCAAAAAGGACAGGATCTTATCGCCCTCAAGGATTAGGAGTATTACCACTACCAACTCGACCTTACTTTCTCGATAAAAGTAACACCAACTTCGGTATTGAAGAAGAAACAGGAGCAGCAGACCCCGACTTTTTGAAAGAGAAAGATCGCTTGATATATGAGGTAAAACGACGAGAAATAGACAAGTTTCTAAACGAAAGGTACGACTCCGACGAAGGTCACTCAGAGTCACAGAACCCTATGATAATATGAGACTCATATGTAGATAATATGGTTAGAATGAGTAAAATAAACGAGTTGGAATATTTCGTGAATATGTTAAATGTGGTGTCGAAATTTGGGTGTAAAAGAACTAGACGCTTTAGAATCACCGGCTCGATAAACCGACCGTAGATAATGAATAAAAGTCCTCATTTAGGCATTTTGGTATAATATTATATGGTCCTAGTAGAATGGTATCCAAATACGAAAGCTTAATAGTTCCGAGTAAGATATGGTCGCTATGAGATAATAGTTAGCCATTCGGACCGACAAATGCACCAGCCCCGATCATGAACCTCAAAACTCGAGTGTTCCACACGCATTTAGAAAATTTTATCTTAACTTTCAATTCGACTCTCTCGCCTAGTCGAAACCGGGCTAGAGAGCTATGAATTGAGCTTTGGTCCCTTTCTTCGACAAAGCTATGGGAAATAAAGCTACCCACTGTAGCTATGAGTTAGATTCCCTTGTCGGGCGTAGGACTAGATTTCGCCACCTTCGAGCTTGAAGCCCAAAGGTAATTTCTTACCTATTCAAAGGACGAAGAAGAACATAAAGAACATCCAAAGACTGCCTTACGACCTTTAAGAGTCGGCAGATTTTGCCAAGTACAAGATCGTGTATTTCGCGAAAGGAGAAATATTCCTCATGCATATAGTATCCTTAGAAGAAATCAATGTGGACCCGACAAAGGGCAAAACAATTAAGAATGAAAGTCGTTGATGACCTAAAATGAGACCAGAATTTCATAGATTAATTGACTGCTATCAAAGAGCCCTTGAGAACTCTCTAAAGTAGCAAGACCAATAACATAGCTACCCCAAAAAGGAATGAAATTACGTGGAGTAATAAAAGAGAGGCTATGTATTAATATGAGAAAGATAATAGCTTATGATCACAATGACTTAGGCCACATGAATGGAATTTTTCCAACTCCTGACTTGAAATAGTGATGAGTATAAATACCAAAGTCTTGAAAGACATCACTCCTATGACAATAAGTTAAGAACCCTTCTCAACTTGCGAAAGTTTGAATTTATTCTTCGAGCAAAGAAATGTGGATACAGAATGAGAAAGATGGCTCGAATTAGTAAAAGATTATAAGTGTGATAAATGATCACCTGAGGATGGTAAATGTAGAATCTAATACCTGAGTTATAAAATTCAGCCTAAATCATAGTATGTCCCAACAAAAAAGGAAAACTCATTGGAAAGTTTAAGAAAATGAGAACAGAAATAGTCGGGCATTCAGTGACGAACGTAAGTTGTACTCTCACACCCAAGGTGACATATGACTAAAAAGAGAGAATGGAGATGGGAGTAGAATACAAATTAAGATAAGGAATGAAAGGTCAAGAATTTTAAGGAGCTACCGACAATGTTATATCGCCTAAAGAAGGATTATATATATATAAATATCTCCAAGCAATAATAAGTCGAGAGATGAAACCAAGAATGAAGTCATGACCCTTCTCTACCGCCCACCTAGACAACTTTAAGATATGTTACGATTTACGAGAAAAGTTAGATAGTAAGGAATGAACTGAGATGTAACCATGATTGTCGAGCAATGTCTCGGTTACCAACAAGTGAAGGCATTATATCAAAGGCCTTATAAGAGGTTATAATCTCTAGAGCTACACGAATGAAAATGGAATGATGTAGCAATGAATCTTATGACAGGTTCTGCCAAAGTCATAAAGAAGTCGCACTACTATACGGGTAGTAGTGATCGACTCACCAATTATGTTTTGTCTCGCCACTCGATGACTCATAGACCCGATAAGTTAAGCTCAGACGTACAAAAAGGGAATTGTATATTTACGGGGAGTACCAAAACCTATCGCTTCAGATAGAGACTCCAAGAGTACCCCTAGATTTTGAACTAACTCCCAAAAAGAGTTAAAACGAGGTCAAACCTTAACATAGTTGCCCGCCACCAGCGTAAGGCAACAAAAGGACAAGATGAACGCTTAAGGATACGATGAGAACATAAATGTTAAACCCGGTGCAAGTGAGAACGATTGTACCACTTGTTAAGTTATGTACAACCGTAGTCACAACCAACGATCAATATAAATTTTACGAGGCATCAGATCGAAGAAGTATCGACCACCACTTTATTGTAACAAAGTAGGTGAGCAAAGGTATAAAGTTCCCGACGCCGTAAGTTAAACGATCGAGATATCTCGCCCAATAAGGCAAAGAATAAGAAAAGCTAAGGACGTATAAAAGTCTTACCGACACGCCAGAACTGAAATGCATTTTTAAACGCGAATTAAGTTTCTTAAGATTTCTCCATCTAGAGAAATTACAAAATCGATACGAGAATGCCGAGACCACGCTTTGTAGAACTCACGAGCTTCTAATAATAATAGGCCTAGTAGCCTATAACTTGGTATTCCCACCAAATTCGAAAAATACGAAATATTTTTTCCACATGTCATAGTTAAGGAAATACGAAATGACCCAATTCACGTAAACCAACATGATGACGTGACCTTCGACTCGATGAGTTATGATGAAAATCTACGACTAATTTGATCGCATTTATTCAACGATTAAGGAATCAAGTTTGGTTTTAATGAAAATCCAATGGAAGAACCATGGACAAAAGGGAAAACACGTGGAAAGATAAGATGTTAAGATACAAAGATACCCCATACTTTATGAGGTATGCAAATTTCGGACGAAATTTCTTTTAAGGGGTAGATGTAATATCCCGTAGAATTAGACGCCTAATTACGGTTTTGAAACCCAGAATTAGGAATTCACCGTGACGATTCAATCAAGAAGATAGCTAATAATGGTTTCGAGTATTTACGAAGGAACTAATTCCTATTTTATATTCACCGAGAATTGTGAATTTAGAAATAGAAGTTTGTAAAGCATATCGACAAGATTATTTTAACGCCGATTACACATCATACGTCAAGATTTTGTGAAATTTTCGAGTAATAAGATTGGAATTAATTTTCATATTAATTCCTATGTTACTAGAATATTAATTATAAAGTAAGTTCAAACTTATCATGACCATTTTTGAGATGAGTCGATTATGATCATTTTGAGACGCTTTGAACGTTAACGCCTAGAGATGTTTTGAGAGATGAGTTCAATGATCCGAAATTATCCCAATTAATTTCCTATCATTAATTTATATAATCAGTAATATTAAATATTAAAATCAATTTTGAGTTATTAAAACTCGATATTTATGAAATGAGTTTCAAAACCCTAATTATACAAATTAGGGTTTGGTCACGGGTAATGATACCATTAAATTATCCTATGGTATCTAAACTATATGTTATGATATATATGGATATTATTAAGCATTAAAACTCGGTATTGTGTATTTAATAATTTCGAAACCCTACATTTCGAAATTAGGGTTTTGTGTGCATGAAATGTGCTATTATTTTATCCTATTTTCCCTATTATTCTCGAAAATTTCAAATATATGCCTAAGAGGTGATTTAATTATTTTATGACTTGTATTTTATACCTATGATCATGTATGATATATATATGGTATTAATGTACAAAATAAAATAATCCTACCTATTTGGACCCCTAAACCTTAGGCCATCATGGATTGACAAGGCATGCTTGTCACCTCCTTAACACCCAATGCATGGAAAGCCTTTCTAGCCTACACTAATCATCACCACACTCTACACACTCAACCATGATTCCTATTGTGTGTGTGTGTGCCTAAGAGAGAGAGAGATACATGGGAGAAACTCTTCCCATACACTTCATTTCACTCATAATACATTTTCTCCTCTCTCCCCAAAATTTTCAGACCTCTCTCTCCTTTCCTCTCTTCTTCTTCTCCTACACCATTTCCACCATGGAAGAGAGAGCTCAAGCTCCATCTCTCTCATTCATCTTCAAATTCGTGACTAAGGTATAACTATCTCCTATGACTCTTAGACATGATTAAATCATACTTGCATGGTTAGATTGATGATCTTGGTGGTGATTTGGGGTGATAGATTCACCATTTTCGTGGTTATATGAAATGCATACAAAAAGAATAAGCTTAAAACTGAAAACTGGAAGTATGTTACGAAAACAGTAACTTCATAAAATTATTTGACTAAGTTACAGTGGTCCGATGAATGTGAAATTTTACTATGTTGAAATTAAACATGTCTATTACGTCTCTGTAAAATTTCAAGTCAATACAACTTGATTTTCTATTTTAATTCTATTTTTCAAAAACACTGCACAAATCTGTAAAATTTCGGTGTTCATCACCCACGGTCCGTGGCTTTCGTTTCGAGTTTGGCTAATGGTAAAACTCTAAAAATTGGCATAAACATAAATTAGCATGTCTAGAAGATCTATGTAAATTTTCAGAATTTTCTAAAATTTTTTACTATTTATTCCAGATTTTTCAAACGAACTGCACAAAACTGTCACTGTAGTGATAGCTTGTAGTAAAATATTTTTATCTCCCAATCTATTTTGAATCATTGAGTAAGGCTTTTTCTGGATTAAACTAGACTTAAGTGGCTTTTCAATATGATTGGTTGCATTCCTAGATTCCTTATAATGAACTCACGGTGAATTTTTAAAGTTGACGCATTACAGTAAGCTTTTTGGACAAACTGCCTTAGTAAAATTCTATGCTAAATGACTGTCCGTGTACGACTTTTGCGTGAGATATTCGAGCCGTTTGTAATCCGATTTTGACTTTGGTTTCTTCATAAGAAATGTTCCTTACCATGTCTAGTTGTGATCTGGAAAGTTTGATCCCAAACCAAGCCTTATAAGTATACTGTTCACTGACCCAAAGTCACCTACTTGAATGTTGTCCTTTCCAACTAGTCAACTTTGAACTTACGTATTTCGATGCATCAAGTATCTTCCAGTACGGTCTTCATGAAACATGTAGTTCTTATTACAAGGTTTCTAAATGGTATCTTTCAGTCATTTTGGTATTGTGAGTCAAAGTTACGAGCCTCGCAAAATCCCTCGTCGTTAAGCTAAATCTGGAAATCCTGAAAATTTTTCTAAGTATAGAAGAAGTCAGTCTGAGTTGCCCACTTTGAGAGCCTATATCTCCAGAACCACGACTCTTTGGGTCGACTTCCTTCTTAGAACTTATAGTACATATTTAGAGGTTTCAGAATGTGTCTTTGTGCGGTCATACGTATTTTTAATCAAGAGTTATGAATCGTCAAAGTATGACACTCTAAATCTGGAAATTTGAAAATATTCTAAGTATAGAAGTCAGTCTGAGTTGCCCACTTTGAGACCCTATATCTCCAGAACCACGACTCTTTTGGGTCGACTTCCTTCTTAGAACTTACAGTACATGTTTAGAGGTTTCAGAATGTGTCTTTGTGCGGTCATACGTATTTTTAATCGAGAGTTATAGATCGTCAAAGTATGACACTTGGGTTGTTTTAAGTTGTTTTGCTGAAAATTAAACACTTGAAATTTAACTAAGTGTTGAAACTCCCTATGTGAAACATGCCTTATGTGACTAACATGCTATTAATTGATGCATTCATATGATATGTCGCAAGGTACATTAAAGCATTAATAAGATGCACGAATTTAGGATAAAACAACAATATGATATTTTTACCAAGACGCCTTAACGTGAAATATTCGACTAGCGCTACTACATGATCAATTGATCAGATATCATGCCATGATATACACTCAAGTAGAAATATGGGTTCTAAGACCCGATGGATGTTTCAACCCAAAACCTCAAAGCCGTGAATAGATAAAGCTGCTTCAGACTCGCAATCCAAGAAATCTGTTAGACAATCTACACCCAGTGGGCTTTATCTTCAAAATGTGGGCCTTTTCACCCCACTAAAATGTGACTTTAATGTTATTCCAAATGAGTTTATTTACAAGACTTATTCTACAACCGTTATCAAATGTTTTACCGCATTACCCGCCAAAATATTTCGCTTTGTGTATGGATCCTATCTGCTTGCCCGGTAGGGCTGTGGAGATGGTTGAACTTTATTATGACAAGTTATGTCATTTGGGTCGCGCCAACCTTTTAATGTCGGGTCCCGTGCCGATGATAAATGCCCGCTAGGATTGGCGTGAAGGTTGGAACTATACCGTGTTAACATATGCTCGCAGAGAGCGACTCGCAGTCAGACGGATTACGGCCGGTCACGGCGTCAGAGATGGAGGCCTCCTCTCGACGCTTATTATTTATTATTATTATGTATCAGTGACTATGAGATACGGACCATACACACCAAGAAAATGCTCGCCAAGCTACTTTTGCGAATCGAATGATTTTAGTAAGACAAGGCCTTTTAACTAAAACCCTCGCGACTTACTCGACATCGGCAACAGAATTCAATATTATCAAATGTTTTCGCATGAGTCCACCGAGTGTATTCTTGTACTCACCGCATGTTTGTTTTAAATGTGCAGTTGAGCGATGATGGATGGAGCAAGTTGTTGAGCAATAGGAATATTGTCACGAAAAGTTTATACCTTGATAGTACATCGTCATATGTACATATCACATGTTTTCCGCCGCAAGAACTTAAGTTATGTACTAAAGTCCAAGAACATGCTTGTCATATGAATTACGGCTTTTGTTAAGGAGAATTCTCGCTTAATTATACTGCTAGAGTTATAATCCTTCTAAATCCTACTTAGATTTAGGCGTCGAAACCCCATTCCTTCGTAGCTTCCAATTTACGTCACAAATCGAACCTAAAAGCGTTCTAGGTTCTTAAGTTCTCGTGTTTCATCAAACACCACGTTATACATAGAAGAGAATTTCTTATGAGTTCGCTTAATCTAAGTTCTTTGAAACTTAGAGTTCATCTACGCTCTTTTGAAAATCAAAACAATTTCATAATTCAACTTCGCTTCATAAACATACTTTATCGACATATAACTCTATATATGTCTATTATCAATACTCATATACCCCCGGTATAAGCTTTAATCTCCTTTCAATTTCATCATAAAATGATCACATACCAATTGGTATGAGCTTAACTTTTTGACAAACCACCGTTTGTTTTATCATCAATAATTATCAAAATTCAAAGCTATTCACTTTCTCTTTCAACGGCATGTACACTTTAAAAACATTTTTCACTAATGCTTCCTCAAAATTGTAACATAACTTTTTCAAAGCTTTTAAATTCATACCTTTATTTTTGAAAACATCAGAAACTACTTTCCTTGCTTGGTTGAGCGTGATGAATGGAGCGTTGAGCGGTGATGACCGCTTCATAAAGAGTCTAGTGATTCAAGCCGACTTTGATAGAAAGAATATTTTGGTTCAAAGCAAACGAATCGCTCGATACCACTCACACACACCGGTTTGGCTTATCCTTGCCGGACCGTGACTTGGGGTTCGGTTTAAGTGAATATGAAAGAATAAGGGTTTCAACTCATTTCATCTACGAAAAATATAGATGTTCCAAACAGAAACGAGAATCATGACGGAAAAATAGTTTATATATAAAAAGATGGTTCCAAGGTTCCAACAAAACAGTAGTTTTAACAAAGCTTAACATGGTAACAAAAGGTAACAGAATCTCAAGAGTTTGGCAGCTGAATAAAACGTGTGAGACATGCATATGGAGATGCATTATCAAGGCGAACCAAAGAATACTTCATACTTAACAAAAGATTCCGCCAACTCCCGCCTGCTCCATCACCCGCTCAACCGCACATTTAAAAACAAACATGCAGGGCTAAGTACAAAGATGCATTCAGTGGACACATGCCGAAAACATTTTACTTTACGAAATATTGTCTTTTACATCATAGTAAGACATAATGGTTTTGTTTGAAAAGGCCTCAGGCTTACTAAATACATTTTCATTACTTTCTCAAAATCGATCACAGATCATTTCTTTCAACATATATTCCAAGTCGGCGATGGATTAACGCTACGGGAGGAGGCCTCTTCACCCGAACGCACGATCGACCGCGAACGGTTCGTAGGTCAATCATCCGACCGTAACCCGCTCGTGTCGATGTGTACACAACCCTAGCTAGATTCCCTTCACCTCTAGCTTAGATCCAATTGTAATACTTTTCCCTTGCCCAGTGCAACCCGAATGGACATATACAAAACATAAAACATTTTTGCGCATAATATCGTACTTTATCCTTTCGTAAAAACAAGAAGTAATAACAAGAAAACATTTTCCAAAAGCTCGTAATTGGTTTTGGTAAGAAAGCCCACCTCGAGAACTTAAAGTTCTTACGTCACTAGTACTTAATTGTCGTCTTCTTTTTCCTCTGAGCAGAACCCTTTTCAACGTGAGAAACGAGGTTTAGTATATCGCTATACTTTTCCGATAATCATCGATTCGAAATAACGGAGTTACTACATCAATCCTTTTAACGTTAAGGATCATATTTTCAAACCTTAACCACTATTATACTTATTGCGTCTCGAAAAGGTATAATATCCTATCTTTTCATTCCTTCTTAGTTCAAACCATTCAGCGTAACGTATGAATCTTAATTTCATACCTAACGTTGTTATATACTGATTTTGCTTCTTAGCTTACATATATACTTAAATTTTACGTTTTCACAGTCACCTACTTACAAGTCTCTACGTTTCACGTATCATATCATATATCACACATCACGAGACATCAAAATTCCTTTCTCACAATTTTCAAAAACTTCAACATATTTTCCGAAAATTTTTACATAATATATTGTCATATATTAATAATATGATATAATATTTATCATACATAACTTGTGCATCAATATTTTCATGCTTTAGTAGTTTTTGAAATTAATATCCTATAATATTCCATATTTTTCCAAGAAATTCCACATAAGATCATAGAATTTCAATCATGAACAACTATCATTATTTTATGTTCAAAACAATAATTAAATTCATGTACATCAACATATAACCTATGCTTATTTTCGCTCATGACATAATGTTTTTAATACATGCTTATCTTTGTATTAAAATCATAATACATGCTTATAAACGTCATATGAACATATTTAATTCATAACTTCGACACATAACATAAATTTCACGTATTTCACATAATTTTCGAAAGCATGTTACAAAACATATCACATATGACTTTTTAATATTTTTACATAAAATAATAAGAAGTGTAGAGTTTCAAACCTTCTATTTGATTTTGGTTGACGTCGGCGACGTTTTCTATCTACGATTGAAGAGAACCTTTGGGATCACTCTCGATTCTTTTCTCTCTATTTTTCTTCCTATTTCTTTCTTATTTTCGTCTATATGGTGGTATATGGAGGGGGTCTCCTATTTATAGAGTTTATAAAGTGATTTTAATCATTACTTTATAAAATATCTTAATATAAAGTCAAAAATTACAACTCATTTATCTCCTTAATTTTCGAACCCTATGAGTTTTCCATGAGTCATTTTTGATCTTATCTTATAATTTAATTATTCATCATCTCTTATCTTTTTGAAATTATAACATATCTAGTTGTAAAATCAAAATTTACAACTCACACCTTATCTTTATAAAATTTTCGGCCACCCTCTTTGCATAAGAGACAATTATTTTATTTTATTCTATAGTTTATTATGTTATTTTATTATTTAATTAATGTATCTTATACTTATCATAAAATAAATAAATTATCACTTTATATAATGTTTATGTAAATTTTCGGCTACTATCATATGTTTAGGATAGAATTTTATTTTTTTCTATATCATATACTATAATATTATCATGTAATAATATCACATTTGAAAAGTCAAAGTTTTCAACTTAGGATAAGGTGTCATTATCAAAGAGTTTTAAAAATATTTCCAACCTTATTCTAAGTCTAAATTTTCGGATATTAGAGGACAAAACCATAGGTTACTTGTTTAATTTGATAATCATCTCTACTTTACACCTAATATACCTTATCTTTATAATTATGACCCCTCATTTATTAAAGTATGATATTTATATCCATTTCACACCTAAAAGTCTAAATTTTCGGCCTTCATAATAATAATATGCCAAATATTTTATTTTCTTTCAATTAATAGCTATGTAACACAATATAGATCTTAGATGATAATTTAAATCATAGAAAAATTAAATAAGATAAATTATATGTTCTAATGTAAAGTTATTGGCAAATAATTCGAAATTAAGGATAAATTATTAAACTATTATTATTTTTATACCCAATATTATTTTCATGAGTAATTACATAAATATAATGATATTATATCATAAAATAAATTTTTGAAACAATTCTAAGCATTTTCCCAATTTTTTCGAAAACTAGGGTTTCTAGGATTTAATTTTCATAAAATTCCATTCTTACCCTATTTACTTAATTTCGAAATTTTTATAATTCCTAGGAGATAAGATTGATCTAGAATCATGATATTTATCAAGTATATAATTAAATAAATTATTTAATACAATTATCACATAAATTGTGATTTTCGAAAAATCACATAAAATCATGGCTTAATTTTCGAAAATTATGAGCTTCTAGAACCAAGATATTATCTCCTATGATACTTATCATATTATCACACATTTTTATGAGATAACATTATCTATGCTTAGTCATAACCTTATCTTATCATTTTATAAAAATATCATAGCATACTTATCACATAAAATGTCATTTTCAAACCTTATCACATACACCTATGATTTTCGAAAATTACACATGGTGTACAAGATAATTATCTTATCATATACTTCAAGATAAACATGACAACTCATCACATAAAATCAAGTGATCACATATTAAATCATAAATTAACCACTTAGTCTCCATATTTTCGAAAATGACAAATAATTAAGGAAAATATTTTCTTTTTCTTCCTTAGTGTAAATACTATCCCAAATATACTTAAAAACATATTTATTCATACTTAAAAATTATTTCATTCGAATTTTTATGAAAAAAATTCGATTTACTCAAAATCGTCGATTACCGACGTTCACTTTCGTTTCCGTTTCTATCGTACTATTCCTTCTTTACTTTCGAAATTTTTAAACCCAAAAATTCGGGTTGTTACACTTATGCAGGTAATTTCTATAAAATCCCTACATAAGTTTATTTTATTACAAGTCAAGTTTATAGCTCTAAGAGCAAAGTTTTAAATGTTTTTGGCGTATACCCACTGAGTGTATTTTTGTACTCACGCCCTGCATATATTTCTAAATATGTAGGTTGAGCTCGAGAGGATGCTGGAATCGAATGTTGTATAAAGGAGCTTCTCTAGAGATATTTCGTTTCATGATAATATTGTTCAGTTATTGATATCATGTGTTGTTGCCCAGAGATTTATGTCTTCATACATAATTCTCAGCCACACTTCTGTTGCCAAGCTTTGGCCTTACCTGCTTATGTGTTTTGCTATGACGAAGTGACCATATTTCTGATGAAAGTCATTATTTGGTTGTTATGATCTCGACATCTCCAACTCTTCGTTATGATGTCGACTTGCTTCTATGAACAAGGATTTACTTGAATATTCAGAATTATTTTTGTTGGACCAAATATTATATGAAACAACTTTGGAGTTATTGATGGATCATGCTTTCAACCCTAACCAACCAAAGATCTTATTTTGGTGAAAGCATGCTTAAATCCTTCTATTCTTTATCAGAATAGTTTAACTTGTTATATCAGATCAATGTCGCATTTGATATTGATTATCTTCTTGTGATTATTTGTCCTCAACCGTTGTTGTTTCTCCTTTGATTCTTTATTGTGGTTTGAGGACCTAGAATTATCCTTTGTCAAACTCTATTCTACCTCTTTGGACCATAAACATTTGATTCCTTCTTGATGAAAGTTGGTATCATATCTTTCTCTTGATATATATTTGGTCACAATTGTCGTTATCGATTATCAGAATTTCAATCTTAACCCAAGTCACGGCCTAATTACTTGTTTAAGTAGTTGGGATGTGACAGTATCCCACATCGGTTATATTTCCTAGTCAGGCTTAGTCTCTTTTAATATATATAGGTGCTTTGTGCAAGTGATGAATACACAACTACTTTTCTCCAATATGTTTCTATAATTTCCTACACATGTCTATATTTTATACTTTCCTACACGTGTCTATATTTTATTGTTCTACTCTTTTTATATATAATTTGATATGACGATAGATTCGAAATTCTAACCTTTTGATTCATGTGGATCTTAAATTTATCTAATGTAGAGTTATCAAAAATTCGGTAAATTCAGTTTATCTTTATGCTGTATCGAGAAAAAAAAAATCTTTGCATTTTTTATGGTACGAGTTTTAATAAATATAATGAGTGTAAAGTGAATGAAGTAGCAGACTCATATTATAAGATATATTATGTGAGTGGAAAAAATAGTCATGAGTAATTTTTAATTCTTTATGTACATATATAGTTAGATTGTAGGTAAAAATTGTGAGATTTATGTGGGAGTCACGTCCAAAAGAGAAAAATGTACATTTTTAATGAATTGGCCAAAAAAGAATTGAATGCAAATTATTATTATTTTGTACAAAGCTAGTAGTTTGAAACTGTAGCTAGCCAATATGTTTGTGTTGATGTTAAGGATAACAATTTAGATTGCCCCATTAAGCTAAAAAGATATTGATGGACCGAATACGCAAAAGCTCAATTTTCCTATGCAATGAAATCTCTATAAGAATGAAAACCATGTTACTGATGCTTTATTTCACTATTTTGTAACATTTATAATTGTATTTCTGGATTATCATCACACGTCAATAAAATTAATAAGTTATAGTACATGTAACATCTTACCATTTTCATAATATGCTGGAAACTGTTCCAACGGAATTAGTCATTATTGAGAAATACTCCATCTATCTCATTTAAAATGTCTCACTTTCCTTTTTGGGTTGTCCATTACAAATGTCTCATTCCATCTTAGGAAATAATTATCACTTCAAAAATTGTGGGCCGTACCCACTTTTTAACACTTTAACTACTTTATACATTTCTCCTAAATACTTGTGCCCAAAAGAAATGGGACACTTTAGGTGGGACGAAGGGAGTACTAATTATTGACCCATATATGATAATATTACTCTTCTTGATCCCATCAAATGCCAATCCTTGATTTCTCAAATCAACGGTCGGACAATGCGAATTTAAAAGTTTGGGTTGCTACAAAATAAAACTTAGACGATCTTTAATTGTAAAACATAATGAGATTTTGCTTCCTAAATTTCAACTTTACGAAGAAGATGACGTCTTATTACCATCATTGGATTTGTTAAGAAGTAAATGTTGGGATGACTTGATCACATTTGTCCTTTAGACCTGATTTTTAGAATATTGCTATTAAATAGGCTTATCATAAATTATATGATAAGATTTTCATAAATGATTAATAATTTTCAATTTATATAAGAACGAAACATTCAAGTTGGGGATGATATAGCAAAATTGTCTACTTTCTCATGGAGGACATCCAATCATAGCGGATTGTTGAAAATATACTCTTAGGTTTACTAATTTATCTAAACTAAATTAGCTCAAGAAGAATGTATTAAGCGAGCCTCTAAAGTGAATCGTGCCAAATCAAAGGTTATAAATTAAAGGTTCATTGGAATTAAATTACAACAATATTATCTATTTTTTGATTTTGCACACTAACTTTAAAAGAAGTCTGAAAATATACAAACTTAGCAAGCATGGTAATTTTGCCAAGTTTTAATTTTTTTTCCCAAATTAAAATTGACATGACAAACTGGTGTCACTTGTCTAATCAAAATGATATTGTTTTGATCACAAAAATTTTATAAAAAAATCAAAATAAACTCTTGTAAGCCACCTCACCACCCTCTCTTACACAAACACATTCTCACTTTCATCACTTTTGTTGAACCAAAGACCTCCTCAGTGTCTACAATTCATTTCCAAAAACATCTTTCCAATTAAACAGAATTGTTGCTCCAATTTATCTCCAAGTTTTGAGGACCAAAATCAACAAATATGGTCGCCGACAAAGTTAAAACGGTAATGGGATTGCAAAAATCGCCAGATAGAAGTCCAAGCTTAACAGCTGACGCTTCCCCCAAACCCAGGGCCGTCATTGAGGGGGGCGAGAATGGGCGACCGCCGAGGGCCCTTCATTTTAGGGGCCCAAAATTTTATATATCCTTTTATATTAATATAAATATTTTTTCAAAAAATAAATATTCAATGTCCCAAAATTTTGTTACAAACTTTTGGGGACCCAAATTTTGTAAAAAAAAATAATTCTTTTATAAATGATATATTGTGCATCTTTTTAGATATATTCAATTGTATCTCCATAGTGGAAAAATGACCCATTTTTGTTATTTTGCCCGGGACCCATTATTTGTCAGGACCGACCCTGCCCAAACCGTCACCGTATTTGAACTCCGACTAGTAGTTGTTGGATTTGTATACTGAAAGCACTTTGGTTGAGCTTGTATACAATATTTCGTTACCACTATTACAATCTCTTATCCGAATTGATTACTTGATTGCATATATCTAAGTCCCCTTATCTCATATATAAGTTAGATCATACAATTGTGTAGAAGATCACGTAAGTCTCGATGATTGGTCAAGTTTAATGAGATATAAAAGTATCACACCGAGACAACTTGAGGACGAGTTGTCGGTATAGTCATGTATAGATAAGAAGTGACTTGACTTGGTTGTTTGTCTATACCGGTACGCCTCGACGTATTGATGGATCACAAGTGAGATGAGTTATTCTATCCGATCGTGAAGAACATAGATCTCGGTGACTTACGATGATCTAAACCTCGATAAGGTATTAGGTGAGTATGAGTTCTTGACCATCACTTTGACTTGTTATGGGTGAGGTTACATGATTTAACCCAAGACTCTCTCGCATCTCGGATGGTGGCGGTGCTTGTATGTTATTCTAGTTATCTCAGACGAGTCACCGTATCCGCTAGGATGATGACGCCCCTTAAGGAGCTCAAAGGTTTATTGTACTAAACCCCGCAGGTTGAGTTATCTCAAGTACAATAATAAGGTTGAGTGGTACTACTTAAGGAATTAAAGATATTAATTATTCTAAGCAATGTAATCAGTAAATAAATAATGGACGACGATATCTTAAATACGGGGATTCAGAAAGTCTAAGTGCAAGCCCGACTCAACTTCGATAATAAAGGGTAAGTCAAGATTTATTCTCTAGTGGCATGAATGAATGTTTATAAATTAATTTATGTTCTGGGTTGAACATAAGATAATTAATTTATTTGAGGCTCATCTTTATTCCTTGCATTTGATCCCTGGGCTGGCCCATCCAGGCCTGTAGCTAGGGTGAAAATCGCCCACCTCTCTCACCCCACTGACTCGATTTGATCCTCTCTTTCCTAAAGGATATTATTATATTTATTAGATATGCATAGATCCTATCTAGATAGGATTTGGGAGTGCATTATAAATATAAGGTGAGAGAGAAAATCATGCTAATCATCATTCCATTATTTTCTAGAATTACCATATAATTGTGGTGAGAATTTTCAAAATTTTAGAGAAAGAAAGAGGGTGATTTTCTATAGATTCTCCATAGATCGTCATCACCGACATCGAGATTAGGCAACCGGATAAAGTCCGAAGATCAAAGCACGAGTCTTGATCCGCTCATCCCCGACAGATTCGCAGTAAACACGAGAAAACTCCTACGTGTTGCAATTAATTATATAGGTGCATGCTAGGCATATAATCAATGTATGGTGAATTAAACATCCAAGATAGATCCTCGGAGAGGTTAAAATCGATTTCCTACAATTGGTATCGTAGCCCGAGATCGATTCGCTCGCTGGATTAATTCACGTTTGATTATAACGCGCGCAATTAATTAATTGTGAATCATCGCTCATCGTGGCTCGTTTTATTTTTGTCGGATTTTGTTTTTCACCACGAGAAAATCCATGGTTAGATTAGATTTTTTCTTGTAAATCTTATCTGTAAAAGAAGAACGAAGACGAAAGCATGAAGAACGAGACGACTGAGTTCATCGGAAAACCGACGCGGCGCGGCGCGAAGCTTATGCGCCATCGCGCGCTCTCGGCGGCATAGGTCGACAGGGCGGCGGCGTCTGCATGGCGACAAGCCCAGGGCGGTCGCGGCGCGGCCTTTCGGCGGCCGCCGGACACGCCGGCGGTTAGCAAAGCGACGCAGCGAGATCGGGCGGCATGGCTCGCACCGGGCGTGCGGGGGTACGCTTCATGCACGGCTGCCTCGGCACCGCCGGCCCGAGCGCGCGCACCGCGGATCTCGGCGACGCAGGCGAGCGCAACGCTGGAAACCTCGGCGTCCGCCGGCTGCGCGCGCGCCTCGGCGGGCGACACGGGCGCGCGATTATCGCGCGAGGCCTCGGCAGAGCTCGACACCTCGACGCGCTTAGCACACGGAAACCTCAAAGCGCGGTTTTCTCGACAGGCGACGCGGCGATGGGGCGCGATTTTGTGCGAGGCCTCGGCGGCGCTCGGCCCTCGGCGTGAGCATCGCGTGGAAACCTCAACGTCGCGGTAGGGCTCGGCAGCAAGGCGATTTTCTTGGCGGATCGTGCGCAGCAAGACTCGACCGACGGCGTGCACGCGGTTTCCTCGATGACCGGGCGAGCCTTCCGGGCGATTCCCAGAGTCTCGGCGTGTCTTTGGCGATGACGTCGGGCGACGCCGCGCGGCGACGCGCCGAGTCGGGCGGCGGTCTTGGTGGTCTTGGCGCGCATGGGCGTGTGCTCAGCGCACGCCCAGCCGCTATCTTGGCCCGCCCGTTTGTTTTGGGCTGACCCGACCTTGTTCGCCCGACCCGATTTTTTCGCCTAGATCCGAAATTTTGACCCGGTTCCCAGATTTTCACCCGTTCGCCTGCTTCAATGATCCGCCCGCTTTGATTTTTGGCCCAAATCCGCTGACGAATCCGTCCGCGCCGTGCACGCGAGGCCTGTTTTCGAGTTTGAAGATCCGTACTTTGTATATTTATGTAATAAATTGGGCGAAATGCAGATCCACGAGTGGGCCGCGATGAACGATTTTATTTTATTTTTATCGCTCAAAGCATGTCGTGGATGTTTAAATTATCGCAAGCATGCTATGTTTGTTTAATTACGTAGATAAACATGTTATATATTTTCGTGATTGGATGAGCATAGTAAGCATGCTAGGTTTATCGCGTTTTCAAGCATATTTTAGAATTACATGAGCATGTTTTACATGTCGAGTTCTATAGAAAAGCATGCTAGATTACGTGATCTACATGGACAAACCTTTTGAAACAAAAGACTAAGCAAGTAACCCGACATATTAATTTTTAAATTAAAATGTCAAGACCTCCACTTTTTGATCTCTAAACAAAGTGATACGCACTGTGAGTAAACGTCCACACGCGTGGCTTGCTTGCACTGTTTGTCATAAGTTTGTTAGATGAGATTTCTAAATAAAACATTTTAATCTATTGAGAAGTGAGAGTTTCATGTGTAAACGTCCACACGCGTGGCTTGCATATGGGATTTTTAATAAGTTCTCTAGAGATAAATTTAAAATGAGATAACAAAAGAATTTGGATTGGAAGCGGTATGGTCCTAGTGAGTATGCCAATTCTAAGAATTCATTTTCTCACGTTAAAATTGTGGTCATTGCTTAGAAATCACCTCAAGTACAACTTCCCGAAGTCCCTTCTTGCGATAGTGATGTGATCTAGTAAGGTCCAATCATTAATTTCATTTGTCATAAGGATAAGTTGACATGGATTGAAATTAAACGACCGAAAGGTATATTTTAGTCCGGTCGAGGGGTTCATGTGTGGCGCCCACATGCATGGCTTGCATGTGGGATTCTTTCATGATTGGAGGTTTCAATTAATATTGTTTTATCAAAGGTTACAATATTATTGTTACGAATTATGTACGATCGTATGCTTATGTGTTTACATTACTTTTCGGATATGTCTCTTACACCGATTATCAATATGCTCGCACAAAATCCTCTATCCGTCCAAATTTTATCGAGTGGAAACGAAACATGGAATATGTTCTTATCGTCAAGAACACATGTTTGTTCTCACTACTCCCAAACCCGATGCCCTATCGATGCATCGACTAATGAGCGCGAGAGTCAAGCGGACTTCGCATAAGTCAAACAATATGGCCAAGTGCTATATGATGACTACGATGTCCAAAGGCTTGCAATGCAGATCGATCGATGGTAGACGCGATCGAAATATGGTCAAGTCTCGAGAGTAAGTTTGGGCAATCGATCGACGATCCGCCCACACAATGAGAGAAATCTTAGCGTGTAAGATGGAAGAAGGAAGTTCGGTCCATGAACATGTCTCCCACACGACTCATCTCATGGATAGTCTTGATCGGTTGGGAGGAGGTATTGACTACGGCCAAGGTCGATATCATCCTCAACACACCGCCCAAGTCTTTGAGAATTTTCGTAGAATGCGATCATGAGCAAGACCGAGTATACACTTAGTCGGTTGCTTAATAATCTCATGGTGCGGAAGGAGTCATGGGTAAAGGAGCACATGCCATTGCTAGCACATCTAGGGGCCCAAATTTTCCGTTGAAAATGGAAGAAGAAAAGGGCACCAAAGGTGGTAGAGGCGAAAGGAAGCGATGGGGCGGTGGGGAGCAAGAACATGTGCGCACGGAGGCTTGAAAAGCCAAAGGAGAGGGCAAGTGCTTCAAGTGCGGCAAGACGGGCATTGTAAGGCCAAGTGCCCTATGCTCAGGCTCAGTACGCTTATATGCTTTAGTAACTAAACATGTTTAGCGACTTGTTCTACTCATTCATGGGTAGTAGATACACAGTGCGAATGATCATGTTTGTTACACCTTGCGGGGTTCCTCGCGACAAGGAGTCTGTGTGATGGCGAGATAACGATCTCCATGGGCAACGCGCGAAAGTCGAGGCCGTTGCGATCGGAGATGTTACTTTATGTTTTGATAGAACTGTTTTAGTATTGAAAGACATTTTATATGTGCCGGAGTTTCGGCGGAACCTTATTTCCGTTTCCAAACTATTTGTTCATGGATATTCTGTTATTTTTGATAGTGGTGTTTCTATCATAAGAAATGACGAAGTTATCTGTGGTGGCACTTTATATAATTCGCTTTATACTATTTCTGCCAAACATAATACCTATAACTATGTTACATCTTCTTCAAACCTTAAAAAGAGAAAGTTTTCTTCGCAAGATGACACCACATTTCTCTGGCATCTTAGATTAGGTCACATCAATCTAAATATGATCCAAAGACTAGCTAAGAATGGAGCGTTGGGTAATCTAACGATTATCTCGCTTCCCATCTGCGAATCCTATATAGAAGGAAAAATGTCGACCAGACCCTTCAAAGCGAAGGGTTATAGAGCCAAAGAAGTGTTGGAGCTAGTCCATTCTGACCTTTGTGGACCCATGTCAACACAAGCTCGTGGAGGGTACGAGTATTTTGTCACTTTCATTGACGATTACTTAAGGTACGGATACATATACCTGCTTCACCGCAAGTCCGAATGCTTTGAGAAATTCAAAGAGTTTAAGGCGGAAGTGGAGCGAAGCTTGGTAAAGTATCAAGTCATCATGGTCTGATCGCGGTGGCGAATACCTCAGTAACGAGTTTATGGACTACTTGGTGCAGTGTGGGATTACCTCCCAGCTCACTATACCGGGCACACCACAACAAAATGGTGTGTCAGAGCGAAGAAATATGACTCTTTTAGAAATGGTTAGATCGATTATGAGTTATGCAACATTACCTATTTAGTTCTGGGGGTATGCCTTAGAAACGGCGGTATACTTGCTAAATCTAGTACCATCCAAGTCACTCGAAAAGACCCCTTTCGAGTTGTGGTTTGGGCGCAAGCTAGTTTAAGTCACATAAGGATATGGGGCGATCCGGCACGTGTCTTTGAACAAGAAGGCGACAAGTTGGAGGCTAGATCCGACGCAAGGCTGTTTATCGCTATCCTAGAGGGACGAAAGGTGGTTTATTCTATAGTCCCAAGGATCGGAAGGTCATTATTAGCACTAATACCCGATTCTTAGAAAAGATTATATGAAAACCATAAATCCAAAGTTGAAATCATTCTTGAGAATTAGAAGATGATCGTTTTCCACCACCGATTAAGCGAAAGGTATGAGATGTCGGTGTCAGTGGGAGGATCGATACCAGATACTTCAAGAAATTGAAGTGGGTCGAGTTCCACTAGAGATACCGGCCGTACAAGTGGCTCCTATCCAGCAAGTTGTGCAAGATAGAGAACCACAAGTTAATGCACCCATCGTTGCCATTGTGCGAGTAGTGCCTCGTCGTAGTGGGAGGGTTGTTCGTCAACCCGAGCGATTTATGTTCGGGGGTGAATCTTGGTTTAGTCGTGAAACGAAAGGTGCAATAATCGACCAATGGATATACAGTGAGGCGATACAAGATACTGATGCAAGATCATGGATGTATGCGAAAAGACACCTCTACCAGATGGCAAGGAAGCCATAGGTAGCAAGTGGGTATACAAGAGGAAGATAGATTCATATAGAGAGGTTTCGGCTTTTAAAGTCAGGCTTGTGGCGAAAGGGTACACTCAGATTGAGGGCATTGATTTCGATGAGACCTTTCGCCTGTAGCAATGCTCAAGTCCATCAGAATTCTTCTGGCCATAGCAGCCCACTTAAACCTTGAGGTTTGGCAAATGGATGTGAAAACCGCTTTTCTAAACGGTTACCTTGAAGAAGGTAGAGAGATCTATATGCACCAACCCGAAGGTTATGTGGTGAAGGATGAAGAGCATCTAGTTTGCAAGCTTAAGAAGTCTATTTATGGACTTAAGCAAGCTTCACGATCCTTGAACTTACGCTTTGACGAGGTGGTAAAGTCCTATGGATTTACCCAGTTGCCTAGCGAAAGTTGTGTGTATCGTTTAGATGTCAACGGTGATGTGGTATTTCTTACACTTTACGTAGATGAAATCCTTCTACTGGCAACAATGTGAAGTTGTTATCGACGTAAAGAGTTGGTTATCCGATCGGTTTCAAATGAAAGACTTAGGAGATGCGTACATTCTTGGGATCAAGGTTTACCGAGATCACAAGAGGAAAATGTTGAGCTTATCTCGGGCGCCTTACATTGATCTCGTAATTATTCGTTTTAGTATGCGGACCGCCAAGAAAGGATTGCTACCTTCGGACATGGCGTTCCTTTATCTAAGGAAGCGATCACCTATGACTACAAAGGAGATAGAGGAAATGAGACAAGTTCCTTACGCTCGCGTAGGAAGTCTCATGTACGTAATGCTATGTACGAGACCCGATATCCGCTATGCGGTAGGCATAGTAGCTAGATATCGCCTAACCTCGGACAAGCACATTGATCATGGTAAAGCATATACTCAAGCACCGAAAATGACTCGAGATTATAGTGGTTTACCATGGAGATAGTCTAATGCCTTTGGGTTATTCTGACTCGATTTCCAGTGGACCGTGATGAGAAGAAGTCTACCTCGTGCTATGTGTTTACCTTGGGAGGAGGAGTTGATCCCGGAGTGCAAAGCGTTGATGCATTGCGGACTCCACCATGGAAGCCGAATATGTAGCCGCCGAGGTCGCTAAAGAGGCTATATGGTTCAAGAACTACCTCATGGATCTAGATGTGGTACCGGTTTGCCCAAGAGTATCATAGTTTCTGTGATAACTCGGTGCGATGGCAAACTCGAAGGAACCACGGACCCACAAGGCAACGAAACACATAGAGAAAGAACAATATCATACGAGAAATCGTTACACGAGGGATGTGCTGATTGAGAAGATTGATGCTGGATAACCTAGCTGATCCATTCACGAAGAGCCCGCAAAAAGTCTACGAAGAGCATATTCGAGGACTTGGATTGCCTAGATGGCACCCACTTAGAAAGGAAACTTTTGTATAAGTGGGAGAAGTAAAGTGATGGTGTTGTTTGTAATAGCTAGTAGAGAGACACATTGTATACTAAAAGTTTTGTTTTAGTATAAGTGGGAGATTGTTGGATTTGTATACTGAAAGCAGTTTGGTTGAGCTTGTATACAATGTTTCCTGTTACCACTATTACAATCTCCTATCTGAATTGATTACTTGATTGCATATATCTAAGTCCCCTTATCTCATATATAAGTTAGATCATACAGTGTGTAGAAGATCACAGAAGTCTGTATGATTGGTCAAGTTTAATGAGATATAAAAAGTATCACAGCTGAGACAACTTGAGGACGAGGTGTCGGTATAGCTGCAGATAGATAAGAAGTGACTTGACTTGGTTGCTTGTCTATCCGGCACGTCTCGACGTATTGATGGATCACGAAGATGAGTTCTTCTATCGACCGTCGTGAAGAACATAGATCTCGGTGACTTACGATGATCTAAACCTCGATAAGGTATTAGGTGAGTATGAGTTGCTGACCATCACTTTGACTTGTTATGGGTGAGGGTTACATGATTTAACCCAAGACTCTCTCATCTCTTCCCCGATTATTATGTCACTATATCACCGACAAGGGTGGTGGCGATCTGATCTTGATGTCATGCTAGTTATCCAGACGAGTCACCGTATCCGCTAGGATGATGACGCCCCTTAAGGAGCTCAAAAGGTTTATTGTACTAAACCCCGCAGTTGAGTTATCTCAAGTACAATAATAAGGTTGAGTGATACTACTTAAGGAATTAAAGATATTAATTATTCTAAGCGATCGTAATCGTAAATAATTAATGGACGTCGATATCTTAAATACGGGATTCGTAAAGTCTAAGTGCAAGCCCGACTCAACTTAAAAATCGGAAAAACAAACTGGACTAAAAACTGAAGAAAAAAGACGTCTGCATTCTATTAAAAGAATAATGGAATATCATCAATTAACAAAACGTTTTCCCTCATTTAATGCTAATAATCTTCATCATTAACATGATTATTATTAACATAATTATTCCTACACCTACGTGATTATGAATCACACGTTTCTTTTCCTTTTTTTTAAATCCAACAATTATATATATATATATAATCGATTTTGTAGATTTTAAAATTAATCAAATTAATTTTATATCTAATTAAATTAATCTAATTAATTTAATATAGAATTAGATTTATTAATCCAATTATATTCAACTAAATAAATTTAATTGAATATCTAATTTAACATATTAAATTAGAACAAGTCTCAATTATTTAATCATCATCAACTATTGAATCAATTCAATTGATACGTTCTAGCTTTGTGTGTGTGACCCTCTTAGGTTCACGACTAACACTAGTAATATGCTTGTAACAAATTACAACTTAAAAAAAATAACATTTATTTAATTAATTTATCCAATAAATTAATTTGCTTGAAATTAACTCTTTAATTTCAAGAACCTTAAACCATGAGAACATCTAGCAAATAGCATGGTCACCTAGTACTAGGTGAAATAGCGAGTAAACCTATTTTGAATATGAATCGTCATACATGTACGATCCTTCTATGATCTAATCTCCAAATTGGATATTGAGTATGGAATTAAATCGAAAACTCCAATAGTTACATTTTCATTCAAATTCAATAACTCTTTAATGAATCATTATTCTCGTGCCTTGGCCAAGGTCTTTGAGCTATAAACAATGAAAACTGTGGGAGATTCTCTCGTCTTAAACAAGTAATAGATTCTTTATCAACCACGCATTAATCTACATATTTATTCATATCGCATCCAACATAAACTCTTTAATGATTGTCTAGCAATAAGAGAATATATCGAAATGAAATAGAACTTCTATAAGATTACTATGGTGTCTCAAGTCAAAGGAATAATCATGTACTATCATATATTAGAAATTCTTATTTCGATAAATAAATTCCATATAAGAATTTCTAGCATGTCAGTTCAGTGTACTTGTTCTCTAACAAGCACCCACGTATATACACTTACGTCAACTACGTTAATATTGATGAAACATAATATTCTCATCTTATAAGTGTGTATCATTCGTGCGAGTTATTTCCAACAATTCAATGTCCTGTCTTAAATAATCATTTCACTCGGAACTAATTTTAAGACCAAAGCTTCAAAGACATATTTCATAATCACCATCATATGCGTGACCATATCTTATAACTTATCATGGTCTAAGGACTTTATCTAAAGTATATAAATTATTAATAACAAATGCAATATATAAATAAATGTCTTTATTAAATAAATTCCAATAAGATTGAATTTACAAATTCATTAAAAAGTAAAAACGACCAATCTAATTGGTGCCCCAGGTGTAACTCTTTCAATCTCATAGATGAGGCATTTATACATTGCAAATACAGAATGAAAACCAAGACTCTAACTGATGCTAACAGATATAACAGATTTCTGTTTTAACAAACTAACTGCTACTAATAACTAACTAACAGAAACGAAAACTAACTAATATAGAAATATAAACTTAACATACACCACAAGAGATACTCTTCTTCTTTTATCCGTGATCATTTCGAGAGTGAAGGTTCAACTTATCTCATAAGAAACAAAAATGAGATTCAGCAAGAGGTTTAGTGAATATGTCTGCCACTTGATCCAAAGCGGGAACATGCCCAACATCTAAGAAATTATCTTGAACTTTTTCCTGAATAAAATGAACGTCAAATTCGATGTGTTTAGTTCGAGCATGTAAAACAGGATTTGAAGATAGCACCACAGCACTTGAGTTGTCACACCATAACTTGTGTGGTGAAGATACAGATACTCCAAGCTCCTTGCAGAGAGCATCCAGCCAAACTATTTCAACGGCAGCATTTGCCATAGCTCGATACTCAGATTCTGTGCTGCTTCGTGAAACAATGTGCTACTTCTTGGAACTCCATGTGATTAAATTTTTTCCAAGATACACACAGTGTCCACCAGTTGAACGTCTATCATCCATACAGCTAGCGTAATCAGGATCGGAGAACCCTACCAAGTGTTTGGAGGCAGAAGAGGTGAAATGCAGAGCCAAGTCTTAAGTTCCCTTTAGATATCGTAGCAGCCGCTTACATGCAGCCTAGTGATGAGATGTAGGACATTGAATAAACTGACTGAGTTTATTCACAGAGAAAGCAATATCTGGTCTTGTATGAGTCAAATACTGTAGAGCTCCAACTGTACTTCTGTAGAGCGTAGGATTATCGAAAGGCATACCACCAACACGAGTGAGTTTGGTAGCTGGTGTCATGGGTGTAAAGCATTGATGACACTCACTCATGTTAGTTCTTAACAGTAACTCTTTTAAGTACTTCGTTTGAGACACAGAGAAAGATGAGTTGGAGCGCAACACTATAAAACCCAGGAAGTAGTTGACCTTTCCAAGACTAGTGAGAGCAAATTTTTCGTGAAGAATATCAATGAGTTTAAGAATATCAGTACGACTGTCACCGGTGATTAAGATATCATCCACATAAACCAATATAATGGTGAGAGTCTCATTTTTATGTTTATGAAATAGAGAGAAGTCAGACGTTGAGCGATGAAAACCAAGTTGTGTTAAGCAATTCCTTAATTTATTGTACCATGCGCGAGGGGCCTTGTAACCCATATAAAGATTTCTTGAGCTTACATATGTAATTCGGATGAGTAGGATCCTCAAAGCCTTTAGGTTGTGACATGTAAATGGTGTCTTCCAAATCACCATTTAGAAAGGCATTATTGACGTCAATTTGCTGAATGGTCCACCCTTTTGTAGCAGCAAGAGATAATACCAGTCGTGTAGTGGAGGATTTAACAACCGGACTGAATATCTCAGAGAAGTCCACATCGGCTAACTGTTCGAAACCACGAGCTACAAGTCTAGCTTTTAGCTTATCAAGTTCACCTGTGGATAGAGTTTTGACTCGAAAAACTACTTATTGCTGATGACTTTATGAGTAGGAGATGGAGGTATGGGGATTCATGTACCCTTTAAATGAAGAGCATGTAACTCATTTTCCATGGCTGCAAACCAGTCATGATGTGCTAGAGCTTCATTAGTCGAGACAGAAGAAGCGGATATCGTAAATAATTAATGGACGTACGATATCTTAAATACGGGGATTCGTAAAGTCTAAGTGCAAGCCCGACTCAACTTCGGTAATAAAGGGGTAAGTCGGCATTTATTCTCTAGTGGCATGAATGAATGTTTATAAATTAATTTATGTTCAGGTGAACATAAGATAATTAATTTATTTGAGGCCCATCTTTATTCCTTGCATTTGATCCTCGGTCGCCCATCCAGTTCAGAATGATACGATCCTCGCCGGCACGAAGGATCTATCGACACGAACGGAAGAACGAACAAGATGGAATATCCCAAAACCTCTCAATCTAACCTCAAGTGATATAGGTCAAGATTTCGCCTATACCCCAACTAGATAGTTGACGCAGCAACTCGGGGACGATGAATGACACACGAACGAGGGATGGATGTCTCGTCGATACGTCGATAATTGAATTTCTTAGCAAACACAAGAAAATTCAAGAGCTAATGAAGAGAGAATAAAACTCACATATATTCGTAAATCAAAAGTTGAATATTTTCAGATGCTTATGCCTTTATATAGTGAAAATAAAGAACCCTAATCCTTGTCAAATAAGGATTCCTAATCAAAACAGGAAAATAAAGAACCCTAATCCTTGTCAAAGAAGGATTCCTAATCAAAACAGGAAACTAATTAATATAAGAGACCTAATTAAATTAGGATACTATTTAATCTAACATTTAAATGAGCTGCGAAAATAATTAAAAATAAAAAACGTGGCCCACAATATCAAGTAATGGACCTAAATATCGGACTCCATCATTCCTCCTCTTGAGAAGGATTTGTCCTCAAATCCAAGTCGTCACCTATATCAACCGATGGCTTTTCCTTATTCACCACCCACTTCAAATCACTAGCCCTCGCAAGACAAGACTTTTGGATTACTCCTTTCTCCTTACATATATCACTTTGCCCAACCGACTTCACCAACTTCGACTTTTTTGCAACAACACTTGATCCTCATAAACTTGTTTTGGAGTAAGAGGAACAAGTGACACTTTCTTTGATTGAACTCGAGGAGTATTTGTTCGTAAAGCCATTATGCTTCACTTTTCTATCAAACCGCCACGGTCGTCCCAATAGTATATGACTTGCTGCGCATCGAATCGCATCACAAAGAACTTCATCCTCATACTTTCCAATGCGAAATGGAATCTTCACTTGCTTCGTCACCTTGACAATGCCACTATCATTCAGCCACTGCAACCGATATGGCTTGGGATGTTTCACTAATGGTAGCCCTAACTTCTCAACCATGGTCATGCTAGCCGCATTGGTACAACTCCCACCATCAATGATCACGCTCCACACCTTATCTTTGACATGACACCGTATGAAAGATGTTATCTCGTTGCTCTGTATCACTCATCGGATTACAGACACTCAAAGCTCTCTTAGCAACAAAAATGAGTGCATCCGGTGCTTCAATCTCTTCAACATCGGAATCCTCCAAGGCTGGCATCTCTGGATTAGTAGCCTCTCCTTCATCATCGGTCACCACCTCTCCATCATCCCGAATGATCATCACCTCTTATTCGTACACTCTCTAGCAATATGTCCAATTCCATGACAAGTAAAACACTTCAAATCACGGTTTGGTGCCGTCGGGGTTGGCTTGAGTTGTGTAACTCGTAGGATCTGTTCTTGGCTTTTCAAACGACCACTTCTCCCCATTCGGATGCTCATCTTTCTTCCATTGGTTCCTCTTGATGGAGAACCACTAACATTTTGGGCTGCCTCCAATTGACCGATTTTGCTTGTGTTACCGCCATTACCCTCCTCTTGAGTTGGTTCTCAATCTTTATAGCCATGTGAACCATATCCTCCAACTCGACATAATGTTACAACTCCACTCCATTGCGAATCTCCCAATTCAATCCAGCCAAAATCTTGCCATAGTCGCGTCTCTATCTTCAACAATCTTGGCTCGTATCATGGCTACTTCCATCTCCTCAAGTAGTCATCCACACCCTCGGCCCTTGCCTCAAATTCAGAATTTATTATACACTCACGATAATAATGATTAGCACAAATCGCTTCCTCATCACGGCCTTCATCTCGTCCCATGTGGATAGGCTGCTCGATTCCTCCTCCTACTACTCACCAACCCGATCCCACCAAATAAGTGCATAATCGAGAGAACTCTATTGTCGCTAACTTCACCTTCGAGCTCGGAATAATTATGGCAATCAAATATGAGCTCCAACTTTCTCCCACTCCAAGTATAATTCGGGATCATTTTTCCTTGAAAAGAAGGGATGTTCATCTTGATGTTGCTCGATTGTTATCTTCTCGATCTCTTCCTCTAGGCCGCCTTTCATCAAAATCTGAAACTCATCTTCCTCATTTTCAGCCTTTTCGTATCTATTATCTCGATGAAAATTTACGCCTCTCTGCTCTCTTCGTCCTCCACCTCGTTGATACACAATAGATCTAGCCGACGCCGCTCCTCTCTACGAGGTCTCTCCTCAAGTGCATTGATTCGATCATGCAGCTCTTCCATCTCTTTTGTGATTATCGCTCCCAATTCGTAACGCAAGGCCTCCATCATGAATTTTGCTGACGATCGATAGAATCATCGTCGTCCTTATGACATGACCCATCCGACTCCACCTTCTTAGACATTCTTTGCGAGAAAATGTTAGAAAAGAAAAATAACAGAACCTCACCAACTCACTTAACGCCGTGTATCACTCAAAATGAGTCACTCAAAGACTCGTGTATCACTAATCCTCACGTAACGTAGATTCGAAAAATCTCAAGAATGAAAAAATAATGATACGGATATTGATATGGATAATGATAGCCCAAATGATATGGATAATGTATGATATGGATGACGATATGTATGATGATAGGGATAACGATATGGATAATGATATGTATAATGATAGGGATAACGATATGGATAATGATATGGATAATGTATGATAACGATATGGATAAGATCACAGATATGGTAGAACCCTAGATACGGATGAACAAACCCTAGCCGCGAAACGGAAGAAAGAAACGAAACCTGAAAGACGAACGGATGTACGACAAACGGATGGACGACGAACGTATGGACAAACGAACGGATGAATGACGAACTAATGGCTCTGATACCAAATGATACGATCCTCGCTGGTACGAAGGATCTATCGACACGCGAACGGAAGAACGAACAAGATGGAATATCCCAAAACCTCTGAATCTAACCTCAAGTGATATAGGTCAAGATTTCGCCTATACCCCAACTAGATAGTCGACGCAACTCGGGGACGATGAATGACACACTAGCGAGGATGGATGTCTCGTCGACACGTCGATAATTGAATTTCTTAGCAAACACAAGAAAATTCAAGAGCTAATGAAGAGAATAAAACTCACATATATTCGTAAATCAAAAGTGAATATTTTCAGATGCTTACAAGCCTTTATATAGGTGAAAATAAAGAACCCTAATCCTTGTCAAATAAGGATTCCTAATCAAAACAGAAAATAAAGAACCCTAATCCTTGTCAAAGAAGGATTCCTAATCAAAACAGAAACTAATTAATATAAGAGACCTAATTAAATTAGGATACTATTTAATCTAACATTTAAATGAGCTGCGAAAATAATTAAAAATAAAAAAACGTGGCCCACAATATCAAGTAATGGACTGAAATATCGGACTCCATCAGTAGCTAGGGTGAAAATCGCCCACCTCTCTCTCAGTCCTACTGGGACTCTGATTTGATCATCTCTATCCTAAATGATATTATTATATTTATTAGATATGCATAGATCCTATCTAGATAGGATTTTGGAGTGCATTATAAATATAAGGTGAGAGAGAAAATCAAGGCTAATCCTCATTCCATTATTTTCGAGAATTACCATATACTTATGGTGAGAATTTTCGAAAATTTGAGAGAAAAGAAAGAGGGTGATTTTCTATAGCATTCTCCATAGACTGTCCCCACTCAACATTGGAGATTAGGCAACCGGGATACAGTCCAGAAGATCAAAGCACGAGTCTTGATCCGTTCATCCCCGACAGATTCGCAGGTAAACACGAGAAAACTCCTACGTGTTGCAATTAATTATATAGGTGCATGCTAGGCATATAATCAATGTATGGTGAATTAAACGTCCAAGATAGATCCTCGGGAGAGGGTTAAAATCAGATTTTCCTACAGTAGTAGCCACATGGGCAGAAGGGCTCCGATGCTGGCTCTCATGCTCATTCAACTTTTACTTTCCACGTCATCTGCGAGGCTTGGTCGTGGCTGTGAGAGGGGCTACAGTGACCAGATGTCCTGTTGGCTGGAGAAGACATGAAGGAGAGCAGCTGACAGCCACTACTGGATTATGATTGTGAAGTGAACTCGCCATAGCGAGATCTATGCGGGTGCGATAGGTTGCCAGGAATTAGAAAATGGGGGAAGGTTGGGGATTTGGAGAAGAAACGTACTCTGAATTTGGGAAAGAGAGGGAGAGGTGACCTGAGATGTCATAAGCAAATTGATTTTAATTTTTACGATTGAAATGACATTTTTCCGATAAAGGAGTGTCACGTCGAAACTTCCTTACCCGATCTATGCCACTAGACTATCATGTCAGCTATAATCCGAACAAAAAATTTAATCGTGCTAAAATTACAATAATTGTTAAGTTCATGTAGTTAGACTTTTTCTAAAATCGGTGATCAAAATCAAAAACCAACCAAAGTTGATGTATTTTAATGCCGACAACCCTAAATTAAATTTACTTGTGTAAGTTGTGTGGTCAATCAACTCACTTGCATGCACAAATTGACAATTCTAGAGCAATGAAAAACAAGTGTTTTTATTTTGTATATCAGGCATGTAAAAGGTTTAAAAAAAATTCGTCGCTTGCATCCAAAGATTTGCATTGTTTCTATATTTAATTTCATTTCAGATCTCGACATGGTTTATGACTAATCTAATTATTAGAGAACCTGCATAGACCCTACGTACTTGGAACAATAGGTTAAAGATCCATAGTTAGAAATCTCAGATTTAGGAAATGGACATGAAAACTAAAAAATGAGTTGGTGAAAATTTGAAAATATGCATGAATAAATTATAAAAATAATTGGTGATCCAATACATAGCCCATTTTATTCATAATAATATTTTATTTTAAAAAGTAATAAAATATTAATAAATCTAACCCAGAAATCTGATGAAACAAAAAGACGCAGCCCCAAGGCCCCCAAAATTTGAGAAATGATTGAAATTGTACCATCCTTTAAAATCTGAAGAAAAAAAGAAAAAGAGACGTAGATGGCCGAATTTTCTTCCAAAGAATTTGCGTAATCTCAAAACTGAGGCATAGTAAGGTTAATATATACAAATCGTTTTATTTTATTTCTAAATCTATGTGAACATTTTTGAACTAGCCATTTTTCGCATTTTAGGTATCTTCACGATTAATTATAATTATGAAAATTTAAATCTATGCATTCTTAAGGACTACGCATAAGGTTTTTTTTGCTATAGTGATTAATTATGAAAATTTTAAATTGGGGTTGTAGGGGTAATAATACAGTACATCTAATAATATTTTTATTATTCTTTAAAATAGAGAGTTATAGTGAATAAAATGGGGAGTATGTATAAAATTATGTTTAATGAATATATGTAATGGTTGTATTAAATTTTCCGATGAGGTTGGATCATTTTAGTGGTAAGAGTCCACCAGTTAGAATCAAGTGGGCTTGTAAAAGAAGTATTATCTAAATTGGACTTAGGTATCAATAATAATTCATATTTTTGAAATGGAACCACTTTTGGCCCGTCTCCATTATTATTGGGCATCTCATTCGGTGCTTACTTGCACAGTTGCACGTACTCAAACTTTGCATATCCGATTGAAAGAGAATGAGTTAAGTTTTCTTGAATTTCCTTAAATATTTTCTCGATAACAAAGAATTATGACTTTCGAGTTAAATTTATTGTGCGGTACAGTTAGGGGTGAGCAAAAATACCCGAAAATCGAATAACCAAACCGAAAAATCAAATTTGGTTCGATTAATTCGATTATTTCGGTTAATTCGGTTAAAACCAAATTAAAATTCGGAAATTCGGTTTTCGATCGGATCGGAATTTTTTTAACCGAATCATGAAAATCAAATTATATATATATAATATTATTATTTATTTATTTAGAATTATAATTTTAATATATCAATATCCTTAATCCTATTCATTTCTCTCTCTCTCCCTAGGGGTGTGCATCGGTCGGTCGGTTCGACCGACCGATCGAAATTTTTAAAATCAAAAATCGAACCGAACATATTTTTGGAACCGAACCGATTTATAGTTTCGAACCGACCGAAAATCGAACCGAAAAAACCGATCGATTTCGGTCGGACCGAAACATATATTATATATATTTTAAATAAACATATTTTAATCTTAATTATTTAATTAAAATATTAATTAATTATTATATAAAATATATAAATATATAAAATAATATTTTCGGTTCGATTCTCGATCGAACCTAAAATATAAAACCGAAAATCGATTTTAATTGAAAATTTGAACCAACCGAATCTCGACTTTTTCAAAACGAATCGAACCGACCGAAACCGATTGGTTCGATCGGTTTTTCGATCGATTGGTTCGTGCACACCCCTATCTCTCCCTCCCTATTATATCACTATATAATATTTATAAAATATAATATTATTTATTTATTATATAATCATCAATTATTATTTTGTAAAATATTTTGTATATGTAACATATACAAATATATTTTTATATACATTATATCTATATATAATATTATTTATTTATTCATTTGAAAAATATATTTTTTTGTTAAAAATTCGGTTTAACAAATTTATTTTGGTTCGATTCTGAGAATAAAATTCGGTTCGGTTCAATTATTTTTTTGAAAAATTCTATTAACTCGTTTCGATTATTTTTTCGTCCGAAACCGACCGAATAACCGAATACTCACCCCTAGGTACAATACAGTACAATACATCAAAACTTTAATTTTGTGCATCTTAGTACAACTAAATTGATTGTTTGATTTTATGAGATTTTTTTTATTTATTAAATACAAAAATTTAAAGACCATGTTACGATAGATTCAAACCCAAAATCTTTAATTTAAAAAAGTAATCAATCTATCACTGAGCCAATACATTTACACCAAACTTTTATAAACATGTGATGGAGCATAGAGCGTTAAAATATGCCTTAGTAGGCAAAAGTCAATAGTAGTAAGTAGTAAGTTTGGACATATTGCGCAACAGTAACAAAAACGTGAGAGAAAGCATTGTGAGTTGTTAGTTGTTTTTTGAAAAATTGCCCTAGCCCTAATTTTAGGACCTACAAATACCCAAAATCATCGAATATTCCGCATTATGAACACCACGTGGCATAGGGCCCAGATGTCGTTATCAATTGTCATCCACGTGGCATCATCCCAGACACCCAGTCCTTCACCCCAAGAAAAGTTCAGATCCTGTGCTGTCGAATTCCATGCGACCTTCACCACGATGCGCTGCCATTTTTATTTTATTTTTATTTTTTCAGTTTCCCTTAGGAATGATTCTTTGGCAAAAATTTTGTTCATTCCTCTTCATGATTATACCTATTCTTTTTATGTTATATCACTTTCTTCCTTTTTTTTTAATGAGAACCTGCAATCTCTCTCTTCTTTTTATACAATAATAAGAATAAATGTCAATTTATATTCCAACATTTCATGATTTTTTAGTTCATGTCTCAATGTAAGCATATTATTATTTTCGTTCTTAACATTTTATAAAATTTCAATTAGATGTCATATCAATCGATTTTCGACGAACAAACGCTTAAGAGACTATCGGA
The DNA here is from genome assembly GCA_036937905.1 of Salvia rosmarinus. Lineage (NCBI taxonomy): Eukaryota > Viridiplantae > Streptophyta > Magnoliopsida > Lamiales > Lamiaceae > Salvia > Salvia rosmarinus. The sequence continues at coordinate 17,291,050 of CM072814.1, forward strand.
GAGTCATGTTGGACGTCGTGTCAATAAATAAAAGAGAAAAAATGCGTAAAACTCATCAAAACGACATAAAACCAAAAAATCGCGCCTCGAGGTTTTTTTTTGCCGTTTTGGTGAGTTTTTTGTTGGATTTGTATACTGAAAGTAAGAAGTTTTATGCATGTATACAATGTTCTCAATTCACTATTATTCTCTTATCTGAATTATTAACTTATCGCATCTGTATGTCTCATTATCTCATTATAAAGTAGATCATATAGTATGTAATAGATCACAAAAGATCATATGATTGTATTAACCTTATGAAATATAAATCGATATCACAGTCGAAACAACTTGGGGATGAGTTGTTTGTTTCAGCTGCAGTGTAAACAGAAAGTAGTCTGTCTTGATTACTTGCTTATACTGCATCTTTACGTATTGATAAGGATCACAGTGAGATGTATTCTTCTATCTAATATTTGTGAATAACATAAATCTGGGTGACTTAATGTAATCCTACCCCTAATAGAACTTCAGCTATATATACGTGTCTGACTCTCACTTTGAGTATCATGGTTGAGAGTTCTATGATAACTCGATATACTCCGCATATTGGATGAGAACAGTTCGTATAAGATATTTAAAAATCTATATTAGGTAACTGTGTCCGGTTTAGGTTGATGACATCCCCTTAAGGAACTCAAAAGGTTTATCCTATTAAACTCTGCATGTTGATTTTATCAGATACGATAATAAAATTGAGTGGTACTACTTACAGAACTAATTATCTATTAATTAGTAATTAATTAATTTAGAGCTATCAGAAGCGCTAATTAATTAATGAATATTGTATATCTTAAACAAATAGATTATTTAAGTCTAATACAACCCGACTCAAACGGAAGTAAAGAGGCAAATCAATATTAATTTTAGTGGAATAAATTAATATTTATAAATTAATAATGTTATGGGCTGAACATAGAGCATTAATTCATTTGAGACCCATTTTTATTCCTTTTATTTAATTCTTGGGTTGGCTCAACCGGGCCCTTTACCGACCTAGAATCCGTCCCCACATATATAGTAATACTGGACCGTGTTACGATTAATGTATTATTTATTTAGCACATCTTCTAGTTTAAATATAATTATATGATATTATTATATATCAAGAGATAATTATTATTTATAAATGACATATCTTCTAGTTGGAAGATAATTATTATTGTATTTACTGATAGAGTTATAATCCTACAACACTAGGTTTTGAAGATCTATATAAATACAAGGTAGTAGAAAATAAGAAATAAACATTCATTAAGCAGTGATTTTCGAAAATCACAAGGCTTGGGGAGGAGAATTTTTGGTGATCTTTATAGTATACTTTCACTAAGTATTGGATATTTGGGCAACCGAGATACAGTCCAAAATATCAAAGCTGGAGTCAGAAATCAATTTTATGTGCCATCAATTCGCAGGTTTGCCTGTAAACACCTATGTGTTGCATTAAATTCATAGAAACATGCTAGAGATATAATTAATGTATGGTGAATTCAGATATCCTAATATAGATCATCGAGAAACTTGAATACATGATTAAATTCATAATATTCCTACACTTTTACACGTTTTTTCTTCTTTTACTTAATTGATGTGACATCCAGTTGCATTAAATTTATAGAACCATACTAGAAATATAATCAATGTATGATGAATTAAGATACTCCAAGATAGATCATCGTGAAATTTGAATACATGATTAAATTCATATATTTCTACACTTTTATACATTTTTCTTCTTTTATTTAATTGATGTGACATCCAACATGACTCTCCAACAGTCACATAAATATTTTTCTCTCGAAATCAATCGACATGACACTAATTTTAATTTTTTAAAACATTAGGAATCAAAATAACAATATGCTTAAATTGAGACATTAATTGAAAAGTCACGAAAAATTAGAACATAAACTGATATTTACCCTAATAATAACTATATCTTTATAACTAAAGATTAAATTTAGCTAATTATTGAAAAGTTGAGGCCCCACTCAATGGTAAGGAAGTCGTGTTAGGAAATCTCAAAGTTTCAGCTTCACTTTTCATTAATTATCTCGAGTATGTTAGTAAGTATATATATATATATATATACACATAGCTAGATTCAAATGAGAATCATTTTATCCTAAAAACTAAAAATTAAATGAATTCGGTATGAAAGTTGATGAATCTGTTGAGAAAAGTTATTGAATTCAAAAATTGAATTTTTTTCACCCAGGGTCGAATATCATGAGAGGAAAAAATTCTATATTTTTGGATACGATAACTTTTCCGAGATTCATCAACTTTCACAATAAATTCATCATTTTTGATTCTCACGTTCTCACGAAAAATATTTCTCACGTTAACCTCCCTTTATATATATATATATATATATATATATATATATATATATATATATATTTTTCAAGTGTTGAGGATATCTCGATCTCTATCTCATTCATTTATGATAACTAGGGGTGATTATCTTCGATTTGGTTAATCTGAAACTGACACTAATCGGTTAATCGATTAACTGATTCAGTTAGTAAGTTCGGTTAGCGGGTAATCGAAATTATATAAAGGCAAAGTACAAAAATGACATCCAATTTTCAATTTACGCCATGGATTTCTTCCCGCAAATTTCTTTCCAAGCAAGTGATACTAACAAAATATAAACAATGATAAATATCCCAAAGAAACAAATAAAAGAAATTAACTCCAAAAGCACCATTTGTACAAGTCAAATAGGCGTTTGATGCCCACATCAGTATTCCCCTTTTCTCCCACAACACATGTAAACAAAGAAATTACAGGAACAACACACAACATAGTGAACCAATAGGGATCTGGCTGTAAACTTACAAGAACTCTATCAACAAAACTCTGTCACGACCCCACTCAGGATAACCCGGAGTGGGCGGACTAATACTAGGAATAGTATTCACGGATACGACGATCGTCACGACGGACATATCATATGAGAATATAGACCTTAAGATTAAACAAACACTTATAACATTTCGATTCAAAAGAGTTTAGCCAATGATCCAAAGGATATAACGATCGAAAGACTTCATAGTTCACTTTGTTATAATATCCAATGTGAAAATAAAGCAGTTCGAGTTGCGGCGAAGTGTGTGAATACATATATGACGATATGTATTCAAGGTTATCCATTCTAACGAACATCGAGGACATATGGCTTTCTCAACACTCCTCCATCACCAAGAATCGAGCTCAACTCGCACATTTAAAACAAACATGCGGCTAAGTACAAAATTTGTACCCGGTGGACTTATGCGAAAACATTTCATTTTCGTTTAATTACTCGCCAATATAGTGGTAAGACACAGGGTTTTATTTGAAAATGTCTTGTGTTTACTAAAATATTTTCATGAGTTTATAAAAGTTGCTTGGCCAAGCATTTTCTTGGTGTACGTACTCCATATCCCTTATTATCATGTCATCACATTATCATAGTCGAAAGTCGTGAAGGAGGCCTCCTTCTACGACCCGTGACCGCCGTGGTTGTCCTTACAAAGACACAATCACCATCGGTGTACACGTTAATCCTAGCGGTATAAACCTTCCCGCATAGGATCCGATATCGATTTTCATTCATAAGTTGGGAATAACCCATCAACATCACATCATACATGGATAGGATACGATACACAAAACGTAAATATTTTGGCAGGTAATTATTTTAAGAATTTTAGCATTAGTTTGAAAAGTACCGTAAACAAGACAGTTGAAAAGAGCAGCAAAGTTTTTCTATTTTAGTAATAAAGCCCACCTGGAAATTATGGTTCGTCTTTAACGTTTTCCTTACTCGTCAATGTCCAGCTGGTGCGTCAGCGTCCACACCTTTATATAAAAAGGATGCTTTAGTACGTCGTTTACGTAGTTCGAGACTTATAAAGTCTATAATCAAATTCGATATTTCATATCGATGTAAATTGAATTCCTTAATGAATTCAATTCGTTTCTCAAACGCGTATCAATTTAACATTTCTCGTTCTTCGATAGAAACGAGATATGTGTTATAAATGACCAATTTACCCCTCTTGGTAAATGGTCCAACGTTTTCTCACGTTTTTCGATTTCATGACTTTAAACATGAAATCTTTTCATATTAATGTGATATCATTAACAAAAGATACGTCTTACGCATATTAGCGTATTTTATCGAACGTCCTTCGTACGTTGATTTCAAAAGTCAACAATTTTGACTTTCCTTAGTAATTTAGTTACTAAGTCTTATTTTAGTATTAAATTCTTTAAAAATCAATTTCTAATTGATTTCTTTTTATAAACTGTTTCAATATGTTTAAAAATAATTTTTAAACATATAATTCATTATAAATAATGAATTTAAGGGTTTAGAATCCTTATTTCTATTTTTAAAAAGCTCACGGCTATTTTGAATTTTGACAACCAATTATTTTCAAGAATTGTCCATAATTTCCAAATATGTCTAAAATAATATTAGACATATAATTTTATTAACAACCTTAATTTAAAAAGGAATTAAAAATCCTTAAAAATCCTTAACATTCTCGGTAATTACATTAAATTACCAAATGATGTTTAAAAAATTTTCTAATATTATATAGTGTATTAATATACACTATGGTCTTTAATATGTCATAAGATTAACTAAACATTGTTCAATCATCACCTTATTATTTATATAAGGTCTCGGCATTTTTAGAATAAATGCCCAATAATTTTCTAAAATTCCAATAAATTAACACAAGGTCCAAATATTATTCCATAACATACCTATGTCACATAATTCACTATATAACAATGTTATATCATGTAATTAAACTCATAGCTTTCGGTATTTTCATAAACTTTAACAAATAATTTTATAAAATTTTCCAAAAATCACAATATGCACATAAACTATAGTGTAACAATGTAACATCATAAAATACATCAAGAACAATTTTATTCATCACCAAACTTAGCTCAAAGCTTTCGGTTTATTTGAATAAAAATTGTAATTGATTTTTAAAAATTCTAATAAAAACATAAGATGCATAAAACATACTCAACATCAATAATATACCATTGCATGTTACAAATCAAGGTCATACATCAATATATATATACATATATGCCTCGGTTCTTATTAATATTTCACATAAGAATTTTTCAAAAATTCTAACTAAAACATATAGTGTATAGTTCACACCCTAGAACAATAATATGCTATTGCATGTCATGAAATAAATTCACACACTAATATATAAATATATACATGTTTCGGCTCTTTTGAAAAAAATAGCATAGGTTCTTCCAAAAATGTCAAATAAATTTCCATGTACTCTCAATACATTATAATTCAAGAATATGCTATTGCATGTTCAAAACAAAAATCATTTACCAACATTGACATATAGATATGTCTCGGTTCTTTGAAAACAATTGTACATAATTATTCCAAAATTTCAAGCAATTTACAAAGAACATATATAACATCATAAATTTATAACCCATGCTCCAAATCATTTCCTCAAGCCTCGGCCATTACACAACATTTTCAACTATGTTTCGAAAATTTTAAAACATATTTCAACCTTGATTTATCATGCTACATATCCTTAGAACAATACACTACCATAGTTTCGAAATTTCTTGAAGTCAAAGCCCACATGCAATTCATTGCTAAGAACAAGAACACATATCTACATACTTCTCATCACCAAATACACATGCATTAGTAAAAGATTACCAACTAAGATCATCAAAACACATGCATTGTTCAAACCAAAATTTCGAAACTTTATCAACCAAAACCAAGCTCTTGATCGATCCTACCTTGATGATATGAGTTAATGGAACAATGTTTAAGGTTCCAAGCTAGGTATAGAAGAAGAGAAGAAGAAGAATCAAAGCTTGGAGGGGAGAGGGAGGTCTCGGCAATGGCAGAAAAAAATGGGGAAGGAGAGAGAGTTTGAGAGAGAAAGTGAGGATGCTTGAGAGAGATGGGAGTGTTTGAGTGTATGGATGGTTGAGTGAGGTTGGGAATGAGAAAAAATCTGAATGTATCCCACCCCTTAAGCCCTCCTATGTCTCGCCCCTCTCTCTCTCATACACAAGGGAGACCTTCCAATTTCTAGTATTATTTTATGTTGTTAGTGGATACTAATCATGAGTGTCTTACACACAAATCTTCTTGAAACTAGCTATAATACATCACTAATGGAAGATTTGCTGAAGAAAAATCTGAATATATATATACCTATATTTATATAGGAGTGATAAAATAAAAATACACTTTGATATATATATATTCATTGCTCTCGGCCATTTGGCCAATCTTTAGGTTAAAAATCCTATTTTATGCTAATCATAGATTTATAAATCCTAATATATGATTTAGATGATATTTAATATCATAGGTTAATTAAATAGCATAAAAGAAGAAAATAATTCAATTTATGCCCAAGAAAAATGGCTATCGGCCATTTGGTTAAATCATAGGTTAAAAATTTTATTTCATGTCATTAATAGGTATATACACCATGGTATATGATTTAGATAATAATTATAGCATAGGATAATTAAAAAGAGCATTTATTTTCGAAGGAAACCCTAATTTCGAAAAATTAGGGTTTTCGAACCTAGTTATGATATTTTTATTAATTCTAATGTTCAAGCATTAATTAAATGCTTATTGGTACTGTAATATCATAAAAATATCATAAGAAATAATTTCCTAAAGTTTCTTGATCATTAAAACCATCGTTCATCTTATCTCTAAACGTTGACGTTTGAAAACGTCTCAAAACGTTACGTATCGACTCATTTTTAAAATGGTCGTAAATACTCGCAATCTCATTATAAAAATATTCCATTAATAATAGAATATAATTCCAAGCTTGATTGCTTAAAAATATCGTGACATTTCAATAGTCGATATGCATTCGACGTTAAAAATGTACTGCCGATAAAAGTTAAAACTTTCGATTTCTTTCATTCACTAACTTGAGTGAATGTATAACAGGAAATTATTCCTTTGTAAACAATTGAAATCATACTCGATTTCATATGTGATTTGATTTCACGGTAAAATTTTATTTTACGGGTTTTAAAGACCGTAATTAGGCTTTTAAAAACTGCGGGTTATTACAACACACATAACAACTATTATTTCACCTCTATTCCTTAATCCAGCAAATTAGAAAAAAAAAATCAACTTCCTTACATCTCACATCATAAATTAGTTGATCAAGTGAAGAAATTTGAAACATAAAGGCAAAAAAAAAAAAAATCCAAACCACCCGGAGGAACTATGGTGAAACAGGGGCTGAGGTAGTGCGAGTACAGGTGGCTGAGCTTCATCGGGGAGTTGGAGAAGGCGAGACAGGTTGCTGTGGTGGCTGATGGGAGCGTGAGAACAAACCAGTGCATCGTCGCGAGACTACGCGATACTGGTGTGCCGCGAGACGGCACGACGCCGGTTGTTAGAATGTGGCCGGACCGGAGGAACATTGAAGAGAAAGTGTGAGAGAGACTGAACTTGACAAGAGATAGAAACAAAGGAATGTAATGTGAGCCCTAATTCAGTAAATTAATTCCTACTTGAATTCTAACTTTCTAATTAAGAAAATAATAAAAATTAATATATTATGATTAATTCCAGTTATTCAAGTATATCCGTCGATTATTCGGGTATACTCGATAACCGAACTATTCAAATTATAAAAACCGACACCGAATCGAATCCATGATTATCGGTAATCGATTAACCGATAACCGACAAGTATCGGGTCACTTTTGGTTATAACCGATAAACGAGAAGCCATAATCACCCCTAATGATAACCATTATAAAAGAGGTCAATAGTATTTTACAAAACCCAGCTTGATCTATAAAATATTAGTGAGTTTCATATTTGAGTTATTTAGTCATAAATCCAATCTTTTCAAGTTATATTAGTAGGAAGTCTTACTAAAATATTTGTGCAATTTGTTAAAATGTCATTGATTAAGTTCATTAATAGAAAATAGTGACAGAATGATCATTTAAAAAAAAATATTTATCCAAAAATAAAGACAAAAACTTGGGTGAGCTCCGCCTCACCGTGAGCTCACCCTTGTTTTTTGTTAAAATAATTATATATTAATTATGGTGAGTAAAGATAATTAGATTTTGTTAATGTATAATTAAATTTATTAATTTTAATTATAATTTTAATTCAAAATTAGATTTTATTAATTCATAATCATGGTTTATTAATTCATAATTGAGGTTTATTAATTCATAATTAATGTTTTTAATTCACAAGTAGGGTTTATTAATTCAAAGTTAGGGTTTATTAATTCATAATTAGGGTTTATTATTCAAAATTAGGGTTTATTATTTTCAATTCGGGTTTATTAATTCAAAGTTAGGGTTTATTAATTCAAAGTTAGGGTTTATTATTCAAAATTAGGGTTTATTATTTCCAATTAGGGTTTATTAATTCAAAGTTAGGGTTTATTAATTCCAAATAGGATTTATTAATTCAAAATTAGGATTTATTAATTCACAATTAGGGTTTACTATTTCACAATTAAAGTTTACTAATTCAAAATTAAGATATATTAATTCAAAATTATTATTTATTAATTTACAATTAAATTTTATTAAACTAATTAAATTAAAATTAATTAATTAAAGTTAATTAATTAAGGGTGGTCTCACTGTGCGCGCAGCGCGCACAGGAGACCATCCCAAAAATAAATGAAGCGATGGTTGCTTCCCAACCTTGCAACCACTCGTAGGGTCTTTGCCGATAAGAGGCCTACATTCGGTTTCTTTCTTCCCCTGCAACTCAAATGTTGGATCCTTTTTGGACAGACCATAATCTGTTCCAGAATCTGTATAAATTAATAGTTTTAGGCTCATTATAAATTTAACGATAAAACATATATATTTGGTAGTAATTTATCCTTTCAACAATAGTGGGGATTGTTCAAATTATTATACTGTTGAGGTTGTTATTTTAACGATTTTCAATTTGTAGAATTTTTTACTCTATAAACATTTTTAATGCTGACATAAACCAAATGTGTACATGAATCACGCTAAAGAACATATAAATTATCACTCATATACATAGCTCAATTAGTTAAAAACCAATAGATTTGGAATAAGGAAACACGAATTATCAAGAAATCATCACTTTCAACACATATTGTAATTACAACATTATTTTTAACATTTCAATAATAACATATTTTTTGGATTGTAGCAATTTCAATAACCTTGTTTTTGTCTTAGCAAATTTTGTCCCTGAACTGACATCATTTCACTATTGAAATGATATTATTTTTTGGGTTATTGGCGTATAAATACATTAACTTTTAGCTCGTTTTGTTTTTCTTACGAACGTTAAAAATTATCACAAAATACACAAACATAATCACTTTAGTGATTTTACCACAATTTCAAATTCAAGCCAAATTAAATCTGACTTGATATCTAAAAAATTTACCATAGACAAAACGGTCAGTGATATAAATGACATCGTAGAGAGATGATATTGATTGTTTTGATCCCAATTAGAACCAAACGATGAAACAAACGAGAAGACGTTATTTTTGTAATGAGGGTTGAAGTGATGAATCCTAGAAATAAAAAAATATAATTTATTTTGATGAAAAGATGATGTTTTATGTCATTTCTCTACGATGTCGTTTATATCACTAAATTGTTTTGTCTATAGTAAATTTTTATGATATCAAATCAGATTTAATTTGGTCTGAATTTGAAATCGTAGTAAAATCTCTAAAGTGATTAAGTTTATGTATTTTGTGACAATTTTTAGAGTTTGTGGGAAAAACCAAAATGAGTTCAAAGTTGGTGTATTTATGCACCAATAACCCTTATTTTTAGCACTGGAAAAATTAGGGATATGAAAATTATTACCAATCACAACGCAAAACCATTTTTGAAATGGGTCAAATATACTTATAAATTTATTATTAATTCTAAAAGAAATTGTATCAATCATGTATAGTGGCAAAATTGAGGCACCAAAAGATTCTTCTAAACGAAAACGTTTTAGTTTGAGTCCCACAGGGCTGCCCCTGAGGGTAGACCACCCTGGGCTATCGCCCAGGGCTCACCATTTCAAGGGGTTCAAATTATTTCAAAAAATTATTATAGATATATATTTATTTGGATTCAAAATATTATATTATTTAAATATTTTATTTTATTTTAAAGTCCAAAACATTAAATCTTTATATATTTTACTTATAGATATATGTTTTCATTTAGTCCCAAAATATATTAGAAAATAGTGATTTAATGTGATCATTAATGATTTTACATCTGTAAATACTCAAATAAATTATTTTTTATGATATCGTGTCGTAAATAAGAGTTGAGATATAAAAATATAAGGATGATAAGTAAGTTGTATATATTTTTGATAATTTTTTATTATCTATTTCTATTTGTAGATCACTTGAATTTTACGTAAATTTACAAATTTGATTTATTTTATAAGTATAATATAAGGGACATTTTTGGACGGTCTAATGATTAAGTGAATTCATGTGGCCAAAGGTCACGAGTTCAAACTTCACTATCGCCTTTATAGGTTCAAGCCAGTCATACTCGATTTTTTAAGTATGGTTTAGTCGTCATGTGTCGTTTGCAAGTTATTGTAAAGAAACATAAGTTTCACTAAATACACACAGAAGATAATAACTGAGGATTTCATATGAATTTTAAAAAATGTGGGTCTATATACCTTATTTTGCCTAGGACCTATAAAATATCAGGAACAGGGCTGAGTCCCATCTTTACTTTAAATGAAAGATTGATAAATAAAAATAATTTAAGTTAATTTATCATTAATTTTAATAGATTGATCAACTTTGGACTTGCTTGACCATCTTATCATTCAAATACTAAATCCTATGTTTGATCTATTATATTATGAAAGTAAATGCTCCTCAAAGTATTGGTCGTACTTTCCACTTATTTAGATATGGTATTAGTTTGTATTAGTTTGATTATTTATGAGTTGTCGAAATATTCAATTTATAAAATGATGTGTACTTAAATATTGTAAAAAATATAAAATAAAAACTCTAATATAAACTGTAGATCGAGAGAAGTGTAATAACTATAAATTCTGAAGATTTGTCCGTATGGATTGGTTTTCTATATTTCGAACTACTTTTTTTTTTAATTGTCCCATAAAATTATCACGATTATGTTAGATTATGTGAGGTGTCTTTATGTGTGTTGTACTTACTGTAAAAAAACAATCAAGGAAAAATAGTACTTTAAACAGCTTTATGAGGGTTTTTTTAATAAAAAAAATTCCAGTTATATAATTTATTATGTTCTATGTAGCATTCAGGATCGAAATTGGACATCTGATGACATTGTTGCCAATCTTTAAATACGGAAAGTGGCAGAACCAGACTTTAATTAATGGCAAAATATATACTACACATTTTTGTAAAAGTGTGTATAGATCATATCCCACATACCCATTTTTTTTAATATATATCTAGTGGAGTTTCGTCTGTGAAATGACATGTCACTGACCGAACAGTAATATTTTTGTTTGTTAACAACATGTGAATCAACAGAAAAGATAAATGATTGCGAAATTATAACCAATCGATTGATAATTATTTTGTTAAATTACTTTATAGTTATAGAGCAAAAGTGTGAGAAATTCATGAAAAAATAATAATTAAATCATTGAATCATGTTTAAAAAAAACATAAATGAATAAAAAAATTAATTTACACAAAAAAATCGCTGATTCCGATCGATTTTATCCTGTTTACGGTCGATCGGAAACAAGATAATTGTCACGACCCCACGCAGGATAACCCGGAGTGAGCGGACTAATACTAGGAATAGTATTCAAGGATATGGGAAACTATCATAACAAGGCTTACCATGTGAGAAAATAGACCTTAGGATCAAACATACATTTATAACATTTCGGATCAAAAGGTTTAAGCCAACAGATCCAAAGGATATTACGATCTGAAGGACTTCACAGTTCACATTATCTTATCATCCAACATAAAAATAAAACAGTTCAGAGTTGCAGCGGAAAGTGTGTGAATACATATATGACGATATGTATTCAAGGTTAACAATTCATAACAAGCGTCGAGACGAGGACTTCTCAACACTCTCCATCATCAAGATCCGAGCTCAACCTGCACATTTAAAAACAAACATGCAGGGCTAAGTACAAAATTTGTACCCAGTGGACTTATGCCGAAAACATTTTATTTTCTTTGAATTACTCTGCCAATATAATGGTAAGACACAAGGGTTTTATTTGAAAATGCCTTGCGCTTACTAAAATATTTTCACGAGTTTATAAAAGTTGATTGGCCAAGCATTTTCTTGGTGTGCATGATCCATATCCCTTAGTATCATTCCATCATATCATCATAGTCGAAAATCGTGAAGGAGGCCTCCCTCTACGACCCCGTGACCGGCCGTGAATTGTCCCCACAGCACACAGTCACCATCAGTGTACACGTTAATCCTAGCCAGGTATAAGCCTTCCGGCATAGGATCCGATATCGATTTTCATTTATAAGTTGAGAATAACCCAACAACATCACATCATTCATGGATAGGATACAATACACAAAACGTAAACATTTTGGCAGGTAATCATGTAAACCATTTTATCATTAGTTGAAAAGTACTGTAAACAAAGACAGTTGAAAAGAGCAGCAAAGTTGTTTTGTTTTAGTAATAAAACCTACCTGGAAATTATTGTTTGTCTTTAACGCGCTTACTCGTCAACGTCCAGCTGGTGCGTCAGCGTCCACACCTTTATATGAAAAGGATGTTTTAGTACGTCGTTTACGTAATTCGAGACTTACAAAGTCTATAATAAGATTCGATATTTCATATCGATATGAATTGAATTCTTTAATGAATTTAATTCGTTTCTCAACCGCGTATTATCCTAACATTTCTCGTTCTTCGATAGAGATGAGATAGGTATTGAAAGTTACCAATTTACCCCTCTTAGTAAATGGTCCAACGTTTTCTCGCGTTTTTCGATTTCACGACTTCAAATATGAAATCCTTTCATATCAACGTGATGTCATTAGCAATTGATCGTCTTCACGCGTATTAGCGTGTTTATCGAGCGTATTTAGACGTTGATTTCAAAAGTCAACAATTTGACTTTTCTTAGTAATTTAATTACTAAGTCATACTTTAATATTAAATTCTTTCAAAATCAATTTCCAATTGATTTCTTTTTATAAACTGTTTTAATATGTTTAAAAATAATTTTTAAACATATAATTCATTATAAATAATGAATTTAAGGATTTAAAATCCTTATTCCAATTTTAAAAATAGCTCACGGCTATTTTGTATTTTATTTACTAATTATTTTCGAAAATTGCTCATAATTTCCAAATATGTTTAAAAATAATATTAAACATATAATTTATTAATAAACTTGATTAAAAAGGATTTAAATATCCTTAAAAATTCTTAGAATTTCTCGGTAATTATTAAAAATTACCAAATAATATCCAAAAAAAATTCTAAATTTATATAGTGTGTTATTATACACTATGGTCATTAATATGTCATACTATCAACCAAAATTTAATCAATCATCATCTTATTTAATCCATAAGGTCTCGGCATTTTTAAAACAAATGCCCAATAATTTTCTAAAATTTCAATAAATTAATACAAGGTCCAAACATTAGTCCATGACATATTTATGTCACATAATCCATTATATAACAATGTTATATTATACAATTATCATCATAGCTCTCGGCCCTTTTCATAATATTCACCAACAATTTTATAAAATTTTCCAAAAATCATTCCATGCTCATAATTCATATTGTGGCAACATTACAACATAACAACTATCAAAACCAATTTATTCATCACCATAATGAGCTTAGCTCTTGGTTTATTTGAATAAAGTAGGTAATTGATTTTCAAAATTTCCAATAACAACATAGAATGCATAAAACATATTCTAAGCTAATAATTTAGCATTGCATGTACTAAATCAAAATCACACATTAACTTATATATATATATATATACTCTCGGTTCCCTTTTAAAAAAAATAGATGGACATTTCTAAAAATTCTAATTAAATCATAGGGTATAAAATTCATGCTCTAGAGTAATAAAACATCATTGCATGTTATAAAATAAAATCATACACATATATATACATATATATGGCTCTCGGTCTTTTGAGACTTAAAGGTAGGAATTTCTTAAAATTTTCAATTAACACATATAGTGTATGGTTTACAACTTAGACCAATAATATACTAATGCATGTATTGAATAAAAATCACATACTAACATTGATTTTCACACATGTTTCGGCCATTTGAAAAGAAAATAGCATAGGTTCTTTCAAAATGTCAAATAAATTTCCATGTACTTTCAACACATTATAATTCAAGAATATCCTATTGCATGCACAAATTAAACATCTTATACCCACTTATAAAATTTAAAAGCTTCGGTACTTAGGAAGAAAAATGGCATAGATTTTTCTAAAATTTTCAAATAAATACTATGGACTTATAAAACATCATAGATTCACTATATGCAATTGCATGTCTTTAAATAAAAATTCATCACTCACATATTATATATATAAGTCTCGGTCCCTATGAAATAAATAGCAAGAATGTTTTAAAAATTCTCAAATAAATTATATGCATTCTCAATACATCATAAATCCACAATATCACATTGCATGTACAAAAATAAAATCATACACCCACTTATATTTCATATGCTCTCGGTTGTAATAAGAAATTGGGCATGGAATTTTTTCTAAAATTTTAAAATAAACACTATGAACACATATAGCCTCATAGATTTATAAATCATGCTCTAATTCATTTCTTCAAGCCTCGATCATCAACAACTTATTTAAAATATGTTTCGAAAATTTTTAAAACATGTAACAATCTCAAATTATCATGCTACACATTCTTAGAACAATACATAACCATAGATTCATAAGATTTTTTATACTAGATCATACATGCAAGACTTAGAAAAATAAGAACACCAACATCTATACATCTTTTCATCACAAACAACATGCATACTCAAAATCTTTCAAAATAAAACTCAAGAACACATGAAATGTTCTTGCATTGCTTTCGGTAGTTTTCGAAAGGAAGCAAGAATGGTTGAATCGACTCCTACCTTGTTGATAGAGATTAAATGGACAAAGTACAAGGTATTGAGGTGTGGTATGGAAGAAGAGAAGAAGAAAATGAAGCTTGAAAATGGTGGTGGTGCTCTCGGTTTCAGTTGGAAAATGGGGAAGGAGAATGGGTTTTCTAGAGAGAGATGAGAGGTTTGGAGATATATGAGGGTGGTGTGTTTGAGTGTAGAGTGAAAATGAAATAAAAACTGAAGCAAGACCCCCTATAGCCTCCTCACTCTCGGTCCCTCCCCCATACACACATGAGACTCTTCACATTTTATTACTAGTTTATTCACTAATGGGTTCCCAATCATTAGTGTCTTACACAATATCTTGAAATAGCTAAAATATATATACATATATAGTGGAGACTCCACAAAATCTGAATATATATACATTATATATATATATATATGTAATGCAAGAGTGGAAAGATGAATTAATTCAACTTTGTACAAAAAGAAAATAGCTCTCGGCCATTAGGCCATACCATAGGTTAAAATTTTATTTCATGTTATTTATAGGTATATACACCTTGGTATATGATTTAAATGATAATTAATAGCATAGGATAATTAAAAGGCATGAATTTTCAAAGAAAACCCTAATTTCGAAATATTAGAGTTTTCGAATCTAGGTTTGGGATTTTTATTAATTCTAATGTTCAAGCATCATTTAAATGCTTAATAATACTGTAATATAATAAAAATATCATAGAAAATAAATTCCTATAGTTTCTTGATCATTAAAACCATCGTTCGTTTCATCTCTAAACGTTGACGTTTGAAAACATCTCAAAACGTTACGTATCGACTCATCTTTGAAATGGTCGTAAATAATCGTAATCCCACTATTAAAATATTCCATTAATAATGGAATATAATTCTAAGCTTGATTGCTTAGAAAATATTGTGAAATTTCAACAGCCGATATGCATTCGACGTTAAAAATATATTGCCGATAAAATTTAAAACCTTCGTTTCTTACATTCACGAATTTGCGTGAATGTGTAACAGGAAATCATTCCTTCGTAAATAATTGAAATCATATTCGATTTCAAATTGATTTGATTTCACGGCGAAATTTTATTTTACGGGTTTTAAAGACCGTAATTAGGCTTTTAAAACTGCGGGTTATTACAATAATTCTCGACCGGAATCAGCGAAAATAAATTAACAAAAAAATTATTAAAAGTTGTTATTTAATTATGTTTTCGGTCGACCGAAAACATCACAATTGTCGACCGAAAACAGGATATATCATAAATGAATTTAATACTAATTATTAATTGATGTCTTCGGTCGACCGAAAACAAGGAATTATCGACCAAAGACATCAAGTTGTCGACCAGAAACAGGTTATGTCATAAATGAATTTAATACTAATTATTAATTGATGTCTCCGGTCGACCGGAGACATCATTTTATCGATCAGAGAGAGCTTTTTCTATTTTAGAAATTAATTTTTAATGAATGTATGATATTTAAATTAAATTAATATTTACAGTAAATAGAACTGAAATTTTGCAAAATAATGAAATGAATAAATGCGAAAATACAAATTTACATTGTTGTCGGTAACAAAAAAACTGAAAGACGTAGTTTGCATTTTTTTATTTTACTTATGGTACTTTTAATTTATGATTTGTTATAAAATTTTTAATTATTATGAAACAAGGTACTAATAAAAATAGTTTATTATAAAAAAAATTATGGATAAGGCAAGGATTTTAAAATGAGAATATATATAATTTGCGCTTATTAATATATAGACACAGTTTATATTGCAAATATATATGAATTGTGATTATTTTTTCTCATTTCTTTGAAATATTAATGATAACATTATTGAGTAAGAAATTACCATTTCTTTGATTTTTTTTCCCTTTTAATTCCCCTTCCCCCACCCAATCGGTTTTATCTTTCTATTCTCTCTAATATTTACCATTTGAATTCCCCCCTCCCCCCTCATCGGTTTTATCTCCCTCTTCTCTCTAAAATCTTTCTAAAACCTCTCTCAATTATATAAATTCTTATCTCAATAGCATATTTTTCGTCTATTGGAGGAGGAGCCCAAACATCGATCCATATACCCTCGACAAAACAATATCTCAACAAGTAAGTTAAATTTATAAAGCTTTCGAATTTACATGTTTTTTAGTTGTTATTGTTGTGAAATTCTACTAAACCTCCCTAATTTTCAACAAAACCGAACAAATTAGAACTAATTTACTAAAATCGGAAGAAGTTGAAAAAATCAATCGACTGGTTTTAAAACATGCTTGTCCAGTTTTTTTGTAAAATCATTCGATTTTAGTAAATTAATTTCAATTTAGTTCACTAGTATCAATTATTGTTGTTTGTTAGTGTTTATTTGATTGATTTATACATATTTTAATACTATGATTGTTCTTGTTTTGTTGACTTTAACTTTATTTTTGTTTATTGCGAAATTCAAGCATAATTTATTGTGTTATTGTTGTTTTAATTTTTATTATCCTTGTTTATTGTTGTTATTGTTGCAAAACTCTATTAAACATTCATAATTTTTGATAAAACCGAATAAATTGGAATTAAGTTACTAAAACCGAAAGAAATTGAAAAAATCGATCGTCCGATTTTAAGAGAAGCTTGACCTTTTTTGTAAATTCATTCGATTTTTATAAATTAACTTAAATTTAATTCAGTTTTATCAATTATTGTTGTTTGTAAGTGCTTATCTCACTTACCTTTTTGATTTATACGTTTTTTACTGCTATGATTATTCTTGTTTTGTTTACATTAAATTTATTGTTGTTTATGTGAAATTTGTTCGATTTTATTGAAATTACCTCTGGTACTATTGTTGTTTGTTGTTCTTCGCTAAAATTGGAGCAATAAATTTATTGTGTCTATATTTTATATGTTAATTAATTGAAATAATTTATTGTGTTAATATTTTATATATTAACTAATTTAAATTGACATTCATGTAAATGGATCCTGTATTTTTTGAGGTCTGATAGGATTAATCAAATTTCAATAGTTACAATGTAGTATAGAGTCGGTACTTGGAGCATGTTAAGACCACGATGGTTGAAGTTGAGTATTATATAGTCGAGTACTTGGCCCATTCGAAAGAAACATTAAGTATGGTGTAATTTCTGAATTTTTATGTGATTTGAAACATCAAGTATTATGTAATTTCTAAATTGTTATGTGATTTGAATATAAAGTATTATATAATTCTTGTAATTATTATGTGATTTGAATATTAAGTATTATGTAATTCTCGAAAAATAGTTAATAAGCAATAAATGGAAAAACCGAAGATATTTTCATAAATCAATGATCATTTTGAAAAAACCAGATGCATATTCATAAAACCGGTCATTAATTTGAAAAAAGAAAGGGCTAATTCATAAAACCAATCCAATTGGATTCAAAAAACCGATTGGATTTATAATACCAATTGGACAAAATACATAAAACTGATAGATAATTTAAAAATAGATTAAAATCATGATACAGGTCGATAATACTGATTGAATTCATAATACCGATTGAATTTAAAAACAATAATACTGATTGGACCAAATAGGTAAAACCGATAGATAATTGAAAAATCGATTGTAAATTAAATTTGTTATTTAGGAGAAGATTCTGCCGACCAAAAAAATATGGAAAATTGAGAATAACTAACTTTTTCTCCATCCAAGAAAAAAAAGATAGTACAAATTGTGTCATAACTTTACTAAAAAACATGAAAGTCTTGTCAAAAGTAAGGATAATTTCAACATTTCATTCAAAAATGGGTATACATGACATCTTTTATAAATTTGGGTAGTTTCATCATATCATTATTCTGTTTGAGCATTTTTGCCTATTAACACATTAAATAATGTATCTTAGATGAAAATATAACTAACTAAATGCCTATAATTATTATTAAGAAAAGATTATAGAATTCTAAAGTTGGATTTGAATATGACATATTTGAATCTCTTCCTTAATTACCGCATAATAGTGATTCTAGTATAAATTAACATCAATTTATATATTTGCATGGAATTATTTTATTATTTATCAAATAAATATTTGTTTTATAGATTAGAAAAATCATATTAAGATTGTATATTTGTGCTAATGTAATCTTGTTGTTGTTATAGATGTCGAAATGGAACAACATTATTGTTAGATATGGAGGGCACTGGGATCCTTCCTTATATTACATTGACGAGTATCAGTTACATGTCTTTGTTCGAATCGTCAATGTAATTATCTCGGAGTTCATAGAGATGATTAATAAATTGTGAGTGCAAATTCGTTGAGTACAACCTACCAACTGCATTATCTATCGAGATCTCGGAGTGGTAGAATTATCAAATTAGTTTTGAGTAATGATGATCAACTTGTTCGATTGGCTCATGATGCCCAACCAGAGGTCTATGTGACTCATGGTGCCGACACATCCCAATCGGAGCAAGAACTATATAGACCTTCGCTT
This sequence comes from Salvia rosmarinus, assembly GCA_036937905.1. NCBI lineage: Eukaryota > Viridiplantae > Streptophyta > Magnoliopsida > Lamiales > Lamiaceae > Salvia > Salvia rosmarinus. The sequence goes on from CM072814.1 coordinate 17,310,788, forward strand.
AAGATACCATCCTCGTCAACATATGACTACACTTCCCAACACATATCGTTTGATGAGTCGTTCACACAACAATTTGCATCATCTGATTGGTTTGATGTTGATACACCTCAATATATGCCGCAACACATGGATCCATCGAGGAATTCTGTTTCCCAACATATGCTGCAATCAGGGGTTGATACATTTATCGAGGACAACGATGATGAAGACTACGTTGAAGAAGAAGAAGATAAAACAGAGTCAGATGAAGAGGAAGAAGAGCTCGAGTCTGCTTTGGTGAGCTATGGCTCATTTGTAGAGTTTGACGCATGGATCCATCGAGATGGTGGATTAGGGAAGCTTCTATCTACAATTATGCAGAGTAACACGCAATCGCACATAGAAGGCCTAGAGCTAGAAGAAGTAGATGAGATGAGAAACTGGTTAGTTCCTGTTATTCCTCATGATGCTTCAGTTAATCTCTTTGCTCATCCTTTGGACTCGGATCCAGGCCCCGATGAGCTGAGCGAAGGTTCCATCTTCGACAGCAAGGGTGAACTAAAGATATCTGTCGGACTATGGCATTTGGAACGTCGAGTAGAATTTGTTATTCATCGATCTGATAATTTGAGGATTACATTCAAATGTCAATATCATAATCAGTGCCCTTTTCTACTACATGCCTCGCAGCAGGGTGGATTTTGGTTTGTCCGCAAGTTTGATGCTATACATACTTGCGCACAGAACCTAGTGAATATCGAAGTAAGGAAGGTGAATGCCCATGTAATTGCAGCACACATATCACGAAAAATACGCGAAGACGGTGAAGTGATAAAGCCGAGGTCCATTATGGCTGATTTGTAGCGAGAGTACGGTATACATGTTATATATAGTGTAGCAATGCGAGCCCGTAATAGGGCGATCAAGATTATATACAGTGGACATGAAGAATCATTTGAGCTACTACCGAGTTATCTGCATATGTTACGGATGAGCAATCCCGGTTCGATGACTGACTTGGATATTGGATCAGATGGTCGGTTCCGTCACCTCTTTGTTGCGCTCGGTTAATGCAGATTGGCGTACACATTGTGCCTCCGACCAGTGATTGTAGTGGACGGTACACACTTGAAGGACCACAATAAAGGCATATTATTTGTTGCTATGAAAAAGGACGACAACGAGCAAGTTTTTTCATTAGCTTATGGAATTGGTCCGATCGAGAATGATGTCTCATGGACTTGGTTTCTGTCTTAACTACAAACTGCTTATGGATCAAATTCTGAGATGTTGATTTTTTCAGATGCCCATGTCAGTGTAATGAATGCGGTCAAGTGTGTCTACCCTGATGCAGCACACGGATTATGCTACTACCATCTGCTGAAAAAAATCACCCCGTTTGGGCAACCATCCGCGAAATTATTCCGTAAAGCCGCTTATACGTACCAAGATGCATACTTTGACAAAACGATGGCTATGTTAAAGTCTCTCGTCAAGCCCGTTGGTAGTGGTGCATATACCAAGTTGGTGGATCACAGTGCCCCGTTAGGCGCTACAGTTTTATGACATCGAACATTGTCGAATCATTCAATTCTCGATTATTGTGGGCTAGACGATTGCCAATTTGCTCAATGATTGAGGTAATCCGTCACATTATAGAAAAATGGTTCGATGCAAGACATGAAGCGACAAGAGGTGCGCGGTGAATTGACCCTGAGCGACACGTAAGATCATGGTATCAATGAAAATATCACACAGATACGATGTAGTGCTCTCATCAGACTCCACTTTCAAAGTCAAGCACGGAAGCAAAACATTAAGAGTGAATCTTAATACGCAATCATGTGCATGTTTGGAGTGAGACATGTATATGATACCGTGTTCCCATGCTGTTGCAGCTATATGGTACAAATTAAGTTTAATTATGTTATTTTTTTTGGATCAAATTGATTTCACTTACATATAATTGATTATATAAATTTTTTAGTCATAACGGTCACCATATATTTAACTATGTGGGGGAGTACAACCATTCCGCAAAGCTAGCCAAAGCATACTCGTATCGGATCAATCATGTTCAGACACAGTCTAGTTGGACTGTTCCTCCAGATGTTGCTGGAATTACAGTTATGTCTCCTAATATAGTCCGTCAGGCTGGGCGCCCAAAAGTGGATCGATATCGTCATCCAACAGAAGTGAGATCGAGTAGTAGAAGTCTTGCACCACATACATGTAGCTTGTGTGGTAATGAATCTCATACGCGTCAGATGTGTCCTTACTTGTCAAGAGACGAGTGACGTTGTAATGAAAGCACTTATTCATGTGAAAACATTATTATTAATATTATTATTATTATTATTATTATTATTATTATTATTATTATTATTATTATTATTATTTGTTATTGATATGAAGATATTAGTATTATAATTAGTTATTTAAAAGCTATTATTATTATTATTATTATTATTATTATTATTATTATTATTATTATTATTATTATTATTATTATTATAATTATTGTTATTTATTATTGATATGAAGATATTATATTATTATTATAATTGGTTATTGAATACGTATATATTACCTCTTATTATTATTAGTCGGTCGATAATATAATATAGTGAATTTTTTATTAATACGATAATAATATTATTATTATTAATAGACGGTGTTAGAAAATACACACCGAGTGGAGAGGGGTATGAGACAGACGCCTAGTAAATGGTGTTAAGCTGGAATTCGTCAGGTACGATCGTAGTAGGATGATAATCGGCCTACAATAAATTGAAAGATATTATTTAATATTATAATGAATACAATACCTCATACATGATTTAAAATTCTAATAAAATTCAGTACCTCTTGCTTAAACAAAGGTTGTACAATTGCCGGTGAGGGCCTACTCTTGAACTTCCATCTCAAGAATCTTGGATGCGCTGTGGGGTTGACGTACTTCCCAACTATACTTCCCAAGTCTGGTATGATCTAAAGTGACCAAACATATAATGCTCAGACTGGTCCGTAAAAGTGGTACTGAGCATTTGGTTGACAATGTGCCGTATAGTGTCTCAAGATCTGGTAAGTGTATGCCCCCCATGGAAATCGACAAAAAGCATCCAGATCATCGACCAATGCCCAAACCCAATCAGATATGATATTGCCCGTCTCGTACCCAAATACAAATCCATAAAGGATAATAACGTGGCCACACGTAAATGTAAACTACCATCTACATCATTAACACTACCACTACAAAATCTATCTAGATTACCTAATGTTATATGTGTGCCCTGACAAAAACTCCTATATACATCAACGTTGCGCAAGTCGTTGTCTAATGTGGGGTCAAATGATGATTCCCAAATTGCAGGCCGGTGACTAGAGCATAATCCCTAATGGAAAAATATATATTTGTTCCATTGATGAAAAACCACATTTCCGGTTGAGTTGGTTCTATTTGACGGGAGACTATATGGTGTAAAGATAAATTAGACTTAGGCTCGGGACTCCAATCTATGATATGACCAAAACACCCTCCCATAAATATATTGAGCAACTCTTGGCCGTCCTTCTCTAGCAACACATTCTTAATATACTTAAAATATTCTATCATATAATATGTCTTCACATCCGCCACAATATTTATCGCTGTAGGCCTCGAGAAAACAGGACCGACCTACAATTATATCAATGTCATATATTACATAACGTGCAACAAACCAACAAATTACTACACTAATTATTACATATCCACTACAACATAATTGAGAAGCATAATGAAAAATATTTAATTATTTATAAACATCTAGAGATAAATTATTTATTTTATTTTCCTTTTCTATTGGATTTCACTCTTTGAATTTATACTTATCATATGGATATTTCATTGTACTATATATACAAGAAATTATAGAAGATATATTTATTTTATTGTACTATGTATACAAGAAATTATAGAAGATATGATACAAACTACATATAGATTTTAGTCAATTAAAATTCTATATTTATAATATATGATATATTTATTTTAGTTTTATTTTTATATCCACCGAAATAAAATTTTTAGATATTTACCATACAACATGGTTCCAATTAGTTAATTTAGTAGAGTGATATTTGTACGATACAAAACAATTTGTATAAACAACAAAGTACATGCTTTATATTTTTTTGGAAAGGTATAGATCTACTGTGGACACAAGAGTTTTATAAATTTCTTCTACAACTAAAATAAATAATAAAATTATTGAAAGGATATTTATCCATGTAACGATATTTACCACACAACATGGTTCCAATTTAGTATTATACACATGATTTATAATTAACTTCATATATTAGTATTTATGTTGGTCACGTTATCCCATTTTTGTAAATGGATATACAATGAACACACTTTAACAAAAGTGTATATTTAAGCTTCGCTCCCCTTATTAAAATATCATAATTACTAATATTGTGATGAAAAAATCAAACTATATCATATAATTAATAATTCATTATAGTAACAAAAATAAATTGTGATAATTTTCTCCATCAAATTAATTATGATATAAAACTAACACTAATGTTTTTTATTTGAAAAAAAATTTAACATTTGGAAGATAATATCAAATTACATAATTAGACATTTGGAAGATAAAATTAAGTTGGAATTTTATCTTTAATTGGGGAATAATACTAGGTTAAAACATGACAAAAATTAAAAAGTCAAATTAGCATAATTAGTTAAATTAAATCATGGAAAAATTTTCTTATTTATCGCAAAAAGTTATGGAATTGGACATTGAAATTTTGAATTATCCTTTACTCATTAATATATAGGAAAACATATAATAAATATCGTTACATGGATAAATATCTACATATTTTTGTCTCTAATTGATCTTTACAAGGAAATCACGTGAATTTATACACAACATAGAAATAATTATGGTATCTATTTAAGTAGTTATTTGACAATAAAGGAAATTTATTCACAACAAATATCACTGCGAGGAAATCACTATATGAATAAGGATAATGATTTTTTATATAATATGTACATATATAATACCCTTATATTTTGAACCAAATTGATTTGGTTCAAATAAAACAATTTTTGTTTTATGATATTAATTTATTACTAATGTACCCTTTTTATATTTTCTTTAACTAATTTATGCTAAATTATACACGTTTTTGTAGGAACAATATCTTAACCAATTTCCTAAAAATTTGCCACTATCTTTAGCAAATTTGCATTGATTTGTTTGCTGTATTATTTTTTCAACTTTTTTTTATTTTACGATTCTTTAACAACTTATTTAAGTGCATTATTTATTGTACATGATTTTTTACAACTTTTTTTACATGTGCATTTTTTGCTATGTTTTTTTAATAATTCTTTCACAACCTATTTACGTGCATAATTTATTATACATAACTTTTAACAACTTTTTACTTTTTTTATTCATTCTTATTATTTCATTTTATAAGTTTTTATAAATATTATAAATTCAAAACTTATATATCTTAGTTAAAATATGAACTATGTAATATAATTAATTCGTACATAAATATGATAAGCAATTATAATTCACCTTGCAATTGTATAATTAATTCGGTACATAAATTTTGTACCATATATTAATATTAATTTTTAGACTATAAATTAATTCGAAGATAAAATAATAATAATAGTAATTGAATGTATTGAGATTTGTATAATAGTCTGAATAGTGTCATGTGATGACAACATTGTTCGATAATTTTTATAGATGTATAGTATAGTATAAAAATTATATGATATTAAACAAAAATAAATAAAAGAAAAGAAAACCAAAGTTAAAGTAGGCCATATATTTCATTGTTTTCTAGCACCGGTAGAGTAATAATTCATTTTAACGTATTTAAAATTATTTTCTATTTTATTTTTTTAAACAAAATATTAAGATTGAAAAAATCTAAAATATATTCCGTATAGATTTATATATATGATAGTTTGATTTTTTTTCTCCATATTTCGTAAAGGATAATATAATTGAAATTTATTTTGTTTATTTTTTATTTTCTTCTTAAGTATACCATATATTTTTGGATTTTATACACATATCTTTTCTTATTACTTAACTAATTTTCCTTATTAATCGCCGCTATGAGTAAACGATCATTGATGTTGCATGATTTTTGTGGTAAATAATTTTTTTTCTCATATATGTTTGTATAGAAAGAAAAAAACAAATGTGTATATATTTTACTAAATTAACAAAAAAATGTGTATATATTTTTTTCTTATATTTAGGGATTTGAAAATAGTCTTTTCTAAATCAACGGAAAAAAATCGTGCATATATGAGATTCCGAAATTAATGCAAAGGTTTTATATGTAAAATACAAATTCAATTACAGAAAATAATTATTACAGTTTTGAAATTAACCAAAAGTTACCAAAAACCCTTATTATGTACATACATATATGTAAATTTATCAAGACCCTATGAATAAATATCAACATATTTTGTTTCATTACATTAAACTATAAATAATTTCAAAGTAAACCATAATTTCACATAATTCATATAAAATTTATCTACAATACATCACAAAATACAAACAAATCTATTAACGAATCCAACATTTTTACATAATTTCTCTCAAAATGAACACGGAAACTTACTTGTGCAACTTGCGACATCTTGTTTCACCCTCTCCAAAATAGTCTTCCAAATTGTTAAAACTAAATATTCAAAAATCGATTAAAACAAACAAACAAACATCTTGCGACATGAATAATGGAATTCCAATTGTAAAATGTAAGTTACCGTTTAGAATTGTGTTTCCGGTATAAATCCTCTAAAATTATTTTCTTCTCCTGTCGCCAAACCTGAAATATAGAAACAAAGAGTTCAATTAAATTATTAAAATTGAAACATAAACTCTCTCTCCGGTCGAAAAAACAAACAAAGTCGAGAATGTCATGTTTTTGCCCAGTTTTCGGCCATTTTCACATGTCTCCAGTCGATCGGAGACAACAAAGTTGAGAATTTCATGTAAAATTAAGAATCCGGTCGACTAAGGCAAGTCTTCGGTCGGTTTTGCCATCTCTCCGGTCGACAAACTCTCTCTCCGATCGACTGGAGACATACCGAAATCACATTTTTTGACTTAAATCTCAAGTTTTAAAAAATTTTCCAATGCTTAAATTCAAGTTTTCGTAATGAATAACTTACCTTGTTTGAGAAAATTGATGTGCTTGAGTTCTCTTCTTTTTCTCTCTCGACCGAAAAGCTAGATTATCTTATCCGAAAATTCAAATTTTTCTTCTTTACTCTCTCCCGACAACAACTTCTCTTTTGATAATGAAGTAAAAAGAATCCAATAAAAACAAATATTAGGCAAGGAGAATAAATAAAAAAATTCTTCTCTCCTCTCTGCCAAAAGACCGGAAACAGACAAAAGGGGCCTCTCTTTAATCACATCAGCCTTTTAATTTTCAGACAAACATAATATGATAGAAGACTACTACTGCCAAAACTCTGAAATTTTCGGAAGTTTTGATTCAAAATATATTTATTTAATAGGTTGGGTATAGGTTGTCGTGAATTTTAAAATGGGTATGAGTTATATATATATTATCAAATATGAGTATATAAGTTGGGGCCCTTAATTAATCGTCCTATTTTAGGAAAATTGACATTATCAATTGGATTTGATATAGAATTTGACATTATCAAATGTATATTTGATATCTTTCAAAATTTTGATATATATATATATATATATATATATATATATATATATATATATCCATTAGATATATTGTTTTCTTATGCTGTCGGTATTATTTCTGGAAAGTATAATTATTTGATATAAGTCGAATATTGAGTTTGAATTTGAAACTTGGTGTGATTGAGATCCTTAAATATCTCATCAAGGATAATTTTAAAACTATAATTTAACTACTTATAGCTAGGACTTGTCTGCCGGCTTAATTTGGAATTTGGTGTGATTAAAATTTATTAATCATAATAGGTATAATCGTCATGCGTTTTCATATAAAGAAGTCCTAATAGAAGACTATATATGAATAAATGAGAGATTATTGAATATATTTTTTTTTTTTGATATCATGGGGGCCATGATCACTACCTTGGGTCTTGTACTTGGAGAACCTCACTATCATGTCTGATAGCAGATTATTGAATATTATGAACATATGATGAGTCCTTTGTTGGTGTTTTATTCTTTTGATTTTTGTCAGAGAAGTTTTAATAAAGTCCGACTCCTAGAACATTAAAGTCTGTAATTATTCATTTATCATTACAAAAGAGAGTAATTATGAACATGACGTGGCCAGAAAATATTAGTGGATGAGGCTAAAATTATTTTATGGTTACATAATCGGAGTTGAAAATATATCCCAATAATTTTTACAATTTTTTTTTATATGTTAGAAATTTTATTTTTGGGTGGTGGGTGAGTGGGGGGAACTAGGATTTTTGTTTTTTTAATTTCGATATATTATATTTATTTTTATATTTAATAATTAAAAAGAAGGATTGTATTGATATGTATGTGAAATTCATAATAATTCTAAGTGTTCATCTTCTCTTTTTTTTTTTTGAAAAATAAATTCCAAATATATATTTTTATTTTTATTTTTATTTTTATTTTTATGTTTAGTTTATGCTCTATCCATCCACCAAATATGTTCATTTAATTTTATTTTGGTCCGTCCAAAAACAATATTCATTTTTATTTTTTGAAAAAAATCAACTTTATATTTTTATCTTAAATCTATCAACTTATTTATAAAAAATCACTTATAACCCATCTTTTTACACCTACAATCCATTAATATATTCATTTGCTATCTCTATCGCCCACATTTTAATTTCACTATATATTAATCTATTCATTTATTATATCTACTCACTTTACATTCATTACAATTTATTAAAGTTCGTGCCACCAACATCAATGAACAAATATGGTGGATGGAGATAGTATACATTTTTCTCATCCTTGAATTTGGATTTATGATTCATTGTTGACTTGTGATAGGTACAAGAAAATCAAGATTTAAGATTTACTCATTAAGATGAATTCTATTATTTAATTTTTTAGTTATTATTGATTAATTATTTGCAAGTAAGTTATATTTTTTTAAGACATATTAATATTGAACTATATACGGAAAAAATTTAGTCATGACTAATTATGTTTTCTTTGTATCAAAGTTATGGTGAATTCTTTTGATATTGTCGTTTAATTCACAGGATGAATTGTTGCGATTTCGATCATTGGGACTAGATGGAAAACCAGGCCAGGCGCCAAACATTCAATCCATTCAATGTAGGATCTTGAGAGTTGAGTGTAATATATTATGTTAGTTTTTGCATAGTTTCTAGCTTTAAGTAGATATATTTTATTATTGAATTTTTTTCATTATTCTCTTATATTGAAATATCTCATGTTATGGTGGATTAATCAATTTTGAATTATTATTTTTTTAACTTTTTTAATGCTACCATGAAATTCAAATATTAATATGTTATTATTAAAATTGTTACTAATTTGTAATTTTATTTTTAAAATATTATAAAATTATAATTAATTGGCCCCTAATAAATAAAACTGACGCCATCACTGCTACTAGCTACACCCCTGATTATCAAGCTACCAAATTATGGGGTAATTTATAAATAAACTTGATAAGTTTATAAATCCCCAAAAACATTTTAATGCTTTAAAAACGTTTTGAACATAAAACTGCAAAATTATTGTTTTACTTTGTAAGATTATTAAGCTGGCAAAGCTTAGTTTAATTATTGGAAGCAGTGATGTTTGCTGGCCAATGTACAACCCTGTAATGCATATGGTTACAGGAAATACAATGCATACTCATCGTAGACTCTTTTGCCCTTCTCTTCTCTCCATACACTCGGATACTTCTTTATCTCTATACGAACTTAGCTCAGTTGGTTAAAAATTAGTAAATTTAAAAATCTCTATACGGACTTAGCTCAGTTGGTTAAAAATTACTAAATTTAAAATAAGGATGCCCGTCGATGTTGTAGTAAATAGAGGCATAATTCAACTTCAAATATAATAATAATATTAAATATTTTTGCAAAAATAAGAAAAATATAAATAAGTATAAAAGCAAAAATAAAATTAACACACTGGATCAGAAAAACAATCCTAAAATCTAAAATATATCGCTATAATTCGGAGCATCGTAACAGACAGAGAGAGAAAGAGGGAAGAGAGAGAGAGAAAAGTAAGAAAATTTCAGCAGACTTCAACACAGTCCATATCTATAGACTCTCACTGTCCATTTCTGGATTCTCTCATAATTCAGTAACAAAGAAAACGAAAAGAACTAGAAAAATCATAATTAACAGCAGGATTTTATTCTAATTTTTGGTGGAATCGAAGCGGAAGATTTCAGATTGATTCATGGTTTCATCAGCGGCTGCGTGAGAGAAATGGGGAAGACTTACTCAGCGAATCCGAATGATTACAAGCTTCTAGAAGAGGTGGGATATGGGGCGAGCGCAACTGTTTACAGAGCGATCTACTTGCCTTACAATGAAGTGGTGGCGGTTAAGTGCTTGGATCTCGATCGATGCCATAGCAATCTGGTTTGTTCAATATACTATGTCTCCTCCTGTGTATTGCGCTTCTGTTAATTTTCTTTGATTCCGCGCGCCTTGTGAATTTGATTTCATTTGGTTTTTTGTTAGGTGACTTTTGATCTAGTTAGGGTGCCTTTCCGATGTTGCTCGGAAAATTTCAATGCGTCTGCAATTTGAGATCTCGGTGAATTGAATAATGGTGTGAAATTGTTTTGATGGAGTTAGATAGAGTTAAGAGGGCGAATCTTTAAAATTGGAAGCTTTTAATTGGTTCAATTTGAATTTTTTTTTTTTTTTGTCAATTAAATACAGAAATTTTAAAGGCCGCGTCACGGTGGACTCGAACCCGAGACCTTTGGCCTCGGGCATTAACCACTCTACCACTAGACCAACACACGCACACTCGAATTTGAATTTCTGTTGTGCTATTTGGTTTCTTTATGATTATAGGTTAAGTGAGTTAGCGGCTTATCATCAATATGATAGAACTCAAGAATATATCAGGAAACTTTTAAAATTTCTGTATCTACTGTTGTTCATCTGCTACCGGTTCATAAAGTACTTAGGCATGGACTACCTAATGTCAAAATGCAAGAAATTTTAATGGCCCTTTCTCAAAATGTATGAAGGGAGTCTGTATAATCAGCTTTTTTTCAATGATTTACTGCTTCTGAGATTGTTGCCTTATCGGAGTTTACTACAGTAATGAACTGCATGCAGAAAAAAATAATCTATCTTGGTTGGCTCACAAATGATTTGACTATTCTTGATATCTTCATTCAAGTTCTTTTATATCATTAGTCAAGGAGATTGCATTGAGTTCAGTGCGGTACCTTCCGAACTCCTTGATAATCATAAGTTATCTCCTAGGATACATGCTTGGCTTTATTAAAAATGTTACGTGAAAAGAGTCGTTCATAGCATTTACTTTTTCCACTTCAGGATTCTTAATGTTAGGTAACTTGTGGTATTCCTGTTAAGTGTAGCTTTCTTTGATAGAAAGTTCTTTCCTTGCATTGTTTCAAAGTTTAAGAATATTTTCACCCATGAATGTAGCTTATTGTTTTATTAGGATGAGTGGATGTAATTGGGCTGGACTTTGAATAACATTATCTTTTCTGCAGGACGATATTCATGAGAAAGCTCAAACAATGAGTTTAATAGATCATCCTAATGTCATAAAAGCTTTTGTTCATTTGTTGTTGATATCAACCTTTGGGTGGTAATGCCTTTTATGGCTGAGGGTTCTTGCCTACATCTCATGAAGATAGCATATCAAGAAGGATTCAAGAATCTGCTATTGGGTCTATCCTGAAAGAAACTTTGAAGGCTTTGGAGTACCTTCATCATCATGGCCATATTCATCGTGATGTTAAGGTTAATTGATTTTGCACGCTCAAATCTAGACAGATCACAATCACTGGACTTGTTTGTTGGACAGTATGCATTAAGTGGATTACTTCATATTCTGTTTAACATCTCTTCACAGGCTGGAAATATATTGGTGGATACTGATGGTGAGGTGAAGCTTGCTGATTTTGGTGTTTCAGCCTGCATGTTTGACAGAGGTGATAGACAACGTTCAAGGAATACCTTTGTTGGCACTCCATGCTGGTGTGTATCTCTCTCTCTCTCACAGACACACATTGAGGCACAAATACCACACTAACACCATCCATGTAGTTTCTACTATACATTTCTCCGGTCTCACCCACTCTCTCTTTTGATATCAACTTTTGTAATCTGTGTCACTTTAACTCACTATGCAGGATGGCCCCAGAAGTGTTGCAGCCAGGAACTGGATATGATTTCAAGTGGGTTACTCCATATTCTTGTACTGTCTTGTGGTTCTATATAAGTATTTTATGCATGCATACAATTTAACGAGCATAAAAAGGTGTTCATGAATGCATCGTTTAAGTTTATTATCATAGTCTCGTAGATTGTAGTTTGGTATAATTTATACCGGGAAGTTACTCAGGTAAGATGTGTGTGCAATGTTGTCCTAGAAATTTATTCTCATTCCATAATCTACGTTGGCGCTATCCTCACTGTGTGACTTTTATATGGCATCTGAAGTGTGAACATGTCTATTCGAAAGACTAAAGTCGAATTCAAACTCTAATTTATTTCAATTAATTTTATCATGTTGGGTCCATGCTTACCTCGTTTTCCTATTTCACGGTTTTGTATCGTAGTCACTAGCAGTTTTTGGTGCTGATTCTTTTGCATGATTCATAGTGCTTTTCTATTAAATGTGCAGGGCTGACATTTGGTCATTTGGAATAACTGCATTGGAGTTAGCACATGGACATGCACCATTTTCCAAATATCCTCCAATGAAGGTATACATGTCTACATAACAGCTCTTTTTGTGGATGACAGTGTCCTAAATACTTTTTAATATTTGCCTCCACTCTCCAATAGGTTTTGTTAATGACCATACAAAATGCGCCCCCTGGACTTGATTATGACCGTGATAAAAGGTTCTCTAAGGTACTCATGACATTTCCAGGTGCACCATATTCACTGAACACTTATCTGGCCTCTAAATTGTTATTACCAGCGTTCATGATTAGTCTCAATTGGTTTTTAACAGTCCTTCAAAGAAATGGTTGCTATGTGCTTGGTAAAAGATCAAACAAAGAGACCAACTGCAGAAAAGCTGTTAAAGCACTCCTTTTTCAAGAATGCAAAGCCTCCTGAACTCATTGTTAAAAGTTGTTTGTTGACCTGCCACCACTATGGAAGCGTGAAAGATCTCCAGGTATATCCTTGTCATGGAAACCAGCAGGGTTCAAGTAAAGTTTTCTAGAATTTATGTTGATATTGTTGTAAATTGCGTGTAGATCAAAGATGCCGCACAACTTGCTTTAAAGAAAATGCCTTCAGCTGAACAGGAAGCTATATCTCAGGTTTGAAATGCATCACATCCTATTGTTTCTTCTATTTCGTTTCCAGTTTTATACTAACCGGAGATTTACTGCAATGGAACACATATCTCTTTTCTCCTGTTGATCTAATGCTTCTAATGCTATTTTTTCCTTTTACATGGCCTACATGTGAAAGAATATAGAGAACTTTTCCACCCCTATTATTCACAAAAAATAAAATAAAAAAGAAGTTAGTGTCCATTCATATGGTCTACTTAGAAGTATACCTGACTGCTGAATTTTTCTTTCATGAGTGTTTTCATCTTTGATTGGTGTGAAGGAAGTTGCAAACCCTCCTTTTCCCTGAAAACAGCTTGTTTTATCTGAAATATATGAAACCATGTGTTGCTGACCTTAGCTAACTGCTGCCAACAGATGCCGTTTGCCATTGAGTAGCCAATTGAGCTAAATTGCTGGTGTACGATCAATCAACAGCTGGAAATGTCTTATCACATTAACAATTTGCTAACTATGGGGTCCCAGCTTTATTTATTACTATGTTTATCACTATGAAGTAGTAATGAGTGGAAATGCAGAATCTGCCAATTAAACGTCGCTCAGGATTAAAAAGAATAATATTTTTCCCTTGTTTTCTGGTGTGTGCATTTGTTGTAATTTTCTTTCTCTTGATTGAATAGCTTTGGTTGTCTATTTCAGAGTGAGTACCAGCGAGGAGTAAGTGCGTGGAACTTTGATGTTGAGGATTTGAAGTTTCAAGCATCTTTGGTATGTTCAGAGAAGTTCTGTTTATGTTCAATCATCAACATGGAATAATTCATATGGGCTGTTTTATTCTTGGCAGTTGCAAGACGAGGATGAAATACAAGAAATTCAAGAAGAAGGAGACAAAATAAAATTTAATATGAACCAAAAGGTTGTTTTTATCGGGACCTGTCTGTTTCTCTCTCTCTCTTTTTTTTTTTGGGAGGGAGGGGGGTATACATCTTGCTATACTTAATGCTTTAGGTGCAAAGTTAAGAAAGTAGATAACAAAATTTCTTTTGCTTGTTCGCAGGTTGCATCTGATTCTGTACCAAAACCAGTAGTCCACAATATTGGCAGGTAACTTTGAAAATACTCCTTCCATCTTTATGCTATGTAATTATAATTGTTTCCTTGTAAAGGTTAATTGTCTACTGTTTTTGTTTTTGTTTTTGTTTTCCTTTTGAGCCTAATAATTTTCTGCTGCGTCTCCTTCCATCTCCAGTGAAAAGATAAATGGTGTTGAGATGTTTGTAGTTGAGAGTCGGACAAACAAGAGACAAACATCTGAAAGTTACATGAAAGAGAATGACACCAAGCCAAAACTGATCTGAAAAGCGACTCAAAATCTGAGCTGCCGCCATCTTTGCTAGAGAAAGAAGTATCACAAGCCAAGACTAGAAATCAGACAGGCAGAGCCGTCAAACTCAAAGTGGACCACTTGTGCCTGGTATGATGCTAAGTAATTCACAGTCGGAAAGAGCTCGGAACTTTGAAAGGTTTATAATTTATTTTCTGCATCATCTTACTCTTGTTATGCTTGTGCAGCAATAGTGTGTTATCTAAAGTTGACGAGATATTGAGAAGTGATTATCAGCTTAATTCTTTCTAGTCCAGTTAGAAGTTGGTAATGGATAGCATGATAGTGGAACTATTTAACTGCTCTTTACATGAATTTGATCTCTATAATCATTCTTTAATGTGGATGACCATTCTAGTTGTAGCTGTGAACTTAATAGTTTGACCTCTATACACCTGGAATTGATTGTCTCGACTCGATGTTTCTTCCTTCAGTTTTTACTGCAACACTAAAATGAACATTTAATTTTGTCTTGCATCTGCATGATCTCAGCTTTCATGCTAATTGTTGCAAATGAAATTGGGAATGCTCTCCAAGTACACTTGTTTGCGTGCTGTCTCCAGATAACTTTGTAGACCATTTTTATGATGATTTTCTTATCTGAAGAGATATAGTACAACTACTTTAACTTGACAAAAGGCTTCTTACTTCCTGATGTTGGGTAAATGCATCACTTGGTAGGTATTCACATTGTGAAGCTAAACTTTAAGAACGTTGCACACAGCTTAGTATGTTCTCCGATATACATGCATTTTCTAGCCTGATGCTATCTTTCATGCTATAAGAGCATGTAAAAGGGAGGGTTAAGTTTGGATCGGAGTGCGTGGGTTCATTTACTTATGAATTTCTTTACATAATTATGCAAAAACTGAGTAAATTAACTTAATATATTTTCCCTGAGCAAATCATGACAGCTGTGAGTTATATCTGTATGGTCATTTGACTCATTTCCTCGCTTTTGCATTTCAGCAAGAAAATTCAATGACCTTAATTTCACTGATAAATGTAATATGTGTTCATTAGGTATGAGATTGATAGCCACCTAGTGGCTGAGAAGTCTCAGCAAGTGCGAAGAGCACCCAGTTTCAGTGGTCCTCTAAACCTTCCAAACCGAGCTTCAGCAAACAGTTTATCAGCTCCAATCAAATCTTCAGGAGGTACAATGAAGTAGTCATGCATAATTGCATATAGCTATGCTTGGATGAATTTCTTGGAAGCACATTATATCGTCTTCTTTTTTTTCCAAGGGCTCAAAGACACGTTGGAGGACAAATCAAAAGCGAACTTGGTACAAATAAAGGGCGGTTCTCTGTAACCTCCGAAATGTAGATCTTGTAAAGGTATAGCTCAGTTAGTTACTAGATTCTTTTCATGACTGTTGCTTAATTGTTTCTCATGATTGTTCCTAACACAATTACTAGGATATTCCATTATCCACAGTTTCACGACGAAATTCTCAGGTAAGAAAGGAGCCACCTTGGTTTTAAATCTTCAAAAATGGTGACAGTTTATCAGTTTTTCGGCATATAACTCGCTGTTCATGTGGTTCTCAGGGGTCACCACTAAGAAAGTCTGCTAGCGTGGAAACTGGATATTTGATTCCAAACAAATGGTTCGTATGCTTCTTGTATCTATTGACATTTTAATTACTGCAGCTAACTGACCAAACTAATGGTCTTTCTGATGTTCTTGGTATTCAGCCCCAAAGCCAGCCACCCAAAGAAATTGGCAACAGCAATGGATTTGCCTCAGTTCTGATACCTCACCTTCAGAATCTCTTCCAACAAACATCAATTCAGCAGGTAAGATAGTTTTCAAAATTCTGTCTTGTAGGGTGTATGGCTTTTCCCTGTCATTAAGAATTACTTCAGTGAATGGAAAATTCCTTTTTTTCAAACTTTTTTTGGCCATTATCTAATTTCTCCATCTCAATTCCAGGATCTTATTGTGAATTTATTAAGTAGCTTGCAAACAGTGGATGTTGAAAATGGTGCGTAGTTTCTATATTTTAGCATATTATTGAATGGTCCTCTATTTGTTTAGCTGAACCTTTGCACCTTTTCCAGCTCTTCAAAATGGAAAATTGCCTCCTTTACCTCGTGGTTCAGATGCTAATGGCAATGTAAGTACACTTGCTGATAATTTGTTCATTTTGGTGGCTTTATCTATTCAAAGAGACTCACGTGAAAGGACATCTTGATGATTCGACTTAAAATCTTAACCTTTTCTGCTCATGTTTACGGTATTTTATTGATCAAATTGTGCATGAAGAACTGTAGACCATGTTTGTGTTTGTTTTTCTGGATATCTTGACTTCCTTCTAGAATGAAAAAGTTTTTGTGAAATCATTGTCCACGGAACTGCTATATTCTGTATGATAGAACTATATGCCAATATATCATCTCTTTTTCAAACTTCTTTAATTATTAAAATAAATTTGCATTATAAAAAATATTTATTAATCTATTCAGCATTTGTCAATAAGAGTACATAGTTTGACATTTACTAGACTTTTTTGCTTTGGCTTTTTGATATTACAAATCCAAATTTGATTTCAATTTACATTTTTTGTGGATATGAGTATTGTATATTTTACATAAGAATAACTCATATTAGATTCAACTGTTAAATCACAAAAAGTAATTGATTTTAATATTTATTGTTATTTGTCTTCCACCACAGAAAGAGAAAGCCAAGCATTCTTTTCACGTGTCCTGAAACATAAGTCCAAAATCACAGTAAGAAATAAACAAAGCCATAACTTCTTCTGTTCCTTAATCTAAATTTCCTATTTTAATGTCACGTGGCGAGTTGTACTTTATATCCCAATCTGCATTATTCAGCTTAAGTAATAAGTATCATTGTTAGAAAATGGGTTATGGCCTATGGGGAAAGAAAAAAATACTTCTTATGCTTAAAATGGGGAATGCTAATGCTGTATAATGCTATGAAAATTTGGGTTCTATAAGAATTGGCTTAATTGGAGAGTTGTGTCTGAACTTTGCAATGTGGTTCACCTGTTTTCGTGAAAATTGTTATACTTGCCATCATATTACTGTGCCCATTACACATAAGGAAACATATCCTGTAGACAGAATAAAGACGGCATAGTTGGAGTTGTGTTTGATACTTGTGTATATGTAAGGGCACGAGGACAATCTAGGTAGTGTGGGTTAGTTAGTAGTGTGGGTTAGTTAAGCTTGTTTCGACCCTTCTAGAGCTTATGTTGAATACAATTCCTTAATTTTAGTTTGAAGAGGTGCCTCTCCTACTAGTTTTCAATTATTTCATCTGAGACTTAAATTTGAGATTTTAATTTCCACATGAACTGTAGCTTGTGATTCCTATCTTAATTCTCTATTATCTATCTGCCTTGGCGCTTAAATGGTTGTACTATCTGTCTGTCGCTTACATGTCTACAGCATTGTCATATGGGTTTTCACTGGTGCATACTGCTGATACTTGTCGCAATTTTTACAGGTTGAATCTATTGTTTCTGAAAGGGAAAGGATGCTGCTTATGAAGATATCTGAACTTCAAGCTAGGTGTGTTGTAACTTGACTCAAAAAGAAAAACTCTTTTGAAAGGGGCACACACGTGTGGGGCAGGTGTGTGTGTTGTTTGGGGGGTGGGGGGGAAGGTGACTTGGCTTGGCTTGTGAATGGGAGTGATGGTAAATGGGATAATCACCCTCACCCTCAAAAACTGTCCAATGAATCATTCCCCACTACCAAGCATTTACTTTCCATATCTTTCTATCGCCTTTGTCATCAAATTTCCTAACCAATCACCCTTTACATTTCCAAGACACTCAAGACTCTTTCTCGTCGCCTGCAGGATGAATAGCTTGACAGATGAATTAACTTCAGAAAAGCTCAAGTACATGCAAGTGAGTTCTTCTTGCACATAGAGATAGTGATTATGTCTTGCGACTTTAGAGTTCTAGTGTAACTAGATTTCTCACTATGGCATTAAATTTTATTAACACGGTTTCCGCTTCTGGCAGTTACAACAAAGACTAAATGCAGTGCCAACACGTGAAGAGGATGAAGATAAAAGGGGAGGAGATTCATGACTTTGAGAATATATATCCATGTTTTTGTTAATTCATCGCACCTTGAGAATTCAGCTACAACTCAAGGTGATATAGGAATAGTTTATCGGCCACGTATATTAGTTAACTGCTGCTCTAATATTAGCCTTGGTTTTAATTTTCAGGTGAAAATGTAGAGATAAATGCAAGATGTTGGTGTATCTGGAATGATGGTTGTATGTTGAATAAGAGAGGGTTAAAAAAGATTCCAGCACCTTGTTTTGAGGATAAAAGAGAATAAGGACAAGGTAATGAATGAGTTGGGTTGATTTGTTTGGTTGGTGGGAATGGAAAGTAGATGGTGTTGTATTTATTTGAGATAGATGGGAGACCAGATGTGTATTAACTATATGCCGTATGGTAACTGTAATTCTGTGAATATGTAATTTGTAACATTATGTGTTTCTGGTATAGAGAGCTGTTTGCACTCCACCAACAGACGAAACACCTTTTCTTTTCTTTTCTCTTCTCTTATCATCATTTTGTTCCCATATAAGTCTCCTGTCGTTGATCGCTGACTTTTCTAACACGAAAAACGCGCAAAGTATAAGGTAAGTCGAGTATCGTATCTATAGGGATTGTAATCCGAAACACGAAGCTAACTCTCTAATCCTTCATCATTATCCAAGCAACGAATATGGTTTGAAAGGTTTTAGGGCTTGGATACTAAATCCAAAGCAAAGGTAACAACTTGAAAATAAACAAAGGCAATAAATACTCAAAGATGAATATAAAAGATAAAGACTAACCACGAGATGCACTAATCATATCCACAAAGATGTTTATCCCGCTAATTATTAATCGTTTTAATCAGACAAGATGGAAGATCACATATGTAGCCAACAACTTGATTCGACAATTGTGATCAGATTGATTACTAATTTTCCCTATTCTTTATTACGTCTCTAGAAAATAAGCAACTCCAAAAGGATCACAAAAATATGCTTCCTACGAATGTTCCTATCTCGATTCGACTCGAAACTTTATCCGTATCATGCATTCAAGATCGATTGACAATTAAAATTGTTACGTAATTAAGTGGCAACTATGATATGCATCAGATTGATCGAAATCAACACATATAATTAAGCACCAAGAATCATGAATCAATACCTAGAAGGTAAATAACAATAGCAGGAATCATAACATATAGGATAGAATCATGCAAACCCTAGGATTAGAACATAAATTAGCTAGATATAAATAACGAAATTAAATACGAAATAATCATAAAAATACGAATTAAATAGATCAAACCCGTAGGAAAACGTCTGAGAACAATGGTTGGGTTCGTATCCAAACCCAACGGAAAACGGAAAAACGATGGAATTTGTTCGGACAAAAGCGTTCCGAAGCGTCGACAATGCGTAGAACTAACGTAGAACAATGAAAAACTAAAGCTAGAATGAATCTAAATCAAAGCTAGAGTGTAAAAGAAGGAAAAATAATGAAAAACTGGACAAAACGTGTAAAACCCTATTTATAGATTTAGGGTGAAAACCACAATTTTTGGTCTGCCGCTTCGCTTGGCGGCGGGCTTCTGATCATGAGCTCGGTCGCGAGGATCTCCTCGCCTCGGCCATCCTTCGGGTTCTCGGCAGGTACGCGCGTCCGGACTCGCCTCGCGGTCGCTAGGTGTGGTCGCATCGCATAGAAAATCATCGCGGGCACGTCTCGCGGCCGATGGGACTCCTCGCGTGCCATGGGATTTCCTCGCGGCCGACCTAGCGGTCGCTTGCGGTCATGAGCCTTGGTTGTCTTGCATATGCGCTCGCGCTCATTCTGGATGGTTCGCGGTCGGCTGGCGGCCGGGCGGTCGCTAGGCCCTCATTTACGTCCTCGTCGCTGGTTCTTCGTTCCATGCTTCGTTTTCAACTTATAAGCTACAAAACACCAAAATGTAACCCAAGCGTTATCTTCCAAAAATATGTAAAAGCATTGAGATCCAAGACATAAATGCACTTTATCGATCTAAAATCATCTTTAAAATCAATAATAAGCGTGTAAAATGCGCGTTTATCAACCCCCAAACTTAAATCATTGTTTGTCCTCAAACAAAAACAAGACCAAAAGAAGAGAGACACAAAGCAGGATCAACGAAAGTCGGAAAGGTGATTAACCAATAAAGACTCAGAAATATCTCAAAGCTCAAAAATTAGTGCACACGACAACATTAGTCAAATCAACAATGTACAACCATTGAAAGCAAAAATCTCATTCAATTCAACCCTCACAATGGCATGTGCGTTATATATAGAGTACACTCAACTCATAAAGAAATAAGGGACGTGTATGCACTCAAAAATCAATGCAATGCAAAAATCTCACCATAGGCTTCCCATTTCTCTAATATCTCCACCACGTCAAATGCATTCAAATTAGGATCAAAAGGATTTTCATAGGTTGTATTGTAGGCACATTGGTTAAGGTAGGATAATATATGGCTAAGTGACTCAAATATATTCCAAGTACTTCCATCTCTATAATCATTCATATGGACTTTATCCATTTCCTTTTCCTTTCAACATGCTCTTTCGACATTTATTCACTCAAGGTACCATATACTATGATAATTGACTTCCTTTATGCTCATACTATTCACAATTTTTTTTCTTTTCTTGGCTTTGTAATAGAGCTCATAGGGTCTATTCTTTTCACACAATTACCATACTTTATCTTTTATCCCAACTTAGAATATCAAAACAAAATTTTTCCTCCATTTGATTCCCATATCCATCCTCACTCCTATCATCCGGTTAACAAAGAATAAGGTCTAATAAAGGCTCAAAGAAGGCGACAAATGGTATATATCATTGAAATTAGTGTTTGAGTAAATATGTGGTTTAACAAAGATGGCCTTTTATCCTTTCCATATTCAAAACACATATTGCAGCCTCGACACAGAAAAACGGCAAGTTCTAGAAGATAATTACATGCACGATATCACACAAATAAAAGAAACTGTAACAAGATGTGTATACAGTGAAGCTCAAGTCTCACGGTTTTAGCAAATGGTTAAAACAACAAGCTAAGCAATCTCAAGTTATCCATGCGTCATTTTCTAACATATCATGTGCACTATCACATATTTAACAGAAAATTTCTATCATCATTGGCTACATGGATTAACACATTTCACTTAAACTCGTTGATCGATCGACACAACAAAAACACAAAAGACACGACAAAAGCCCGACATATAATAACTTAACAAAACAAAGCAAAACATAAACAAGGACTCTCAACCAACCAAACTCGTCCACTCCCAAACTTATTGTAAGCGGTGTGAAATGGAGGCGATAAGGTTTGCGAAGAGAGTGATTGGGAGAGACCTTACCTCATGTGCCACTCTACTACGGCGGCGGTGAAACCTCTATTGGTTCCATTCTTTGCATCATACGCATCATCGATGTTCTTTGCTCTAGCTGCGCTTCTTCTTTGTGTCATCATGGAGGTCATATTCTCGTCCATGCGGTCTAGGCGACCATCTATGCGATCTAGTCGCTCATAAATCCCGGAATATCCCCGAGCATGCCTTGGTGGCATCGCGCCACCGACCTCAGGTGCCCCCTGCTGCTCGTCTTCCTCTCTCGTGATGGCATCATAAATCGAGATCGTTAACTCATCTTTGTTCACACGGAAGGTGAGATCACCCTCCTGCACGTCGATCAGAGCTCGCTGTGGCTAGAGCAGTCTCCCTAGAATGAGAGGTGTGTTCCCATCCTCTGGCATATCGAGGACCACAAAATCTGCTCGGAAGATGAATCCTTGGACTTTGATCGACATCTTCTACTATCCCTTTTGGCCTTGTGATGATCGTCGCCATTTGGAGAGTAATAGTAGTAGGCTTCAATTCTCCGATCTCAATTTATTAAATATGGACAACGACATCGATTGATGCTTGCCCCAAATCACACACCTTGGAGAGGTATGCCTCCAATGATACACGGTATAGAAAGTTGCCGGATCTTTCTCGCTTGACGACTTCTTTTGCGATCTGACCTTGCACTCTTGAGACAGATTGACCGTCTCGAATTTCTTGACTTCTTCTTATTGGTAGCGGCATCTTTCAAGAATTTCATGTACCGCACATCTTTGAGTGCATCTAGCAAAGGAATATTGATATTCACCTTCTCAAACATCTCCAGAAATCGAGTCAGCCTATCATCCTGCTTGGGCTTGGCCAAACGATTCGGGAACAGAATCGGAGGTGTGTACGTCGGGAATTTCAGCTCTGGGCGTCCCTCGCGGCCTCCCTCATGATCGCGAGGACGGTCGCTAGGAAAGCGCGCTTCTTCGGCGTTCTTCCTCGCGTCTGGGCGCACGGGCGCGGGCTCGTCCCACTGGATCTGTGCCTGGTCTCTCGCGACTGGGTTCGCGATCGCGAGCTCGGTCGCGAGGTTCTTTTCTTTCGCGGCCGTGGATTCGCTCCCGTGCTCCTCGGACTGAATAGACGCTTGATGGCTCGCGGTCGCGAGCTCGGTCGCAAGGTGCTCTCCCGTTGCTCCTTCTTCATCCGGGTAGTTCTGATATGCTGTTCCACTTCTTAAATGGATAGCAAAGCACTGATTCTTAAGATTAACTTCCGTATTACTCGGAAATTGGCCCGTCTTTGGCTGTGCATTTTGTTGTGCAACTATCTGACCGATTTGATTCTCCATCATCTTCATGTGCTTGCCCATGGCTGCCACGGTCGATTCAAGCGTGTTATCCTCGGCGATGTATCTTGATGAATGAAGTCTGTTGAGTCGCCAGTTGTTGGTTGCTCACAACCAACTGCTGCATCATATCTTCTAGGCTCGGCTTCTTCGGTTCTTGAATCATACCATTCTGCACAGTGAAGCCTGCTGGAGGTTGCTGGAAGTTGTTGGGGTTGGCATACGACAAGTTCGGGTGATTCCTATTGTTAGGATGGTATGCCGGATTTCCCCCATGGTTCCTCTGATTGATATGATTGACCTCTTCTGTCTCGATCTGGCTCTTCAAAAGAGTGAACTTCTTCATAAGATCATCGTATTTAGAATCACTCTCAACAGTAGCTGCTTTGACCACTGCGTTCTCTCCATTGGCCATTGATAACTATTGGCCGCCATCTCTTCTATGATGCGGCTGGCCTCCTCTACTCGGCGATTCAACAGGCATCCCCCTGCCGATGCATCCACTATGCTCCTCGTATGCAGCGTCAGCCCACTATAGAACTGCATGATCTGTTGCTCTTTGGAGAATCCATGTTGTGGGCATCTTCTCAATAGGCCTCTGAATCTCTCCCGTACCTCAAATAGTGACTCGTCTCCTTGTTGGCAAAGTGGGAGATCTCGGATATGATCTTCGTGCTTTAGGCTGGCGGAAAGTATTTTGAAAGGAACTTCGCAAAGTTTCCCCATTTGTCTATCCGGTTCGGTCCGAGCTCTTGAACCATCTTTGGCTTTGGTGCTGAGAGAGAATCGAACATGCGCATCGGATTGTGTCTTGTGTACGCCATTCCGCTGATGGTGTCACATATATCGAGAATGCCTCGGATGAGCATTGGTCCTCGATCCTCCTCCTCCGAACCGCTCTCCTTGCACCATCTTGATCGGGGCGGCTTTAATTCAAAATTGTTCGCATCCACGTGCGGGCCCCATCCTCCTCCTTGGAATTGTTCGGTGGGAGATCGGTACATGTAGTCAGAGGTCTCGTCTGCGGGGTAGGGACAAGGAGTCCCATATTCGCCATCTGGCGCTGCATCTCTGTGAAATCGGCTAGCATGCATGCAGCTTGCTCAGGAGGAATGCCCCCGTTCTGTGGATTAGCTTCCATTGCAGCCCTTCTTCTCTCTCGTCTCCTTCTCCTTTGGGAATTTTCGATCTCTGGGTCATGATTTTGCTCAGGAGGTCCCTGGGACCTTGTGATCATAAACTACCTGGAGAAAAAGAGAGAGCTTAACTCTGACAAGAATAAATAAATAATAAAATATATATAACTTGAATTAATAAATCCAAATCGTCAAATTATTCCTATGTGATCTTAACAATCCCCGACAACGGCGCCAAAATTTGATCACTCACTTTTCTAACACGAAAAACGCACAAGTATAAGGTAAGTCGAGTATCGTATCCACATGGATTGCAATCCGAAAACACAGAAGCTAACTCTCTAATCCTTCATCATTATCCAAGCAACAGAATATGGTTTGAAAGGTTTTAGGGCTTCGGATACTAAATCCAAAGCAAAGGTAACAACTTGAAAATAAACAAAGGCAATAAATACTCAAAGATGAATATAAAGATAAACACTAACCCTAGCGATGCACTAATCCTATCCACAACGATGTTTATCACCTTGTTATTAACCGTTTAATCCAGACAAGATGGAAGATCACATATGTAGCCAACAACTTCAATTACGACAATTGTGACAGTTGATTACTAATTTTCCCTATTACTGTTACGTCTCTAGAGGAAAATAAGCAACTCGAAAGGATCACAAAGAATATGCTTCCTACGAATGTTCCTATCTACTGTTACAACTCGAGGCTTATCCGTATCATGCATTCAAGATCGATTGATAATTAAAGCGTTACATAATTAGCGGCAACTATGATATGCATCAAGATTGATCGAAATCAACACATGTAATTAAGCACCAAGAATCATGAATCAATGCGGAAGGTAAATAACAATAGCGAGAATCACAACATATAGGATAGAATCATGCAAACCACAGGATTAGAACGAAATTAGCTGACATAAATAACGAAATTAAATATGAAATAATCATAAAAATACGAATTGAATAGATCAAACCCATAGGAAAACGTCGAGAACAATGGTTGGGTTCGTATCCAAACCCAACGGGAAAATGATGGAATTTGTTCGGACAAAGCGTTACGAGCGTCGACAATGCGTAGAACTAACGTAGAACAATGAAAAACTAAAGCTAGAATGAATCTAAATCAAAGCTAGAGTGTAAAAGAAGGAAAAATAATGAAAAACTGGACAAAAACGTGTAAAATAGGTCTGGGGAAGGTTGGGGGCGCGAGGGGGCGAAGCCCTATTTATAGATTTAGGGTGAAAACCCTATTTTTTGGGTCTGCCGCTACACTTCGCGGCCGGGCTCGCGGTCGCAATCTCGGTCGCGAGGGATCTCCTCGCCTCGGCCATCATTCGGGTTCTCGGCAGGTACGCGCGTCCGGACTCGCCTCGCGACCACACCTCACGGTCGCTAGGTGTGGTCGCGTCGCATAGAAAATCGTCGCGGGCACGTCTCGCGGCTGCTGGGACTCCTCGCGTGCCATGGGCTTTCCTCGCGGCCGACCTAGCGGTCGCTAGGCCGGTCGTGAGCCTTCGATTGTGCGCATATGCGTGCGCGCTCGTTGGATGGTTCGCGATGCGGCTGGCGGCGGCGTGGTGATCGCTAGGCCCTCATTTCTACCCTTGTGCGCTCTTTCTTCGTTCCATGCTTGGTTTTCAACTTATAAGCCTACAAAACACCAAACGGAACCCAAGAGCGATATCTTCCAAAATATGTAAAGCATTGAGATCCAAGACGAAACGCACTTTATCGATCTAAAATCATCTTTAAAATCAACAATAAGCGTGTAAAATATCGTTTATCGATCGTCTTGTGGAAGATCTTAACACTACTTTTAAATACAATATCAATACTCATTAATAATAATAATAATAATAATAATAATAATAATAATAATAATAATAATAATAATAATAATAATAGACTTTTCAACACTTTGTTATTTTAGGTCAATGTTGCTTTTGTATTCGGAGGTATTTTTATCTTCCATCTCGACTTTGTTATATGTGAAATCTTCTCATTAAAACTTCTCTTTCTTTTTATTTTAGCTAAATGGTATATATGACAAAATACAAGTTATATATATATATGGGTTAATTATAGGAGAACCACCACTAAGATGAGAACTAAGAATTAATCATCATCTTAGATTTCATCTCATCGATGGATTATATATAATCATGCTTAAAAGCGAGTTTGACTATTTTTATCTTGTTTTTATGGTTGTAAGCGTTTGGGGCAATAAGGTCATTTAAAGATCCATCATATCCCTAATTTTTGGATACTCTCTTTATAATTTGATTTTCTTTCTGAAAATAGTAGTTGTGCATATGATTGTAATGATTGTGCATAAGATTGTTAGTACTTATGCGAAACGATATAGGGACTAATTAAGAATCAAACTTATAAAATTGAGAATTATTGTTTTAATAATAATTAATGTAAAAATAAAATTTATAAAATTACCTACAAATCAAGATCACATATAAGAATTTGGCACTACAAATCCCTCAATAAACGAGTGAGAAAAGAAATGATAGATATACAACTATGGTTATTCATGTGATTTTAGTAATATGTATAACTATATAGTAATTGTGCATAAGATAGTATTTGTGCAAATAAATAGATTAATATGCATACTGTTTAGTATAGTGTGCACAAACAAAGTGATTTAAAGCATAAGCATAAACTCGAAAAAATGCAGATAAAAAAAGATATTCAAAATAAAAATATCATAAATGTAAAAGAAAATCCCTTAAAACACTAAAAAAATCGGTTACATACAAACAGAAAATTACAATAATATCCTTAATAATAAAATCTAAATATCAAATACTTAACAAATCTAAAAATCGTGACCATTAGATTACACAAAATAAGCGTGCAGTTAGTTCTTAGCTCTCAAAACATATATAGTTCTCATTTGATCCATCCCATATATATATATATATATATATATATAGGGTTGAGTTGTAGTATATCCGGTCCTCAGATAGTATGAAGTACCCAATCTAGATTACACATTTTGAACATGTGGTCGCACCACAAGCTGACACGTGGTAGCTCTTTTTTTTTTTTTTTTTTTTTCCACAAGGGGCAAAATGAAAAAAAATCAAATTAGCCTTCTTCTTCTCCTTGGCGGCAGCATCGGCGGACAGCAGCAGCAACAAGCTCCCAGAGCTTGGTACGACACTCTGTTGTTATACCTGAAAGAAAAAGGGTTTAAGAAGGGCTTAGTACACAGGACACTATTCACTTTCAAAGATGATGACGATATTCTCACGGTCCAGATCAACATTGATGATATCATCTTTGGATCAAAATCTGAGAAACTATGCAAGATGTTTGTTGATGTTATGACTGAGAAATTTCAAATATCCATGATGAGAGAGATGAATTTCTTCTTAGGACTACAAGTGAAGCAGTCAGCAGAAGGCATCTTCATCAGTCAAACCAAAAACACCAAGGAGCTGATAAGAAAATTTGGAGTTCAACAAACAAAGCTCGTGAAGATCCGATGAATACAAACTGGAAGGTGGAAACCGGCGTTGAAGGCAAGCCAGTGGATCACACTAAGTATCAAGGAATCATTGAATCACTGCTCTACCTTACTGCTTGCAGACCAGTCATATCTTATGCAGTAGGAGTATATGCAATATATCATGCTGATCCAAAAGAGACTCACATGAAAGCAGCTAAAATGATACTGAGATATCTCAAAGGCATACCTAATATGGGTTTATGGTATCCAACTGATGATAATTTCTAGCTTTCAAGTTGTTCTGACTTTGATTTTGCAGGTTGTAGGTTAGATAGAAAATCAACTTCAGGGACGTGTCAATTTCTTGGAAGCAAGCTGATTTCTTGGTTTTCCAAGAAATGACATCGATTCTGTTGTCCACAATTGAAGCAAAATACATAGTTACTGGAAGCTGATGTTCTCAAATACTCTGGTTGAAGCAACATTTGAGATATTATGAAGTCACAACAAGTGAAGTAATCATCTACTACGATAGCTCTAGCACCATAGAAATCACTCTCAACCCAGTCCTATATACCAGATGCAAGCACATTGATGTCCGACATCATTTTATTCGAGGTCACGTCGAGAAGAAGAATATCATTGTTGAGAAAATTCACACTGATATTCAACGTGTTGATATTCTTACAAAGCCACTGGTTGAAGACAAATTCAACATGTTGTGCGGAAAGCTAGGACTGCTGGATGTAGAAGAGTGAGAAACTGAAACTGATAAGAGCTAAACTGATCAAGGACGACATGTTGATCCCGGAAGAAATTCATGTTAACATGCCTAACTGGCAGATATCAGCCGACCAACTATATGTAAAACATACTGATATGTAAAACTGGTCAGGAAAACTGATAAATTCAACTAAGGTCAATACTGACTAACAAACTGGTAAACCAAATTGGTAATCCAAACTAGTGATTAAAACTAGTAAACCAAATTGACGAATATCAAAAATTGAAGGACGATACTTACAGCCATCAATATTAGCACAAACTATTAACATCAAACTGGTATCAGTATCAATACAACTTGATGTCAGCACCATCAAATAGATTGACGAGGTATCAGCTGACTGATATGTTCAGTTGACCAGTAAGTATAGTGACTCATCATACTGATAATGTCAAACTGTTAATGTATACTGATAATCAAACTAAAATCAATGTCTGATTGATGTATTAAACACTTAGAATTTATTTGAGTCATTTATGTCTAACTATTCGAATTAATTCCTCTAGAAGTTAACTCGCATATGTAGGGAAATCTGATTTTAACCCTCTCCCAAGGATCTATCTTGGATGTTTAATTCACCATATATTGATTATATGCCTAGCATGCACCTATATAATTAATTACAACACGTAGGAGTTTTCTCGTGTTTACCTGCGAATCTGTCGGGGAAGACAGGATGAAGACTCGTGCTTTGATCTTCTGGACTGTATCCCGATTGCCTAAACTCCAATGCCGAGTGAGGACAATCTATGGAGAGTGCTATAGAAATTCGCCTTCTTTCCTCATTACAAAGTTTTCGAAAATCCCCACTTAGAGAAGTATGATTCTCGAAAATTTCACTTGAGGATTAGAGTTTGATTTTCTCTCACCTTATATTTATAATGCAATCCTAAATCCTATCAAGATAGAATTTATGCATATCTAATAAATATAATAATATCACTTAAGATAGAGAGGATCAAGTAGAGTCCCAGAGGGACTCTATAAGGAGGGGATCGAATTTCTCTAAGCTCCAGGCCTGGATGGGTCAGCCCAGGGATCAAATGCAAGGAATAAAGATGGGCCTCAAATAAATTAATTATCTTATGTTCAGCCCAGAACATAAATTAATTCATAAACATTTATTCATGCCACTAGAGAATAAATGCTGACTTACCCTTTATTTTCGAAGTTGAGTCGGGCTTGCACTTAGACTTCACGAATCCCGTATTTAAGATATCGTACGTCCATTAATTATTTATAGCGTTCTGACATTTGCTTAAAACAATTAATATCTTTAATTCCTTAAGTAGTACCACACAACCTTATTATTGTACTTGAGATAACTCAACTGCGGGGTTTAGTACAATAAACATTTGAGCTCCTTAAAGGGCGTCATCATCCTAGCGGATACGGTGACTCGACACGGTAACTACTAACTAGCATGACATACAAGATCACACCACCCAAGATTGAGAGAATCTTGGGTTATCTCATGTAACCTCACCCATAACAAGTCAAAGTGATGGTCGAACTCATACTCACCTAATACCTTATCGAGGTTGAGATCAGCGTAAAGTCATCGAGATCTAGGTTCTTCACGACGGTCGGATAGAAGAACTCATCTCACCGTGATCCATCAATACGTCGAGACGCACCAAGATAGACAAGCAACCAAGTCAAGTCACTTCTTATCTATACATGCCTATACCGACAACTCGTCCTCAAGTTGTCTCGGTGTGATACTTTTATATCTCATTAAGCTTGACCAATCATACGGACTTACGTGATCTACAACACAATCGTATGATCTAACTTATATATGAGATAAAGGGACATACATATGCAATCAAGTAAAACAATTCGAGATAGGAGATTGTAATAGTGGTAACGAAACATTGTATACAAGCTCAACCAAAGCGCTTCGATACAAATCCAACAATCTCCGCTTATACTAAAGCAAAATTTTAGTATACAATGTGTCTCTACTAGCTATTACAAACAACACCATCACTTTGTTTCTCCCACTTATACAAAAGTTTCCTTTCTAGCGGGTGCCATCTTACGCAATCCGGTCCTCGAACATGCTCTTCGTAGATTTTTGCGGCGGGCTTTTCGTGAATGGGTCAACTAGGTTATCCGTAGTACCAATCTTTTCAATCGGCCGCCTCATCGCTCTAACAATTTCGTATGACATGGTACTTTCTCTCTATGTGTTTTGTTGCCTTGGGTCCGTGGTTCCTTCGAGTTTGCTCTCGCACTGAGTTATCACGATGAACTATGATACTCTTGGGCAAACCGGTACCACATCTAGATCCATGAGGTAGTTCTTGAACCATCTGACCTCTTTAGCGACCTCCGAGTGGCTACATATTCGGCTTCCATGGTAGAGTCCGCAATGCATCGCTTTGCACTCACCAGAGGATCTGCTCCTCCTCCCAAGGTAAACACATAGCATGAGGTAGACTTTTTCTCATCACGGTCGGCTTGGAAATCCAGTCAGAATAACCCAAAGGCATTAGACTAATGGCATGGTAAACTAGCTTATAATCTCGAGTCATTTTCAGGTACTTGAGTATATGCTTTATCGCAGTCCAATGAGCTTGTCCAAGGTTAGACTGATATCTAGCTACTTCTTTCTTACCGCATAGCAGATATCAGGTCTCGTACATAGCAATGCATACATGAGACTTCCTACTGCGGAAGCGTAAGGAACTTGTCTCATTTCCTCTATCTCCTTTGCAGTCATAGATGACTGCTCATTAGATAAAGGAACACCATGCCTGAAAGGTAGCAATCCTTTCTTGGCGGTCTGCATACTAAAACGAGTAATCACAATATCCATGTAAGACGTCTGAGATAAGCTCAACATTTTCCTCTTGCGATCTCGGTAAACCTTGATCCCAAGAATGTACGCTGCATCTCCTAAGTCTTTCATTTGAAACCGATCGGATAACCAACTCTTTCGCCGATAACAACTTCACATTGTTGCCAGTAGAAGAATGTCATCTACGTAAAGTGCAAGAAATACCACGTCCCCGTTGACATCTAAACGATACACACAACTTTCGCTAGGAAACTGGGTAAATCCATAGGACTTTACCACCTCGTCAAAACGTAAGTTCCAGGATCGTGAAGCTTGCTTAAGTCCATAAATGGACTTTTTAAGCTTCCATACTAGATGCTCTTCACTCTTCACTACATAACCTTCGTGTTGCTGCATATAGATGTCTCTACCTTCTTCAAGGTAACCGTTTAGAAAAGCGGTTTACACATCCATTTGCCAAACCTCGAGGTTTAAGTGGGCTGCTATGGCCAGAAGAATTCTGATGGACTTGAGCATTGCTACAGGCGAAAAGGTCTTATCGAAATCGATGCCCTCAATCTGAGTGTACCCTTTCGCCACAAGCCTGGCTTTAAAAACCGAAACCTCTCATTCTGAATCTCTTCCTCTTGTATACCCACTTACTACCTATGGTTTCCTTGCCATCGGTAGAGGTGTCTTTCGTATACATCCATAGTCATTATGGACTCAATTTCTAAATCCATAGCGGTGTGCTATGATCTTGCATCAATGTCTTGTATCGCCTCACGTATGTCCATGGGTCGATTATTGCCTGCTCGTTTCCTGGGACGAAATCCAAGATTCACCCACGAACATAAATCGCTCGAGTTGACGAACAACCTCCCACTACGACGAGGCGCTACAGCACAATGGCAACTGCAAGCGAGAACTCATGGTTCTCTATCTTGCACAACTTGTCGGATAGGTGCCACTTGTACGGTCGGTATCTCCAAGGAACTCGACCCACTTCAATTTCTTGAAGTATCGATGTCGATCCTCCAACTGACACGACATCTCGCACCTTTGGTTTAATCGGTGGCGGAATACGATCATCTTCTAATTCTTGAAGAATGATTTCAACTTTGGATTTATGGTTTTCATATAATCCTCTTCTAAGAATCGGACATTAGTGCTAATAATGACCTTCCGATCCTTAGGACTATAGAAATAACCACCTTCTTCCTCTAGGATAGCCATAAATAGCTTTGCATCGCCTCTAGCCTCCAACTTATCGCCTTCTTGTTCAAAGACACGTGTCGGATCGCTCATATCCTTATGTGGTTTAAACTAGGCTTCATACCAAACCACAACTCGAAAGAGGTCTTTTCGATGACTTGGATGGTACTAGATTTAACAAGTATGTCATTGTTTCTAAGCGCACTTCCCGAGCGAAATAGGCAATGTTGCATAACTCATCATTGATCTAACCATTTCTAAAAGAGTCCTATTTCTTCGCTTTGACACACCGCTTTCTTTGTGGTTTGCCGTTGTAGTGGTGGGAGGTGATCCCACACCGCACCAAATAGTCCATAAACTCGTTACTGAGGTATTCGCCACCGCGATCAGACCGCAGTGACTTGATACTTTTACCAAGCTTCATCTCCACTTCCACCTTAAATTCTTTGAATTTCTCAAAGCATTCAGACTTGCGGTGAAGCAGGTATATGTATCCGTACCTTGAGTAATCGTCAATGAAAGTGATAAATACTCGTACCCTCCACGAGCTTGTGTGGACATAGGTCCACACAGTCGAATGGACTAGCTCCAACACTTCTTTGGCTCTATAACCCTTTGAAGGGTCCGGTCGACCTCTTTCCTTCTATACGAGATTCGCAGATCGAAGCAGTAACGTGAGATCACCCAATGCTCCATTCTTAGCCGCCTTTGATCCTATTTAGATTGATGTGACCTAATCTAAGATGCCGAGAAATGTGGTATCATCTTCTTAAGAAAACTTTCTTTTTAATGTTTGATGTAGATGCAACATAATTAAAGGTATTATGTTTGGCGAAATAGTATAAAGCAAATTATATAAAGTGCCACCACAGATAACTCGTCATTTCTTATGATAGAAACACCATAGTAAAAAACAACCAATATCCATGAATAAATAGTTTGGAAACAGAAATAAGGTTCCGCCAAAACTCCGGCACATATAAAACGTCTTTTAATACTAAAACTGTCCTATCAAAACATAAAGTAACATCTCCGACTGCAACGGCCTCGACTTTCGCCGTGTTGCCCATGGAGATCGTTATCTCGCCATTATGCAGCTCCTTTGTCCGCAGGAACCCCTGCAAGGTGTAACAAACATGATCAGTCGCACCCGTATCTTCTACCCATGAATGAGTAGAACAAGTCGCCAAACATGTTTCCGTTACTAAAGCAAATGGCGTACCTTGAGCCTTGAGCATAGGGCACTTGGCCTTCCAATGCCCAGTCTTGCCGCACTTGAAGCACTTGCCCATCTCCTTCGGCTTTTTCAAGCCTCCGATGGCAGACATGTTCTTACTCCCACTACTCCCACTGGTTCCTTTGCCTCTACCACCTTTGGTGCCCCTTTTTCTTCTTCCATTTTTCAACGAAAAATTTGGGCCCCTAGATGTGCTAGCAAGGGCATGTGCTCCTTTGCCCATGTCTCATTCCGCGGCCACTAGATCATTAAGCAACTGACTAAGTGTATACTCGGTCTTGCTCATGATCGCGTTCACGTGAAAATTCTCAAAAGACTTGGGCAGTGTGTTGAGGATGATATCGACCTTGGCTTCGCCGTCATTACCTCCTCCCAACTGAACAAGACTATCCATGAGATGAGTCATGTGGGAGACATGTTCATGGACCGAACTTCATTCTTCCATCTTACACGCTAAGATTTCTCTCATTGTGTGGAAGCGGACTGTCCGATCCGACTGCCCAAACTTACTCTCGAGACTTGACCATATTTTAGTCGCGTCTGCCATCGACTGATGCTGCAGCTACAAGCCTTTGGACATTGTAGTCATCATATAGCATTTGGCCATATTGTTTGACTTATGCCAAAGTCCGCTGACTCTCATTGCTCATTAGTCGATCGTCGAGAAGGGCATCGGGGTTGGGAGTAGTGAGAACAAACATGTGTTCTTCAATGATAAGAACATATTCCATGTTTCGTTTCCACTCGATAAAATTTGGACCGGATAGAGGAAATTGTGCGAGAATATTGATAATCGGTGTGAGAGACATATCTGAAAAGTAATGTAAACACATAAGCATACGATCGCACATAATTCTTAACAATAATATTGTAACCTTTTGATAAAACAATATTAATTGAAACCTCCAATCGCCAAGGAATTTCACATACAAGCCAGCGCGTGTGGGCGCCACACACGAACCCCCGACCGGACATAAAATATACCTTTTAGTCATTTAATTTCAATCCATGTCAACTTATCCTTATGACAAATGAAATTAATGATTGGACCTACCGTAACACATCACTATCACAAGAAGGGACTTCATGGGAAGTTGTACTTAAGGTGATGTCTAAGCAATGACCATAATTTTAACAAGAAAGTGAATTCTTAGAATTGGCATACTCACTAGACCATACCGCCCAATCCAAATTCCTTTGTTATCTCATTTTAAATCTATCTCTAGAGAACTTATGAAAATCGCATATGCAAGCCACGCGTGTGGATCGCCACACATGAAACTCCCACTTCTCAATAGATTAAAATGTTTTATTTAAAATCTCATCTAACAAACTTATGATAAACAAAGCAAGCAAGCCACGCGTGTGGATCGCCACTCACAGTCGTATCACTTTGTTTAGAGATCAAAAGTGGAGGTCTTGACATTTTAATTTTAAAATTAATATGTCGGATTTCTTGCTTAGTCTTTTTATTTCAAAAGGTTTGTCCATGCAGATCACGTAATCCTAGCATGCTTTTCTATAGAACTCAACATGTAAAACATGCTCGCAGAATTCTAAAATATGCTTGAAAAACGTGATAAACCTAGCATGCTTACTATGCGATCCAATCACGAAAACATATAATATGTTTATCACGTAATTAAACATACATAGCATGCTTCGCGCATAATTTAAACATCCACGGCATGCTTTGAACGATAAAAATAAAATAAATTCGTTCATCGCGGCCCACTCGTGGATCCTATACTTCCCTGCCTAATTTATTACATAAATTTGCAAAGTACAGATCTTCATAACTCGAAAACGGGACTCGCGTACACGGGCATGGATCGGATTCGTCAAAACTGTATTTGGGCTGAAAAATTAAAAACGGGCCGAAACAGTGGATCGGGCCAAATCGGGTCCAAAAATCGGATCTGGGCAAAAATTCGGGTCAGAGCCGAAACCAGGCCGGGTCGGCCCAATGTGGACTGGGCCGTGTGCGCTAAGGCACAGCCCATGCGCACACCCAGCTACACACTGCCTTCCCCGTCGCCCTAGCTCGCGCCGCAACTGCCGAGAAAGCGTAATCGCCGAGCCTCACCCGACGCCAAGAACGGCTCGCCGCCGCCGAGAAATGACGGACGAGCTGCCTGGCCGAGACCGCCGAGAATCGCCCAAGAGCTGTCGATGTCGCCCGAGCGTGCGCGACAGGTTCACGCTCGATGCGTGCCCGTAGCGTCGTTCTCCCGGACTCGCCGACCACCTCGAAGACGCCGAGATTGCCTCGTCGCCCATCTGCCAAGAAACTCCTGCCAATACGCATCCGGGCACTGTCGAGCGTGACCCGTCGAGACGTGCCGAGGCATCCGTGCGAAACACACGTGCCTCATACGCCCGACCGCCGGGCTCGCCGAGGCTCCCGCTACCGATGCTTGCCTGCCTTCCGCCGAGCCCGCCGAGACTTCGCTGAGGTTTCCCTCGCGAGATCCGCCGAGAGCCGCCGCCTCGACCAGCCGAAGCATGCCGAGCCGCGTTGCCCGACCATGCCCGTCGCCTGCCCGTGCTTCCGGCGAGACGCGTCTTGAGCCACGCCCAACACCCGCGCCCGATGCCGCCGATTGACGCCGTCCCTGTTTCGCCGAGAGCTACCGAGAAACACGTATGGCTGCCGAGCGGTGTGCCTACGAGCGCCGAGCACGCACAGCGTGCCGTCGCCCGCACACCCTCGCACCGTGCGGCCATTTCGGGCCAACCTCCCGTCGTCTCGTTCTTTGTGCTTTTATCTTTGTTCTTATTTTACAGATAAGATTTACAAGAAAAAATCTAATCTAACCACAGATTTTCTCGTGGTGAAAAACAAAAATCCGACAAAAATAAAATGAGCCACGATGAATGACAGATTCACAATTAATTAATTGCGCACGTTATAATCAAACGTGAATTAATCCAACAGCCAAGATACGATCCTGTGCTCGATACCAATTGTAGGAAATCGATTTTAACCTCTCACGAGGATCTATCTTGGATGTTTAATTCACCATATATTGATTATATGCCTAGCATGCACCTATATAATTAATTGCAATACGTAGGAGTTTTCTCGTGTTTACCTGCGAATCTGTCGGGAAAGAAAGGATCAAGACTCGTGCTTTGATCTTCTGGACTGTATCCCGATTGCCTAAACTCCAATGCTGAGTGAGGACAATCTATGGAGAGTGCTATAGAAATTCGCCTTCCTTCCTCCTTACAAAGTTTTCGAAAATCCCCACTTAGAGAAGTATGATTCTCGAAAATTTCACTTGAGGATTAGAGTTTGATTTTCTCTCACCTTATATTTATAATGCAATCCTAAATCTTATCAAGATAGAATTTATGCATATCTATTAAATATAATAATATCACTTAAGATAAAGATGATCAAGTAGAGTCCCAGAGGGACTCTATAAGGAGGGAATCGAAATTCTCTAAGCTCCAGGCCTGGATGGGCCAGCCCAGGGATCAAAGGCAAGGAATAAAGATGGACCTCAAATAAATTAATTATCTTATTTTCAGCCCAGAACATAAATTAATCCATAAACATTTATTCATGCCACTAGAGAATAAATGCTGACTTACCCCTTTATTTCCGAAGTTGAGTCGGGCTTACACTTAGACTTCACGAATCCCCGTATTTAAGATATCGTACGTCCATTAATTATTTATAGCGTTCTGACTGCTTAAAACAATTAATATCTTTAATTCCTTAAGTAGTACCACCCAACCTTATTATTGTACTTGGGATAACTCAACCTGCGGGGTTTAGTACAATAAACCTTTGAGCTCCTTAGGGGCGCCATCATCCTAAACGGATACGGTGACTCGACACGTAACTAGCATGACATACAAGCATTGCCACCACCCAAGGTGCAGAGAATCTGGGTTATCTCATGTAACCTCACCATAACAAGTCAAAGTGATGGTCAAGAACTCATACTCACCTAATACCTTATCGAGGTTGAGATCAACGTAAAGTCATCGAGATCTAGGTTCTTCACGACGGTCGATAGAAGAACTCATCTCACCGTGATCCATCAATACGCCGAGACGCATCAAAGATAGACAAGCAACCAAGTCAAGTCACTTCTTATCTATACCGCATGCCTATACCAACAACTCGTCCTCAAGTTGTCTCACCAGTGATACTTTTTATATCTCATTGCTTGACCAATCATACGGTCTTCTGTGATTTACAACACACTGTATGATCTAACTTATATATGAGATAAATGGACATACATATGCAATCAAGTAAAACAATTCAGAAAGGAGATTGTAATAGTGGTAACAGGAAACATTATATACAAGCTCAACCAAATCTGCTTCCAGTATACAAATCCAACAATATATGCACAGTATATCATCCTCGCATTTAATGCCATGTCAGAAAAAGGCTATAAAATGGAAAAAAATAAATATACTTTTTACCATAGCAAGATACGCGTAGAAGGTCAAACGTTTATTCCTCAGACGATGCGCGTGATCAACAACATTTATAGGCCTATTTATATGCTTTCCATAAATGATCATCACTTTCACATGATCACATACTTAAACTGCCATTTTTCTGCTTTCAAATTTCTTCAAGTCTTACTATGTGATTCTAATTTTTTATCATTTTCTCACAAAAACGGCACCTAAAAAAAAATTATTCCTTCAGAACCACAAGTCCATCATGAACAAACCGTTGTAGTTTCTGAAACAACTAATGAAGATGCACTCGAAATCCTAAATATATACAAGAATCAGGGATGAAGCACTTCCTCAACCACCAGCCTCAGTTTTATATCGACCAACATGTGGTAGAATTCTACTCCATTCTATACCACGATGAGGTGTTGAACACTTTGGTGGCCACGGTGACATTCGAAGTGAGAGTAGAGCCGACAACAACCTACCAGTAATTTGATATAGATGTCATACAGATGGTTAGAAGGATATTCAAACTTCCACACCGAGGTGAGCTTCTCTACATAGAGCTTGATCCCGTGTTTGTGGAGGACATTATGCACTGGATGTTAGAGAATGGCATTCCCTTGGCCCATATCTTGAAAAGAGTCCTCTTTCTTTCGAAGTTCAAGCTGATGATAATATTCTTCATCGCTGCTATCTTGGATTGCTTGGGTCCTTTGATCAAGTCTCGACAAACCAACAGATGCTGCAGGCTGGTCTAGCCTCGGGCAGAGAGATCAAGTGGGAGAGATCTTTCATCTCCCATCCGTCCGCGCACTGAATGTCTTTCTAAGGGATAACATGATCATATTAGGAGGAAATGTATCCTCCATAATCCTGGAGGCGTTAAAGGGATATGAGGTCATGTGGTACAACTACAAGTATATGCCATCAAATAATAAGATGCTCATGCCCAAGAGTCGACCATGCATTATATGGGACTGAAGGTGACTGCCTCAAAGACGACGAATGAGGTAGTCATACACGAGGGTATAAGGAGGAAGCGTGCGAAGAGACAAACCCATGTGGTAAGGGCAATAACGTGGTGGAGGAGGATAAGGCTGCTGAGTCGGAGGAGGAGGACTAATCGGAGCAGTACCCAGGAAAATGAGGATGACTGTAGTTATGATGGCTAGCAACTCCTATTTGATAAGCCTGA
Organism: Salvia rosmarinus; assembly: GCA_036937905.1. Lineage (NCBI taxonomy): Eukaryota > Viridiplantae > Streptophyta > Magnoliopsida > Lamiales > Lamiaceae > Salvia > Salvia rosmarinus. Next base: position 17,350,695 of record CM072814.1, read on the forward strand.
GCCACAACCTCAGTTTGAGCCCTCAGCCTCACCAGCCTAGCTCCCATTCCCAAGCCTCACCAGCCTCTTCTCCAACAAGATCGCCACCTCTCCCCTCATATTCCAAGACCACTTGAGCATCACTCTCTCCCTAGGCTAATTTTTCTCAGCCCCAGCCTAGGTAGCCCCTATCGAAATACCTTCAGCCTCACCCCCTCAACTAGCCCCTGTACCCAACTGGCATCACACATGACCATCAAAAAAATTCTTTCACCCAAAAAGCTAAGAACCTACCTGACAAAAACCTTCCCCATTCTTCACAACCTACCCGAAACCTTACCTCAGGTGGTACGACTCCACATTTTTCTCCAAGTAAAGATGGCCCATTTTTATCACATCATCTATCTGATTAGTCTGGAATCGTGGAACAAGTGCATGGAGGAAGAAGCAAAGTTGGAGAAATTATATGATATCTCGAGCATCTAGACAACAATAAGGATATTCAAGTCCATTTCCAGGACCTAATCGAGGATGTAGTGGTAGAGAGCACTGCCTTAGAGAGGAGTGCAACAGATGAGAGAAAAGTAACAATCGTGCTAATGAAGAGCCAATACATGCGGTGTCGACGCGACCAAAGGGTCCATTAGACACTGTCTTCCAATCGGAGGAAGCAACTGACACCCAACAAACTGAGATATCGTATGGCGTCGTTATTCCCTTATCATATTTCTAGTCTACAATACATGAGTGATATCAGATTCCATCTGAAGCAATGTTGCACGGACTGATGGCCAAACTGGAAGAGGACCTGGTGAAGGCAGCTGAGAACATGGACCTGGCGTGGCAGTGAGAGTGAACATTCAACTCCTAGGTAGAAACTACCTACAAAGCATAAACCACGTTGGTCAATACGTACAAGGAGTACCAGTAACAAGAAGCAGATCTTAGGAAAGCTTTCGTGGAACAGATCATGTCAGAACTCTTAACAATTAGAAGAAATCTGAGAGACCTAATAGATGATGTAACAGAGAACTTTCAGCGCGAGAAAGCAGCACGCGATGGAGCCATCAATACGTTGAAACGAGAAATAGTCGTTCTGATGGAAAAAGCCTTTGAAGCTGAATTCACATGAAGAATTCCAACTACTCTAACCACCAAGAAAACGACTCTACACCCAAAATCACCGGACTTTACTTCCTCTTGTGTTTACAATTAACGATAACTTCCCTGGATGAGGAAGTGAAAGTCCTAAGGAAGGAGCTCATCGAAAGTGCAAGTCTGTTGGCTGCCTATGATTAGAGCACATGGACCGCCTCATGTCAGATTGAACTGTTGTCACGATCTCTCGATCTCCCTCCAAACCTTTATTGTTGATGCCAAAAAAGGAAAAAAAGATGAAGGAGATGGCAATGAAGTCAAGCGAGTAGCAGCCGTAGTTACTACAGATGAGTAGACAAAGAAGAGCAAAGAACAAAGCTAGCCTGTACTAGGCGAGGAGGAAGCATCGGCTCGCCGTTGAAGGCGCTGAGGAAAAAGACTACTGAAGCAAAAAAGAAGAGGAAAGAGCTGCCCATCAGTTGATCCCACTACTAATCCCTCGGAGGACATATACCTTGCAGCCTTCCATGCTAGAGCATCATTTGAGATGCTGGGTGATCTAGCACAATTGGAAGCATGGTGGTGCAAAACACAACAGAGCGGAGGAAAAAAGCTAATGGAAGATGCTTTGAAAGTGCCAGCAGCTACTGCTCAAAGAAAATAACTGTTAGTAAGAGGAGCGCACCAAGAAGATTCCAAAAGAAAGGTCTTCTGAGGTCACAAATCGTAGGAGTCAGGCCCCGCGTAGACAAGTGGGTGCCCGCCGAGCTCAACGATCGATGGGAACAACTGAAAGAGAAATTCATCATGTGGTATTACTACCTAATGAATTGTAGGGAAATATGATTTTACCCTCTCACGAGGATCTATCTTAGATATTTAATTCACCATACATTGATAATATACCTAGCATGCATTATATAATTAATTGCAATACGTTGGTGTTTACTTGTGAATTTTTCGGATAAAGAACGGTGAAGACTCGTGCTTTGATCTTCTGGACTGTATCCCGTTTGCCAAAACTCTAATGTTGAGTGAGAGCAATCTATGGAGAATACTATAAAAATTCGTCTTCTTCATCCACTTAGAGATTTTCGAAAATCTCACTTAGGAATCATCAATTTCTGATTTTCTCTCACCTTGTATTTATAATGCATCCCTAGAATCCTATTAGGATAAGATCTTTGCATATCTAATAAATACAATCATATCTTTGCAGATAAATCATATCTAGAATAAAATCTTTTAATATCTAAGGATATCAGATAAAATCTATCTAGATATAGGAAAATCAGAACAGAGTTCCAGTGGGACTTTACTTGGGAGTAGGCGAAAATAGCCAACAGCAAAGGCCTTGATGAGCTAGCCCAGGGATAAAATGCAAGTAATAAAGATGAGCCAAAAATGAATTAATTATCTTATGCTCAGCCCAGATCATAAATTAATTCATAAATATTTATTCATGTTACTAGAGAATAAATGATGACTTACCCTTTTATTACTGAAGTTGAGTCGGGCTTGCACTCAGACTTTACGAATACCTTTATTTAAGATATCGCACGTCCATTAATTATTGTAAGTCCATTAATTATTTATAGCTTTCTAACTGCTTACAATAATTAATCTCTTTAATTTCTTAAGTAGTACCACTCTACCTTATTATTGTACTTGAGCTAAACTCAACCTGAAGGGTTTAGTACAATAAACCTTTTGAGCTCCTTAAGGGGACGTCATCATCCTAACGGATACGGTTAGGGGTGAACATTTGAATTTCAGTTCGGATTTTTGCCTAATCCGAACCGATCCGAAAATCTAAATTTTGAGAGAAAAACAATCCGATCCGAACCGAATATCCGAAAATTCAAAATCCAAAAATTTTATAAAAATATCCCACTCAAACGAAAAATTCAAAATTATGAAAAATCCAAAATCGAAACCAATTTTTGTTAATTATTATATATATTTATATTAGATTTAAAATATTTAAATAAAATATTATTATTATTTATAAATTATATATAATTCGGATTTTTGGATTTTTTGGGATTAAAAAAATTCAATCCGATCCGATCCGAAAATAAAAAATTTTGAAAAATATCAATCCGATCCGAAAACCCGAAAAATCCGAACCGAATTTTAAATTTCGGTTTGGTTCGAATTTGATATTCGGATTTCGGGTATTTTGCTCACCCCTAGATACGGTGACTCTATCTGTAACTAGCATGACATACAAGCACTGCCACCACCCAAGATGGGCAAAATATTGGGTTATCTCATGTAACCCTCACCCATAACAAGTCAAAGTGATGGTCAACAACTCATACTCACCTAAAACCTTATCGAGGTTTAGATCAACGTAAAGTCACCGAGATCTAGGTTCTTCACGACGGTCGGATAGAAGAACTCATCTCATTGTGATCTATCAATACATCATGACGTACCAGCATAGACAAGCAACCAAGTCAAGCCACTTCTTATATATACTGTAGCTTATACCGACAACTCGTCCTCAAGTTGTCTCAGTTGCGATCATTTTTATATCTCAATAAGCTTAACTAATCATACAGACTTCTGTGATCTTCTACACACTTTGTATGATCTAACTTTTGTATGAGATAAAAGGGACAAACATATGCAATCAAGTAAATAATTCAGATATGAGATTATAATAGTGATAACTGGAAACGTTGTATACAAGCTCAACTATTCTACTTTCAGTATACAAATCAAATAATCTCCCATTTATACTAAAGCAAACTTTTTGTATACAATGTGTCTCTCTACTAGCTATTACAAACAACACCATCACTTTGCTTCTTCCATTTATACAAAAGTTTCCTTTCTAAGTGGAGGCCATCTTGCGCAGTCCAAGTCCACGAACATGCTCGTCGTAGACTTTTTATGGCAGACTCTTCGTGAATGGGTCAACTAGCTTGTTCCCAGTACCAATCTTCTCTGTTATAAGCACGTCACATCATCGTACGATTTCTCGTATGATATGGTACTTTTTTTTCTTTTTTGATATCATGGGGAACCCGCAGCCGCTACCTTAGGTGCGCACTGGGTAAACCCCACGGTCCTGTGCAATAGCCTGCAAACCACACAGGACAGGTAAATATGGTACTTTCTCTCTATGTGTTTCGTTGCCTTGTGGGTCCGTGGTTCCTTCGAGTTTTCTACTGGGCTAGAGTTATCACAGAACACAATGATACTCTTAGGCAAACGAGGTACCACATCTAGATCCATGAGAGAGTTCTTGAGCCATACTGCATCCTTAGCAGCCTCAGATGTGGCTACATATTTGGCTTCCATGGTGGAGTCTCGCAATGCACCGCTGCTTTGCACTCCGTCAAGAAACAACTCCACCTCCTAAGGTAAACACATAGCCTGAGGTAGACTTCTTCTCATCACGGTCAGCTTGGAAATCCAAGTTTGAATAACCCAAAGGCATTAGACTATCTTCTTGGTAAACTAGCCTATAATCTCTAGTCCTTTTCAGATACTTGAGTATATGCTTTACCGCAGTCCAATGAGCTTGTCAAGGGTTAGACTGATATCTAGCTACTTTTCCTATCGCATAGCAGATATCAGGCGTCGTACACAGCATTGCATACATGAGACTTCCTACGGTGGAAGCGTAGAGAACATGTCTCATTTTCTCTATCTCCTTTACAGTCATCGGTGACTGCTCCTTAGATAAAGGAACATCATGTCTGAAGGGTAGCAATCCCTTCTTGGTGGTTTACATACTAAAGCGAGTAATAACAAAGATCAATGTAAGACGCGACATAAGCTCAACATTTTTCTCTTGCGATCTCGGTAAACCTTGATCCCAAGACGTATCCGATCTCCTAAGTCTTTCATCCGAAACGATCGGATAACCAACTCTTTACGTCTGATAACAGCTTCACGTTGTTGCCATGTAGAATGATGTCATCTACGTAAAGTGCAAGAAATATCATGTCACCATTGACATCTAAACGATACACTCAACTCTCGCTAGGCAACTGGGTAAAACCATAAGATTTAACCAACTCGTCATAGGGGTGTGCCATGCTCCTGCATCTATGTCTTATATCGCCTCGTTGTATGTTCATGGGTCGATTACTGCCTATTCGTTTGCTGGGACTAAATCTGAAGATTCCTCCACGAACATAAATCTCTTGGATTGACAAAGAACCCTCCCACTGCGACGAGGCGCTACTGGCACAATGGCAACGGTGGGTGCAGTAACATGTGGTTCTTTATCTTGCACATCTTGCTGGATAAGTGCCACTTGTACAGTCGGTTTCCCTAATGGAACCTGACTCACTTCAATTTCTTGAAGTATCTGGTGTCGGTCCCTCCCTCTAGACACGACATCTCGTACCTTTGGCCAAATCGGTGGTAGAATACGATCATCTTCTAATTCTTGAAGAATGATTTCAACTTTGGATTTATGATTTTTATGTAGTCCTCCTCCAAGAATCGGACATTGGTGCTAATAACGACCTTATGATCTTTAGGACTATAGAATTAACCACCTTTCGTTCCCTTAGGATATCCAATAAACAACCTTGCATCAGATCTAGCCTTCAACTTGTCAGCCTTCATGTTCAGCACATGTGCTGGACTGCCCCATATCCTTATATGACTTAAACTAGGCTTGGGCGTAAACCATAACTCGAAAGGGGTCTTATCGACTGACTTGGATGGTACTAGATTGAGCAAATATGTCGTTGTTTCTAAGGCATACCCCCAAAAAGAAATAGACAAAGTTACATAACTCATCATTGATCTAACCATCTCTAAGAGAGTCTTGTTTCTTCACTCTGACACACCATTTTGTAGTGGTATGCCCGATGTAGTGAGTTGGGATGAAATCTCACACTGCACCAGATAGTCCATGAACTCGTTACTGAGGTATTCGCCACCGCGATCAGACCGTAGTGACTTGATACTCTTACCTAGCTTCGTCTACACTTCCACCTTAAATTCTTTGAATTTGTCAAAGTATTCAGACTTGCGGTGAAGCAGGTATATGTATCCATACATTGATTAATCGTCAATGAAAGTGATAAAATACTCGAACCCTCCATGAGCTTGTGTAGACATTGGTCCACACAAATCAGAATGGACTAACTCCAACACTTCTTTGGCTCTATACCCCTTGGTTATGAAGTGTCTGGTCGACATCTTTCCTTTTATACAGGATTCACAGACTCGGAACAGAGTAACCTTAATATCACCCAACACTCCATTCTTAGCCAGTCTTTGGATCCTATTTAGATTGATGCGACCTAATCTAAGATGCTAAAGATATGTGGTGTCTTCTAGCGAAGAAAACTTTATCTTCTTATGGTTTGATGTAGATGCAACATAATTATATGCATTATGCTTGGCAGAAATAGTATAAAGATAATTATATAAGTGCCACCATAGATAAATTCGTCATTTCTCATGATATAAACACCCCTACAAAAAACAACTGAGTATCCATGCATAAATAGTTTGGAAATCGAAATAAGGTTTTGCCGAAACTCCGGCACATATAAAACATCATTTAAAACTAAAACTTTTCTATCAAAGCATAAAGTAACATCTCCGACTGCAACGGCCTCGACTTTCACCGCGTTGCCCATGGAGATCGTTATCTCACCATCCCACAACTCCTCTGTCCACAGGAACCCCTGCAAGGTGTAACAAACATGATCAGTTGTACCCATATGTACTACCCATGAATGATTAGAACAAGTTGCTAAACATGTTTCCGTTACTAAAGCCAATGACGTACCTTGAGCCTTGAGCATGGGGTAATTAGTCTTCCAATGCCCAGTCTCACTGCACTTGAAGCACTTGCCCTTCTTCTTTGGCTTTTTCAAACCGCTGGTAGATCCCTTTGTATTACTCCCACTCTTTTCTTTAGCCTTAGCATCTCTTGAATCCCACTTTACCTTTTCATCTTTCGATGAAGTAGTGGTCTTCCTTGATGTGCGTACTAAAGACTGTGCACCTTTACCCATCTTGCGTTCCTCCGTTACTAAATTCTCTTGCAATGAATCTAGAGTATAACTCTTTTTATAAAGGATTACACCATAACGGAAGTCATCCAAAGACTTGGGTAAAGAATTGAGGACTATATCGATTCTGACTACGTCATCAATATATCCTCCAACCAATTCGAACTCTCCAAAGAGATTGATCAATTGCTTTATATGATCAAACTCTGAATCACCTTGCATCATTGAACTTGACATCCTTAATTTTGTCAAATTGTGACTAGTGATTATGTCCGACTCCCCATACGTTTCATGAGATTTAGCCAGAGAGTGGCTGCATCCTCCATCTCTTTATGCTGGAGCTGCAAGGACTCGCACATAGTGACCAAAAGAAGGCACTTTGCCATTCTATTTAATTTGTCTCATTTCTCGTACTCCTTGCGCTCCTCCTCGGTAGATGAATCATCTAGGGGCATTGGACGAGGTGTAGTGAGTATAAATAAATTTTCTTCGAAAGAACAATCTCAATGTTTCGTTTCCACTCGATAATATTTGGACCGAATAAGGGATTTTGTGCGAGCATATTGATAATGGGTGTAAGAGACATATCCGAAAAGTAATGTAAACACATAAGCATACGATCGCACATAATTCATAACCTTTTGATAAAACAATATTAATTGAAACCTCCAATCGCCCAAGGAATCCTACATGCAAGCCAAGCGTGTGGATGTTTACATATGAACCCCTCGACCAGACTAAAATAAACCTTTTAGTCGTTTAATTTCAATCCATGTCAACTTATCCTTATGACAAATGAAATTAATGATTGGACCTTACTAGACCATATCACTATCGCAAGAAGGGACTTTGCATGAAGTTGTACTTGAGGTTATGCCTAAGCAATGACCATATTTTTGACATCAGAAAATTAATTCTTAGAATTATCATACTCACTCGGACCATACAGCTTCCAATTTAAATTCGTTTGTCATCTCATTTTAAATCTATCTCTAGAAAATTTATGAAAATCGCATATGCAAACCACGCGTGTGGACATTTACACATGAAACTCCCACTTCTTAATAGATTAAAATGTTTTATTTAGAAATCTCATCTAACAAACTTATGATAAACAGTGCAAGCAAGCCACGCGTGTGGATGTTTACTCACAGTGCGTACCACTTTGTTTAGAGATCAAAATATGGAGATCTTGAGGTTTTTAATTTAAGAATTAATAAGTCGGGTTACTTGCTTAGTCTTTTATTTCAAAAGGTTTGTCCATGCAGATCACGTAGCCCTAATATGCTTTCTCTAGAACCCAACATGTAAAACATGCTCACAGAATTCTAAAACATGCTTCAAAACGCGATAAACCTAGCATGCTTGCTAAACGCAGTTAATCACGAAAACATATATCATGTTTATCTACGTAAATAAATATACATAGCATGCTACTACATAATTTAAATATCCACGACATGCTTTGAACGATAAAAAAATAAAATAAAATTCGTTCATCGCGGCCCACTCGTGGATCCTGTACGTCCCTGCCTAATTTATTACATAAATTTGTAAAGTACAAATCTTCAAAAATCTTGAAATAGGCCTCGCGTGCACGGGTACGGACCGGACTCGCCAAAAACTGGATTTGGGCCGAAAATTTAAAACTAGGCCGGAACAGTGAATTGGGCCGGGCCGGGTCGGATCGGGTCAAAAAAACTGGATCGGGGTTGAAAAAATGGGTCAGGGTCACAACGGGTCGGGTCGTCCTAAGATGGGCTAGGCCGCACGCTAGGGCACAACTCATCGTGCACCCAACAACCATCAGCCGCCCACCGTCGCACATCGTCTCATCGTCCGTCGTCGTGCCTTGCCTCGCCAGCCCATCGTTGCACCTCATCTCGCCAGAAATTCATCCAGCCTCGCTGAGCATCGAATGGAAGCATGCTGTAGAGCATCGAGTGATAGCCCAGCAACGCGCGCCATGTCGCCCGAGACCTGCCGACACTATCGAGGAATCCGCGTGCACTGATGCTGTCGAGAAGCATCGAGCGATGTTACCTACGAGCGTCGAGTGCGGACGAGCATCTGCACGCGGGTCTGCACGTTGGAATGGTGGCCCGTCATGCGCGTTCGCCAGTACACACCATCGCCCACCTAGCCATGCTCGTCGACGTATGTCGGCACTCTGTCGAAGCATGCTGAGGAACCTGCACAAAAACCGTGTTCCCCGCACGCCTAGCTACCGAGCGTTGTATGCGTTCTGCCGAGTTGCTGTTGGATGCTGCCGAGGACTTCTGCCCAACGATCGAGTGACGTGCTGCGAGCGCCGAGCACGCCTAACATTTCGTCGCCCGCATGCTCTTGCACTGTGCGCCCGGCTTCCGACGAGCCTTCCTTCACGCCATGCAACGGGACTCCGTCGTCTAGACTCTTTATTCGTGTTCTTCGTCTTCGTTCTTCATTTTTAGAGATTTGATTTACAAAAAATAAATCCTAATCTAACCACGGATTTTCTCGTGGTGAAAAACGAATCCAACAAAAAAACCAAAAAACGAGCCACGATAAACAACTGATCCACTATTAATTATTGCGTACGTAATAATCAAATGTGAATTAATCCAACAGAGCCAAGATACTGATCCTTGACTCTGATACCAATTGTAGGAAAATCTGATTTTACCCTCTCCCGAGGATCTATCTTGAATGTTTAATTCACCATACATTGATTATATACTTAGCATGCACCTATATAAGTAATTGCAACACGTTGGTGTTTACTCGTGTTTACCTATGAATTTCTCGGATAAAGAACGGTGAAGACTCGTACTTTGATCTTCTGGACTGTACCCCATTTGCCAAAACTCCAATGCTGAGTGAGTGAAATCTATGGAGAATACTGCAAAAATTTGCCTTCAAGTGCAATCTATGAAGAATACTGCAAAAATTCATCTTCTTCCTTCACTTAGAGATTTTCGAAAATCTCACTTAAGAATCATCAGTTTCTGATTTTCTCTCACCTTGTATTTATAATGCATCCCTATAATTATATTAGGATAGGATCTCTGCAGATCTAATAAATACTATCTAATAAATACAATCATATCTTTGTAGATAAACCATATCTATAATAATATCTTTTAATATCTAATGATATCAGATAAAATCTATCTAGATATAGGAGAATAAGAACAGAGTCCTAGTGGGACTCTACTAGGGAGTAGGCGAACATATCCAGCAGCAAAGGCCTTGATGGGCCAGCCCAGGGATCAAATGCAAGGAATAAAGATGGGCCTAAAATGAATTAATTATCTTATACTCAACCCAGAACATAAATTAATTAAAAATATCATTCATGCCACTAGAGAATAAATATTGACTTACCCCTTTATTACCGAAGTAGAGTCGGGCTTTCACTTAGACTTTACGAATCTCCGTATTTAAAATATCTCACATTCATTAATTATTTATAGCTTTCTGATTGCTTAAAATAATTAATCTCTTTAATTCCTTAAGTAGTACCACTCAACCTTATTATTGTATTTTAGCTAAACTCAACTTACAAGGTTTAGTACAATAAACCTTTTGAGCTCCTTAAGGGGACGTCATCACTCTAAACGGATACGGTGACTCTATACAGGTAACTAGCATGACATATAAGCACTGCCACTACCCAAGATGCAGAGAATCTTGAGTTATCTCATGTAACCCTCACCCATAACAAGTCAAAGTGATGGTTAGCAACTAATACTCACCTAAAACCTTATCGAGGTATAGATCAATGTAAAGTCACCGAGATATAGGTTCTTCATGACGGTCATTTAGAAGAACTCATCTCACTATGATCCATCAATACGTCAGAGACATACCAGCATCGACAAGCAACCAAGTCAAGTCACTTCTTATCTATACTGCAGCCTATACCGACAACTCGTCCTCAAGTTGTCTAAGCTGTGATTCTTTTTATATCTCATTAAGCTTGACAATCATACAGACTTCTATGATCTGCTACACACTGTATGCAATCAAGTAAACAATTCAGATATGAGATTGTAATAGTGGTAATAGGAAACATTGTATACAAGCTCAACCATTATGCTTTCGGTATACAAATCCAACATGAACCTGCCTAAAGAACCCGAGATTTCTACAAATAGCTTCAGGAACTTCTTGCTGGAGTACAAAGATAAACCTCTTATGGACAAGTTCATCAACAACACAACGAGATAGCACGCCAGCATAGCTACCCCTCCCAAACGATTTGTCCCTCCTCTGAAGAGAGGATCCTTCGTGGATCGTGCCCAGATTGACAGAGAATCCCTTATTGCTACAGAAATTATGAAGATTAATTCAGTGCAGCAACCCGAGGAACTCAAATGGCTAGTCGTACGAGTTTTTGCTATGTATGGACAACAAACAGATGAAGAGAATGAGATGAACTGATCAGGATCTCAGTCTAATAGACTTATAGGTTTGTTGGTGATTATTCTCAAACTGATGTATCTTGTATCTCAACAACCTGACAAATATAAATTGATCTAGTTCACCCTGACGATAATGACTCTTTGTCCAGGATCTGTGATTGCTTTAAACCTTATTATGCTAAACTGACCTATGTTTTACAGAGAAAGATGATCACAGTAAGGGAAACCAATCCCCTCTGCTGAAACTATTTATCTATCTATTTGGTCTGTTTTTTGACATAATGTATAGGTTTTTGCATCATCAAAAAGGAAAAAATTATTGATAAAATTCTGTCTTAATTGTGTGTTTTGATTAGATCCCAAAATCTATTGATGATTGCCCTACTAATGTAACATAGTGTTACTTATATTTTAGGGAGTTAGCCTTTTTGGTTATAGGTCTCAGTAGAAGAACTGCCAGTTTGGACAGGCCCAAGAATGATGGAGTTCAAGAAGTAATGAATCCAATCCTACCGATAAGGAGTATCAGTACCATCACAACTGAAGAGAAGCATTAATAAAGATCGCATACTAAAGACTGAAGATTGAAGTCAAGCAAACTGAACACTGAAGACTGATGTACAACGATATTGATGAACAGAGCTTATGGAGAGTGAAGTTGAAGACCTAAGAATTGGAGGAAAATCTGATTTTAACCCTCTCCCAATGATCTATTTTGGATGTTTAATTCACCATACATTGATTATATACCTATCATACACCTATATAATTAATTACAACACGTTGGTGTTTTCTCGTGTTCACATGCGAATTTGTCGGACAAAGAATAGGATCAAAACTCGTGCTTTGATCTTATGGATTGTATCCCGTTCGCCAAAACTCCAATGCTGAGTGAGAGCAATCTATGGAAAGTACTGTAAAAATTCGCCTTCTTCCCCACACTTGGAAATCTCGAAAATCACAATATGCACACTACAACTTTCAAAAATCTCTTAGCATTAGGATACACTGATTTTCTCTCACCTTATATTTATAATGCAACCCTAGAAACCTATTAGGATAGGATCTCTGCATATCTAATAAATATAATCATATCTTTTCGATAGAGAGGATCGTAGTAGTCCCATGGGACACTACATGAGGTGGACTAATTTATCTGACTCCAGACCTTGATGGGCCAAAATTTAGATCAAATGCAAGGAATAAAGATGGGCCTGAAATAAATTAATTATTTTATGTTCAGCCCAGAACATAAATTAATTCATAAACATTGATTCATGTCAATAGAGAATAGATGTTGACTTACCCCTTTATTTTCGAAGTTGAGTTGGGCTTGCACTTAGACTTCATGAATCCCCATATTTAAGATATCGCACGTCCATTAATTATTTATAGCGTTCTGACTGTTTAAAATAATTAATCTCTTTAATTCCTTAAGTAGTACCACTCAATCTTATTATTGTACTTGAGATAACTCAACTTGCAGGGTTTAGTACAATAAACCTTTTGAGCTCCTTAAGGGGACGTCATTATCCTAAACGGATAAGGTGACTCTATACAGATAACTAGCATGACATACAAACACTGCCACCACCCAAGATGCGGAGAATATTGAGTTATCTCATGTAACCCTCACCCATAACAAGCCATAGTGATGGTCAGCAACTAATACTGTGACGACCCGACTTCCCAATGAAATATGGATCCTATGGATCATCACCGGTATGATAAAGCAGCGGATATAAACATAATTATTCAATGCAGTTGATCATTTAACTATTCAACAACGCATAACTAACAAGGAATTAAGCAATTCAATACCAACTCGAGTCACAGAAGGACTCGTCAAAAAGGGTGCAAGGTTCAAATATTACCCAGTCAGGGCACAATTCAAAGTACGAGGTACGACCTCAAATTCAATACGGTATGAAGGTAATTATAATCAAAACATCAAAAGTTATCAGAGTTAGGCAGCAATAAACGTGTGGACATGCATATGACGATGCATGCCCAAGGGTCTAGAATCCCTTCTAATTAAGCATAAAACAACTGCTACTCTGCACCACGTCGCACCCATCATCGATCCTTGTTCAACCTGCACATCAAACACGAGATGCAGGGCTAAGTACAAAAGTACTCAGTGGACTCATTGCCGAAAATGTTTTCTTTAACAAAAGTTATTGAACTGCGCACAATAGCACATGAGGATTTTAGTTGAAAGACTCATGCCTACCAAACATTTTATCATTTCTCAAAAGCGTTCGGCCGAACTATTTTATTCATGTTGTTTCCATATCTGATCATTCATTCATTCATTCATTCATTCACAAGACTATGGAGGTGGCCACCTACACATAGTTGACGTGACCGGTCGAGGTAGCTAACCTTAACACATAGTCACACGTGTACACAATCCGAGTTAGTCCTTAACTAAGTCGGATCCGATCGTTACCCTTTTTAACGCTGGTGGACCAACACATTCTCATACCACATCGATATACCAATCTCGGATAGGATAACAACAAAACATAAACATTTGGCAGTCAATAACATTTCATGTGATAATATTCCATAAAGCTTTGTAAATCATGCTTTGAGTTATGCATAACATTTTTGTTTCAAGAAAGCCCACCTGCTAAACCAAAGCTAGTAAGTCTAAGTGAATGGGGTGGTTTTCACACCGGTTTGGCTAAACCTTACCGGACCGCGACTGGGTTCGGGTTAAGTGAATATGAATGAATAAGGTTTTCAACTCATTTCATCTATGAAGAAATATAGATGTTCCAAATGTAAACGAGAATCACGATGGAGCAAAATAGCAAATGTATATATATATATATAGAAGGTTTCATGGTTCAACCAACAAGAACTTTTACATAGTAACAAAAGATAATGAGTCTCAAGAGGTCGACAATGGAATAAACGTATGAGACATGCATATGAAGATGCATTCTCAAGGTGAACCAAAATACATCATATGTCTTAACAAAATGTTCCGCTCAACTCCCGCCTGCTCCATCACTGCGCCAACCCGCACATTTAAAACAACATGCGGTCGAGTACAAATAATGCACTCGATGGACACATTGCGAAAAATATTTTATTTTACTTAAATATTGTACCGCCTCATCACAAGAAGACACAAGGGTTTTGTTTGAAAAGGCCTTGTTTTTACAAAATACATTTTCTCATTTCTCAAAGTTGTTTGGCGGACATTTTCTCATCACAACCACAACGTATATTCCAAGTCGGCTATGGATAACGCCACGAGTGAGGCCTCCCTACCGGACGCAACTAACCGCCAAATGTTCAGAGCATGACCGCCCAATGGTTCAGAGGCCCAACACGTGTACACAACCCTAGTTGGGAATTTCTACTTACACCTCCAACTTCAGATCCGAATTAAGAATTCCTATCGCCTCTGTGCAACCCGAATGGACATATCTGAAAACTCAAAACATTTTCGTGAGACAATATCGTATCTCAACATTTTCATAAGAAAGCGGAAAGCAATAACAAGAATACTTTCAAAAAGCTTGAAAATCTTTTGAAAAGAGTGCCCACATTTATCGAGATAAGAAAGCCCACCTCGGGAACTTAAAGTTCCTATGTCACTAGTACTTAATTATCGTCTTCTTTCTCCTCTGAGCAGGACCATTTTTTAATGTGAGAAACGAGGTTTAGTACATCGCTATACTTTTCGATAGAGATGAACATCGTCTATAACGTCCTATGCATCCAATAAGGCTAACGTCAGACTTATATTGACGTTTCCTAATCAAAATGATGTCGATTATGAAATTGTTTCTCATATAAGAGATATTCCATCTTTTTAGCACATAATGTACGTTTTAATATACTTACGTAACGTAAGTCACATTGTTACTAAACGTGCTACGTCACATAGATCGCGACATCGAATTTCGTGCCCTTCGACTTGGTCAATGTTTTTAGTCAATAATTTTGACTTGGTCAACAATTTTGACTAAAGTCAACATTTTGACTTTTTAATCCCTTTTATGTAATTCTATTATTTTATGTGCAATTTTTGTTCTAAAAATTCTCATAAAATCATAATATGTTTAAAACATCATTTTGGATCATATTATGCAATTATATCTCATAAAATAAATTTATAACATTAATACTTATAACTTATAGTTTTCGAAAACCCTAATTAAACTAAGCAAACAATTTCCAAAAATTCCAATAAAATCACATAACACATACTGCCTATAAGTATCCTTATTATAACATAATTTTTATTTATTGTGAACTATTGAATTTAATCTTCCTAAGTCACTTTTGAAAATTTGAATGAGGTCCAATAAATTTTTAACAATTCCAATAAATTCATACAACACTATATTATGATTCTACACTTTCAATATGTTATGATAACACTCAAACATGGATTAAATCTCAACATAATATCACGTTCTATAATTTTCGAAATTCATAAACTTAGGTACTAAAGTGTTCCAAAAATTCTACATAAATTCATATAAGCATAATTAATACCCTAGATTATGATTTCATGCTTAAATCAATAATTAAAATCATACTTATCAACATATCACACCTTTAAATTTTCGGTCCATATATAAAATTTAATATCATGCTTGATTTTGTGATATAATTATACTACATGCTCAATAATATCATATAAATACAATATCTAAGCATATTGGCACAAGTCTTATGATTTTCGAAAAACACACATATAAATTAAGCTTATAACATGAACTCTAATGTATATACGAAGCTCGTATGAACTCTACGATCGAAGATTACTTCAAAGAATACTATTTATCCTTTCCTCTCTATTTTTCTCTCTTATTTCCTACTTTATTTTCGGTTATGAGGTTATGGGAGGGGTAACCTCCTATTTGTAAGATTTATAAAGTGGGTTTAATCATTATTTCATAAAATATCTTATCTTATCAAATCTTATCATATCTTATCTTATCTTATCAAATCTTATCATATCTTATCTTTACAACTCATCCTTAGGTCACCTTATCCCTTAATTAAATGCATCAACCTTAGTTGTCACATAGTATAAAGTTTATCACATAGTATTTGTGCATGTGTAATTTTCGTCCCTCACATAATGCTACCTTAGGTGTGACGACCGACTTCCCAAAAAGCACGGATCATATGGATCGCCACCGGTATAGTAAGGCGTGGATATAAACACAACTAATCAATGCAATTAACCATTTAACTACTCAATAATGCATAGACTAAAAGGGATAAACTGTTCATACCAACTCGAGTCACGTATGACTCGTCAAAAGGTTCAAGGTTCAACAATAACCCAATCGGGGCACCATTCGAGAGCGAGGTACGACCTCAAGTTCAATACGGTATGAAAGCAATCATAAATCAAGCATCAAAATAATATCGAGTTAGGCAAGAATTAAACGTGTGGACATGCATATGACGATGCATGCCCAAGGTTCTAGAAACCTTCTAATAAAGCATCAAAATAGCTGGTACCCTGCACCACCTCGCACCCATTGTCGATCCTTGCTCAACCTGCACATCAAAAACGAAATGCAGGGCTAAGTACAAAAGTACTCAGTGGACTCGTTCGAAAACATTTTCGTTGTCAAAAGTTATTAATCGCCCACAATAGCGCATGAGGATTTTAGTTAAAGACTCACGCCTATCAAACATTTTATCGTTTTCCAAAAGCGTTCGGCGAACTATTTCATTCACGTTTTCCATATCGATCATTCATTCATTCATATGCGCACTATGGGTGGCCACCACACATAGTCGCCGTGACCGTCGAGGTAGCTAACCTAACACACAACATTCACGCGTGTACACAATCCGAGTTAGTCCTTAACTAAGTCGGATCCGATCGTTACCCTTTTTAACGTTGGTGGACCAACACATTCATCATTCCACATTGATATATCAATCTCGATAGATAACAAAAAACATAAATATTTGGCGGTCGATAACATTTCATGTGATAATATTTCATAAAGCTTTGTAAAACATGCTTTGAGATATGCATAACATTTTCGCTTTCAAGAAAGCCCACCCGCTAATCCAAAGCTTAGTGGTTCTAAATGAGCGGGGTGAGTATCCTTCCTCAAGAATCACGCCCGATCGAACCCTTCATAAGAAAATAGCCGTTCTTAGGTTCTTTCTATCGATCGATGGTCGCTATAAATTACGACTTTAAAGTTCACAATTAGGGTTTCTTTATGATTTTATGTGATTGTTTTAAGATAACTTCTATTATCTTACATCCCCAATTCCCAAACTATATTACCTCATCGCTCATAGGTGAACTTCAATTATGAATCACATATTCCGAGTCTATCCTCGACTCTTAACCTTAGTTTTATTATAACGTTATAGTTATCGGTAATCAAATTATGATTGGTAAATTAGGATATTCTCAAGCCACTAACTAGACTTAACAATTATAGTTACGCCCCAGGTGTTATGCTTGGCGGCTCGTGACAAGCACGATAATTCAAAAGAGGAGTGTTGACTTATGATTCAAATGAATACATGCTATCATGTAAGTAAGTGCTTAAGAACAAAAGAAGTGCTTCGGAAATATTAACTCGACTTTTGGGACATAAGGATCGACATCTTATGTTCGAATCTTTGCTTGCACATTACGACATTGTTTGTTTATCCTAACTCGTCGGAGATTACATATGTCGTATAATCGTCGTCATATCGAGTTGTTTTAACGCCAACCAATATCGTATTGGGTTGTCGTTATCAATACTAACGTTGTAGCTCGGCTTTTGGTTTTTAACTTAGAACTCGCATTCGAGTGTCCTTTTATTAAAAAGAAAACCCTAATTTGTGTCTAACTTCGATTCTCGTTAATTCCTTCTTAAGTTATCGAAATTGGTCGATTCCTTTTGATTCTCGTACATATAGTATTATGTTGTTTATGTTTGGGTTTCGGTTTGTCGATGCAACATAAACATAAACATCCAACACCAAACAATACCATACACAACATAAACTATACTAAAGCATTAGAAACCCTAATTTCTAACATAATACACAATCATTGTGTAAGTGTGCATAAGCGTTCCATTCATCCACTCTAATCACAACCATTCATTCCAAGCTTATAATTTCACTATCATAGCATCATTTAACATTAGAATTAAACTCATACTTAGCCATTTTGTTACGTTTTCGATAATTAGCAACAATTAGCATATGTATCCAATAAATTTCAATAAAATCATGTTATACTCCTATCATACTATAGAAGTTAATTATCAACCCAATATCATCATATAAAATTTTAAACCATAGGTTAAAATTGTCCAAAGTTTTCGTAATCACAATTTAGTGAGCTTTGGTGTTCAATAAATTCCACAAAAATTATATCATGCTTATACCATATACTAAACATGAAATATCACTCCATATCATGCATTAAAATTTTAAACCCATGCTTTCTATCCTAATTTCATTTCGGTAATTTCATGTATATATATATACATATTCAATAAATTCCAACCTTGCACAAAATGGTTATATGTGCAATAACATGTAATATTAACATCAAACATTAACCAATATTTCATAATATCACATATCCTATTATTTTTAACAACAAAAATCAAATAAATCCTTATATATATAATGTAGCTCACGGTTTTCTCATCAAAAATAGGAGAGGTGTTTGAATAAATTCAAGGTTAATATATGATGTTCATATCATACCCTAAACACCATATCTCAACTATTTTCAACAAACAAAAACCAAACAATACTCTAAAAGTATATAAATATAATCGGTCAAAATAAAATAAAATAGGAGATGTGTTTCAAAAATTCCAAGATTTTTATATGATGTTCAAATCACATTTTAAACACCATATCTCAACTATTTTTCAAAAATAAAAATCAAACCATGGCTTAAATAAGCCTCAACACTCACGTTTTTTACAAATAATTTTCAAAAGTATTCTGGAAAATTATGATATTTATACTACATGCTTATAATACATTAGCAAGAAACAATATCAAATAATATTCACAAAATCATACTTTGGCATATTTAAAAATAAATAAAGCATAAATCGAAAAAATATAAACATGCTCCAAAAATTATGAAATTTTTACAGTAGCCTTAGAACATCATTCTAAGAATTTTTCATTCATGGCTTAAGAGCATTTGAAGGCTCTAAAGTCACGAAAATAAATGGGGAGCAAACTAGGGTTTTTAAACCCAAAAATTCAAAATAAAAATTAGACTCCATTAGGATGGAAGAGGATGATAAATAATACCTTCCTATGGTCGTAGAAGGATTATTTGAGTGTGGGAGAGGTTGGGGAGGGAGGATTTAGTGTTGTGAGTTTGAAAAGTGTAGAGAGAATTTGAAAATGAGAGAAAAGTGTGCAAGGTGAAATGGTCTGCCCTTGAACGTCTCTCTACTGTTATTACAGACCTAATGGCTGTCATTTCCCATTTTGGGTGGTCTTGGTGGTAGTTGGGAGGTGGATTGGTCAAATTATCCGCTTTGGTATGTTAATACCGACTCTTTAAGTTTTAACGCACTTTCGATCGATTTCTGAACCTTAAGGTTTTATCTTATTAAATAGCCTTTAAAAGACTTATTTTAATGTTCATAAAAATTCACGAAGTTCGAACGTCGTTCGATAAGTCAATTCCGAGTTATCGCGGAAAAACGGCGTTCGACGATTAAAAATATGCCCATTCAAAATTCTATTTAATTTTTGAGCTTTCATAAATAATTTGAGTCTTATAAAGAATATTTTATTGATTTAGACCCTCGGTTTGAGTTTCGGTCGTTCGGATCGATTTAGGGTTTTCCAGATATTTTACCCGACGTTTCGTTAAGTTCTTCAAATTCCTTCGTAAATTGATTCTTATAACTTCTAAATTCATAATAAATTATTCCTTCATGATTTTGGTTGTTATCATCATTTATTACGATTAGCACGGACTGAAAGTTGTTCCGCTCGTAAATAGTGTTTTAAGATCGACCGCAAGATGCCCAAAATTCTCATTCTTCGCATTCTCACTTGTTTTCGTGTGAGATTCCAAAATGAAACCGCTCATGGATATTCATTCTCGATCTTTCATTCTATGTTCAGTTACTCGAAAACCCTAATCCAAAGAGACTAGTTATCGCTTTGATTTCTTTAGTATTCGATCTCCTAATCGATTCTAATTGCTTCATTGGTTTCCTTAAACATAATTAAGGTCTAAGAACCACAACTAAGTGATTCAAACATCACTAATAAAAGTTTTAAATTTTCCGGGTTATTACATTAGGTTACTTGTTCAATTTGATAACTATCACTACTTTACACCTAATACATGATAAGATCTTATCTTATCTCTACACAATTCATCACATGGTGTAAAATAATTTTTAATCACATAAAAGAGTGATCTTTTCGGCCATTACTAGAAGTCTCCATAGGTTACTTGTTCAAATTTGATTTTAACTCTATCTTACACCTAATACATGATAAGGTACAACTCATAGCCCTTCATTAATTATAGGATAACCTTATCACATAAAATCTTATCAAATCTTTATAATTTTGTCCACTTGTGTACAAGTGTTACCCCACTTGTGCCACTTGATATAATTCTATATATTATCCTTAATAATATTATTTTAATATAAAATTATCATAAGATCATAATTGGGTAGCAATTAAAATTAATTAACACTATAAGCTCACTTTTTCGAAAATTAGGTTACACATGCTAAACATTTTATTTTCTTGTAATAAATAGCTAACACATAGCTATGTGACATATTATAATCTCTAAATGATGAATTTAATCATAGAAAATATTTAAAACAATTTAGATTCATAAAACCTAATTTTGGGGAATTAGGGTTTCAAACCCTATTTATTGGTACTTTTAAATTTATAATTCTCTAGCATTATTTTGATGATAAATAATGCTCTTGTATCATAAAATAATCATAGGAATTTGAATTTTATAATTCCATGATCGTTGACCGAGTTATCGACTCATCTCTAAAACCGACGCTCAAAATGTCTCGAATATAACTAATTTCGAAAATTCCATACTAAGGACAAGATTTTATCTTTTATGATGTTTATCACATTACTACACCTTCAAGAGATAAACATGACCTTATCTTATCTCAAAATAAAATATCTTAGTTTATACTTATCTTTAAAATGTCATTTTCAACCTTATCTTATCTCTTAAGAGTCATTATCAAATCTTATCACATCCACCTCACGCTTGGGTGTTCAAGATAACTATCTTATCATATACTATAAGATAAACATGACAATTCATCACATAAAATCAAGTGATTCTATATTGAATCACAAATTAACCACTTATTCACCATATTTTTGAAAATAACAAATAAATAAGGAAAAATATTTCTTTTTCTACCTTAGTGTAAATACTATCCTAAATATGCTTAAAACATATTTAAAATTATTTTGTTCAAATTTTCAAGAGAAATTTTGATTTATTCAAAATTGACAATTACCGACGCTCACTTTCATACTGCTTCGTTTCGCATCGTTCTTCTTTATTTTTCAAATTTTAAGCCCGTAAATTGGGATATTACAAAGGTTGTTCTTCCTCTCCAACTACGTACGATCAAACCCTTCATAAAAAAATAGTGTTTCTTAGATTCTTTCTATCGATCGAAGGTCTTTTATAAATTGCGACTTAAAGTTCCCAATTAGGGTTTCTTCATGATTTTATGTGATTGTTTTAAGATAATTTCTATTATCTTATATTCTCAATTCCCAAGCTATATTACTTCATCGTTCATAGGTGAACTTCAATTATGAATCACATATTCCGAGTCTATCCTCGACTCTTAACCTTAGTTTTATTATAAAGTTATTACGTTATAGATTGTCGGTAATCAAATTATGATTGGTAAATTAGGATATTCTCAAGCCACTAACTAGACTTAACAATTATAGTTACGTCCTAGTAGGTTATGCTTGACGACTTGTCGTATTAGCACGATAATTAAAGGAGGAGTATTGCCTTATGATTCAAGTGAACACATGCTATCATGTAAGTAAGTACTTAAAAATAAATGAAGTGCTTGAGAACATTAACTCGACTTTTGAGACATAAGGATCGACATCTTATGTTCAATCCTTGCTTACACATTACGACATTGTTTGTTTATCTTAACTCATCGGAGATTACATATGTCATATAATCGTTATTCGTTATCGAGTTGTTTTAACGCTCAACCAATATCGCATTGGGTTGTCGTTATTGAGTACTAACGTTGTAGCTCGGCTTTTGGTTTTCTAACTTAGGAACTTCGCATTCGAGTATCCTTTTATTAATAGAAACCCTAATTTGTGTCTAACTTCTGCTCGTTAATTCCTTCTTAAGTTATCGAAATTGGTCGATTTCTTTTGGATTCTCGTACATATAGTATTATGTTGTTTACGTTTGGGGTTTTGGTTTGTCGGTACAATATAAACATAAACATCAAACACCAAACAATACCATACACAACATAAACTATACTAAAGCATTAGAAAACCCTAATTTCTAACATAATACACAATCATTGTGTATGTGTGCATAAGTGTTCCATTCATTCACCATAATCACAACCATTCATTCTAAGCTTATAATTTCACTATC
This sequence comes from Salvia rosmarinus, assembly GCA_036937905.1. NCBI lineage: Eukaryota > Viridiplantae > Streptophyta > Magnoliopsida > Lamiales > Lamiaceae > Salvia > Salvia rosmarinus. The sequence continues at coordinate 17,373,836 of CM072814.1, forward strand.
ATATCATCATTTAACATTAGAATTAAACTCTACTTAGCCATTTTGTTACGTTTTCGATAATTAGCAACAATTAGCATATGCATCCAATAAATTCCAATAAAATCATGTTATACTCCTATCATGCTATAGAATTTAATTACCAACCTAATCTCATCATATAAAATTTCAAACCATATGTTAAAACATATAGTTTTCGGCAATCACCATTTAATGAGCTTTGGTGTTCAATAAATTCCACAAAAATTATATCATGCTTATACCATCTACTAAACATGAAATATCATTTCATATCATGCATTAAAATTTAAACCCATGCTTTTTCACCCTTATATATTTTCGGTAATCACATATATATATATATATACATACTCAATAAATTTCATTCCTTCACAACATGTTTATATTATGCAATAACATGTAATATTAACATTAAAAATCAATTAATATTTATAATGTGAACCAAATGCTTGGAATTCTTTTTGTCCTCAAACATATTTTACATATGTGTTCAATAATTCCAAACAATGCATATTAGGTTCATATTATTTCTACACATAACATATCCTATCATTTTCAACAAATGAAATCAAATAAATCCTTAGATATATACATATAGTTTTCGGTATTCAAAGGGAAAATAGGAGTAGTGTCTCAAAAATTTTAAGATTAATATGTGATGTTCATATCATATATTAAACACTATATCTCAACTATTTCTCAACAAATAAAATCAAACAATGGCTTAAAAATATTTAAATATATTCTGCCCATTTTTGAAAAATAGGAGTAGTGTTTCAAAAATTTCAAGATTAATATATGATGTTCATATCATATATTAAACACTATACCTCTACTATTTTACAACAAATAAAATCAAAATACAAGAAAATTCCAAAAATATTCTGAAAATTACCATATTTATTCTACATGCTCCTAATACATTAACAAGCAACAATATCAAATAATATTCACAAAATCATGCTTTATCACATATAAAAAGAAATAAAGCATAAATAAAAATATGTTAAACATGCTCCAAAAATTCTAAAATTTTAACTACAGCCTTAGAACATCATTCTAAGCATTTTTCATTCATGTCTTGAGAGCATTTGATGGCTCAAAAGTCACGAAACAATTTTTTAGAGAAAATTATGGTTTTTTTGTGAAATAAATCAAGAAAAATCCTAAAAACATTCTACTCCATTAAAAATAGAGAGAATGATGAGTACTACCTTTGTATGGTCTTAGAATAATTATTGAGGGTTGGAAAGGTTTGAAATGGAGGATTAAAGGCTCCAAAGTGTGAAGAACAAAGAAGAAAATTTGAAAATGAGAGAGAATTTTGGTTCCCAAGTGAGAGGCTATAATGGAACGAAATTTCTGCTTTTTTACAGCCTAATGGGCTGTCCTTAGCTCATTTGGGGTGGTCTTGGTGGTTTTTGGGAGGAGGATTGGTCAAATTACCCGTTTTGGCATGTTAATACCGACTCTTTAAGTTTTAACGCGCTTTCGATTGATTTCTTGAAACCTTAAGGTTTTATTTTATTAAATAGCCTTTAAATGAATTATTTCAATGTTTATAATAATTTCATGATGTTCGGACGACGTCCGATAAGTCAATTCCGAGTTATTGTAGAAAAACAGCATTCGGCGATTAAATTATGCAAATTCGAAATTCTATTGAATTCTTGAGCTTTCATAATTTATTTGAGTCCTATAAATCATATTTTATTGATTTAGACCCTTGTTTCGAGTTTCGGGTCGTTCGGATCAATTTAGGGTTTTTCCTGTATATTCTCCCAAATGTTTCTAAGTTAAGTTCTTCAGGAATTTCTTTCAGAAATTGATTCTTAAAATTTCTAAATTCATAATAATATATTCCTTCATAATTTTAATTGTTATAATTAATTATCATAATTAGCACGGACTGGAAGTTGATTCGGCTCGTAAATAGTGCTTTTAAGACTGACCGAGCAAGTATGCCCAAAAATTCTCATTCTTTGGCTTCTCACATATTTTCGCGAGAGGATTCTAGAAATGAAATCCTTTTGTCAAGATTCATTCTCGATCTTTCATTCTATGTTCACGTTATTCGAAAACCCTAATCCGGTGGGACTAGTCACTAGTTTTGATTTCTCCGCCGATCTCCTAATCGATTCTAATTCATTTCGTTGGTTACCTTAAACATAATTAAGGTCTAAGAACCAAAATTAAGTGATTTAAACATCAAAATAAAAGTTTTAAATTTTTCGGTTATTACATACCATCCTCCTTAAAATAAATTTCGTCCAAATTTGCTAACCTTGAAAAGATCCGGATATTTCTCTTCATAGTCGATTCTAGTTCCTGTGTTGCTTCTTCTTGTCCATGGTGTCTCCATAGAACTTTCAACAATGGTATCTCTTTGTTCCTTAGCCTTTGGATACGTCGGTCTAAGATTTTCATAGGTAGTTCTACGCAACTCATATTGTCATCGAGACAATATCTCGCGTGATATCACGTGGCTGGGGTCATGTATGTACTTCCTTAGTTGTGAAACTTGGAACACATTGTGCACGTTTCCAAAACTCGACGGCAATGCAAGTCAGAAGTCACCGCCCTATCCCTTCCAAAATTTCATAGGGTCCTATGAAACGTGGTCGCAGCTTTCCTTTTATTCCAAATCTCACGATTCCTTTTGACGGAGAAATCTTCAAGAAGACTTTGTCTCCCATGTCAAAATGCGCTTACGTCGGACGCTTGTCGGCGTTTACTTTGTCGGTCTTGGGCCTCCTTGATCCGTTGGTGGATCTGTCTCACAATCTCGATCATTTCTCCCATAGAGTCGGTCCTAATACTCTCCTTTCTCCCACTTCATCCCAGTAGAGTGTTGATCGACATTTCTTTCCATAAAGAGCTTTGTACGGGGCCATTCCAATAGTTGTTTGGTAGCTGTTATTGTAGGCGAATTCCACAAGTGGTAACACTTGTTCCCAACTTTCTCCTCTATCGAGGACAACGGTTCTCAACATGTCTTCCAACATTTAAATGATCCTCTCGGACTGTCCGTCCGTCTGTGGGTGGAACGCGGTACTGAAATGTAGTCGAGTCTCCAATTCCTTTTGTAAACTCATGCAGAATCTGGATGTAAACTTCGAATCTCTATCAGATGTGATAGTCTTCGAAACTCCATGTAGACATATGACCTCTCGAACGTACAACTGTGTTAGTCAGTCGATCCATGTGTTATCGAATGGGTAGAAAATGCGTGCTCTTGGTCGACGATCAATGATGACCCAAATAAGCGGTATTTCTCTTTGTGATTTGGGTAGCCGTAACAAAATCCATGGCTATATCATCTCATTTCCATTACGGTATGTCTAGCGGTTGTAAGGTTCCATACGGTCGTTGATGGAGTGCTTTCACTGTTGGCACGTCAAACAACGCCTACGAATGAAGCTACGTCTCGCTTCATTCCATCCCACCAAAATTTCTCTTTGAGATCTTGGTACATTTGGTGCTTAGGGGTGTCTTGGTGTAAGAAGTCTCATGAGCTTCTTTCAAGATCTCGCTCCTAAGCTCTTCATCTTCTGGAACACACACTCTCCCGTCATACAACAAGACGTTATCTATAGCTTCCTTGAAATTCTTGTGGTCATTGTCCTTGATCTCGGCTCGTACTTTCTCTAGCTTCTGGCTCTTCCTCTGAGCTTCCAAGATTCGGGCTCTTAAGTCTGGGATTGCAACCAAAGTTGCAATACAGCCCTCTATCGTCAGAAACGGGTCTATGACTTCGATGTTCATCTTCTAAATTCCTTTATAAGTATCTCCTCATGACTGAGGAGACATCCCAAACTAGGGTGGGATTTGCGACTTAAAGCATCGGCTACAACGTTAGCCTTGCCTGGATGGTAATTGATACCACAGTCGTAATCTTTCACTAGCTCTAATCATCTACGCTACCTCATGTTAAGATCTTTCTACTCAAAGAAATATTTCAGGCTCTTATGGTCAGTATAGATCTCACATCTAACTCCATAAAGATGATGCCTCCAAATCTTTAAGGCATGTACGACCGCTGCTAATTCCAGGTCGTGCGTAGGATAGTTCAACTCATGTAGGCGTAATTGCCTTGAAGCATAAGCAATAACCTTACCTTCTTGCATCAACACACATCCTAGTCCATTCTTTGAAGCATCCATGTAGATTGTGTATTCTTTATCTGCCTCGGCATCTTTGCTAGTGCAGTGTTTGTCGTCGAGAACTCCTTGATCTTTGAAACTAGCCTCACACTCGGCGGTCCATGTGTATTTGATCCCCTTTCTCAATAGTTGGGTCATGAGTCAGGCTATCGTTGATAATCCTTCGATAAATCTTCGATAGTAGCTGACAAGTCCTAAGAAACTCAAATTTCATTCGGGTTCTTTGGTGATTCACATTCTCGAATCTGTATCGATCTTCGAGGATCTACTTTGATTCCTTCAATGGACACAATGTGACCTAAGAATGTCACTTAGCTTAACCAAAACTCACACTTGCTAAACTTGGCGAAGAGTTGCTCTTGCCTCAACGTTTGCAAGATGATCCTTAAGTGCTCTTCGTGTTCTTGGTTATTCTTGGGTATATTAGATATCGCCTATGAACACTAAGACAAATTTGTCTAAGTATGGGTGAAACACCACATTATAATATCCATAAATCTTGCCGAGGCATTTGTAAGTCCAAAGGGCATAACGATGAATTGAAATGACCATACCTTGTCAAAAGCCGCTTTAGGTACGTCCTGCGGTCTAATCCTTAGTTGATGGTATCCCGACTTTAGATCTATCTTTGAAAAGACTCGCCCCTTGTCGATCAAACAGATCGTCGATTCGGGCAATGGATACTTATTCTTAAGAGTTATCTTGTTTAACTCTCGATAGTCTATGCACATCCTCGATGTACCATCATTCTTTTTCACGAAAAGACGGTGCTCCCCATGGAGACACACTGGGTCTAATAAAACCTAACTCCAAGAGTTCTTGCGGTTGGATCTTCAATTCTTCAAGTTCCTTTGGTGCCATCCCAGTATGGGGCTTTTGACACGCGGGCGTAACTCGGTTCGAGGTCGATCGTGAACTCGATCGTCGGTTTGGCGGTAATCCCGTAGTTCGTCTGAAATACATCGGGATACTCCTTCACGATCGGGACGTCTTCTATCCTTCTCTCATTCGATCTTCCTCCCAGAGATGAGCGAGGTAGGCATGGTTCTCGGTCTTGTTCAAGAACGCGTCCTTGCTTGTAGTGCGGATATGATTGGGACTCTCCTCCCCATGCGATCCGTGAAGGTCGGTAGGTTCCTCTTCGGGATGTTGGAAAGAAATTTTCCTTTCATTACACGGATGGTCGCACTATGTTCGGTTAACCAATCCATTCCTAGGATTATGTCGACATACATCATAGGTATGGCGTGAAGGTTATCTGTCGTGACCTTAAGTGAGCTTAGTCCAAGTTCTAGGTTCGAGCATATGTGGGTTATCGTTCTTATGCCTTCTCTCGAGAAGAAATTCTCATGATTTGTTCAGCGCGTTTAGGATCTAATCCTAAGTTCTCTACGCATGCTTGAAAAATAAAAGAATGCGAGGCGCTAGTATCAAACAATGAGGATAACAGCGATTGGAGGTGTTCCCATACCTGCCAAGTTTCCTTGGTTCCTTGGCGGTTCCTGCGGGAATTATCTTTCTTGGTTGAGGGCGTAGGCCCTAGCTTGTGGTGGTGGTTGCTGTTGTTGGTGATGTTGTTGTTGTTCTTTGTTGTTGTTCTTTGTTGTTGTTGGGACCGTTGGTATTCTTCTGTGCGCCGTCATTGTTGTTGTCGTTGTCGTCGTGGTTGATACTGTCGTTGGATTGGCTGGAAGTACTGAATCGGGGGCTGTTGCTAGAACGGTTGAGCTTGGATAGCCCGGATCGGTTGGACTTGGTGGGGCACATTGAGACGGCCGTTTCCCTCGGGCGTATCCTGCGATCCACCCCGTAGTGGCTCTTTTGGCCACACTTGAAGCATCCGTTATTTGTGAATGCGCATGCCCCCTTATGACTCCTATGACACCTGGGGCACACGGGGAGCCTCACAACTTTTTGGTTCCCCCCCCCCAGGTGCGGGTACCGTGGGGCGTCCGTTCCCCTGCCCGTGCCCAGATGGCACGTTATTCCCTTGCCATGGCCTCCTGTCGGGCTGGCCAGCGTTGGATCCTTGTCCTTGGTGGGGTCCTTCCCACTTTCTCTTCCCATGATCTCCTTGGTGACTCGGGGGATGTACAACGATGGTCCTGTCTTCGGGCATGGCAGCCTCGATGTCCAATGCCCGACTGAGAGCCTCACGGTAAGTCAGGTTTTCGTGACCAGCTAGCGACACCCTGATTTCATGGCGGAGTCCCGCCCGAAACTTCTCAGTCCTCTTCTCATCGGTGTCGACCAACTGAGGCGCATACCGCGACATTTCGTAGAATGCACGGTCATGATCTGTGATCGTGGTCTTTCCTTGGCGTAGGTTGTAAAACTCATGCTCCTTCCTCTTCCGGTAACTCTTAGAATGTACTTCCGTACACTTCCTCCTTAAATTCCTCCTGGAGAAATTTTCCACCTCCTCCTCGAGATAGAGTCTTCCTCTTCGCCTCCCACGTAAGTCGGCACCAATCATCCGGAAAGCAGCATGACAAGCGTTCTTGAGAGGTGCGGTGAAGGAAGTTAAAGATTCGCCCAGTAGCGAATCCAAAGTTCAAAGATCCACGGATTCCCGGTCCGTTGAAAGTGGGTGGGTTACCTAGAATAGTTCCTCAATTGTCTTACCGGTGGTGGTGGTGGAGGTGTCATCTCTTTCGGTGTTACCTCACCGCTTTCTTCTTCTCGGTGGCATTCTATCTTTCATAAATATCGTATATCGATATCTTCTTATACCATCCGTCGGGATCATAGATATCTTAGCATGGTATGTATATATAATCATAAACATAAATCTAGCACGTCATCCAACACCATATATCGCAACCTCAAAAACCAAAGCTCTCGGGGAGCTATCATCATATCAAATCAAATGTCTATACAAGGACTTTCATCATCACTTTTACGATCCACAAAAGGCCAGGTACAGAGTATGATACCCAAAAACAAATATCAGCATCACTCCGTGTACCTAGTCACGGTGCGTACAAAAATCTAAACGCTACCGTGGTCATCAAAATAAGGTTCATTTCGGAACGACTCATCGTTTCCGCATGCATCAAAAGATATACAAGGTATATAGACAAAAGACAATCTAGTCTTAAGAACTAGATCTATGATCGCCCGGGGTGTAGATAGGGCTCCACGTGTTGGATTCAGAACTGGAAGTATGGGTACTATCAACTTCCTCCATATCATCGTCAGCAGGCAGGTTCTCCTCAGGATCCTCCTCTGGGTCCTCCTCCGAATTTTCTTTTGGATCTTCCTCCTCAACCTCAGCATCGAGTGTGGAGGTCACGGTCTCGATTCTAATGACTCTAGCTTCTTCCCAGCTAGGTCTCGACGAATCTCAGCCATGATCTCCTCATAGGCAGTGGCTGGAAATGGAGAAAGCGATAAGGCGGGCACATGTTTCTCTCGTGGCGCATGCACTTAGGCTACGTGAATCGTCAATCTCTACATTATTGTGGCACAGGGGGTCGTGTGGGGTGGCGGCGGCCCAACGGGAAAACGGCGGTAGAGATGGAAGTTGGCATGGAATGATTTATGGCGATGGTGCAGGCGGGCAATGACGGGGCTCGAATCCTATTGGTGGTAGGACCGAAAGGTGAACTATCGGGACGGAAGGTCCACCTCGAACATATTCTTGCCACGGCCGCAAGAAATGCAGTTCCATCAGTGCCAAGCGAGACACCTCCGGGTGAAGCCACTCGGGAATCTCATCACGCTAGAGTACACCCGCCGGGAGATATGGTCCACAGGTGTAACTCCGTATATCATGAATATGTAGCTCGGGGACCGACAAAACGGGCAAGTCCGTCTCGAGATCAAGCTCTCTCGGCGGCGATAGATGTGTCTGCCGATATCACACGGCATATCCTCGCGGTCGGATGGCGATCTTGCGATCGATCGAAGCACACCGTCATAATGTGACGTACCACGGGCATGTCAAGTAGCCCAATGACGTACAAAATGAGCAAGGAACTCGTCGATGTCTTTTACTCGATACATCTGGTCGGAACGGTAGGAGCGTACCACCTTCTCGGGTGTGACTCTAGAAGATTAAGGGTGCCTAGTCGTAAAAACCGTCTGAACCATCTTATATTCCTAAGTTCTTATGAAACTACTTTCATGGTTTGGTCTTTGGGAAGAGACGCATGGTTCCTTAGGGCATGAACAAGCGTTCGATGCCTAGCATTCGGGTAAAGGCTAAGTGATCACCCGTCTTATCGGGTCACTGGATTCCGTACTTCTACTCACATTATAGTATCACATCATATCCGTTCTCATTATGCACTTACAAATCATTATTTCTTTTATACCTCCATAACGTTAAACTTTTATTCTTTTCACTTATGCCGCGATAGAAGCGTACGCTGATGTTCGAATTCCTTCACGTATAGAGGTTGGGACTCATAACAGTGCGAACCTCCGGTTAAACCGCTTCATCATCGTAAACTCGTCGGCGTTCTCATCATCGCATCCGTCCGGATTGTGATTCTTAAGATTCCTATGTTCTCGTTCTTTCTTAGTATTTCATTCAATTGGGGATACCTATGTTCTCATACTAAGTTCGGTATAAAAGGGATCATGCGTCTTAAGAGTCTATGTTCTCATGGGAAACATATTCATTTACATCATACTTCTATCATGCTTCAGATACAATAGTAAACACAAATCGCGACACATTGTGCGATAATCAAGCATTCTCATTTACTCATTTACCAAGCTCCTAAAGCTTGTAACTTTCTTCAAACTAATGACGGTCAATTGAAACAACTTTTCAATTTCAAAATTTCCACTTTCCAAAATATTTTTCAACTTCCCAACAATGATATTGAAATTCCAATTCACATTTCATATACTTCCATTATTTCAATTATTTCAAAACAACTTTTAGTTGAAATAGTTACCTTCTTCCTCGTTGAGTAGGACGACGATGGAGTGCAGTGCAGTAGCAGTCAAACACAAACAATTTCTAGACTCAACTTTCAACTTAGGATTCAAAGAAAGGGTTTCTAGGGTTCAGAGCGAACAAGTGCTCTGATATCACTTTGTGACGACCCGACTTCCGGTAGGGAAATCTAATTTTAACCCTATAGGATCTATCTTGGATGTTTAATTCACCAAACATTGATTATATTCCTAGCATCGTCTATATAATTAATTGCAACACGTGAGGTTTTCTCGAGTTTACCTTTGAATCTATCGGGGATGAGCAGGATGAGCGGATCGAGACTCGTGCTTTGATCTTACGGGATCGATCCCGTTGCCCAATCTCCAACGTCGAGTGAGGGCGATCTATGGAGAATGCTACGAGAAAATCACCATATTTCTCTCTACTAATTTTCAAAATTCCTCTCTAAGAACTATAGAGATTCTCGAAAATTGTGTAAGGATAAATGTGTGATTAACCTTGATCTTATCTCTTACCTTATATTTATAATGCATTACCATAATCCCATTAGAAAGGATCCATGCATATCCCATAAATATAATAATATCCTTATGGATAAAGATGATCAAATCCTTACCAAATTGAGCATAGGGGCGCCGATTTCCATGTGGCTACGGGCCTGGATGGGCCAGCCCAGTAGGATCAAATGCAAGGAATAAAGATGGGCCTCAAATAAATTAATTATCTTATGTTCGAAGATGAACATAAATTAATTTATAAACATTCATTCTGTAGGGATGACATATATACAGCCACCATGAGGATCTATCTTGGATATTTAATTCACCATACATTGATTATAAACCTAGCATGCGTCTATTTAATTAATTGCAACACGTAGGGGTTTTCTCGTGTTTACGGAGTCGATGGAGCGACATGAGCGGATCGGACTCGTGCTTTGACCTTCGGGCGTATCCGGTTGCCCGATCTCCAACGTCGAGTGAGGGCGATCTATGGAGAATGCTTGGAAAATCACCCAATGCTCTCCACACAATTTTCGAGATCTACTCTCTTGAGAATGAGATGGCGAAAATTTGCTTGTGTAATAATGAGGATTAACCTAGACTTTATCTCTTACCTTATATTTATAATACATTACCATAATCCCATAAGGAAATGATCCATGCATATCCCATAAATATAATAATATCCTTATAGGATAAAGAGAATAAAATCTATCCTTAGAGACCTATGGGCGCCGATTTTCATGAGCAGCGGGCTGGATGGGCGATCCGAGGATCAAATGCAAGGAATAAAGATGGGCCTCAAATAAATTAATTATCTTATGTTCACCCGAACATAAATTAATTTATAAACATTTATTCATGCCACTAGAGAATAAATCTTTGACTTACCCTTTATTACCGAAGGTGAGTCGGGCTTGCACTTAGACATTCTGAATCCCGTATTTAAGATATCATACGTCCATTAATTATTTATAGCATTACATTGCTTAAAATAATTAATATCTTTAATTCCTTAAGTAGTACCACTCAACCTTATTATTGTACTTGAGCTAACTCAACTGCGGGGTTTAGTACAATAAACCTTTGAGCTCCTTAAGGGGCGTCATCATCTTAAACGGATACGGTGACTCGATACGGATATCTAGCGTGACATACAAGCACTGCCACCACCCAAGATGCGGAGAATCTTGGGTTAGAACATATAACCCTCACCCATAACAAGTCAAAGTGATGGTCAGCAACTCATACTCACCTAATACCTTATCGAGGTTTAGATCATCGTAAGTCACCGAGATCTTGGTTCTTCACGACGGTCAGATAGAAGAACACATCTCACTGTGATCCTTCAATACGTCAGAGACGTACCAGCATAGACAAGTAACCAAGTCAAGTCACTTCTTATCTATACATGACTATCTGACAACTCGTCCTCAAGTTGTCTCACCGAAACTTTTATATCTCATTAAGCTTGACCAATCATACAGACTTTTGTGATCTTCTACACACTGTATGATCTAACTTATATATGAGATAAGGGGACACAGATATATGCAATCAAGTATTCAAATCAGATAGGAGATTGTAATAGTGGTAACGAGAAACATTGTATACAAGCTCAACCAAACGCTTTCAAGATCAAATCCAACACATTCATGCCACTAGAGAATAAATGCTACTTACCCCTTTATTACCGAAGGTGGTCGGCTTGCACTTAGACATTCTGAATCCCGTATTTAAGATATCGCGTCCATTAATTATTTATAGCATTACATTGCTTAAAATAATTAATATCTTTAATTCCTTAAGTAGTACCACTCAACCTTATTATTGTACTTGAGCTAACTCAACTGCGGGGTTTAGTACAATAAACCTTTGAGCTCCTTAAGGGGCGTCATCATCCTAAGCAGATCTGGTAACTCGTCTGGATAACTAGCATGACATACAAGCACCGCCACCACCCAAAATCGGAGAATATTGGGTTAGAACATATAACCTCACCCATAACAAGTCAAAGTGATGGTCAAGAACTCATACTCACCTAATACCTTATCGAGGTTTAGATCATCGTAAGTCACCGAGATCTTGGTTCTTCACGATGGTCGATAGAAGAACTCATCTCATCTGTGATCCTTCATACGTCGAGACGCATCAAAGGCATAGACAAGCAACCAAGTCAATTCACTTCTTATCTATACATGACTATCTGAGCAACTCGTCCTCAAGTTGTCTCACCGTTATTCTTTTTATATCTCATTAAGCTTGACCAATCATACGACTTCGTGATCTTTACACACCGTATGATCTAACATATATGAGATAAGGGGACACGATATATGCAATCAAGTAATCAATTCAGATAGGAGATTGTAATAGTTGTAACGAAACATTGTATACAAGCTCAACCAAAGCCGCTTTCAAGATCAAATCCAACAATCTCCCACTTATACTAAAGCAAACTTTTAATATACAATGTGTCTCTACTAGCTATTACAAACAAAACCCATCACTTTGCTTCTCCCACTTATACAAAAGTTTCCTTTCTAAGTGGGTGCCATCAAGCATAATCCAAGTCCTCGAGCGTGCGCCGTAGACTTTTTGCGGCGAGCTCTTTGTGAATGGATCCGCTAGGTTATCCGTCGTATCAATCTTTTCAATCAAGACGTCCCTCGTCTCACGATTTCTCGTATGACATGGTACTTTCTCTCTATGTGTTTGGTCGCCTTGTGGGTCATGGTTTCTTCGAGTTTGCCACTCGCACCGAGTTATCACAAGAAACTATGATACTCTTGGGCAAACCGGTACCACACCTAGATCCATGAGGTAGTTCTTGAACCATACTGCCTCCTTAGCGTACCTCCGAAACAGACTACATATTCGGCTTCCATGGTAGAGTCCGCAATGCATCGCCGCTTTGCACTCACTTTGGATCGGCTCCACCTCCCAAGTTAAACACATAGCACGAGGTAGACTTTTCTCATCTCGGTCGACTTGGAAATCCAGTCTCAGATAACCCAAAGGCATTAGACTATCTGCATGGTAAATCAACCTATAATCTCGAGTCCTTTTCGGTGCCCAGTATATGCTTCTCTGCGATCAATGAGCTTGTCGAGGTTAGATTGATATCTAGCTACTATGCCTACCGCATAGCGTATATCGGGCCTCGTACATAGCATTGCGTACATGAGACTTCCTACGGCGGAAGCGTAAGGAACTTGTCTCATTCCTCTATCTCGCTGCGATCATAGGTGATCGCCTCCTGAATAAAGGCGCCGTATGTCCGAAATGTAGCAATCCTTTCTTGGCGGTCTCGCATACTAAAATGAATAATCACGAGATCAATGTAAGGCGCCCGAGATAAGCTCAACATTTTCCTCTTGCGATCTTGGTAAACCTTGATCCCAAGAATGTACGCATCTCCTAAGTCTTTCATTTGAAACGATCGGATATCGAACTCTTTACATCGATAACAACTTCACATTGTTGCCAACTAGAAGAATGTCATCTACATAAAGTGCAAGAAATACCACATCACCGTTGACATCTAAGCGATACACACAACTTTCGCTAGGCAACCTGGGTAAATCCATGGGACTTTACCACCTCGTCAGCGTAAGTTCCGGGATCGTGAGGCTTGCTTAAGCCCATAAATGGACTTCTTAAGCTTCCATACTAGATGCTCTTCACCCTTCACCACATAACCTTCGGGTTCTTTGCATATAGATGTCTCTACCTTCCTCAAGGTAACCGTTTAGAAAAGCGGTTTTCACATCCATTTGCCAAACCTCAAGGTTGAGTGAGCTGCTATGGCGGAAGAATTACGATGGACTTGAGCATTGCTCAGATGAAAAGGTCTCATCGAAATCGATGCTCTCAATCTGAGTGTACCCTTTCGCCACAAGCACGGCTTTAAAAGCCGAAACCTCTCCATCTGAATCTCTTCCTCTCAGATACCCACTTACTACCTACGGCTTCCTTGCCATCCGGTAGAGTGTCTTTTCATATACATCCATAGTTATGGACTCAATTTCTAAGTCCATAGCGGTGTGCCATGATCTTGCATCAATGTCTTGTATCGCCTCGCTGTATGTCCATGGGTCGATTATTGCCTGCTCGTTTCCCAGGACTAAATTCGAAGATTCACCAACGAACATAAATCGCTCGGGTTGACGAACAACCCTCCCACTACGACGAGGCGCTATTGGCACAATGGCAATGGTGGGTGCAGAAACTTGTGGTTCTCTATCTTGCACAACTTGCTGGGTAGGTACCATTTGTACAGTCGATATCTCCAGTGGAACTCGACCCATTTCAATTTCTTGAAGTAGCTGGTGTCGATCCCTCCCACTAGACTCGACATCTCGTACCTTTGGCCTAATCGGTGGTGGAATACGATCATCTTCTAATTCCTGAAGAATGATTTCAACTTTGGATTTATGGTTTGTCATATAATCCTCTTCTAAGAATCGGGCATTAGTGCTAATAATGACCTTCGATCCTTAGGACTATAGAATAAACCACCTTCGTTCCTCTAGGATAGCCAATAAGCGACATTGAGTCGATCTAGCCTCCAACTTGTCGACCTTCTTGTTCAACACATGTCTTGGATCGCCCATATTCTTATGTGGCTTAAACTGAGCTTACCAAACCACAACTCGAAAGGGTCTTTTCGATCGACTTGGATGGTACTAGATTTAGCAAGTATGCCGTCGTTTCTAAGCATACCCCGTAATCGAAATAGGCAATCTTTGCATAACCCATCATTGATCTAACCATTTCCAAAAGAGTCCTATTCTTGGCTCGACACACCATTTTGTTGTGGTGTGCCGGTGTAGTGAAATGAGGTAATCCCACACCGCACAAATAGTCCATAAACTTCGTTCTTGGGGTATTCGCCACCGCGATCGGACCACAGATGACTTGATACTTTACCAAGCTTCGTCTCCACTTCCGCCTTAAACTCTTTGAATTTCTCAAAGCATTGACTTGCGGTGAAGTAGGTATACGTATCCGTACCTTGAGTGTCGTCGATGAAAGTGACAAAATACTGCATACCCTCCACGAGCTTGTGTGAAATCGGTCCACATAGGTCGAATGGACTAGCTCCAACACTTCTTTGGCTCTATAACCCTTCGCTTTGAAGGTGCAGTCGACATCTTACCTTCTATACGAGGTTCGCAGACCGAGGAACGAGAGTAGCTGTTAGATTACCCAACGCCCATTCTTAGCCGCCTTTACATCCTATTTAGATTGATGTGACCTAATCTAAGATGCCGAGAAATGTGTGTGTCGTCTTCTAAGAAAACTTTCTCTTTTAGGGTTTGTAGATGATGCAACATAGTTATAGGTATTATGTTTAGCGTAAATAGTATAAAGCGAATTATATAATGTGCCAACACGTATAACTTTGTCATTTCTTATGATAGAAACACCACTATCAAAAATAACTTAATATCCATGAATAAATAGTTTCAAAGCGAAACAAGGTTTCAGCGAAACTCCGGCACATACAAAACGTCCTTTAATACTAAACCGCTCTATCAAAACATAAAGAACATCTCCATTGCAACGGCCTCGACTTTCACCGTGTTTCCCATGGAGATCGTTATCTCGCCATCATGCGACTCCCTTGTCGCGAGGAACCCACGCAAGGTGTAACAAACATGATCGACAGACCCAGTATCTACTACCCATGAATGAGTAGAACAAGTCGCTAAACATGTTTCACACTAAAGCAAATGGCGTACTGAGCCTTGAGCTTGGGGCACTTAGCCTTCCAATGCCCGATCTCACCGCGAAAGCATTTACCCTTCTCCTTTGGCTTTTCAAACCACCGGTAGAGCCCTTTGTATTACTCCCACCTTTCTTTAGCCTTAGCATCTCTTGAATTCCACTTTTCCTTTTATCTTTCGATAAAGCGGTGGTTTTCTTTGAGGTGCGTACTAAAGATCTGTGCACCTTGCCCATTTGCATTCTTCCGTTACTAGATCCTCTTGCAATGAATCTTGAGTATAACTCTTATCATAAAGGGCGCTTTATAACGAAGTCATCAAAGACTTGGGCAAAGTGTTGAGATCATATCGATTCGACTCGTCATCAATATATCCTCCAACCAACTCGAGCTCTCCGAAGAGATTGATCATTTGCTCTACATGGTCATGCACCTTGAATCGCTTTCCTTCATTGAACTTGACATTATTGATTTTGTCAAATTATGACAGCGATTATCGTCCGACTCTCATACGATTTCATAAGACTTAGCCATATCATGGTGCATCTTCCATCTCTTGATGCCGAGTTGCAAGGACTCGCACATGGTGACCAAAGAAGGCACTTTGCCATTCTATTTGATTTGTCCCATTTCTCGTGCTCCTTGCGCTCCTCATCGATAGATGAATCGTCTAGAGGCTTGGGACGGGTGTAGTGAGTACAAATAGATTTTCTTCCGCATGATGAGAACATTCTCAATGTTTCGTTTCCACTCGATAAAATTCGGACCGGATAAGGGATTTTGTGCGAGCATATTAATAATCGGTAAAGAGACATATCCGAAAAGACAATGTAAACACATAAGCATACGATCGCGACATAATTAAGTAACAATAATATTGTAACCTTTGATAAAACAATATTAATTGAAACCTCCAATCGCCCAAGAAATTCCACATGCAAGCCACGCGTGGACGCGTTTACATGAACCCTCGACCCGCACTAAAATATACCATTTAGTCGTTTAATTTCAATCCATGTCAACTTATCCTTATGACAAATGAAATTAATGATTAGACCTTACTAGACCACATCACTATCGCAAGAAGGGACTTCGCGGGAAGTTGTAATCGAGGTGATGTCTAAGCAATGACCACAATTTTAACAGCAGAAAATGAATTCTTAGAATTGACATACTCACTAGGACCATACCGCTTCCAATCCAAATTCCTTTGTTATCTCATTTTAAAACTATCTCTAGAGAACTTATGAAGATCGCACATGCAAGCCACGCGTGTGGACATTTACACATGAAACTCACACTTCTCAATAGATTTAAAAGGTTTTATTTAGAAATCTCATCTAACAAACTTATGATAAACAGTGCAAGCAAGCCACGCGTGTGGACGTTTACTCACAATGCATATCACTTTGTTTAGAGATCAAAAAGTGGAGGTCTTGACATTTTAATTTGAAAATTAATATGTTGGGTTTACTTGCTTAGTCTTTTGTTTCAAAAGGTTTGTCCATGCGGTCGTGGTAATCCTAGCATGCTTTCTATAGAACTCAACATGTAAAACATGCTCGCAGTAATTCTAAAATATGCTTGAAAACGCGATAAACCTAGCATGCTTACTATGCGCATCCAATCACGAAACATATAATATGTTTGTCACGTAATTTAAACATACATAGCATGCTTCGTGATAATTTAAACATCCACGACATGCAATGAACGATTAAAATAAAATAAAACGTTCATCGTGGCCCACTCGTGGAACCTCGCCTTTCTTGCGAATCTATTACATAGAGTTGCAAAATCATGATCTTCATCAACTTCAAAACGGCCTCGCGTGCGGGCATAGACCGGATTCGCAAAAGCGGATTCGGGCGAAAAATCGGGTTCGGGCCGGAAAAACGGTTCAGGCTGGTTTGGGCGGGTCGGCCCAAGATGGGTGGGTCAGCGTGCTGGGGCACGCCCATGCGCGCCAGCAAGACCGCCGCCGCCCTATCCTCGCGCGCGCCTGGCCTGCCGAGAAAATCGCGCAGGCTGAGGTTTCCTGTGCGATAATCGCGCCGAAGCCCCCGCATGCGGCCGAGAAATTCACGCGCGTTGAGGTTTCCTCGCGTTGAGGCCGCCGAGCACCGTCGAGGCCTCGCGCAAAATTTGCGCGCCCCACGTCGCCCGGATCTGGCATGCCGCCTCGCGGGCTACCTCGGATCGCTGGCGCCACGAGGACGCCGAGATCTCGCGCGATAACGCGTGCCCGTCCGCCCGCCGCGCTCTAAGCGCGCGCCACGAACGCGTGTGCTCGCGCGACCGCCCGATCGCCGCCGGCGCAACTCCGCCTTGCGCAATGCGCGCGCTTCCCTAACGCCAGCCTTGGGCTCATGATCGCGTGAAGCTTCGCGAAGCGCCGCTGAGGTTTCCGCACCTCGGCGCCGAGGCGCCCCGGGGGCTTGCGCAGGTTCGCGCGCCCGCATGCCCGCACGCCCGGTTGCCGAGCTCGCGACCCCGCAGCGCCCGTGTCGCCCAATGCCGGTGTGCGACCGCCGAGACGCGCCTGGCACCGCCTTGTCGGCTGCTGCCCACGTCCGACCGAGGCATGCCGCCCGCGCTGCGCCTCGTTCGTCGATGCCGCCGAAAACACGTGCATGGCGCCGAGCGATGTGCTCGCGCCGTGCATCCGGTTTCTCCCGGCGTGTCTTCGTCGTCTCGTTCTTCGTGCTTTCATCTTCGTTCTTCTTTTACAGAGAAGATTTACATGGAAAAAATCTAATCTAACCACGGATTTTCTCGTGGTGAAAAACAAAATCCGACAAAAATAAAACGAGCCACGATGAACGATGATCCACAATTAATTAAATGCGCACGTTATAATCAAACGTGAATTAATCCAACGAGCCAAGACACTGAACCTCTCTCGATACCAATTGTGGGAAATCGATTTTAACCTCTCCCAGGATCTATCTTGGGCGTTTAATTCACCATACATTGATTATATTCCTAGCATGCGTCTATATAATTAATTGCAACACGTAGGGTTTTCTCGGGTTTACCTTTGACTGCTTCGGGGATGAGCGGATGAGCGGATCGAGACTCGTGCTTTGATCTTCTGGACTGTATCCGGTTGCCCAATCTCCAATGTCGAGTGAGGACGATCTATGGAGAATGCTACAGAAAATCACCCTATTTCTCTCTACTAATTTTCGAAAATTCATCTCTAAGAACTATAGAGATTCTCAAAAATTGTGTAAGGATAAATGTGTGGATTAACCTTGATCTTATCTCTTACCTTATATTTATAATGCATTACCATAATCCCATTAGGAAAGGATCCATGCATATCCCATAAATATAATAATATCCTTATGGATAAAGATGATCAAATCCTTACCAAATTGAGCATAGGGGCGCCGATTTCCATGTGGCTACGGGCCTGGATGGGCCAGCCCAGGGATCAAATGCAGAGGAATAAAGATGGGCCTCAAATAAATTAATTATCTTATGTTCAGCAC
The DNA here is from genome assembly GCA_036937905.1 of Salvia rosmarinus. Classification (NCBI taxonomy): domain Eukaryota; kingdom Viridiplantae; phylum Streptophyta; class Magnoliopsida; order Lamiales; family Lamiaceae; genus Salvia; species Salvia rosmarinus. The sequence continues at coordinate 17,392,663 of CM072814.1, forward strand.
AGAACATAAATTAATTTATAAACATTCATTCATGCCACTAGAGAATAAATGCTACTTACCCTTTATTACCGGGTGAGTCGGACTTGCACTTAGACATTACAAATCCCCATATTTAAGATATCGACGTCCATTAATTATTTATAGCATTACATTTGCTTAAAATAATTAATATCTTTAATTCCTTAAGTAGTACCACTCAACCTTATTATTGTACTTGAGCTAACTCAACCTGCGGGGTTTAGTACAATAAACCTTTGAACTCCTTAAGGGACGCGTCATCATCCTAAACGGATACTGTAACTCGATCGTATAACTAGCATGACATACAAGCACCGCCACCACCCAAAATGCGGAGAATATTGGGTTAGAACATATAACCCTCACCCATAACAAGTCAGTGATGGTCAAGAACTCATACTCACCTAATACCTTATCGAGGTTTAGATCATCGTAAGTCACCGAGATCTTGGTTCTTCACGACGGTCGGATAGAAGAACTCATCTCATCGTGATCCTTCAATACGTCGACGTGCCAGCATAGACAAGCAACCAAGTCAAGTCACTTCTTATCTATACGCATGCCTATACCGACAACTCGTCCTCAAGTTGTCTCACCAGTGATTCTTTTATATCTCATTAAGCTCGACCAATCATACGGACTTCGTGATCTTCTACACACTGTATGATCTAACTTATATATGAGATAAGGGACACGATATATGCAATCAAGTAATCAATTCGAGATAGGAGATTGTAATAGTGGTAACAGAAACATTGTATACAAGCTCAACCAAACTGCTTTCGATACAAATCAACACTTCCTAACGAAGTATGGATCCTATGGATCATCACCGGTATGATAAAGCAAAGAGATATAAACATAATTATTCAATGCAATGATCATTTAACTATTCAACAACGCATAACCAACAAGGAATTAAGCTATTCATCACCAACTCGAGTCACGAACGACTCGTCAAAAGCGTGCAAGGTTCAAATATTACCGGTCGGGCACAATTCAAAGTACGAGGTATGACCTCAAATTCAATACGGTATGAAGGTAATTATAATCAAAACATCAAAAGTTATCGAGTTAGCAACAATAAACTTGTGGACATGCATATGACGATGCATGCCCAGGTCTGAATCCTTCTAATTAAGCATAAAACAAGCGCTACTCGCACCACCTCGCACCCATCATCGATCCTTGCTCAACCCGCACATCAAAACGAGATGCGGGCTAAGTACAAAAGTACTCGGTGGACTCATTGCGAAACGTTTTCTTTAACAAAAGTTATTGAGCGCCCACACAGCACATGAGGATTTTAGTTGAAAGACTACGCCACCAAACATTTTATCATTTCTCAAAAGCGCTCGGCCGAACTATTTTATTCATGTTGTTTCTATATCGATCATTCATTCATTCATTCATTCACAAGACTATGGAGTGGCCACCTACACATAGTCGCCGTGACGGTCGAGGTAGCTAACCTTAACACACAATCATCGTGTACACAATCCGAAAGTTAGTCCTTAACTAAGTCGGATCCGATTGTTACCTTTTTTTAACGGTGGACCAACACATTCTCATACCACATTGGATATACCAATCTCAGATAGGATAACAAAAAAACATAAACATTTGGCAATCAATAACATTTCATGTGATAATATTTCACAAAGCTTTGTAAATCATGCTTTGAGTTATGCATAACATTTTTGTTTCAAGAAATCCCACCTGCTAAACCAAAGCTAGTAAGTCTAAGTGAGCAGGGGGTGGTTGTTCTTCCTCTCCAACTACGTACGATCAAACATTTCATAAGAAAATAGCGTTTCTTAGATTCTTTCTATCGATCGAAGGTCTTTTATAAATTACGACTTAAAGTTCCCAATTAGGGTTTCTTCATGATTTTATGTGATTGCTTTAAGATAATTTCTATTATCTTATATTCTCAATTCCCAAGCTATATTACTTCATCGTTCATAGGTGAACTTCAATTATGAATCACATATTCCGAGTCTATCCTCGACTCTTAACCTTAGTTTTATTATAAAGTTATTACGTTATAGATTGTCGGTAATCAAATTATGATTGGTAAATTAGGATATTCTCAAGCCACTAACTAGACTTAACAATTATAGTTACGTCTAGTAGGTTATGTCGACGACTTGTCGATTAGCATGATAATTAAAGGATGAGTATTGCATTATGATTCAAGTGAACACATGCTATCATGTAAGTAAGTACTTAAAAATAAATGAAGTGCTTCGGGAACATTAACTCGACTTTTGAGACATAAGGATCGACATCTTATGTTCGAATCCTTGCTTACACTTTACGACATTGTTTGTTTATCTTAACTCATCGGAGATTACATATGTCATATAATCGTTATTCGTTATCGAGTTGTTTTAACGCCAACCAATATCGCATCGGGTTGTCGTTATCGAGTACTAACGTTGTAGCTCGGCTTTTGGTTTTCTAACTTAGAACTCGCATTCGAGTATCCTTTACTAATAGAAAACCTAATTTGTGTCTAACTTCTGCTCGTTAATTCCTTCTTAAGTTATCGAAATTGGTCGATTTCTTTTGGATTCTCGTACATATAGTATTATGTTGTTTACGTTTGGGGTTTTGGTTTGTCGGTACAATATAAACATAAACATCAAACACCAAACAATACCATACACAACATAAACTATACTAAAGCATTAGAAAACCCTAATTTCTAACATAATACACAATCATTGTGTATGTGTGCATAAGTGTTCCATTCATTCACCATAATCACAACCATTCATTCTAAGCTTATAATTTCACTATCATAGCATCATTTAACATTAGAATTAAACCCATACTTAGCCATTTTGTTACGTTTTCGATAATTAGCAACAATTGGCATATGCATCCAATAAATTCCAATAAAATCATGTTATACTCCTATCATACTATAGAATTTAATTACCAACCTAATATCATCATATAAAATTTCAAACCATAGGTTAAAACATATAGTTTTCGGCAATCACCATTTAATGAGCTTTGGTGTTCAATAAATTCCACAAAAATTGTATCATGCTTATAACATATACTAAACATGAAATATCATTTCATATCATGCATTAAAATTTAAACCCATGCTTTTTCACCCTTATATATTTTCGGTAATCACATATATATATATATACATACTCAATAAATTTCATTCCTTCACAACATGTTTATATTATGCAATAACATGTAATATTAACATTAAACATCAATTAATATTTATAACCAAATGCTTGGAATTCTTTTTGTCCTCACACATATTTTACATATGTGTTCAATAATTCCCAACAATGCATATTAGGTTCATATTATTTCTACACATAACATATCCTATCATTTTCAACAACTGAAATCAAATAAATCCTTAGATATATACATATAGTTTTCAGCATTCAAAGGGAAAATAGGAGTAGTGTCTCAAAAATTTTAAGATTAATATATGATGTTCATATCATATATTAAACACTATATCTCAACTATTTCTCAACAAATAAAATCAAACAATGGCTTAAAAATATTTAAATATATTCTGCCCATTTTTGAAAAATAGGAGTAGTGTTTAAAAATTTTCAAGATTAATATATGATGTTCATATCATGTATTAAACACTATACCTCAACTATTTTACAACAAATAAAATCAAAATACAAGAAAATTCCAAAAATATTCTGAAAATTACCATATTTATTCTACATGCTCCTAATACATTAACAAGCAACAATATCAAATAATATTCACAAAAGCATGCTTTATCACATATAAAAAAAAAAAAGCATAAATCAAAAAATATTAAACATGCTCCAAAAAATTCTAAAATTTTAACTACAGCCTTAGAACATCATTCTAAGCATTTTTTATTCATGTCTTGAGAGCATTTGATGGCTCAATAGTCACGAAAAAATTGAGGAGCAAACTAGGGTTTTTTTGTGAAATAAATCAAGAAAAATCCTAAAAACATTCTACTCCATTAAAAATAGAGAGAATGATGAGTACTATCTTTATATGTTCTTAGAATAATTATTGAGGGTTGGAAAGGTTTGAAATGGAGGATTAAAGGCTCCAAAGTGTGAAGAACAAAGAAGAAAATTTTAAAATGAGAGAGAATTTTGGTTCCCAAGTGAGAGGCTGTAATGGAACAAAATTTCTGCTGTGTTACAGCCTAATGGGCTGTCCTTAGCTCATTTGGGGTGGTCTTGGTGGTTGTTGGGAGGAGGATTGGTCAAATTACCCGTTTTGGCATGTTAATACCGACTCTTTAAGTTTTAACGCGCTTTCGATTGATTTCTCGGAACCTTAATGTTTTATTTTATTAAATAGTCTTTAAATGAATTATTTCAATGTTTATAATAATTTCATGAAGTTCGGACGACGTCCGATAAGTCAATTCCGAGTTATCGCGGAAAAACAGCATTCGGCGATTAAATTATGCAAATTCGAAATTCTATTGAATTCTTGAGCTTTCATAATTTATTTGAGTCCTATAAGTCATATTTTATTGATTTAGACCCTTGGTTGAGTTTCGGGTCGTTCGGATCAATTTAGGGTTTTTCCGGTATATTCTCTCAGCGTTCGGTTAAGTTCTTCAGGAATTTCTTTCAGAAATTGATTCTTAAAATTTCTAAATTCATAATAATATATTCCTTCATGATTTTAATTGTTATCATTAATTATCATAATTAGCACGGACTGGAAGTTGATCCGGCTCGTAAATAGTGCTTTTAAGACTGACCGAGCAAGTATGCCCGAAAATTCTCATTCTTTGGCTTTGTTTAGTATGAATTTGTGCTGATTTTTGGCATTGTTTTGTGTGTCATTTTTAGTGGTTTGTTCTATTTATGCCGTTGGTTTGATTAATATTTGTCGATTCGAACTTATTTCGTTTGTTTCGATGTTTTGTAGAAAAACAGCATAAAATAGGATGAATTGGATCTGCCAAGAATCAACTTTATTGAAGAGCATCTCGACGAGTCCGTGAGGCGCAAACGGAGCGTAAATCGGAGTTCGAGCGAGGAGAACAAGTCGAATTGTTAAAGTCGCGACAGCACCTGTTGCGCACGGCCCGCGCGCCATGCCGCGCCCGCCTCGGCCACCCGCGCCTCGCCCGGTGCCCCGCGCCTCGTCCAGCGCCCGCGTGCCTCGTCCAGCGACCTCGCGTGCGTTCCGACGCCATCTCCGTCCGGCGCTTGCGGCGCCCGCCGCACCACTCGCTCCGTCCGTGACTGCGGCGCAGCCACGCGCTCTCGCCCGCATCACTCGGCGCCGCGGCCCCAAGCCGGCGCTGCGCGTTAAATCGATGAGCACCTCCGTCCGGTCTTTGGTTGCCGAGGCATTTCACCGAAACTCCTCGGTCCGCGCCGTCGCGTCCGGCCGGAGTTATTTTCCGGCGATATATAAAGGCACACGCTAAAAACCTAGAGCTTATTTTTTATTTCGCGACGTTTGTTCTTGCGCGATCTCTTTCTCTTTTCCTTTTCTTTTCCCTTTAATCGTTTTGTTCTTGGATTAGCAAGTGGATTATGCGATTAGGATATTTGGAAGGCAATTTATCTATGAAATGGTTGTAAGTTTTTCTCGGTTTTAATTATGTCTATGTAATCGGATTAGAATCATTTCTACCATGAGATAAATTATGATTTGTAGAATAATACATGTTAGGTGTTCTTATTTTGAATCGTGATTGTTGGGTTGATTTGTGATTTTCCTATTCGTATAAATTGTTTATTTCATGATCTTCATACATGGTGTTCGAAAGAATAGTGTAGGTTGATTGTGTGCTTATATTTGATTATGAAGATATGCGAGAGCAGATTTATATTAAATATGAGTTTGACAACGAAAGTGATCGAGAGATTGGTTTGTTGTTGGGTAATTGATATATGTGGATAGGGTTTTGCTATTGTGTGCATTTGTAGTGAAATATCCTTCGTAGTTGATGGTGGGGTGGTTGAGAGATCTCCTGTCATTAAGTTCGAGTCTAGCATTGACGTAATCGAGAGATTAGTTAGTGTTGACCGTAGGGTAAGAAGCATGGGTGTTTGATGCATTGTGTACCGGTCCTTGATTCATTAGTTGTGAGGATAGATTCGAACCCTAGAACACCGTCTCCAATTCCGTGTATCTGTCAATTCCTCTTGTTGTCCAAGTGCATTTGTTTTATCTGCTTTATTTTATTTCCTGCTTTTGTCCTTTCCGTGACAACCCCCTTATGTTAGGACGTTAGTATTTCTTTTCTGCTTCTGTGTTTGACATAAAACCGTAGCCCTGTTAAGTCTTCCTCGAGAGATTCGACTTGGGTCGACCTTACCGCTCTATAGGGACCTCGTGCTATTGCGAGTGACTGAAAAGAACAATTTGGTCGGAACAAATTTTGGCTCCGTTGCCGGGGAAGGCTTTAGGCTTTGGGTTTTGTGTCGTTTTGTGTTTCTGTTTCTTCCCCCGTGCTTCTTCTTTTTATTTCTTTCTTTTTTCTTTTTCTTTGTTTCTATTTTCTCCAACTGGTGCGTGTGATCTTGTTTTTGTAGTTGGTGTCTCATTAATGCGGGGTTACCGCGATTCGAATATGGTCACACAGATTGGAGGAGGCTCGTCGTGATGGGCAAATTCTTCCTTTGAAGGAGCCCAATTCGACTATTTTGAGGATACCCGTCGGTGTGAGCATCAAGCCTATGATCCCTACCGGAGGCATCCTCGAGTTATTCATATAGTCGACCTCTTCTTCCAACAACGTACCGATGAAGCCGACATTGGAGGAGTCATTGCAGCGCTCATTCAAGCGTAGTCGGCCGGTGAAGCCGCCGGTTAGCCGACATTGGAGGAGTCATTGCAGCGCTCATTCAAGCGAGTCCGCCGGTGAAGCCGACATCGGAAGACATATTGACGTCTTTAAATGCAGACAGTCAACAAAGGTTCGAGATTTTGGAAACACCAATCGAGCGCTTAGAGACTCAAGTCGATCGGTTAGCGGGATAGTGGAAGAATTGGTCCACAACCAAAGTGTGGAGGAGATGCCGAGACAATTAGAGCAAACCTCTTCTATCATAGTCTATGATGATGATGAAGTTGAGGGAGAATCGGGGAAGTTGATGAAAGTGAAGAGTCGAGATTCATCAAGCCGAGACTAAGTGTGAACAAACAGAGGTCTTCCGATCCAACAAGGATGAGAAGAGGACAAACGTTGAGGTAGCATTTATAATTTTTCAATATCCTAATTCTCCAAAGTATTATCTTTGTTGGAGTCGGTTATCTATTTTGCTTTGAAGAATAAGATGTTTGATTTGAACTTAATTAATTCGTTAATTGCTACCTTAACTGCCATTTGTTCTTACAATGTTACTATTGATGCTCCGGTTGAGATGGTATTCTCAGTGAAGGACTATGGATAGTCCGGTTTTCATTAGTGAGCTCGTGCTATCGAACGAGCGCCACGGGAAAGCAACCCACGAGTTTTCTTTTTTCTGTTTTGTTCTTGTTTTGCTGGTTTTGCTTGTGTTTTGTTTTCGTCTTTGTTTTGGTTTTACGTAGTGCGGGTTTCGTGTTTATCATTCTTGAATTCGGGACATTTTAATCCGTGGTGGTGGCGTGATGCTCCAACTCTCTAGCAAGACACTGCCTATTATCGTGGAAGATCATCCTCTATGGTCATTTTGTGTTATTAATGTTTGGAGCACCTGTGACAAGGTTCAATTAAAATGTGGGATGATTACCCGTTTTATGTGCGTATCTTATCTATTTGTATGCTTGGTGATGTGCATCTATGCTTATTTTTATTTCTTAGAATCAAGTATTGTATATGCGTGTAAGTTGGGATTTTGATTTGTGCAACTAAGCTTTGTGGTATTGGTCTAACTGTTTTTAATTTCCGAAACTTCAGGTGGTATATGATTCGAGTGTAATGTGAATTGACGGAATTGTGATTGATAGAAAATGAATAGGGGAGAATTGATGTGATTTGTCCGGCTAATGTTAGGGGTAGTGTTAATATTGTGGTTACCTATATACTTGTTTCATCTATTGATTATTAAAAAGAAAAAAAAATGTGTGAAAAAGAGTAGAAAATGAGATTGTTGAAATTGAGGATGAGATTTTGTCCCTCTTTCTCGTAATTTGAGAAATGGACATGGGAAACCACGATAGGAAACTCGTGTTCATCGAGGGTTCACCTTTCGAACATTGTTCCAAAATCTGTTAAAACATTCTATGTGCTAAAAAAACAAAAAACTTGTTGCTAAAGGTGACCACATTAGTTAGTTCACCTCAACTAGAGTCGTGTCCGAGCGTATGTTACCCTTTTATTTATTGGAAATCAATTGCCGTCTAGATTTATCTCACATTATCTTTGAATGCGTAAACACCAAGTGTGGGGGAAAGCAATAAGGTTTGATTGATTAGACTAAGAGTGAAGTTGTATGAATTATCCTTCCTATTCTTACTAGTATATACTTTGCTTGAGGACAAGCAAATGAATAAGTGTGAGGAGTTGTTTAGTATGAATTTGTGCTGATTTTGGTATTGTTTTGTGTGTCATTTTCGGTTTGTTCTATTTATGCCGTTGGTTTGATTAATATTTGTCGATTTGAACTTATTTCGTTTGTTTCGATGTTTTGTAGAAAAAAAACATAAAATAGGATGAATTGGATCTGCCAAGAATCAACTTTATTGAAGAGCATCTCGACAGAGTCCGTAGGCGCAAACGGAGCGTAAATCGTAGTTCGAGCGAGGAGAACGAGTCGAATTGTTAAAGTCACGCACAACACCGTCAGCGGCCCGCGCCTGCCGCGCCCGCCTCGGCCACCCCGCTGCTCGCCGCTCCGAGCACGCCAAGACGCGCGTTCCAGCCTCCCGCGCCTCGCGCCGGCCCCAACGCCCGCCCGCGTCCAGCGACCTCGCGTGCGTTCCGCACGCCATCTCCGTCCGGCTGCGGCGGCGCCGCTGCCTCTCACCCGCACTCCACGGGCGTTGCGGCTCCGTCCGCGCCGCGGCGGCGCCCGCCGCACCTCTTGCCCGCATCACTCAGCGCCGGCCGCTCCCTGAGCCGGCTGCACATTCGCCCGAGAGCACCTCCATCCGGCGCTCTGCCTCGGGCGGCTGGGTTGCCGAGGCATTTCACCAGAACTCCTCGCGTCGCCATTGCGTCGCATCCGTACGGGAGTTATTTTTCGCCAGATATAAAAGTTGAAACGCACGCAAAAAAACCTAGAGCTTATTTTTTATTTCGCGACGTCTGTTCTTGCGCGATCTCTTTTCTCTTTTCCTTTTCTTTTCCCTTTAATCATTTTGTGCTTGGATTAGCAAGTGGATTGTACGATTCCGGATATTTGGAAGATGAATTTATCTATGAAATGGTTGTAAGTTTTTCTGGTTTTAATTATGTCTATGTAATCGGGATTAGAATCATTTCTACCATGAGATAAATTATGATTTGTAGAATAATACATGTTAGGGTGTTCTTATTTTGAATCGTGATTGTTGGGTTGATGATTTGTGATTTTCCTATTCGTATAAATTGTTTATTTCATGATCTTCATACATGGTGTTCAAAGAATAGTGTAGGTTGATTGTGTGCTTATATTTGATTATGAAGATATGCGAGAGCGATTTATATTAAATATGAGTTTGACAAACGAAAGTGATCGAGAGATTGGTTTGTTGTTGGGTAATTGATATATGTGGATAGGGTTTTGCTATTGTGTGCATTTGTAGTGAAATATCCTTCGAGTTGATGGTGGGGTGGTTGAGATCTCCGTCATTAAGTTTGAGTCTAGCATCGACGTAATCGAGAGATTAGTTAGTGTTGACCGTAGGGTGAGAAGCGTGGGTGTTTGATGCATTGTGTACCGGTCCTTGATTCATTAGTTGTGAGGATAGATTCGAACCCAGAACACCGTCTCCAATTCCGTATCACAATTCCTCTTGTTGTCCAAGTGCATTTGTTTTATCTCGCTTTATTTTATTTCCCGCTTCGTCCTTTCCGTGACAACCCCTTATGTTAGACGTTAGTATTTCTTTTCATACGTGTTTGACATAAAACCGTAGCCTGTTAAGCCTTCCTCGAGAGATTCGACTTGGGTCGACCTTACCGCTATATGGGACCTCGTGCTATTGCGAAGCGATCGAAAAGAACAATTTGGTCGGAACAAAGCTTCTCACATATTTTCGCGAGAGGATTCTAGAAATGAAATCCTTTGTCAAGATTCATTCTCGATCTTTCATTCTATGTTCGGGTTATTCGTAAAACCCTAATCCGGTGGGACTAGTCACTAGTTTTGATTTCTCTAGTTTTCGATCTCGAATCGATTCTAATTGCTTCGTTGGTTACCTTAAACATAATTAAGGTCTAAGAACCACAATTAAGTGATTTAAACATCACAAATAAAAGTTTTAAATTTTCGGGTTATTACAAATAATCACCTAAAACTTATCGAGGTTTAGATCAAATTAAACTCACGAGAGATCTAGGTTCTTCACGACGGTCAGATAGAAGAACTCATCTCACTGTGATCCATCAATACGTCAGAGATATACCAGTATAGACAAGCAACTAAGTCAAGTCACTTCTTATCTATACCGCAGCCTATACTAGTAATTCTTCCTCAAGTTATCTCAGCTGTGATCCTTTTTATCTCTCATTAAGTTTGACCAATCATACATACTTTTGTGATCTTCTACACATTGTATGATCTAACTTATATATGAGATAAAATGACATACATATGCAATCAAGTAAACAAGTCAGATAGGAGATTTTAATAGTGGTAATAGGAATAATTGTATACAAGCTCAACCAAAACTGCTTTCAGTATACAAATCCAACAAGACTGACATCGGAAGACTGAAGTCTAAATATTAGAGACTGAAGAATCGATGTTGTTGTAACTAAGAAGTCAGAAATATGACTAAGTGTCATACCATCAGTTGTTGATGGAAGTCAAAGCTGCTAATGGAAATCAAAGCTGGCTGATGACAAGTCAAAGCTGGCTATATTTATGTCAAGATGAAAGCATCATACTGACTCAGGTTACCAAAACTGATAGAAGTCAGAGTCCAACCTGTTGATAAAAAACATAGCAGGCTCGACTGACTCAACCTGAAGTTAACGTATTGGAAAACGTGGAGTCAACTCAACCGAAGAAACACAGAGTTACTTAAGCTTTGAGTATTTGACTCACCACATATCGTAGCATATATGTAGAAGATACTGACATGTCAAGTCTTATTTTTCAGAGTTGCGGAGCTACAATGTACGACGATGCAGACCCCGACAGTGACATACTATTCGTCATCCCCTCTATAAATATGCATATAATCCAACATTTGAAGGTTATATAAATGTTGCATATTCGAATATTTTAAAAGCAATCAAAGCTCACTTTTCAAGAACTATTACCCAACGATTTCAAAGAATGAAGTTTATAGTTCTATCAAGAAACTCGAGCACAAATATATTAATCACCGAGGTTTCAAAGATACACTCCTTAAGATCTAGGAAACTATCTTGTAAATCTCAAGTCTAGACATATTGAGTCTGTCGGTTGTGACAACTCAATTTTTAGTTGGAAAACCCTCTACTCAAATCCCCTCAGTTTAAGTAGAAGTTGGGCAAGTAGGTAACGAAGTGTTAGTTGCTGAAAGCTTGGTAATCTTGCACTTGTAAACAAGAAGTTAGGTCGATTGCTTACGCAAGTAGGTAACGAAGTGTTAGTTGCTGAAAGCTTGATAATCTTGCACTTGTAAACAAGAAGTTAGGTCGACTGCACCCATAAGCAGTTAGAGATTTCCTAGCACCAATAAGCGTATGAGGAATACCAAGTTAGGCGGGATATATAAAATGTTAAAGTCTGTATCTAGATTTATATATTGTACTAATAAACAAGACCAACTCTCAGTTAGTGGTTTGACTGAACAATCAATCTGTGGATGTAGGAGATAATCTCTACGAACCACGTAAAACTAAGTGTTCTTTACATTTAATTCTTTATTTTCAATATCGTATTTACTTTGCATGTTATTGAACTGATCATCACCAGTACACGCAGCACAATACTATTTGGAAACACTTTATCAGTATCGGTTTGATATTAAAGAGATAAACTGAAAACTGACTAAGCCAATATTTGAACTAAGTATTTTCGTCAGTTTGAGTTTTTAATAAAGGCCAAAACGACGAGCTGCCTCAGCAGTCAGTAAGTTACCTAACTGATATCACTCGGAACGAGACTCTCATTTTCTAAACTGATCGGCAATACTGACATCAGTTAACCGACAACTACTATTATAGTAGACAGTTCAGTCTTGAGAAAAGAAAATTTTAAATTTACCTTAATTTGTGTATTCTCCCCCTCCCCAATCCCATACACAATTATGTACCACCAAGGTCCATCAGTAAATATTGATACCTTAGGATTGAAAAAAATGGAAAAAAAAATTGTGATCAAATAATCTGAACACGAATCATTTAATAAGAGATTTTAGGATTCAAATATTATTATAAGAATATTTTGAGATATTATTTACAGATTTGTCAAGTTTTAATATGATGGTATTAAAAAGATAACTAACCTTATGATAATATATGGTACTTGCTGAAAATATAGACTGATACTTATTTTTTTAGAGTTACAGAGTAATGTGTATTGTATTATGGATTGGTGTTCTATGCACATAATAATTAGGGGTGGAAATCGGTTCGGTTTCGCTTAATCGAATCAAAATTTCGGTTAACCAAACCGAACTACATCAAATCTATAAACCGAATACCGAACGGTTGGTTAATTAGTTAACCGATTAACCGATCGGTCGGTTAATCGATTAATGTGTTCATTTAAAAATGAGTTTGCTCCAGTGAGAATCGAACTCACGACACATCAATGAAAATAGACGCACTTACCCAACCGAGCTACAATAGTTTCTTATAATATATTCATTTTAACTATATTTATAATTAATCCGTTATCTTAAAAATAAATAGGTTGGCTTTAGCAGATTCAACCGGGCAAAGGCTTGGGCTTGCGCCCAAACCAACTAGTCTACAATAAAATTTGATAGAATATTATATATATATATATATATATATAGAGAGAGAGAGAGAGAGTTTGGTTGAATGGTAACCATTCTTATCCTAAAACTAGAACCAAATGAATTAGTTATGAAAGTTGATGAATCCGTTGAGAAACTTAATGAATTCAACAATTAAGATTTTTCACCCGGGTTCGAATCCCATGAGGGACAAAATTTTATTTTTTTGGATTCAAGAACTTTCCCAATGTGATTCATCAACTTTCACCGTGAATTCATCATTTTTGGTTCTCACGCTCACAATAAAATGGTTCTCACGTTAACCCTCCCCTATATATATATACATACGTATTTCGATTTTTTGGTATACCCATTCGGTTATCGGGTATACCGATAACCGAATTTTCTAAAATTTTGATACCAAATACCGAACTGATCCAATTTTTTCGATTATTCGGTTATCCAATAACTGAATTTTCGGTTCGGTTATCGGATTATCCAATTATCCAATACCAAACTTCCACCCCTAGCACACATAATGCGTGCCACTATTAATTTTTAAAAATCAACATTGATTTTTATTAATCAGTGTTAGTTTTTTAACAATATCCAATACTAATTTTTCAGAATTTGAGGAGTTTTTTTTATTTTATTTTTGATATTATGAAAAATCTGTAATCGCTACCAACTATACATATTGGATAAACTTAGACATATAAAAGAGTTGATGAAATTTAAAATTGTAAAATTTTAGGCATATAAACTTATTTTACCTTTACCTTTGGCAGTCCCAAATGGTCGAATTTGAAGAGTTTTTATTTGTATTATCGCTTGTTGAAGTACAATATTATTGGGAATTAGAAATTTCGAGATTGTGCCGTGCTCGCGACCAAACGTCCACATCATATGCCTTTGTCGCAACTAAGATGTCGTTTCAGCTAAAACTTATCCCCCCCTTTCAGTATCACCTTGCAACTTCACTGCTTTCAGTAATGGCGTCCTCCTCTCTCTCTTCATCCTCTTTCTCCACTCTCAGAAAATCCCTTTCTGTTGCTAATTCCAACCCTAATTCATATATCCCTTCAACCTTGTTCCCCAATTTCCATCAACAAACCCAATCCCAATCCCAATCCCAAATCCTAACACTAACCAGTAAACGCAAACACCTGACGCTCCCCCCGCCGCCCTCCTCCACCACCTCCATTGCCGTCCCCGCCAGCGCCTCTCCTCGATCTCTCAAATCCCGCCTTAAGAACGGCGAGACCTCTACGGAATCTTCCTCCTCACCTTCTCCCAACACTCGCCGAAATAGCGGGCTCGCCGGCTACGACTTCGCCGTCGTGGACATGGAGCACGGCCACGGTTGTATCTCCGAGGCTCTCCCTGCCTCCACGCCCTCGCTGCCACCAACACCGCCGCCGTGCTTCGCATCCCGGAGTCCTCCGCCACGTGGGCCAAAAAAGCTCTAGATCTCGGCCCGCAGGGAATCATGTTCCCGATGATCGACGGCCCGAAATCGGCCCGGAAGGCCGTGTCGTACTGCCGCTTCCCGCCCAACGGCATCCGCGGCTCGGCCCACACGATCGTGCGGGCGTCGGACTACGGGATCTACGAGGGGTATTTGGGTAATTTCGAGGAGGAGCTGCTGGTGATGTGCCAGGTAGAGTCGGAGGAGGGGGTCAAGAAGATCGACGAAATCGCAGCCGTGGACGGCGTCGACTGCGTGCAGATGGGGCCGCTGGATTTGAGCGCGAGCATGGGGTACCTGTGGGACCCGGGGCACAAGAAGGTCAGGGAGGCGCTGCGCGGCGCGGAGAAGGCCGTGCTAAAAAGCGGCGCGGCGTATCTGTCGGGTTTTGTGATGCCACATGATCCGGCGATGGAGCTCCGGCGAAGGGGTTACCATATGGTGTCGGGGGCGGCGGACGTCGGGCTGTTCAGGAGTGCGGCGGTGGAGGATGTGAGGAGGTTCAAGGCGAGTTTGGTGGATGATGATGGTGAGAAGGAGACTGTTGCAGTTGCTGAGGAGAAATACTGGAGTGAGTGAAAATGGTAAATCAAGATGTATTTGATTTTGGTTTCTTAATCTCATCTAAACATTTGAGTAAGGGCTGATCGTTTTTTCTAAATGGAACTTGCCAAATATGGGTAATTTTCTAATTCTATCTCATTCCCGATGATAGAAACAGTTTTTGAATTGTTTGTTACATGTGAAAAATCACATAGTTGCCTTGTATACATGACTAGGAAGTAGGAATCTCAGATGGAACACTAATTTAATACTTCACTTGTGAAAGATTATATGAAATCACATCGGCTTGAAATTATAAATTGATTCGATTCGATTCAAAAAAATATGTTCGATCCGATTTTCGGTTTGGAGAATTCCGATCGATAGATCAAACCGACCTAACGCCCTAGGCTTAAATTAAACTAGTCCACTCAACCAAATCACTAGAAAAAGATGTGATCAGATTGAATGGAGTTACCCGTTTATTAGTTATATGTCAAATCAACATTTCTTAAGGGAGATTTGCTTGAGAAGGTTTATATCGAACAACCTGATAAATATATTATTGAAGGAAACGAAGATAGTTTATCATCTCAAGAAAGCATTATACGGGTCGAAGTAAACACTAAGATTGATAGATGATTTTTCGAATGATTGATCTTCATGAAAGTCCAAGTGAGGCAACTTTATACATAAAGAAAAGTGCACATGATAATCTCATATTTATCTTTATGATCATGATCTAATTTACCTGGGAACTTATCTGTCTACGGTGGAAAATTCAGAGAGGGCGTGACCAAGGAATTTGAAATGGCAGACATGGGATCCAGGAAGTTTTTTCTTGAAATTCAAGTTCAACAATCAAAAGGAGAAATTTTATTTCTCAACAATCTTTTTTTAAAAGTTCTTGAACAATTGCAGGCCAGTCTCTATATCTCTAGCAATAAACGAAAAACTGAGGTTGAATGATGAAGCAGACACAATTGATGCAAGCTTGAACAGAAGTTTAGCCGAGTCATTCATTTATGTGACAAACACAAGCCTGTTTATACAGTTAGCTTGGTCTCAAGATTTATGTAGAACCAAGTTACATCTTGCAGCAGCAAAGAGAATTTTGTGTGAGTGTGTGTGTGTTGGCTGGTGGTAGAGTGGTTAACGCTTGGCGCCAAAGCCCCCTGCTCGAGTCACCGCGACGCAATTTTAAAATTCTGTATTAATTGACCAAAAAAAAAAAAAAAAAAAAAAAAAAAGAGAATTTTGTGCTACCTATAAGGAATAAAGAAGTTTGAAATAAAGTATATCAAAGAAAAGAAAGTATTAATTGGTTAGGGCATCTTCAATGGAGGAAGTCAGGGGTAAGATGTGGGGAAGTTAGAGGAGAGAGAAAGAAAGGGGGAAAAGGAGACTAAGGAGAGAGAGCCCAGGTTAAGAATTGAGGTGGGCCCCACAATTGCTCGGCATACGTGCGCGTGCACAATCAACTGTCCCCAGCACGCACAGCATTGGCGAGCGCACGGCACGCGCTATCTGTGCTACTGGTTGGGGAAATTTGTTGCATTTTCATTTTTCATTTATGCTTTTTCCTTTTCTTTCCGATTTTTGTTTAGTTTTTGTTTTCAAATTTGTTTTGTTTTTTCCCCTTTCTTTTAACTGTTTGTAGTTTCGTTTGTTTTAAAAAATAGAATTTAGTTTTTTTTTTCAATTTTATTTATTCTTTTTTCTCCTAGTCAATGAGACCGTTGCCACTGATTTTTTTTATTACTTTTTTGGAATCCAAATTATGTTTATTTTTTTCAATTTCATTTTTCTCCTTCGGTCAATGTGGCCGTTTGGATTTTTTAATATATTTTTTGTATTGATATCTTGAAAGTATTCGTTATTTTCCAACAGTAACTAAGTTTCATTTTCTATAAATATATATCTCATACTTATTTGATTTCACCATAATAATTATATCAGTTCTTAAGTTTTGTAATTTCTTTTCATTATCACTTTTCTATATATACACTTCATCTCTAAATATCAACGATGTCTTCATCTCATACTGATAGTGATGAAATTAAAGATATCATTGGTCAATTATTGGAGGATGACACTGATGAAAAAACTTATGCAACGAGCACTCTTACAACGGACTCGGCGCTCAAGAAAATACGTGCGACATGATCGGTAGGGGGACACTAACCTCTCACGAAGGATTACTTTTATGATAATCCAACATGGGGTCCCAATGTATTTCCGACGCTTTTCGGATGCGCAAAGGGCTATTCACTCGCATAGTGAATGCATTGGAAGCGCACACCATATATTTCCAACATAGAGCTGACACAATAGGGAAGAAAAGTTTTACGCCATTGCAAAAATACACGAATGGGATTATGCAATTGGCATATGATGGCCCAGCCGATGAATACGATGAGTACTTATGTATTTTTAAAATAATAGGGTACGACTGCTTGTGCAACTTTTGTCAATGTGTGATTGAAATTTTCAATCCACACTACTTGAGAAAATCGACTACTGCTGACCATATACGGTTGATGGAAATGCATGAGCAAAAGCATGGCTTTACAACGGAATTGGCGCTCAAGAAGATACGTGCAATGGGATCCGTAGGGGGAAGGATTACTTCGATGATAATCCAACATGGGGTCCCAATTTATTTCATCGACGCTTCGGACGCAAGAAGAGTTATTCACTTGCATAGTGAATGCATTGGAAGTGCACAACGTATATTTCCAACATAGAGACGATGCAATAGAGAAGAAAGGTTTTACGCCATTGTAAAAATGCACGAATGAAATTAGGCAATTGGCATATGGTGGCCCAGCCGATTACTATGATGAGTACTTACGTATTTTTGAAACAACGGGGTACGATTGCTTGCGCAACTTTTGTCAGTGTGTGATTAAAATTTTCGATCCATACTACTTGAGAAATCGACTTCTGCTGACCATTAGTGGTTGATGGAAATGCATGAGCAGAAGCATGACTTTCCTGGGATGTTCGGTAGTCTTGATTGTATGCATTGGCGATGGAAGAATTTCCCAGTAGCATGAAAATGCCAGTTCATCCGTGGCGATCATGGAGTCCCAATAATTATGCTTAAAGCGGTCAGATCTCAAGATTAGTGGATATGACATGCTTTTTTGAAGTTGCGGATCAAACAATGACATCAACGTGTTTAATCAATCCCGTTGTTCAACGAAGTTCGTGGGGAAAGAAACCAAAGTCTAATTTACAGAAAATGGCGCAGTATGACCATGAATACTACCTAACATATGGTATCTATCCCGAATGGGCATATTTCGTTAAGAGCTTCCAATGTCCTCAAGATCCGAGAGAAATAAGTTGAAGAAAAGCAATAAGTTGCAAGAAAGGATGTTGAAAGAGCATTTGGGGTTCTCCAAGCTCGTTGGGCAATGGTTAGAGGTCCAAGCCGCAGTTGGTACAAAGAAAACATCAAAGATATAATGTTAGCTTGCATTATTTCACATAATATGATAATTGAAGATAAGGAGGAAATCGTAAGTGAATGGGTAGACGAGGAACCAAGCCAGGTGAGCAACAATATTGATAAGAAAATAAACCAAGGTTCGACAAAAAGATTCAACGAGTACCTCATGAGGGCTGCTAAAATACGTAATAGGAAAACACATCAGCAACTTTGATTCGACTTGGTTGGGCACGATTCGACAGTGATTTTTTAATTAAATTTTATGTGTATTTCCGTTTCGTACTTAAATTTACTTGTTGTGTAAACTTCTATTTTGTTTTTAATTTAAGTTGTATTTGCGTATTGTAGCTATTTCTCTTCCAATAAGAATTTGAATTTTATGTTTTTTAGCATATTTATTAAAAAAAATTAATTATCTTATAATATTTACAAGTACTAATTCATTAATATAGATTAAATTTTATTCGAGTTAAATATAAATATATTTTTCAAAATATATAAAATGTGTAAATATGAAATATGTAAAAGTAGTTGGTATTATGATAGTAGGGTCCATGAATAGCTAAATCGGGAAGTATGAAAATATTACTCCGTCTCCGCCCAAGACTACCATTTCTTTTCTCAAGACGATTATTTAGGAGAAGAGATAAAGTGGTTAAAGTGATAAAAAGTAGGTAGGCCCACAACTTTGAAGAGATAATTATTTCCTAAAAGGAAAGGGCCATCTTGGGTGGACAACTAAAAAGGAAACGAGCCATCTTGGGTGGGACGGAGGAGTATAATGGAAGAAATTTGAGTTGGGGAAGATATGGGAGATACCGACGTGGCATGACGAAAAAGCAAAATAAGAGAACCATTGTGGATGCTCTCACACGAGATATCGATAGGTCAACTCGCTTTAACGAAAAGGTTGTTAAGATATATATAGTCTAACGTGGTCCATTCATTTTAGAACTCCAACTTTTAGAACTAAGAACTAATGCTATCTATTCATTTTTATAATCTAAAGGTCAAGATTAATTATAAATCGCTTATTATCCTCATATTTTAATGTTAACCATTTAGCTCTATTTTCCTTATCGAATTCCAAAGGTAGATTTATAGATTGTGAACTTGGTGTAATTAGTGGTTTTGTGCTTGGCAAACTGTATACACATGGACATACATTTATACTCCTTTAATTATGTTATGCACTTAGATGATTTATTGAAGATGATTGAATATATTCGTTGGTTTAATACAACAAGAAATTCTAGTTAAAAGGCTATAAGTGTGAACTATGTTCATCCCTTAATATCTTACGGCTTCTATTAATTGGAGTAGAAAGAATGAAGGCACACCTTGATAAGTAGATGAATGAGTTTGTACTGTGGTTCTTTGCTTGAATTTTCTTGTTCCTGCAAAAATGCTGGAAGGTAACATGAATCTTCAGCTGTAAATATTGTTGGGTTTCAATTATAAAAGGGGAAGGGACTTTAATGGAGGAAACATTACCTTCCTGTTGAGAAATCAGATTTTCCCTCCTTCTTGCAGTAGCCCATTAGAGGGAACAAATTGTTGGAAGATTTTGAATCTTTGTATAGTGTAGAATTTTCATATGATATATGCTAAAGAGTAGGGTTGTAAGAGAAAGTACTATTTGATGTTGTTTGATGGGAAATTGATTGTAAGGGTTGTAGAAAGGTGGGAGTGAATTAAGGAAAAAACTGATGTGATTAGGAAAGTACGATACGACATATATCGTTATATCGTGATATAATTGATCTGGCTCGTTAACGTTTCTATAGTAATTCTTGATTTTGATTCTCGATAATCGACACGTATAATAAATTAAGTATTCGATGAAATAAGACTTTATTGGCTTAACTAAAAATTATGACTGAATGGAAAGCCTTAATAGGTTTGATTAATTGATATCAGTATTTAGAGACGCGTATTCGACATAAAGTTTGATAAAACATGGTAAGTTTTATTCAACCAATCTATATTTTGATTGTTTTATCATCAACATTATTTGTAGGGGTTTAAAATGATAATTCAAATAACTTGGATACCTTCGATTGGTTGCTGTTAGAATAAGTTTACCATAATCTTTTTAGAAATTGGATTAATAAAATCAATTTCAAAAAATAAAAATAAAAAAAGATCACAAATTAAAGAGAGAAACAAAAAATTATAGAAAAAAGGAAAGAAAGAACAAATTCCATAAAAAAAAAAAGGAAAGATAGAAAACAACACGAGCAACTGAAAATGTCGTCGCAAGGACTTGAACCCATATCCATGGGTAAAAGAAAACATCATAATCATCTAAACTACGAAAAACTTTTATTCTTATTATTAAATATTAAATATATAGTATTGTTTTTCAAAAGTTGAGGAGCCATGGGCCCACAGCCCTCATATGACTGCTGCTGATAGGGGTGGCTAACTGGGTGTCGGGTAGTCGGGTACCCGATACCCGACCCGAAAATTATCGGGTATAGGGTACCCAATTATTCGAAAATCGGGTCTCGGGGTCGGGTGCGGGTATTCCTCAAGTTATATTCTCGGGTATCGGGTATACCCGTCGGGTAATCGGGTATACCCGAATACCTGAGAATTTCCCTAATTTCATTTCTCTCTTCTCTATCTTCTCGTTCTCTCTCATTTCATTTCTCGTTCTCTCTCATCTCATTTCATTTCTCTATCTTGTCGCCGCGGCGGCGCAGGAGAGGAGGAGGAATGTGAGAATGGCGGCGGTTGGGAGGTGGAAATGGTGCATTTTTGTTGAGTGTTTTAGAGCTTTCAAGGTGGAAGCTTGGATGAAGAATGGCGGTTTAATTAGCCGAGACGCCTGCTTTAGGTGGCGAGAGGCGTGGTGGTGGCGGAAGATGGCGGTGGAAGAGTGGGTGCCGCAGGTTATGCCGCCAAATGACAAAGTTTCGTAGACTTGAGTGTATAGATTTACGGTGAAATAACAATAAATCATGATTCGGTTCTTCCGAACCAGAAATCGATCCTACATCTCCAAAGACTACCGTCGAACAAAGATTCCAGACATTTCAAACAAATGGAAGGATAACAATGAAATGGAGAATACAATTATCGTAACCTCTGAGTCAAAAAATCGATTAGAAATCCAATCAAAGTACGTAATCAATTCCATTATTCTCTCGAACAAAATCGAGCTTCGACACCTTCTCTTTCAACAGCCTACAAAATGCACCGCAATTCAACAATCACGATTCGAACTTGAACTCGAAAACGAGAATTCTTATTCCTACTAAACGAGAGGTTTAGATTGTTTTATTATTCAATTCGACACATTTCCACTCACCGGATGCTCACGACAAATAATTAGAAATCCAATCGAGTCCAACATTAATTTATATCCTTCATGAGGAATTCAACACAAAAGAGTAAAAAAAAAAAATGTAAACAAGTCTCAAGTCGGTTTCAAAACACGACCGCGAAAATTGAAGGCGAGTCCAACATTAATACCAACAAGCCGCATGACCCACATTGAATATTGGTATGTGAAAATTATATTAATAATAGGTAATTCTGCACCGAGTAAAATTTCGGCCTGGTCGGGTAGCCTCTTCTCTTCTAAAACGGGTCTGCACTGATTTTTTCGGTAGGTACCCGACCCGACCCGTTAGCCACCCCTAGTCGTTGACTATATGCATGACATGGTTTGTTTTTCTATTACATAACAAATAAAATTAATAATCTACCATAATTGTATCAAAATCGGCAAAAATAAGTTTAAAAATTCCAAAAAATACACCATAGACTTACAAGATGAATGAATGAGATTGGGTACTACATACTACCTAAAGCTTGGTAACTATATGATCCCAATTATATATATATATATATATATATATATATATATATATATATATATATATATATGAATGAAGGGATCAAATGGGATATGCTTCTTACACACAAGATAATATTTTCTCCATTACTATGCTTTTTCATGTATAAAATTATGCTTCCTCTATTTCTATGTTTTCTTATGCATAAAATGATACTATTATATTCTTTTAATTATGTTGGTTTCTAGTTAATAGAATGAGAGTAGATTTTCCAGTAAATCCACCATATATATATATATATATATATATATATATATATAGAGAGAGAGAGAGAGAGAGAGTTTGGTTCAAATGAGAACCATTCTTATCCTAAAACTAAGAACCAAATGAATTAGTTATGAAAGTTGATGAATCCATTGATAAAGTTAATGAATTAAAAATTTAGAATTTTCACCCGGTTCGAATCCCATGAGGCTAAAATTCTATTTTTGAATTCGATAATTTTCCCAATGATTCATCAATTTTCACCGCTAATTCAACATTTTTTTGTTCTCACGTTCTCCCAATAAAATTGGTTCTCCGTTAACCCTCCCTATATATATATATATATATTCAAATTTCTAACATCATTTCTTGGTCATCAAAGAAGAACAAATAATCGACTTTCATTAGCGAAAGCAAGTATATTCTAGCTAATGAAGCGGTTTGTGAAGCGAAGATAGTTGAGAAAATCCTATTAGATGTTCATAAAAGAAATAAAGTAGACTACATTTATATGTGACAACATGTCGGTTATTGTAACGATTTAAGAATCCAAATTTTCATGCACGATCAAAGCATATTAAAATTCGCCACCACTATATTGTAGGGAAATCTTATTTTAACCCTCTCCCGAGGATCTATCTTGGATGTTTAATTCACCATATATTGATTATATCCCTAGCATGCACCTATATAATTAATTGCAACACGTAAGGGTTTTCTCGTGTTTACCGCGAATCTGTCGGGGTAGAACGGATCAAGACTGTGCTTTGATCTTCCGGATCAGATTCCTGTTGCCCAATCTCTAATATCGAGTGAGGATAATCTATGGAGAATGCTACAGAAAATCACCCTCTTTCTCTCTATTATTTTCGAAAATTCCTCACCAAAAAAATATGGCAATTTTCGAGAATTATGATTGAGGATTAACCTAGATTTTCTCTCTTACCTTATATTTATAATGCACTACCAAATCCTATAAGAAAAGGATCTATGCGTATCCCATAAATATAATAATATCCTTTTAGGATAAAGAGAATCAAATCATTATCCATAGAGAGAGAGAGGGGCGCCGATTTCCACCTAGCTACGGGCTTGGATGGGCCAGCCCAGGGATCAAATACAAGGAATAAAGATGGGCCTCAAATAAATAAATTATCTTATGTTCAAATTTAACATAAATTAATTTATAAACATTCATTCATGCCACTAGAGAATAAATGTCGACTTACCCTTTATTACCGAAGTTGAGTCGGGCTTGCACTTAGACATTACGAATCCCGTATTTAAGATATCGACGTCCATTAATTATTTAGAGCATTCTGACTGCTTAAAATAATTAATATCTTTAAATCCTTAAGTAGTACCACTCAACCTTATTATTGTACTTGAGCTAACTCAACCTGCAGGGTTTAGTACAATAAACCTTTTGAGCTCCTTAAGGGGACGTCATCATCCTAAACGGATACGGTGACTCGATACAGATAACTATCATGACATACAAGCACTGCCACCAACCAAGTTGCTGAGAATATTGGGTTAAATCATGTAACCATCACCCATAACAAGTCAAAGTGATGGTCAGCAACTCATACTCACCTAATACCTTATCGAGATTTAGATCATCGTAAGTCACCGAGATCTAGGTTCTTCACGACGGTCAGATAGAAGAACTCATCTCACCGTGATCCATCAATACGTCAAAGACGCATCAAAGATAGATAAGCAACCAAGTCAAGTCACTTATCTATACCACACCTATACCGACAACTCGTCCTCAAGTTGTCTCAGCCGTGATTCTTTTTATATCTCATTAAGCTTGACCAATTGTAACAGCCCGCCAACCCTAAGTAATCGATTAGACGGGATTATTATCGTTGATGCGAGAATTAAAGGACTCAATGATAAATCAATACGAAACAAAGAATGGAACCAATGACCAATTTCATAAACTTTCAAAGGAAAGAGGTAACCACAACGACACACACAACTATACCAATGATCTTAGACAAAGGGTTCAATTGATTTGAAGGTAGTATGCATCAATAGTCAAAATACAACTAAGTGTTTCAAACAATGGAAGCATGTGAATGCATATGTGACGATATGCATTCAAGGTTATATTATATCGACAAAACTCCAATCGCCAACACCTTGCCACTCGTCGTCACCAACTCGCACATTTAAAACAACATGCGGGCTAAGTACAAGATTGCACTTAGTGAACTCATGCCAAAATCATTTCATCAATTACATCGCCCGTTAGTATAACACGAGGATTTAGGTTGAAATAACTCGTGAATACCAAAATACTTTATCATTTCTCAAAGGATCGCTCGGCCGATCATTTTTCTGATTTATATGATCCGTATCATTTACATAACTGTTCATAACTGATCTCACGTCGTAGAAGTAGGCCTCCTTCTACCGACGCCGTGATCGTCAAGATGTTGCTAACGGCTCACAATCACATAGCCAGAATTTCGTGATCGACTAGATCTATGACCGTCAAGATGTTACTAACGGCTCACAGTCATTTAGGTGTACACGTTAACCCCAGCGTAAATTTCGCATCTGACTAGGATCCGATATCGATTTTCTGATAAAGTTGGGAGCTACCCAACAACTGATTCACATTCATAGTTGACTCGCCCAACAACATGATAGGATTCATACGTAAAACATAAATACTTTGGGCATGTAATTGAATAACAATTCATAATCATTTCTCAACTGAAATAAATATTTTTCGAAGAAGGCACTGTAAATAAAAGGGTTTTTGAGTAAAGCCCACCTTGTATATGCGTAGGTCTTTCTACGGTCCCCTTTCTAACTCACTGCTCAGTTCACGTTCCACCTTAACGTAAGAATTATTTTAGTACAACTGTCACGTTTGATAGAGAAGGACATAGTCTATAATATTCTACGGATCAATTACGGCTAACGTCGGACTTATTTTGACATTTCCTAATCGATTGATGTTGATTATGAATTTTCTCAACTTATAAGAGATATTTTATCTCTTTAGCACATAATGTACATTTTAATGTACTTACGTAACGTAAGGTACATTGTTACTAAACGTACTACGTCACATAGATCACGTATTATCGAATTACGTGTGTTTTGACCTTGGTCAACGTTTTTGGTCGACAATTTTGACTTTAGTCAACTCAAAAGTCAACATTTTGATTTTTTTCAATTTCTTATGTAATTTTCGATTTTGATGTTCAAATCTTGTTCCAAAATTTTATAAAATCATACTATGTTTAAAACATTATTTTAGAACATTTTATGCAATTATATTTGATAAAATAAATTTATAACATTAATATACCTAACCTATAGTTTTCGCCATTATGAAATAATTAACCTAGACTTGTGCAAAAATTCTTATAAATTCACATTTTACATTATTTTATTATGGGATTAATATTATGTAATTACTTTGGTCAAAGAAAAACTATACACCTTAGTAATATACTACATAGTTTTCGGTCACCTCAATAAACTAACTAAACATTTTCCCAAAATTTCTTATAAATTCACATAATACTTAATCATCCATAAGCATCCTTGCTATAACATAATTTTTATTTATTGAAAACTATTTAATTTAATCTTCCTAAATCATATTCGAAAATTTGGACTTAGGTCCAAATAATTTTTAATAAATCCAATAATTTCAAACAACACTATATTATGATTTTACACTATCAATATGCTATGATAACACTTAAACATGGATTATATCACAACTTAATATCATATACTATATTTTTCGAAAATCATAGACTTAGCTACCAAAGTTTTCCAAAAATTCTACATAAATTCATATAAGCATTAATTAATACCCTAGATCATGATTTCATGCTTAAATAAACAATTAAAAATCATAATCATCAACATATGGTACTCCTAAGTTTTCGGTCCACATACATAATTTAATACCATGCTTAATTTTGTGATATAATTATAATACATGCTCAATAATACCATATAAATACAATATCTAAACATCTTAGCATAAGATCTATAATTTTTGAAAATTACATGAATAAACTAAGCTTATAAAATAAATTCTAACGGATGAAAATCGAAAATTCTAGCATATATACGAAGATTGTAAAATTTCTAACCTTTTTATCGGTACGGATTTTGATCGGCAAGATTTATTTGTTAAGGATTTGGGATTGTAAATGGATGAACTCTCTCCTTTTCCTCACAAGTTTTTCGGTAGTCTAGGTTTGTAAAATGGGTGAGTGAATAGCTTAGGTTATATTTATAGTCTTGATCAACTTGTGCTATAATTATTACATGAAAAATATCTTGTACACCTTGCCTAATTTTTTTAAAAAAATCGGTACCACCTCTTAGCTAAGGACAAGAATTTTGATTCTTATCATGTACAACTCATCATGTATCTTATCTCTTAATTAATGCATTGAACCTTAGTTGTCACAATTTAATTAAAACAACACTCTATACTATATATGTATGTGTGTCGGCTATTCCTCATAGCCTAGGATGGATTATATTTTTTTTCTTATTTTATATACTTTATTATATTATACTTTCCTTTAATTAATAATTTATATCCTAATTATCAAGAATTAAAAGAATTTATCATATCATATACTATATATGTCATTCACGGCTACACTTAGTATATTAGGTTTAAATTTTTATTTTTTTCTTAATATATACTACATTATCCTCATATTATAAAGTAGCTTTTGAAAAATCAAAGATTTCAACTTATAACAAGTGTCTTTATTATATAGTATGAAATTAAATATTTTCCTTTCTATTTATTCAAGATTTTCGGTCCCTATATTAATGAGCCATGGATTACTTGTTTTAATGACTAACTACTACTACTTTACACCTCATACATGATAAGATTACAACTCATAGCCTTCATTAATTGTAGGATGATATTTATAGATTTTATTACATAAAATCACATTTAAAACCCTAAGTTGGCGCCACCTATAGCACAAGTGTTAGGATATTTGTTCACTTGATAATTAATGCTACTTTACACATAATATGTGATAAGGTTATAATCATTACACTTCATTAATTGTAGTAAGATATTTGTTAATAAAATAACATAAAATCATTATACTTATCTAGAATTTTCGTCCACTTTGCACAAGTGTGCTCCCACTTGTGCAAGTTGATGATACAACTCATATTTATCCATAATAATATCATATTAATATAATTAATATCATACATTATCAATTAGATAAGAATTAAATTAAAAGTCACACTTTAGAAACCCTAATTTTCGAAAACTATGGGTTATATTCCAAACACTTGATTTTTCTTGTAACAAATGGTAATACATTGTTATGTGACATATTATAATCTTAGATGATGGATTTAATCATAGGAAAAATATTTAGAACCATTTTAGATCACAAAACTCTAATTTAAAATTTTAGGGTTTTCGAAACCTATTAAGTATGGTACATTATATTTCTAAATTTTCTAGCATTATTTGGATAATAAAAATGCTCTTATATCATAAAATAATCATAGGAATTTGAATTTTAAAATTCCATGATCATTTGGCTAAGTTATCGACTCATCTCTAAAACCCGACGCTTTGAAATGTCTCAAAATTCTCATAGGCGATTTATCTCTAAATGTTCAAAATAAAGTTTGTTACAACTTTATTTATTCCTATAATAATAGGAAATTTCGAATTTTAAGCTTAACTTCTCAAAATACTGTAAGACGTAACTGTTGAATTTATCCAACGTTAGAACATTACGTTCAAAGGAACATCAAAACTCATATTCCTTAGTTCACTAAACATCAGTGAGTATCACATAGAAATTATCCAATTATGCTTGGTCAAAGTCAAGTGTTGACTAATTAAGATTTTAATTATTGAATTAATAATACTAATTACGGAATTTATTATCCTAATTAAGTATTAAAATGACGGGATATTACATTCTACCCCCCTTAAAATAAATTTCGTCCCAAAATTTGCATAACTCAAAATAGTTCGGGTATCGTTCTTTCATGGCGTCCTCGAGTTCCCACGTTACTTTTTCTTGTCCGTGGTACCTCCATAGGACTTTCACTAAGGAATAGATTTGTTTCAACCGTTGAACCTTATGGTCTAAAATAGCCATAGGTTCCTCTTTGTAGCTCATGTCGATTGAGGACTACATTATTATGACGGATTACGTGTTTCGGATTATATACATATTTTCTCAACTCGTGATACGTGGAACACGCATGGACATTACCTGCACTTGGTGGAAGTTCCAATCAGAAGCTACGTGGTCTATTTTCTCAAGAATTTCGTAAGGTCCTATAAATCGTGACCTTAACTTTCATTTTTCCCCAAATCTTACAATTCCTTTTGTAGGGTAACCCAAAATCTTGACGTAAACTTCGCATTTCTATCAGAAGTGATAGACTTTGGTACTCCATGCAGGCGTATAATCTCTTTTCATTCCTTCCCACCAGAACTTTCCTCGTAGATCTTGGTACATTTTGGTACTGCCTGGGTGGCCGGTATAAAGAGTATCACGAGCTTTACTCATGATTTCGTTTCTAAGCTCGCTATTGTTTGGGATGCATATCCTTTCTTCAAACAATATAGCGTTGTCAGTTGCCTCTTTAAAATTCTTGAGCCCTTCTGTCTTTACCTTAACCCTTATTTTCTCTAACTCTTCATCCTTTCTTTGCTCGTCTATGATCTTCTTTCAGATCAAACATTACAGTGAGTGTAGCAACATTGCTCGTGATAGTCTTTGGTTGTTCGACTATTTCAATTGCTATTTTCTCAAACTCTTTAACGAGTTTTTCTTCCTTGGTCAAAATACATCCCAGTTGGGATTAATCTTTACGACTCAGGGTATCAGCTACTACATTAGCTTTTCCTAAATGATAGTTTATGCCGTAGTCGTAGTCTTTTACTAGTTCGAGCCATCTCTTTTGCCTCATATTCAAATCTCTTTGCTCGAAGAAGTATTTTAAACTTTTGTGGTCAGTAAAGATTTCACATCTCACTCCGTAGAGATGATGTCTCCAAATCTTTAGGGCGTGAACCACAGCTGCCAGTTCCAAGTCATGAGTTGAATAATTTAACTCATGTGGTCTAAGTTGTCGTGATGCGTAAGCTATTACCTTTCCTTCTTGCATCAATACATAACCAAGTCCATTCTTAGAAGCATCAGTATATATTACATATTCCTTGTCTAATTCGAATCGCTAAGATCATGCGACCGGTCGACTTTTCTTTAAGAGTCTGGAAGCTCGCTTCACACTCATCTGTCCATATAAACTTAATTTCCTTCCGGAGTAGCTGGGTCATTGGCCTTGCTATCTTGGAGAATCGTTCGATGAATCTCCGATAGTAACCCGCTAATCCTAAGAAACTTCAAATTTTGTTTTGAGTGGTCGGCGATTTCCAACCTCAGACTGTCTCAACCTTTGCCGGATCCACCTTTATTCCTTCCGCTGACACAATTGTGTCCAAGGAATATTACCTCTTTAAACCAAAATTCGCATTTGCTAAATTTAGCAAGAAAAATTGTTCAGCTCGTAAGGTTCGTAATACCGTTCTTAGGTGTTTCCTATGCTCTTCTTCATTTTTTTCAATAGATGAGAATATCATTTATGAAGACCAAGACAAATTTGTCAGGTAAGGGTGGAACACTCTATTCATAAGGTCCATGAATACGGCCGGAGCATTGGTCATCCGAATGGCACTACTACACACTCATAGTGGTTGTACTCGCTTGGAAAGCCGCCTTGGATATTGTTGGTTTGTATACCGAAAGCGCTTTGGTTGAGCTTGTATACAATGTTTCGTTACCACTATTACAATCTCCCAGTGAATTGAATACTTGATTGCATATATCGTGTCCCATTATCTCATATATAAGTTAGATCATACGATTGTAGAAGATCACGTAAGTCCGTATGATTGGTCAAGCTTAATGAGATATAAAAGTTTCACACCGAGACAACTTGAGGACGAGTTGTCGGTATAGCCGCAGATAGATAAGAAGTGACTTGACTTGGTTACTTGTCTATGCCGGTACGCCTCGACGTATCAAGGATCACGATGAGATGAGTTCTTCTATCCGACCTTAGTGAAGAACCTAGATCTCGTGACTTACGATGATCTAAATCTCGATAAGGTATTAGATGAGTATGAGTTGTCGACCATCACTTTGACTTGTTATGGGTGAGGTTATATGTTCTAACCCAATATTCTCTCGATCTCGGGTGATGGCAATGCTTGTATGTCATGCTAGTTATCTCAGACGAGTCACCGTATCCGCTAGGATGATGACGCCCCTTAAGGAGCTCAAAGGTTTATTGTACTAAACCCCGCAAGTTGAGTTAGCTCAAGTACAATAATAAGGTCGAGTGGTACTACTTAAGGAATTAAAGATATTGATTATTTTAAGCGATGTAATGCTATAAATAATTAATGGACGCTCGATATCTTAAATACGGGATTCAGAATGTCTAAGTGCAAGCCCGACTCAACTTCGTAATAAAGGGTAAGTCAAGATTTATTCTCTAGTGGCATGAATAAATATTTATAAATTAATTTATGTTCGGGTGAACATAAGATAATTAATTTATTTGAGGCCCATCTTTATTCCTCGATTTGATCCCTGGTTGGCCCATCCAGTCCGCCGCTTAGGAGGAAAATCGACGGCCCACATTTCTCTATATGGCAAGATTTTATTCTCTTTATCCTACAAGGATATAATTATATTTATGGTATATGCATAGATCTTTTCTTATGGGATTATGGTAGTGCATTATAAATATAAGGTAAGAG
Source organism: Salvia rosmarinus (assembly GCA_036937905.1). Lineage (NCBI taxonomy): Eukaryota > Viridiplantae > Streptophyta > Magnoliopsida > Lamiales > Lamiaceae > Salvia > Salvia rosmarinus. Next base: position 17,424,093 of record CM072814.1, read on the forward strand.
ATAAAATCAAGGTTAATCTTTAATTAACCTAGCATATATTTTCGTGAATGACTAAGTGAATTCAATAAGTGAGGATTCTCGAAAATCCTCATTATTTTGAGAGATGGTTTTCGTGAATTACTTAGTGAATTTCTAGTGGGATATTCTAAAATATATTCTCATGGTTTTGAGAGACTATTTTCGTGCATCACTATTAGTGCTATAGTGGGGATTCTCAAATATAGTGGATAGAGCAATTGGGTGTTTTCCAAGCATTCTCCATAGATCGCCCTCACCGGCGCCGAGATTGGGCAACCGGATACAACCGTAAGGTCAAAGCACGAGTCTCGATCCATTCCCGACCGTCGATTCAAAGGTAAACACGAAAACCCTACGTGTTGTAATTAATTATATAGGTGCATGCTAGGTAAATGATCAATGTATGGTAAATTAAATATCCAAGATAGATCGGGCGAGGCTAAACCTAGTTTTCCTACAATTGGTATCGAGCTTGGGATCGATTCGCCTCGCTGGATTAATTCATGTTTGATTATTACGCTCGCTAATTAATTGTTGATCCGCTGCTCATCGTGGCTCGCTTTATTTTGTCGATTTTTTTTTCACCACGAGAAAATCCGTGGTTAGATTAGATTTATTTTTCCAGAATCTTATCCGTAAAAGAAGAACGAAGACGAAAGCACGAAAAACGAGACGACGGCGACGCCGGAAACTCGGGCGACGGCCGGACGGCGGCGGGCGACGGCATCGCCAGCGTGCAAGCGGCGCCGCGATCACGCCGCCCGGCGTGCGCGTGTTTTCTCGGGCGGACGGACAGGGCAGGCAGAGCCTCGGCAACGCGGCGCAGCGCGCCGGCGGCGGCTGGCTGGCGCCCGGCAGCAGCCGCCGCACACACGCCGACGGGCTCGGCAACGATCGCAAGCAACGCGCGGGGAATCTCGGCGATGCTCGACAAGAGCCAACGGCAAAGACGCGAGACGCCAAGACGCCAGAGCCTTCGGCAGTCACAGACGCAGCGATCTCGACGCCGCCGGTAGTAGGTCCCTCGGCGGCACTCGGCCGCGGCTCTCGGCAGCTCGGCGCTTCTCGGCAGGGGCGGCGCCGGGCTGGGCTTCAGCGAGGAAGGCGGCGGGGTGCTGGCACGCGATTGGGCTGTGCCCTAGCGCTGCCCAAATTCATCTGGGCCGACCCGCCCAAACCCAACCTGCACCCGCTTTCCACCGATTCTGCTTTTTGGCCCGAATCCGCTTTTGATGAATCCGTCCGTGCTCGCACGCGAGGCCCATTTCCGAGTTAAAGATATGTACTTTGTAATTCTATGTAATAGATTAGGCAAGAAAGTGTAGGTTCCACGAGGGGCCACGGCTTAACGCTTTATTTTATTTTTATCGCTCATCGCATGTCGTGGATGTTTAAATTATGCAAGAGTATGTTATGTATGTTTTAATTACGCTGACAAACCTTAAGTGTTTTACGTAATTGAGTGCGCATAGTAAGCATGCTAGGTTTATCACGCCAAGATATTTTAGAATTCTACGAGCATGTTTTACATGTCGAGTTCTATAGAAAAGAATGCTAGATTACGTGATCTCGCATGGACAAACCTTTTGAACAAAAAGACTAAGCAAGCAACCCGCAAATTAATTTTAAAATTAAAATGTCAAGACCTTCACTTTTTGATCTCTAAACAAAGTGATACGACCGTGAGTAAACGCCCACACGCGCGGTTTGCTTGCACCGCTTATCATAAGTTTGTTAGATGAGATTTCTAAATAAATTTTTAAATCTATTGAGAAGTGGGAGTTTCATGTAAACGCCCACACGCTGGGCTTGCATGTGCGATTTTCATAAGTTCTCTAGAGATAGTTTTAAAAGAGATAACAAAGGAATTTGGATTGGAAGCAGATGGTCCTAGCGAGTATGCCAATTCTAAGAATTCATTTTCTCCTGTTAAAATTGTGGTCATTGCTTAGACATCACCTCGAGTACAACTTCCCGCGAAGTCCCTTCTTGCGATAGTGATGTGGTCTAGTAAGGTCCAATCGTTATTTTCATTTGTCATAAGGATAAGTTGACATGGATTGAAATTAAACGACTAAAAGGTATATTTTAGTCCGGTCGAGGGTTCATGTGTAAACGCCCACACGCGGGCTTACATGTGGGATTCCTCACGATTGAGGTTTCAATTAATATTGTTTTATCAAAAGGTTACAATATTATTGTTACGAATTATGTGTGATCGTATGCTTATGTGTTTACTTTATCGCTTCGGATATGTCTCTTACACCGATTATCAATATGCTCGCACTAAACCCTTTATCCGTTTGAATTTTATCGAGTGGAAACGAAACATTGAGAAGGTTCTTATCATGAAGAAAATCTATTTGTACTCACTACACCCCGTCCCAAGCCTCTAGACGATTCATCTATCGATGAGGAGCGCAAGGAGCACGAGAAATGGGACAAATCAAATAGAATGGCAAAGTGCCTTCTTTTGGTCACCATGTGCGTAGTCCGCAACTCCAAAGATCAAGAGATGGAAGATGCACCATGATATAGCTAAGTCTTATGAAATCGTATGAGGAGTCGGATGTAATCGCTTGTCATAATTTGACAAAATCAATAATGTTAAGTTCAATGAAGGAAAGCGATTCGTGCATGACCATGTAGAGCAAATGATCAATCTCTTCGAGAGCTCGAGTTGGTTGGAGGATATATTGATGACGTAGTCGAATCGATATGATCCTCAACACTTTGCCCAAGTCTTTGATAACTTCCGCTATAAAGCGCCCTTTATGATAAAAGTTATACTCTAGATTCATTGCAAGAGGATCTTGTAACGGAAGAACGCAAATGGGCAAGGTGCAAGACAGTTTTTAGTACGCACCTCAAAGAAACCACCGCTTATCGAAGATGAAAAGGAAAAGTTGAATTCAAGAGATGCTAAGGCTAAAGAAAAGAGTGAGTAATACAAAGAGCTCTACCACGGTTTGAAAAAGCCAAATGAGAAGGGCAAGTGCTTCATGCGGTGATCGGGCATTGAAGGCTAAGTGTCCCAAGCTCGAGGCTCAAGGTACGCCATTTGCTTTAGTAACGGAAAAATGTTTGGCGACTTGTTCTACCCATTCTTGGGTAGTAGACACGGTGCGATCGATCATGTTTGTTACACCTTGCGTGGGTTCCCGCGACAAGGAGTCGAGTGATGGCGAGATAACGATTCCATGGGCAACGCGCGAAAGTCGAGGCCGCATGCACGGAGATGTTACTTTATGTTTTGAGAGAACAGCTTTAGTTTTAAAAGACGTTTTATATGTGCCGATTTTCATGAAACCTTGTTTCGCTTTGAAATTATTTATTCATGGATATTCTGTTATTTTTGATAGTGGTGTTTCTATCATAAGAAATGACGGTTATCTCGTGTTGGCACTTTATATAATTCGCTTTATACTATTTCGCAAAACATAATACCTATAACTATGTTGCATCTACATCAAACCTTAAAAGAGAAAGTTTTCTTCGAAGATGACACCACTTTTCTCCGGCATCTTAGATTAGGTCACATCAATCTAAATAGGATCCAAAGACTCGCTAAGAATGGAGCGTTGGGTAATCTCACGCTACTCCATTCCAAGTCTGCGAACTCAGATAGAAGGTAAGATGTCGACTAGACCCTTCAAAGCGAAGGGTATAGAGCCAAAGAAATGTTAGAGTTAGTCCATTCGACCGTGTGGACCGATGTCCACACAAGCTCGTGGAGGTACGCAGTATTTTGTCACTTTCATTAACGATTACTCAAGGTACGGATACGCACACCGCTTCACCGCAAGTCCGAATGCTTTGAGAGATTCAAAGAGTTTAAGGCGGAAGTGGAGACGGCTAGGTAAGAGTATCAAGTCATCGCGTTCGATCGGTGGCGAATACCTCAAAGAACGAGTTCATGGACTATCTAGTGAAGTATGGGATTACCTCCCAACAAGATTTCACCGGGCACACCACAGCAAAATGGTGTGTCAGAGCGAAGAAATAGGACTCTTTTGGAAATGCTTAGATCAATGATGAGCTATGCAGCATTGCCTATTTCGTTCTGGGGGTATGCCTTAGAAACAACGGCATACTTGCTAAATCTAGTACCTTCCAAGTCACTCGAAAAGACCCATTTCGAGTTGTGGTTTGGGCGCAAGCCTAGTTTAAGCCACATAAGGATATGGGCCCAAAGACACGTGCCGAACAAGAAGGCCGACAAGTTGGAGGCTAGATCCGACGCAAGGTCGTTTATCGCTATCCTAGAGGAACGAAATGTGGTTTATTCTATAGTCCTAAGGATCGTAAGGTTATTATTAGACTAATGCCCGATTCTTAGAAGAGGATTATATGAAGAATCATAAGTCCAAAGTTGAAATCATTCTTCAAGAATTAGAAGATGATCGATTCCACCACCGATTAGGCCAAAGGTACGAGATGTCGAGTCTAGTGGGAGGATCGACACCGATACTTCAAGAAATTGAAGTGGGTCGAGTTCCACCGAGATACCGACCGCATAAGTGGTACCTACCAAAGAAGTTGTGCAAGATAGAGAACCACAAGTTACTCACCCACTGTTGTCATTGTGTACATAGCACCTCGTCAGTAGTGGGAGGGTGGTTCGTTAACCCGAGCGATTTATGTTCGTAGGTGAATCTTCTGATTTAGTCCCGTAAAACGAACAGCAATAATCGACCCATAGACGACAAATGAGGCGATACAAGACAATGATGCAAGATCATGGAACTTACGTTGAACGAGGTGGTAAAGTCCCATGGATTTACCCAGTTGCCTAGCAAGAGTTGTGTGTATCGCTTAGATGTCAACGGTGATGTGGTATTTCTTGCACTTTACGAGATGACATTTTCTATTTGGAAACAATGTGAAGTCATATCGACGTAAAGAGTTGGTTATCCGATCGCTTTCAAATGAAAGACTTAGGAGATGCAGCGTATATTCTTGGGATCAAGGTTTACCGAGATCGCAAGAGGAAAATGTTGAGCTTATCTCAGCGCCTTACATTGATACCGTGATTACTCGCTTTAGTATGCACCGCCCAGAAAGGATTGCTACCTTCGCACATGGCGTTCCTTTATCTAAGGAGCAATCACCGATGATTTGCAGCGAGATAGAGGAAATGAGACAAGTTCGCCACGCTCGCCGTAGGAAGTCTCATGTATGCAATGCTATGCACGAGGCCCGATATCGCTATGCGGTAGGCATAGTAGCTAGATATCGCCTAACCTCGACAAGCTCATTGATCGCGGTAAAGCATATACTCAAGCACCGAAAAGGACTCGAGATTATAGGCTAGTTTACCATGCAGATAGTCTAATGCCTTTGGGTTATCTGCACTGGATTTCCAAGTCGACCGTGATGAGAAAAATCTACCTCGTGCTATGTGTTTACCTTGGGAGGTGGAGCCGTATCCCGGTGAGTACAAAGCAAAGAATGCATTGCGGACTCTACCATGGAAGCCAAAATATAGCCGCCTCGAGGCTACTAAGAGGTCAGATGGTTCAAGAACTACCTCATGGATCTAGACGTGGTACCGGTTTGCCCAAGAGTATCATGGTTTATCGTGATAACTCGTGCAATGGCAAACTCAAGGAACCACGGATCCACAAGGAAACCAAACACATAGAGAGAAAGTACCATGTCATACGAGAAATCGTTAGACGAGGGGACGTGCTGATTGCAAAGATTGATACGACGGATAACCTAACGGATCCATTCACGAAAGCCTGCCGCAATAAGTCTACGTCGGGAACGTTAGAGGACTTGAATTGCGCTAGATGGCACCCACTTAGAAAGGAAACTTTTGTATAAGTGGGAGAAGCAAAGTGATGGTTTTGTTTGTAATAGCTAGTTGAGAGACACATTGTATACTTAAAGTTTGCTTTAGTATAAGTGGGAGATTGTTGATTTGTATAATCAAAGCGCTTTTGGTTGAGCTTGTATACAATGTTTCTGTTACCACTATTACAATCTCCTATCCGAATTGAATACTTGATTGCATATATCCGTGTCCCCTTATCTCATATATAAGTTAGATCATACAAGGTGTAGAAGATCACGTAAGTCCGTATGATTGGTCAAGCTTAATGAGATATAAAAGTTTCACACCGAGACAACTTGAGGACGAGTTGTCGGTATAGGCTGCAGTATGGATAAGAAGTGACTTGACTTGGTTACTTGTTCATGCCGGTACGCCTCGACGTATCAAGGATCACGCGTGAGACGAGTTCTTCTATCGACCGTAGTGAAGAACCCAGATCTCGGTGAGTTACGATGATCTAAATCTCGATAAGGTATTAGATGAGTATGAGTTGTCGACCATCACTTTGACTTGTTATGGGTGAGGGATATATGTTCTAACCCAATATTCTCTGCATCTCGGGTGGTGGCAAGGTTTGATGTCATGCTAGTTATCTCAGACGAGTCACCGTATCCGCTAGGATGATGACGCCCCTTAAGGAGCTCAAAAGGTTTATTGTACTAAACCCCGCAGTTGAGTTAGCTCAAGTACAATAATAAGGTTGTGTGGTACTACTTAAGGAATTAAATATATTGATTATTTTAAGCAATGTAATGCTATAAATAATTAATGGACGCTCGATATCTTAAATACGGGATTCGAATGTCTAAGTGCAAGCCCGACTCAACTTCGTAATAAAGGGTAAGTCAAGATTTATTCTCTAGTGGTATGAATAAATGTTTATAAATTAATTTATGTTCAATGAACATAAGATAATTAATTTATTTGAGGCCCATCTTTATTCCTCAGATTTGATCCTGGGGTCGCCCATCCAGCCCGCCGCTTAGGAGGAAAATCGGTGCCCACATTGCTCTATATGGCAAGATTTTATTCTCTTTATCCTACAAGGATATAATTATATTTATGGTATATGCATAGATCTTTTCTTATGGGATTATGGTAGTGCATTATAAATATAAGGTAAGAGATCAAATCAAGGTTAATCTTTAATTAACCTAGCATATATTTTCGTGAATGACTAAGTGAATTCAATAAGTGAGGATTCTCGAAAATCCTCATTATTTTGAGAGATGGTTTTCGTGAATTACTTAGTGAATTTCTAGTGGGATATTCTAAAATATATTCTCATGGTTTTGAGATTTCGCATCACTATTAGTGCTATAGTGGGATTCTCGAAATATAGTGGATAGAGCAATTGGGTGTTTTTCCGAAGCATTCTCCATAGATCGTCCTCACTCGGCGTTGGAGATTGGTTAACCGGGATACAGTCCAGAAGGTCAAAGCACGAGTCTCGATCCATTCCGCCTCGTCAGATTCAAAGGTAAACACGAGAAAACCCCTACGTGTTGCAATTAATTATATAGGTGCATGCTAGGTAAATGATCAATGTATGGTGAATTAAATATCCAAGATAGATCCTCGGGGCGAGGGCTAAACCTAGTTTTCCCTACAGATATGTCTTCGGGTCGCACCTTTAATTGATGGTAACCTGATTTTAGATCAAATTTCGAGAATACCTTTGCTCCTTTCAACTGATCGAACAAGTCATCTATCCTTGGCAACGGATACTTGTTTTTCAGCGTCAGCTTGTTGAGCTCCCGATAATCGATACACATTCTTAATGACCTATCCTTCTTCTTGATGAATAAGATAGGTGTTTCCCATGGCGACACACTAGGCCTTATGAAACCTAGATCCAATAACTCTTGAATTTGTATTTTTAATTCCTCGAGTTCTTTTGGAGCCATTCTTGTAAGGTGCTTTTGATACTGGAGCCGATCCTGGTTCCAGATCAATTGTAAATTCTAACTGCCTATCCGGGGGTAGTCCAGGTAAAGTATCGGGAAAAACGTCTGGAAATTCCCGTAAAATTTTCACATCTTTGATTTTTATCTCGCTTTTTTTCTCTTTAGATAAACAAGGAATGCATGACATCCCTTCTTGTTCATCATTCTTCTTGCTTGAGCGCTGATATTATCGGAACTTTCTTTCCCATGTTTATTCCATGGAAATTCGTTACTTCCTTTCCCGGAGGTTGGAACGATATCTTTCTTTCTTGTATAGGATCGTGGAATGGTTCTCAGATTAACAATCCATTCCTAAGATGATATCTACATCGCCCATAGGTATTATGTTCAAACTTATTTGCTAGAATCGTAAGTGAGCCTAAGTTCAATTCTAAGTTCGAGCAAACGTGAGTAACAGTCATAATTCCTTCTAGGGGTGAGGAGATTCTCATTTCTTGATTTGGTTTTTCCGTTTCAAGTTTTAACATATCAACGCATGCTTTTGAAATAAAAGAATGCGAAGCACCCGTATCGAATCAAAATTATAATAGGTGACGCTGCAAAGTAATCCCATACCCGCTAGGTTACCTTGATTTTGTTCGCTTTGTTGCCCATGTAGCGATAAGCCCTAGCCCTGAGCCGGTCAGTCGGGGCGGGTGATCGCTAATTTTCTAACACGAAAAAGGTGTAAGTATAGGGTGGCGAGCATCGTATCCACGTAGATTGATCACGAAAACATAGAAGCTAGCTCAACGACAATTCATCATTATCCAAGCATGTAATTTGGGTGATAGGTTTAGGGGCTTGAATTTAATCCAAAGCAAAGGTAACCATGCATAAATATAAAATAAAGCAATAAAATATCAAGGAAACAAATATCAAGAAAGACTAACCCTAGGGATGCATTAATCCTATCCACAATGATGTTTATCCTGCTTATTACTAACCATTTTAATCCAGACAAGATGGAAGATCACATATGTAGCCAACAACTTCACTATTTATAATTGTGACTGCTGATTACTAATTTTCCCTATTACATCATACGCCTCTAGAGGAAAATAAGCAACCCAAAAGGATCACAAAGAATATGCTTCCTACGAATGTTCCTATCTCGCCATTTACTCAAGCGCTTATCCGTATCATACATTCAAGATCGATTGACAATTAAAACAAGCTACGTAATTAATCGGCAACTATGATATGCATCAAAATTGATCGTAAATCAACACATATATATAAGCACCAAGAATCATGAATCAATGCCTCGAAGGTAAATAACAATGAGGAATCACAACATATAGGATAGAATCATGCAAACCCCAGATTAGAAATGTAAATTAGCTAGACATAATTAACGATATAAAATACGAAATAATCATAAAACAGAAATTAAATTGATAAAACCCGTAGGGTGGCGTCTCAAGAACAATCGCTGGTTCAAATCCCAACGCCAACGGAAAACCGGAAACGGTGGAATTCTTCGACGAAAACGCTCCAATCGATAACAATGCGTAGAACAATTGCGTAATGATGGAAAACTAATACTAGAATTAATCTAAATCAAAGCTAGAACGAAAATAAATGGAAAACTATGAAAACCGAGGAAAACGTGCAAAATAGGTCTGGGTCCGTTGGAGGCGCGGGTGTCTCGCCTTATTTATAGAAAAGGGTGGAAACCCAATTTCGCCTGCATACCGCCGCGACGGTCCTCGCGATCGCTAGGGCGATCGCTAGGTATGTCTCACGCGTTCTTCTCGCCGCGCGCCTTCATGCGCCGCTTTGAACTCATGACTCGGCTAGCGGTCGCTAGCTATTACGAACTGGTCGCGAAATCGCCCATGAATTCTCGACGCTAGTTTCGCCATGGCACGCAGGTCGCGGCCGCGGCTCTTCTGGGGCGCCGCCGGTTTTCCTCATGACAACCTAGCGACCGCTAGGCTGGTCGCTAGAAACTAGGCAGATTGTTCATTTTGTTCGTGCTTCGCCCTTGCTTGATTATCAATATATAAACCTACAAAACGTCAAAGGAACACCCAAGAGCAAGATCTTCTAGAAATAGATGAAACATTAAGAATCGATACATAAACGCACATTACACGAGCTAAACTCATCTTCAAATATCAACTAAATACGTAAAATGCGTTTATCAAACCCCAAACTTAAAGCATTGTTTGTCCTCAAACAAAAAATGTAATGAAAGACAAACGAAAGATCAACGAGCATAGCAAAGAGGATAACCATTCTAGGCCTCCGAAACATATCAACGCTCAAAAACATTAGTGCACATGACGACGTTAGTCCACTCAACACAAACAACAATTTACGGCAAAAACTCATTTATTTCAACCCTCACAAAGGCATGTGTGTAAAAAAATATATAGGATACACTCAAACTCATAAAGAAATTAAGGACGTGTATACACTCAAAGATCAATGCAATGCAACATCTTACCATAGGCTTGCCGTTTCTCTAACATCTCCACCGCGTCAAATGTGTTCAAATAAGGATCAAAGAGGTCTTTTGATAGGTTATAATGTAGGCACATTGGTTAAGGTAGGATAATATATGGCTAAGTGACTCAAAAAATATTCCAAGCACCCCCATTTATACCTTTCGACACATATGGACTTTGTCCATTTTCTCTTCTTTCCCAACGTGCTAAATCAACGTTTTATGCCTCATAAGGTACCTATACTTTGATTAAAGACCCTTTATGCTCAACACTCATAGTGAACTTATCATTTTTTCTTTTTTTCTTTTCTTTTCTTTTCTAGAGCTTATAGGGTTTAATTTTCACGAACAAGGTACTATTCTTCACCACAGATGTATTTTTCTAAAATAAACTTTTCTCGTCATAACTACATCAAAATTTCAACCCCTTTTGATTCCCATATCCATCCTCACCTCCTATCATCCGTTAATCGAAAGAAAAGTCTAATAAAGGCTCAAAGAAGGCGACAAATGGTATATATCATCGGGTTAGTGTTTGGGTGAATATGTGGTTAACAAAGACGGCCTTTATCCTTTCCAAATTCAAACACATATCATAGTCTCGACACGTAAACACGGCAAGTTCTAGAAGATAATCACATGCATGATATCACACAATTAAAAGAAATCAGATCAAGATGTTTATACAAGGAAGCTCAAGTCTCACGGGTTAAGCAAATGGTGAAAACAATGCCTAAGCCATCTCACGTCATTCATGCGTATTTTCTAACATATCATGTGCACTATCATTAAATTTCACAAAAATTTCTATCGCTATCATTGGCCACATGGATTAACACACTTCACTTAACTCGTTGATCGATGTATACCAAAACTAAAAAGAAAAAATGTAAAGACGACAAAACAACACAAACGAAAGAAACGACAAAACACGAAAAACAAAAACAAAGAAAACGCTGGGTTACCTCCCAACAAGTGCTTAATTTAACGCCTTTAGCTGACCATTACTAACCTCGCTAATCGGCGCTTTAGTAGCAATAGACATCTTTCTCGACTTGTGGAACCTTCTAAACTTGATTTACGGATGACCACCACCGACTATGGAAGGGCCCCCAAACTTAAATGATACACTCGGAGTTCCATGCCGAGTCCACTTCTTCCTTCTCACAGCTCTTCGATCGGTCGAGTTCCTAAACGCGAGACGGAGCGGCAAAGCAGCAGTCATGATCGAGCAACAATCTTCCGGCTTCCAACGCCGTGTTGCTTGATGGCGTCAGATATGGAAATTTTGAGCTCCTCATCGTTAACACGAAGCGTGAGGTTTCCTTCCCGCACATCAATCAACGCACGACCGGTTGCTAGAAAAGGTCTACCATGGATTAGTGGTTGTTGTTTGAATTCGAATATCAAGAATAACAAAGTCGAGGAAAAACAAAATCCCAATTCTTACCAACACATCTTCGACGATACCTTTTGATACGTGATCGACCGGTCACCATCATCGCGAAATCTTCGTCGGCTTCATTTTTCCTAGGTGTAGCCGGTTGAAAACGCTCAACGGCATCGATTGATGCTCGCCCCCAAGTCGTATAACACATTTGAAAATTCGCCGCGGCGATCTCGCACTCTAACGTGAAATTGCCGGGATCCTTCGCTTCAAAGGGTTTCTTTTGCAAGACGGCATCAACTCTTCGGATAGGGAAATTTTCTCAAATTTCCCAAGTTTCTTCTTACTTGCAAGCGCGCCTTTAAGAATTTCATGTAGCTCAATGATGTTTCAGAACGCTCAAAGAGAGGCAAATTTATCTCAACTTTCCGAAATACCTCTTTGAAACGAGCAAATTCATCGTCATTTCGACTTGACAAGTCGACTCGGAACGGACCGGAGGAATGTACGTGCGAAATTAGCCTGGGGCGCTTTATGCGGTCGACCGCGATCACTGGAAGGTCGCGAGGAATCTGCCGCGGACTCCTTCCTCGCGCGCGAGCTTATGGCGCGAGCTCACTGATTTCTCGACCATGTGCTCGACCGATCGCTTGCGAACAACTCCGTGCCGGATATTCGGATGGTTCACGGTCGGTGCGCGGGCGCACTCGGTCGCGGGCGTCTCAGGACAAAATTCAGATGGTTCGCGATCGGGCTCATGGGTCGCGAGCTCGGTCGCGAAGCTCTCGCCGAATGTTTTCTTGCACTTTTTCTCGGTAGGGCTCGGCAGGCTCGCCCACCTCGTCCGAATGGCGAAGCATCGACTCTTCGGGTTCACCTCCGACACTCGGAAATTGGCCCGCCTTTTGTAGTGCATTCACTTGTGCGGCAATTTGACCGATTTGAGCTTCCAACATCTTTATGTGTTTCCCATGCGCCGTCACAATGACTCCAAGTGATTTATCTTCGCGGTGTTGCCGATGAACGACTCGATTCGTTGCCAATTGTTGGTTGCTTACAACCAACTGCTGATCATGTCTTGAGACTTGGCTTCCTCGGCTCTTGAATCAATTCGAGTATTGAAGCTTCTCAAGGTTGTTGGAAATTCGAATGACTCCTCGATTGATGTGGTCGACGCTTCTGCCTCAATCGACTCTTCAAAAGAGTGAACTTCTTCATGAGGTCGCCATATTTCAATCACTCTCAATGCTTTGAACGATGGCGTTCTTCCGTTGGCCATTGATAGCTGTTGCGCCATCTCTTCAACAATACAACTTGCCTCGCCGACCGGTCGGTTTAATAAGCAGACCCCGCCGACGCATCTACCATGCTCCTCGCCCGCCATGTCACCCACCGTAGAACTGTGTGATTTGTTGCTCCTTGGAGAACCCATGTTGTGGACACCGCCTCAATAGACCTCTCAATCTCTCCCATGCCTCGAATAATGATTCGTCGTGGTTCGCAAAATGAGAGATTTCGCAATGATCTTCTCAAGCTTCGCATGAAAGTATTTCAAAGAAACTTCTCACAAAGTTTCCCCCAAGTGTCGATGCCACCGGTCCAAACTTGAACCAATCTTTCGCACAGCTACGCAATGAGAAACCCAACACGCGATCCGGATTGTGTCTTGTGGCACCCCATTCTCGCTTTGATGGTGTCACAAATGTCGAGAAACGCCTCGAGATGCGCATTCGGTCTTCCGTGACTCCTCCCCAAACCGCTCTCCTCGACCATACCGACGTGGGGCGGTTTGAGCTCGAAATTATTTGCATCTACGCGGGCCCCAACCGCCTCCTTTGAACTGCTCGGTGGGGTGTCGGTACATGTGATTGAGAGGTCTTTTCTCCTGAGCGTGGACAATGATTCTCATGTTCGCCATCCGACGCCGCATCTCGCAAAGTCACCTAGCATGCGTAACTTGCTCGAGAGAATGCCCCTGCTCATGGATCGGGCTGCCATTGTAGCTCGCCTCTCTCGTCCTCTTCTCCTTTGAGAGCTTTCATCTCGGATCTAATAATATTTCGTGAGGTCCCGAGATCTTGTACGCATAAACCACACGAGAAAAGAGAGAATTTAGCACCGACAAAAATAAATAAATATAATATAATATATATAACTTGAATTAATAAATCCAAATCACAAATTATTCCTATGTGATCTTAACGGTCCCCGAACGGCGCCAAAATTTGATCGCTTAATTTTCTAACACGAAAAAGGTGTAAGTATAGGGTAATTAAGCATCGTATCCACGTAGATCAGATCACTAAAACATGAAGCTAGCTCAACGACAATTCATCATTATCCGCACGTAATTTGGGTGATAGGTTTAGGGCTTCTAATTTAATCCAAAGCAAAGGTAACCATGCATAAATATAAAATAAAGCAATAAAATATCAAGGAAACAAATATCAAGAAAGACTAACCTAGGGATGCATTAATCATATCCACAATGATGTTTATCCCGCTTATTACTAACCATTTTAATCCGCATAAGACTAAGATCACATATGTAGCCAACAACTTGCTATTCGACAATTGTGACCGTTGATTACTAATTTTCCCTATTATCATACGCCTCTAGAGGAAAATAAGCAACCCAAAAGGATCACAAAGAATATGCTTCCTACGAATGTTCCTATCTCGCCACGACTCGCGCTTATCCGTATCATACATTCAAGATCGATTGACAATTAAAACAGCTACGTAATTAATCGGCAACTATGATATGCATCAAAATTGATCGTAAATCAACACATATAAATAAGCACCAAGAATCATGAATCAATGCCTCGAAGGTAAATAACAACGAGAGAATCACAACATATAGGATAGAATCATGCAAACCCTGTGATTAGAAATGTAAATTAGCTAGACATAATTAACGACATAAAATATGAAATAATCATAAAACAGAAATTAAATTGATAAAACCCGTAGGGTGGCGCTCAAGAACAATCGTTGGTTCAAATCCCAACGCCAACGGAAAACGGAAAACGGTGGAATTCTTCGGACGAAAACGCTTCGAATCGATAACAATGCGAGAACAATTGCGTAATGATGGAAAACTAATACTAGAATTAATCTAAATCAAAGCTAGAACGAAAATAAATGGAAAACTATGAAAACCGAGGAAAACGTGCAAAATAGGTCCGGGGTCCGTTGGAGGCGCGGGTTCGCCTTATTTATAGAAAAGGGTGGAAACCCCACTTTTAGCCTCTGTCGCGCCGCGCGATCGGTCCTCGCGATCGCTAGGCGATCGCTAGTATGTCTCGCTGCGTTCTTCGCCGCGCCGCCTTCATGCGCCGCTTTGAACTCATGACCCGCTAGCGGTCGCTAGCCATTACGAATCGGTCGCGAGAAATCGCGATGAATTCTCGACGCCAGCTCGTCGGGGCACGAGGTCGCGTCGCGCTCTTCGGGCGCCGTTTTTTCTCATGACCAACCTAGCGACCGCCAGTCTGGTCGCTAGAAACTAAGCGATTGTTCATTTTGTTCGTGCTTCGCCTCCTTGCTTGATTATCAATATATAAACCTACAAAGCGTCGAAGGAACACCCAAGAGCAAGATCTTCTGAAATAGATGAAACATTAAGAATCGATACATAAACGCACATTACACGAGCTAAACTCATCTTCAAATATCAACTAAATACGTGTAAAATGCGCGTTTATCACGGGTACTTACCTCTGCTGATATGGCTCGCCGCCGCATGATTCTTCTTGTCTCGTGGTCTGCCGCTCATTTATTCTTCTTCTTTGGTATCGTGGCTATTGTTTTACGGCACGCATGGTTGGGTAGGACCCGTCGATTCGTCTCCCATTCCCGCTTGACGAAATCCGTGGCATTCGTTTGCATAGTGACCCTTCACGCCACACTTATAACAATTAAAATTTCCAGCCAAACACACCCCAGCGTACCTCTTGTTACACTTTGGGCATGGAGGGATCCTCATTGGCTCTTGAGGTCCATTCACAGGTGGAGCAATTATCGGTCTTCTCCAACCCTGCACTTGTGGAGCCATGTTATTCTGCCATAGCCTCTTATTGCCATTGTTATTGTAACCTCCTCTATTGAAGTTACTGTTGGAATTTCATTCCCATTTATGTTTTCCTTATCACCGATCATTCGAGACCGAGTCGGTGTAGATTTTTCCTCGTGCATTGCGGCCTCTATGTCTAAAGCCCTACCAAGAGCTTCCAGATATGTTAAGTCGCCACGACTTGCCAATCCACATCTTGATCTCATGTCTTAATCCGCACTGACTTTTCGACATTTTCATGTCAAGATTTACTAAGTCTGGGCGTGCCTTGACATATCGCAGAAAGGCGGTCGCATCATTGACCGACATTTTACCTGCTTCAGTTGAAGAATTCAACCTCTTCTTCTTCCTATAACTTTTGGAATGTACTTCTCATACATTTCTGCTTTAAAGTCATCCCAAGTAAAATACTCCATCTGCTCCGAGTCGATCTTTCCTCGCTTCCCACCAAAATCACCGGTCCGGTGAGTTGAAACGTCACACAAGATAGTCTCTCTTGTGTGGTACAGCGAAGGAAATCGAAAATCCTTTCTATGGCCCTCGACCCATTGTTCGGCCTTGAGGCTTCCTTTTCCATTGAAGGAGGGCGGGTTTTGCCTTAGGAAGAGTTCTTCCACCCTCCTGTCAGGTGGAGGTGGTGGTGGCTGTGGTATAACTTCTTCCTCTTCTGGTTGGGGTACTTCGCCCCTTCTCCTTCCCCTCCTCCTATTTTTGGGTTCTGGTGCACGTCTTGGTGGCATTCTGGTATAAAAACGTAGTTAGCATTCGTATAACGTTTATCGTAATTTATATACATATTATCTTTGTATAATTTTAAGCATAGAACAACTTTAGAAATTCACACATCCATTTCATACTCATTTTTTCGCAAAACCCTTCTAGGGTTATCGTATATATAAGGAAAATGCCTCATAGAGGACTTTTTCTGTACAAGTCATAAGACTCAAAAGATCTCATAGCGTTTACAAAGTACTATGCTTCTATTTCTACTGCTACAACATTTCTAGTCACACTATACCCATGCTACTTTACATTACTATGTTTCATACAAACTAACCATACTATCTATAGCACGATTTACTATCTTCTTGTAAGTTTCATTTAGGTTTTGACGTCGTTGAATATCCTTCATCAGAGTCATATTCTTCGCTTGGAAATTTGCCAGTGTCCAAATATGTCCTTGCCTCGTACAACAAGTGATCTAACTCCTTCAAAGAGCCGGGAGTAATACTGCTTCCTGTCTCTTCTATGAGACCGGAATTCTGCGTCACTTCGATCTCTTTTTCAGGCATAACTGATGGGGTAGGACATGGGTTGATGTGCTGGACTTCATAGTGCCTCTTTCCTTGGCGTTCTCGTGCCATGCATATTGTTGAGGAGAGGTTCTTACAGTGCTGCCCATGTATGTCATATGTACTTTTAAGATGGTTGACAAATCGATAGATATGCCGAACTTCCTAATTTTCCTTATGAATAACATACTCCTTTACTACTTCTCTTGATATTCTTGCCGATCATTGGCGATCGGTGAATAAGTCACCGGACACCATCCGAGTCGTTATCCCATGGTAGTGAGCTTGTATCAAAGGCGCAAGAACTCGCTCTAGAATTGTCCTACATCGGTGCTCGGTCTATAGTAAAAGAGTCTATACTCTTGTGTGGCCTCCGTGTCCAAAGCCTTTCCTTTTCCTGCCATCTGAATACAGACAGTACTAACGTAAGTCAATCTATATCTGATAAGTAGATAAAAGAATGGAATATATCTGTTAAGCAGATAAAGCAAACATATCTGTTAGGCAGATAATGTTTACAGCAAAATTCCTATGTTCATCATACATCATAATTCTACTTATGAAATTCTCACTTTCAACTTTCTAAGTTCTTTGTTCTTAACAAAATTTCAGTCTGACTTCAACTGTTTCTCACGAATTTTGGATAAGGATTCAGGACTTTTGTCCTTCATATGAAATGAAGTTCATTGTGATAAGAATATGTGAGAGAAAACCGTTCGTAAAACGGAGTTCAAACGAATAAGAACGAGTCAAAACAAAAACACTGCACAGTGCAGTTTTCTGCCTACGAGTTATGCGCCGTGAATTACTTCTTCCCCGACAAGTGCGAGCTCATGTTCCACTTCGTATGAATTTCTTTTCAAAATTCGTTTAGCTTTCAATGTTCCATATCTAACTTGAGTATCTTGCTCCTTTGATCCCCTCTTTTGCTTTCGTCATTCTTTCGTTGAAAACTCAAGTTTGTTTTCAATCGACTTTTCGATCATTCATACATCACTACTTTGCTATTGTTTTTGCAAAAAGGGATCAAACTCTTATAACTCATACTTCTATGTTCTTTAACATGAGGTGAGCATACTTCTTAAAGCATCTATGTTCTTTTTGGGATAACATACCCAATTTCATAATGAACTGTAAAACTTTGAATAAAATTTTTCAAAATCATAACATAACTTCTCATTTCATGCTTTCACTGAATAACTCAACAATCACCTCTGACATTATCATGTCAACTGTTTCTCATTCCCAGTAAACTCTGTCTCATATCACTGATAACTCATTATCATATCACCTTTGACATAAAACTGTCAAATTTCCTCATAAACTGTAGAATTCTTTTTGAAAAGCTTTCAATATCTTTCATTCTCAACATCTTTCACTGCTTTCAAAATATGAGTTCAATCTCATTCTCCGAACTTTCAAGTTCAACATTTCAACTTTCAACTTTCAATTCCATGATTGAGAAAATAATTTACCTCTTTCCCAGTTGAGCTTGACGTGATGGAGTGTTGAGCACACACGATGATCTTTAAGTCTAGTGACTCAATCTAGACTTAACTTTTGAAAGAAGGTTTTGGTTCAAAAGAAAGACCCGCTCTGATACCACTCTGTAACAGCCCGCCAACCCTAAGTACTGATTAGACGGGATTGTTACTGTTGATGCGGGAATTAAAGGACTCAATGATAAATCAATACGAAACAGTAATGGAACCAATGACCAATTTCATAAACTTTCAAAGGAAAGAGGTAACCACAACGTATTACACACAACTATACCAACAGATCTTAGACAAAAGGGTTCAATTGATTTGAAGGTAGTATGCATTAATAGTCAAAATACAACTAAGTGTTTCAAACAGCGGGAAGCATGTGAATGCATATGTGACGATATGCATTCAAGGTTATATTATATCAGCGACAAAAACTCCGACTGCTCAACACCTTGCCACTCATCGTCAGCTCAACCTGCACATTTAAAAACAAACATGCAGGGCTAAGTACAAGATTGCACTTAGTGAACTCATGCCAAAATCATTTCATTAAATTACACTGCCCATTAGTATAACACGAGGATTTAGGTTGAAATAACTCGTGAATACCAAAATACTTAATCATTTCTCAAAGGATCGCTCGGCCGAGCATTTTTCTGATTCGTATGATCCGTATCATTTACATAATCGTTCATAATCGATTTCACGTCGTGAAGTAGGCCTCCTCACCGACGCCGTGACCGACAAGATGTTGCTAACGGCTCACAATCACATAGCTGAATTACGCATCCGCCGGGATCTATGACCGATCAAGATGTTACTAACATTTCACGGTCATTTAGGTGTACCGTTAACCCTAGCCGGGAATTCATCCGACTAGGATCCGATATCGATTTTTCGATAAAGTTGAGAGCTACCCAACAAGCGATTCACATTCATAGTTGGCTCGCCCAACAACATGATAGATTCATACGTAAAACATAAATACTTTGGGCATGTAATCAATAACGATTCATAATCATTTCTCAACCGAAATAAATATTTTTCGAAGAAGGCACTGTAAATAAAAGGGTTTTTGAGTAAAGCCCACCTTGTATATGCGTAGAGTCTTTCTACGGTCCCTTTCTAACTCATCGCCAGCTCACGCCCACCTTAACGTAAGAATTATTTTAGTACAACTGCCACGCTTGATAGAGAAGGACATAGTCTATAATATTCTACGGATCAATTAAGGCTAACGTCGGACTTATTTTGACATTTCCTAATCGATTGATGTTGATTATGAATTTTCTCAACTTATAAGAGATATTTTATCTCTTTAGCACATAATGTACATTTTAATGTACTTACGTAACGTAAGGTACATTGTTACTAAACGTACTACGTCACATAGATCACGTATTATAGAATTACATGTGTTTTGACCTTGGTCAACGTTTTTGGTCGATAATTTTGACTTTAGTCAACTCAAAAGTCAACATTTTGATTTTTTTCAATTTCTTATGTAATTTTCGATTTTGATGTTCAAATCGTGTTCCAAAAATTCTTATAAAATCATACTATGTTTAAAACATTATTTTAGAACATTTTATGCAATTATATTTGATAAAATAAATTTATAACATTAATATACCTAACCTATAGTTTTCGGCCATTATGAAATAATTAACCTAGACTTGTGCAAAAATTCTTATAAATTCACATTTTACATTATTTTATTATGGGATAATATTATGTAATTACTTTGGTCAAATAAAAACTATACACCTTAGTAATATACTACATAGTTTTCGGTCACCTCAATAAACTAACTAAACATTTTCCCAAACTTTCTAATAAATTCACATAACACTTGATCATCCATAAGCATCCTTGCTATAACATAATTTTTATTTATTGAAAACTATTTAATTTAATCTTCCTAAGTCATATTCGAAAATTTGGACTTATGTCCAAATAATTTTTAATAAATCCAATAATTTCAAACAACGCTATATTATGATTTTACACTATCAATATGCTATGATAACACTTAAACATGGATTATATCACAACTTAATATCATATACTATATTTTTCGAAAATCATAGACTTAGGTACCAAAGTTTTCCAAAAATTCTACATAAATTCATATAAGCATTCATTAATACCCTAGATCATGATTTCATGCTTAAATCAACAATTAAAAATCATAATCATCAACATATGGTACTCCTAAGTTTTCGGTCCACAGATATAATTTAATACCATGCTTAATTTTGTGATATAATTATAATACATACTCAATAATACCATATAAATACAATATCTAAACATCTTAGCATAAGATCTATAATTTTCGAAAATTACATGAATAAACTAAGCTTATAACATAAATTCTAACGGATGAAAATCGAAAATTCTAGCATGTATACGAAGATTGTAAAATTTCTAACCTTTTTATCGGTACGGATTTTGATCGGCAAGATTTATTTGTTAAGGATTTGGGATTGTAAATGGATGAACTCTCTCCTTTTCCTCACAAGTTTTTCGGTAGTCTAGGTTTGTAAAATGGGTGAGTGAATAGCTTAGGTTATATTTATAGTCTTGATCAACTTGTACTATAATTATTACATGAAAAATATCTTGTACACATTGCCTAATTTTTTAAAAAAAAATCGGTACCACCTCTTAGCTAAGGACAAGAATTTTGATTCTTATCATGTACAACTCATCATGTATCTTATCTCTTAATTAATGCATTGAACCTTAGTTGTCACAATTTAATTAAAACAACACTCTATACTATATATGTATGTGTGTCGGCTATTCCTCATAGCCTAGGATGGATTTTATTTTTTTTCTTATTTTATATACTTTATTATATTATACTTTCCTTTAATTAATAATTTATATCCTAATTATCAAGAATTAAAAGAATTTATCATATCATATACTATATATGTCATTCACGGCTACACTTAGTATATTAGGTTTAAATTTTATTTTTTCTTAATATATACTACATTATCCTCATATTATAAAGTAGCTTTTGAAAATCAAAGATTTCAACTTATAACAAGTGTCTTTATTATATAGTATGAAATTAAATATTTTCCTTTCTATTTATTCAAGATTTTCGGTCCCTATATTAATGAGCCATGGATTACTTGTTTTAATGACTAACTACTACTACTTTACACCTCATACATGATAAGATTACAACTCATAGCCTTCATTGTAGGATGATATTTATAGATTTTATTACAAAATCACATTTAAAAACCCTAAGTTGGCGCCACCTATAGCACAAGTGTTAGGATATTTGTTCACTTGATAATTAATGCTACTTTACACATAATATGTGATAAGGTTATAATCATTACACTTCATTAATTGTAGTAAGATATTTGTTAATAAAATAACATAAAATCATGATACTTATCTAGAATTTTCGTCCACTTTGCACAAGTGTGCTCCCACTTGTGCAAGTTGATGATACAACTCATATTTATCCATAATAATTTCATATTAATATAATTAATATCATACATTATCAATTAGATAAGAATTAAATTAAAAGTCACACTTTAGAAACCCTAATTTTCGAAAACTATGGGTTATATTCCAAACACTTGATTTTTCTTGTAACAAATGGTTAATACATTGTTATGTGACATATTATAATCTTAGATGATGAATTTAATCATAGGAAAAATATTTTGAACCATTTTAGTTCACAAAACCCTAATTTAAAATTTTAGGATTTTCGAAACCTATTAAGTATGGTACATTATATTTCTAAATTTTCTAGCATTATTTTGATAATAAATAATGATCTTATATCATAAAATAATCATAGGAATTTGAATTTTAAAATTCCATGATCATTTGGCTAAGTTATTGACTCATCTCTAAAACCCGACGTATGAAATGTCTCAAAATTCTCATAGGCGATTCATCTCTAAAATGTTCAAAATAAAGTTTGTTACAACTTTATTTATTCCTATAATAATAGGAAATTTCGAATTTTAAACTTAACTGCTCAAAATACTGTAAGACGTAACTGTTGAATTTATCCAACGTTAGAACATTACGTTCAAATGAACATCAAAACTCATATTCCTTAGTTCACTAAACATCAGTGAGTATCACACAGAAATTATCCAATTATGCTTGGTCAAAGTCAAGTGTTGACTAATTAATATTTTAATTATTGAATTAATAATACTAATTACGGAATTTATTATCGTAATTAAGTATTAAAATGATGGGATATTACACCAATCATACAGACTTCTGTGATCTTCTACACACTGTATGATCTAACTTATGTATGAGATAAGGGGACATAGATATATGCAATCAAGTAATCAATTCGGATAGGAGATTGTAATAGTGGTAACAGAAACATTGTATACAAGCTCAACCAAAACCGCTTCAAGATACAAATCAACAATCTCCCACTTATACTAAAGCAAACTTTTAGTATATCTTTGTCTCTCTACTAGTGTTACAAACAAAACCATCACTTTGCTTCTCCCACTTATACAAAAGTTTCCTTTCTAAGTGGGTGCCATCATGCGCAATCCAAGTCCTCGAACGTGCACTTCGTGTAGACTTTTGCGACAGACTCTTCGTGAATGGATCCGCTAGGTTATCCGTCAGATCAATCTTTTCAATCAAGCACGTCCCTCGCCTAACGATTTCTCGTATGACATGGTACTTTCTCTCTATGTGTTTGGTTGCCATGTGGGTCCGTGGTTCCTTCGAGTTTGCATCGCACCGAGTTATCACAAGAACTATGATACTCTTGGGTAAACCAGGTACCACATCTAGATCCATGAGGTAGTTCTTGAACCATACGCCTCCTTAGTTGACCTCAAGGCGGCTACATATTCGGCTTCCATGGTAGAGTCCGCAATGCATCGCCGCTTTGCACTCACCAGATACGGCCCACCTCCCAAGGTAAACACATACCGAGGTAGACTTTTTCTCATCACGGTCGACTTGGAAATCCGTCTGAATAACCCAAAGGCATTAGACTATCTCGCATGGTAAACCAGCTATAATCTCGAGTCCTTTTCGGTACTTGAGTATATGCTTTATTGCATCCAATGAGCTTGTCCGTGGTTAGATCGATATCTAGCTACTATGCCTACCGCATAGCGTATATCGGGCCTCGTGCATAAGATTGCATACATGAGACTTCCTACGGCGGGCGTAAGGAACTTGTCTCAATTCCTCTATCTCCTTTGCGATCATAGGTGACTACTCCTTAGATAAATGAACGCCATGCCCGAAGGTAGCAATCCTTTCTTGGCGGTCTCGCATACTAAAACGAGTAATCACGGTGTCAATGTAAGACGCTCGAGATAAGCTTAACATTTTCCTCTTGCGATCTCGGTAAACCTTGATCCCAAGAATATGCGCATCTCCTAAGTCTTTCATTTGAAACCGATCGGATAACTAACTCTTTACGCCCGATAACAACTTCACATTGTTGCCAACTAGAAGAATGTCATCTACGTAAAGCGCAAGAAATACCACATCACTGTTGACCTCTAAACGATACACACAACTCTCGCTAGACAACCGGGTAAATCCATATGATTTTACCACCGCCAAAGCGTAAGTTCCATGATCGAGTCTGCTAAGTCCATAAATGGACTTAAGCTTCCACACTAGATGCTCTTCACCCTTCACCACATAACTTTCGGGTTGTCGCATATAGATATCTCTACCTTCCTCAAGGTAACCGTTTAGAAAAGCGGTTCCATTTGCCAAACCTCAAGGTTCAAGTGGGCTGCTATGGCGGAAGAATTCGATGGACTTGAGCATTACTACAGCTAAAAGGTTTCATCGAAATCGATGCCCTCAACTGAGTATACCCTTTCGCCACAAGCACGGCTTTAAAAGCGAAACCTCTCCATCTGAATCTCTCTCCTCAGATACCCACTTACTACCTACGGCTTTCTTGCCATCCGGTAGAGGTGTCTTTCGTATACATCCATAATCGTTATGGACTCAATTTCTAAGTTCATAGCGGTGTGCCATGATCTTGCATCAATGTCTTGTATCGCCTCGCTATACGTCCATGGGTCGATTATTGCGCCGCCGCTTCTCGAACTAAATCCAAGATTCACCCACGAACATAAATCGCTCGGTTGACGAACAACCCTCCCACTACGACGAGGCACTACAGCACAATGGCAATGGTGGGTGCGAACTTGTGGTTCTCTATCTTGCACAACTTCTCGGGTAGGTACCACTTGCGGTCGGTATCTCGATGGAACTCGACCCACTTCAATTTCTTGAAGTATCTGGTGTCCATCCTCCCACTGACTCGACATCTCGCACCTTTGGTCTAATCGGTGGTGGAATACGATCATCTTCTAATTCTTGAAGAATGATTTCAACTTTGGATTTATGATTTTTCATATAATCCTCTTCTAAGAATCGGGCATTAGTGCTAATAATGACCTTCTGATCCTTAGGACTATAGAATAAACCACCTTTCATCCCTCTAGGATAGCCAATAAACAACCTTGCATCGGATCTAGCCTCCAACTAGTCAGCCTTCTTGTTCAAAGCACATGCCGGATCGCCCCATATCCTTATGTGGCTTAAACCAGTTTCATACCAAACCACAACTCGAAAGCGAGTCTTTTCGATCGACTTGATGGTACTAGATTTAGCAAGTATGCCGCCGTTTCTAAGGCATACCCCGAATCTAAATAGGCAATGTTGCATAACTCATCATTGATCTAACCATTTCCAAAGAGTCCTATTTCTTCGCCTCGACACACCATTTTTCTCGTGGTGTGCCGGTGTAGTGAGTGGGAGGTAATCACACACTTCACCAAATAGTCCATAAACTCGTTCATCGTGGTATTCACCACCACGATCGATCGCAGCGACTTGAAACTCTTGCGAAGCTTCGCTCCACTTCCGCCTTAAACTCTTTGAATTTCTCAAAGCATTCGGACTGCGGTGAAGCGGTATACGTATCCGCACTTGAGTAATCGCCAATGAAAGTGACAAAATACTGTACCCTCCACGAGCTTGTGTGGACATAGGTCCACACAGGTCAGAATGGACTAGCTCCAACACTTCTTTGGCTCTACAACCCTTCGCTTTAAAGGGTCTGGTCGACATCTTACCTTCTATACGGGATTCGCATCGAACGGGAGCAGATGGTGAGATCACCCAACGCCCATTCTTAGCCAAGATTTGGATCCTATTTAGATTGATGTGACCTAATCTAAGATGCCAGAGAAAAGTGGTGTCATCTTGCGAAGAAAACTTTCTCTTTTTAAGGTTTGAAGAAGATGCAACATAGTTATAGGTATTATGTTTGGCAGAAATAGTATAAAGCGAATTATATAATGTGCCACCACAGATAACTTCGTCATTTCTAATGATAGAAACACCACTATCAAAAATAACAGAATATCCATGAATAAATAGTTTCAAAATGTAAATAAGGTTCACTGAAACTCCGGCACATATAAACGTCTTTCAAAACTAAAGCTGTTGTTTCAAAATATAAAGTAACATCTCCGACCGCAACGGCCTCGACTTTCGCGCGTTGCCCATGGAGATCGTTATCTCGCCATCACTCGACTCCTTGTCGCGAGAACCCTCGCAAGGTGTAACAAACATGATCGATCGCACCCGTGTCTACTACCCAAGAATGGATAGAACAAGTCGCTAAACATGTTTCACACTAAAGCAAATGCGTACCTTAAGCCTCGAGCATAGGGCACTTGGCCTTCCAATGCCCGGCCTTGCCGCACTTGAAGCACCTACCCTCTCCTTCGCTTCTTTAAGCCTCCGGTGTGTGCATGTTCTTGCTCCCATTACTCCCACTAGTTCCTCGCCTCACCACCTTTGGTGCCCTTTTCTTATTCCACTTTTCAACGAAAATTTGGGCCCCTAGATGTGCTAGCAAGAGCATGTGCCCTTTGCCCATAACTCCTTCCGCGCCACGAGATCATTAAGCAACCGACAAGTGTATACTCGCCTTGCTCATGATCGCATTCACGCCGAAAATTCTCAAAAGACTTGGGCAAGTGTATTGAGAATGATATCGACCTTGGCTTCGTCGTCAATACCTCCTCCTAAGCGATCAAGACTATCCATGAGATGAGTCATGTGGAGACATGTTCATGGACCGAACTTCCTTCTTCCATCTTACACGCCAAGATTTCTCTCATTGTGTGGAAGCGATCGTCCGATCCGATTGCCCAAACTTACTCTCGAGACTTGACCATATTTCAGTCGCGTCTACCATCGACTGATGCTGCAGCTGCAAGCCTTTGGACATAGTAGTCATCATATAGCATTTGGCCATATTGTTCGACTTATGCCAAAGTCTGCTTGACTCTCGCTGCTCATTAGTCGATGCGTCAGTAAGGGCATCGGGTTTAGGAGTAGTGAGAACAAACATGTGTTCTTCAGCGATAAGAACATATTCCATGTTTCGTTTCCACTCGATAAAATTTGGACCGGATAAGGGATTTTGTGCGAGCATATTGATAATCGGTGTAAGAGACATATCTGAAAAGACAGTGTAAACACATAAGCACACGATCGCACATAATTCGTAACAATAATATTGTAACCTTTTGATAAAACAATATTAATTGAAACCTCCAATCGCCCAAGGAATCCCATATGCAAGCCACGCGTGTGGACGTTTACACATGAACCCCTCGACCAGACTAAAATATACATTTTAGTCGTTTAATTTCAATCCATGTCAACTTATCCTTATGACAAATGAAATTAATGATTGGACCTTACTAGACCACATCACTATCACAAGAAGGGACTTCGTGGGAAGTTGTACTGAGGTGATGTCTAAGCAATGACCACAATTTTAACAAATAAAATGAATTTTAGAATTGGCATACCACTCGGACCATACCGCTTCCAATTCAAATTCTTTTGTTATCTCATTTTAATCTATCTCTAGAGAACTTATGAAAATCGCACATGCAAGCCACGCTGTGGATCGCCACACATGAAAATCCCACTTCTCAATAGATTTAAAAGGTTTTATTTAGAAATCTCATCTAACAAACTTATGATAAACAAGCAAGCAAGCCAAGCGCGTGTGGACGTTTACTCACAGTGCGTATCACTTTGTTTAGGGATCAAAAAGTGGAGGTCTTGACATTTTAAATTTTTAAAAATTAATATGTCGGGTTACTTGCTTAGTCTTTTTGTTCAAAAGGTTTGTCCATGCAGATCACGTAATCCTAGCATGTTTTTCTATAGAACTCAACATGTAAAACATGCTCGCAGAATTCTAAAATATGCTTGAAAACGCGATAAACCTAGCATGCCTACTATGCGCATCCAATCACGAAAACATATAACATGTTTGTCTACGTAATTTAAACATACATAGCATGCTACTGCATAATTTAAACATCCATGACATGCTATGAACGATAAAAATAAAATAAAACGTTCATCGCGGCCCACTCGTGGATCCTGTACTTTCCTGCCTAATCTATTACATAGAATTGCAAAGTACAGATCTTCATAAACTAAAAAAAAACGGGCCTCGCGTGCATGGGCACGGACCGGATTCTTCAAAACTGGATTCGAGCCAAAAAAAACAGGCCTCGCCCAGCACTGCCGCCGCCCAACCTCGCGCGCGCCTAGCCCACCGAGTAAATCACGCGGGCTTGAGGTTTCCTGCGCGAATCTCACGCTGAGGCCGTCGAGGCCTCGCGCAAGATTTGTGCCCCCCTCCCATCGCTCGAGCTTTGCGCATCGCCTCGCGGGCTACCTCACGATCACGAAGGCGCTCGCGAGGGACGCCAGGGGATCTCGCGTGACAAACGCGTGCCCGTTCGCTGCTCGCGCGCATTCACGCGCCCGCCTGCGTGAATGCGTGTGCGCCCGCGACCCGCCCGAGCACCGCCGAGCGTTCACGCTTAGCGCCAGCGTGCCGAGGCACCCGCACGCGACCGCACGCCCACACCCCGCCGCCGAGCCGTGCCGCCCTGCCGCCCTGCCGCACTTGCCGCCGCGCGGCGTGTCCGCGAGCGTCATGCGATCGTTTCCGATGTACTCCCGTGGTCTCGTTCTTCATGCTTTCGTCTTCGTTCTTCTTTTACAGATAAGATTTACAGGGAAAAAATCTAATCTAACCACTGATTTTCTCGTGGTGAAAAACAAAATCCGACAAAAAATAAAACGAGCCACGATGAACGACAGATTCACAATTAATTAATTGCGCACGTTATAATCAAACGTGAATTAATCCAACAGAGCCAAGATACTGATCCCAGGCTCTGATACCAATTGTAGGGAAATCTTATTTTAACCCTCTCCCGAGGATCTATCTTGGATGTTTAATTCACCATACATTGATTATATCCCTAGCATGCACCTATATAATTAATTGCAACACGTAGGGGTTTTCTCGTGTTTACCGCGAACTGTCGGGTAGAACGGATCAAGACTCGTGCTTTGATCTTCCGGATCGATCCCATTGCCCAATCTCTAATATCGAGTGAGGATAATCTATGGAGAATGCTACGTAAAATCACCCTCTTTCTCTCTATTATTTTCAAAATTCCTCACCAAAACACTCGCAATTTTTTAGAATTATGATTGAGGATTAACCTAGATTTTCACTCTTACCTTATATTTATAATGCACTACCAAATCCTATAAGGAAAGGATATATCCCATAAATATAATAATATTCTTTTAGGATAAAGAGAATCAAATCATTATCCATAGAGAGAGAGGGCGCCGATTTCCACCTAGCTACGAACTGGATGGGCCAGCCCATGGATCAAATGCAAGGAATAAAGATGGACCTCAAATAAATTAATTATCTTATGTTCAAATTTCGAACATAAATTAATTTATAAACATTCATTCATGCCACTAGAGAATAAATCTTTGACTTACCCTTTATTACCGAAGTTGAGTCGGGCTTGCACTTAGACATTACGAATCCCGTATTTAAGATATCGACGTCCATTAATTATTTATAGCATTCGATCGCTAAAATAATTAATATCTTTAAATCCTAAGTAGTACCACTCAACCTTATTATTGTACTTGAGCTAACTCAACTGCGGGGTTTAGTACAATAAACCTTTAGCTCCTTAAGGGACGCCATCATCCTAAACGGATACGGTGACTCGATACGATAACTAGCATGACATATAAGCACCGCCACCACCCAAGATGCTTTGAGAATATTGGGTTAAATCATGTAACCTCACCCATAACAAGTCAAAGTGATGGTCAATAACTCATACTCACCTAATACCTTATCGAGATTTAGATCATCGTAAGTCACCGAGATCTAGGTTCTTCACGGTCGAGATAGAAGAACTCATCTCATCGTGAGCCATCAATACGTCGAGACGCGTCAAAGCATAGATAAGCAACCAAGTCAAGTCACTTCTTATCTATAGCGCGACTTATACCGACAACTCGTCCTCAAGTTGTCTCGGTAGTGATTCTTTTATATCTCATTAAGCTTGACCAATCATACAGACTTCTGTGATCTTCTACACACTGTATGATCTAACTTATATATGAGATAAAGGGACATAGATATATGCAATCAAGTAATCAATTCAGATAGGAGATTGTAATAGTGGTAACAGGAAACAATGTATACAAGCTCAACCAAAACGCTTTCAAGTATACAAATCCAACATATATCGAGAGCTTTTGGTCTAATGAGAAATTAAAGTTTGTCAACACCAAAGAGCAACTTACATAGGGTGTGCATCGAACTGATCAATAGATCGACCGACTGAAAAACCTGAAACTGACTAACCAATCGTATGGAATTTTTTTCAGCCGAACCGGCGCTCCTTTTGAATAAATCGATCGAAATAGAACCGACATGCAATGTCAGTTTTTGATCGATCGACCGAACCCGATTGAAAATGAGACAAACCTTAATTTTAAGAACATGTTAATCCTGAACAGAAGTCACATAACAACACAAAGATAAAAGGAAATTAAGAACTTGTTCAAATATTAATTGATCCTCCAATTTTATTCCCAAATCCCAATTGATAATCTAATTTTCTAAAGCCTTTAGCAATGGTGAAAATATATAATTTGATATTGAGGAAATATAGTTGGCTTTGACTTGAGTTTTAGCAAATGATGTATATCGCCGATATTTCATTATTTTAAATTGAATACCGCTTACGATCTTGACATAAAGGTTGAAGATTAAGTTATCTTCATCAGCAGTGAAACTGCTGTCGTGCTTGAGGTTAGGCCTTAGATTATTCAACCATCTAAGTCGACAACTTTTCCATATCTCTTCATACTCAATCAATTAATTACAACTATTATATTGTAATAACCCAAAAATTTAAAACTTTTATTAGCGATGCTTAAACCAATTACTTAGAGTTCTAAGACCTTAATTATGTTTAAGGTGACCAACGAAAAGAATTAGAATCGATTCGGAGATCGAAAACTAGAGAAATAAAAAAACTAGTGGCTAGTCCTACCGGATTAGGGTTTTCTGAGTAGCCTGAGCATAGAATGAAAGATCGAGAATGAATCTCAACAAAAGGATTTCATTTCTAGAATCTTCTCACGAAAACATGTGAGAAGCCAAAGAATTGAAATTTTCGGGCATACTAGCCCGATCAGTCTCAAAAGTACTATTCACGAGCTGGATCCACTTCCAGTTCATGCTATTCATGAAAATTTATGATAACAATCAAAATCATGAAGGAATATATTATTATGAATTTAGAATTCATAAGAATCAATTCTGAACGAAATTTCAAGAACTTAACCGAAAGGAATATATACCGAAAAACCTTAAACCGATCCAAACGAACGAAACTCAAACTAAGAGTCTAAATCAATAAGAAATTATTTATAAGACTCAAATTAATTATTAAAGCTCAAGAATTCAATAGAATTTCGAATGACCATAATTTAATCGCCGGACGCTGTTTTTCCGCGATAACTCCTGAATCGACTTACGGATGCCATCCGAGCTTCATGAAATTATTATAAACTATGAAATAATTCTTTTTAAGGCTATTTAAGAAAATAAAACCTTAAGGTTCCGAGAAATCAATCGAAAGCGCGATAAAACTTAAAGAGTCGGTATTAACATGCCAAATCGGGTAATTTGACCATTTCTTCTCCCAACCACCACCAAGAGACCCCAAATGAGCTTATAAAAGCTCTTTTGCTGCACATACAGACCATTTCATCCATATGCTCTCTCTCTGGAACCCATTTTCTCTCTAAATTCAAAGCCTCTTTTGTTCTTCCATGTTCTAAGCTTTAAATTCCAACTCTCAAAACCAGTTTATAAGACCATACAAATGTAGTATTCATCACCCTCTTCCATCCTAATGGGTGAAATGTTTTTAAATTGTTTTCATTTGAAACCCTAGTTCGACCTCCCAAAATTCATGGATTTTGAGCCATCAAATTTTCTCAAGCCATGAATGAAATATGCTTAGAAATATGTTCTAAGGCTTTATTTAAAATTTGGAAATTTTTGGAGCATGTTTGTTATTTTTTAATTTTGTTATAATTTCTTTTTAAAGGAGATAAAGCATGCTTTTGTGAATATTACTTGATATTGTTGCTTTTTGATATGTTAGGAGCATGTAGAATAAATATGGGAATATTTGGAATTTTCTTGTATTTATTTTGATTTTATTTGTTGGAAAATAGTTGAGGTATAGTGTTTAATATATGATATGAACATCATATATTAATCTTAAAATTATTGAAACACTACTCCTATTTTTCACAAATGGGCAGAATTTATTTAAGTATTTTTAAGCCATTGTTTGATTTTATTTGTTGAGAAATAGTTGAGATATAGTGTTTAATACTCCCTCCGTCCACGAACTTCCTTTACAGTTTGACTTGGCACGAGTTTTAATAATTTGTATTGACTTTGAGTAGAGATATGTAGTTAGTGGAATTTGGGTCCCACTTTTATTTTGTTTGTTAGTATTGATTTAATTTAGAAAATTGATGATCATTAAATTTTTGATTAATTAAATTTATTAATCATTAATTAAAAATCTGGCAGAATTAATTTCTGATTATTAATCATTAATCATTAATTAAATTTTTTTGAAACAAATGAATTAAAATTACGTAATTAAAAATGAATTAAAATTATAGAATTAATCATTAATCATTAATTACGAAATTAATCATTAATTACGTAATTAATCATTAATCATTAATCATTTTGAAACAAATGAATTAAAATTACGTAATTAAAAAGCAAAACAAAACTGGAACAAAATGAACACAAGTTTACGAAAATGATTAAATAAACTTGATTGAGGTCTACAACAATCACTTACAAATGATGTGATCGAAAAAATTGGAGGAGTTTTCTAATCTCCATTTTCCAATTACAAAGGCCAATTGCCTAACCTTATCTATAAATACAAGGCACTTAAATGCTCCACAAGAGCCTCTAAAACAACATCTACAAAACACCATAAATGTTGCTGCATTGAAGACACAAAATAGCAACTTCAAGAGGTGGAAAAGAGGCGGCAGACATTGGCGGAATCTTCTCGGGCGTTGGTTGATGCGTAACATGGTGAATGGAAAGTTAAGGCGTGGAGCAATAATCAAGCTACAACATTATTCTCCTTAAGTAGGCAATCGATCACAAATTGGTGGAATGATGCAAAGGACGGCTTGCACTAGGGCGGGCACTGTTCTCTGCAAGGTAAACAAAAGGTTGTAAGCACAAAGATAAAATGCAAGTTGATGTGGATGCGGTTAAGGCACTTACAATGCTTGAAAGGTCTTGATTAGGAGAATGGCGAGTAAGCTAAATATGAGTAAGAGCTTACTAGGGTGTGGATAAAAGGAAGAAGTTGAGAGCACATACTAGTGCAATGAAGCCCATTAACATCTCGAGCAATTGCAAGATTGAGGTGGAGTTTGAGTCACCTTGATTCAAGCATGGGATGTGAAACAATTAAGTATCAAAGCATGCACAATGTGGTTCATATAGATGAAAAATGGTTCTACATGACCAAGACCAGTGATAGATACTACCTGCTGCCCGAGGAGAGAGATCCATATAGGAGTTGCAAGTCTAAAAGATTCATTACCAAGGTAATGTTTATGTCTGCAGTAAGTAGGCCACA
The DNA here is from genome assembly GCA_036937905.1 of Salvia rosmarinus. Taxonomy (NCBI): domain Eukaryota; kingdom Viridiplantae; phylum Streptophyta; class Magnoliopsida; order Lamiales; family Lamiaceae; genus Salvia; species Salvia rosmarinus. The sequence goes on from CM072814.1 coordinate 17,457,747, forward strand.
ATTTGGAGAAGATGGATGCATCATTTTCGATGGAAAATTTGGGATATTTCCATTCACATTTCAAGAGCATGCAAAAAGAAACTCAAAGAATTGAAGCAAAGGCACATTGGAGAACAAGCCCATCCAATCCATCACAAAGGATGTTATCAAGGAGTGCATCATAAACAAGGTCATATTTTTTGCATTATTTTTTCACTATCAGACAAACTATTGTCATCATTTAGATCATTGGTTCTATTTCATTGCAGATTATACCATCAATCAAGGCTAAATGGCCACCTAATGCAAGTAAACAACTCATCATTCAACAAGATAATGCTAAACCCCATATAGCACACACTGATCCAGAGTTCATCAAGGCAGCAAACTCAGATGGTTTCAATATAAAGCTAGTATGTCAGCCACCAAATTCTCCAGATTATAATGTCAATGATTTGGGCTTTTTTAGAGCAATTCAGAGTTTACAAGTGGCCAAGTATGCAAATGGTGTGGATGATTTATTGCAAAATGTTCAGGCTGCATATCAAGAACACACAGTGATCAAATTGAACAATAATTTTCTGACTCTACAAGGATGCTACACAGAGATCATGATGATTAAGGGATGCAACAACTACAAAATCCCACACATGGGAAAGGAAGCCCAGTTAGGCGGGAACACTACCAGAATGTTTAGAGGTAAATGAATCACTAGTAAGAGAATGCTTGGAATTTCTGGCATTAGATGAAAACAATGGAGGTGCAGCATACAACATTAGTCAACTACAAGATGCATTTGGTTTGTGACAAACCAAGTGTAGGGATAGTTTTTTGGGTGTGTTTACAGTATAAGCATCTCAGTTTGGATGTTGTTTAGCATGTAAACACTTTTTTGTCATGTAGGTCTCAGCTTGAGTATGTTAAATATTTTTGCATCATAGACCTATTTTGTTCAGCAACAAGTGCATCATCACATTTATTTCCAACCTTAAACAAACCTCCAAAACTGTGAATTGGGATTCACAGTGGTGGCTTTAAACTGAGAACTTTGGACTAAAGGTGAGTATCAGATTCACCATTCACAAATGAATCATCACACAAATCACACAAATCAGATTCCAAAAACCTCCAAAAACTGTGAATTTGTATTCACAGTGGTGGCTTAATACATCAATTAAGGGACATCATCAGATTTACTATTTCCAACCCTAAACAAACCTCCAAAACTGTGAATTGGGATTCACAGTGGTGGCTTAAATCTGACAACAGGTGAGTATCAGATTCACCATCAGAAATGAATCATCACACAAATCACACAAATCAGATTGCAAAAAACCTCCAAAACTGTGTTTTTGTACTCACAGTGGTGGCTTTAGACATCGAAAAAGGGACATGCAGTGAGAATCAAATAATCAATGGCCAACTACGCCCACAAATAAGAATATCAAGGGTCAACTACGCCCACAAATCAATTAATCACAGGCCAACTATGCCCACAAATCAGAATATCAAGGGCTAACTATGCCCACAAAGCAGAATATCAAGGGCCAACTACGCCCACAGATCAGAATATCAAGGGCCAACTACGCCTCCAAATATAGATCTTTGACAAGAAACACAAACCTCCATCATCGAGAAACAAGAAGGGCACAACTGAGGGAAACCAAATGCCAACCATTTGCTTATACCAAGCTTTCCTTTCGTCGGACCACGCGAGATTTGGAAGTATGAAAGGTGAGTCAACATTCGAAAATGCTTCTCCTCCATGACCCCATCAAAAGCGGCGTTTCATGCAACCACCGTTTAATTCCTCCGATGGGTAACGATACGAGAATCGGTCGAGCAGTGCGAACATGAATCTTGGAAGAATCCAGTGTGGCGACAAGGATTTGCCCATTTGTTGAAGAAGAGAATGGTGTTCTAGGGTTTTCTCAGTTTGGGGAGAAATGGAGGCGTGAAAGACGAGCCAGAGAATAGGGTTCCAATTTTATTGTTTAGGTTTAGTCGTTTAGGTGTTATGGGGCGGGTGGGTGAATAGGTTTAATTATATCTAATGGTTTAATTAGAATATTTGATTAAGTTTAGTTTTAATTAAATGATGGCAATTTTGAAAATAAGGGATAAATTTGAGGGTAAAGGTATAATTTTTTTGTTTCCTAAAATGGCAAAATTGAAATGTAAAGAAAGGTTGTGGACGGACCAAAATGGCAAAATGTAAAGAAAATTCGTGGACGGAGGGAGTATATGATATGAACATCATATATTAATCTTGAAATTTTTGAGACACTACTCCTATTTTTATGAAAAGGCCAAAATTATGTATAAATATTCTAAGATTTATTTGATTTTTATTTGATGAAAATAATATGATATGTGATGTTTAGAATAATATGATCTAATATGCATTGTTGGGAATTTATTGAACACATATACAATATATGTGTGAGGACAAAAGAATTCAAGCATTTAGTTCATATTATAAATATTTAGTTGAGGTTTAAAGTTAATATTACATGTTTATTGCATATTATAAACATATGGTGAAGTGAATGTAATTTATTGAATATATATGTATATATATTATAATTACGAAAATATACATGTAGTAAAAGCATGTGTTTTAATTTTAATGTATGATATGAGCATGATATGATTTTTGTGAAATTTATTGAACACCAAAGTTAAATAAATTGAAATTGCCAAAAATATAATGCTTATTTACTCATGGTTTAAAATTTTATTTGATGATAGGGAGTTGGAAATTAAATTCTATAGTATGATAGGAGTATAACATGATTTTATTGAAATTTATTGGATACTTATGCTAATTATAAAAAATATAGCAAAATGGTTAAGTATGAGTTGATTTTAATTGTGAATGATGCCATAGTAGTTAATCAATAAGTTTAGAATAAATGGTTGTGATTATGATGAATGAATGGAACATCCATGCACACATACACAATGGTTGTGTATTATGTTAGAAATTATGGTTTTCTAATGCTTTAGTATAATATATGTTGTGATATATGGTGTTGAATGGTTATATTTATGTTGTGGGTTATATTTATGTTGTGCCGACAAACAAAACCCCAAACGTCAACAACATAGTACTTTATGTATGGGAATCCAAAAGAAATCGATAAATTTCGATAACTTAAGAAGGAATTAATGAGAATCGAAGATATACATAAATTTAGGGTTTTCTATTAATAATAGGATACTCAAACGTGAGTTCCTAAGTTAAAGGAACCGAAAGGCGACTTACAACGTTAATGCTCAACAACGATAACCTAATACGATATTAGATTGGCGTTAAGACAACTCGATACTGAATAGCGATTTTATAACGTACACAATCTCCGACGAGTTAAGAGAAACAAACAATGTCAAAAGTGTAAGCTAAGATACAAGCATAAGATGTCGATCCTTATGTCTCGAGGTCGAGTTAGTATTCACAAAGAACTCCATTAATTCCTAAGTATTTACTTACACGATGGTATGAGATATCTCGAATCATAAGTCGAGATTCTCTTTCGTTCGTCATATTAATACGACAAGTCGTAAAGCATAACCTACTAGGGCGTAACTATAATTGTTAAGTCTAGTTAGTGGCTTGAGAATATCCTAATATACCAATCATAACTTGAATATTAACAATCTATAACGTAATAACGTTTAGAAGAACACTAAGGCTAGAGTCGAGGATAGACTCGAAACATATGACTCATAAGTTGAGGTTCATCTATCAATGATGAAGTAATATAGTTTGGAAATTGAGAATGTAAGATAATAGGAATTATCTTAAGACCCTCACATGAAATCATAAAGAAACCCTAATTGGGAACTTTAAGTCATAATTTATAAGCGACATTCGATCAATAGAAAGAATATAAAAATGCTATTTTCTTATGAAGGGCTTGATCTACGTGAGTTACCAGGAAGGATACTCACGCTTGCCCGCTTAGAACTATTAACCCGGACTAGCGGTGGGCTTTCTTGAAACAAAATGTTATGCATAACTCAAGCATGATTTACAAAAGCTTTATGAACTATTATCACATGAGCTGTTATTGATGACAATTGTTTACGTTTTGTTGTGAACTATCGAGATTGGTATATCGATGTGGTATGTGAATGTGTTGGTCTACCAGCGTTAAAAAGGGTATGATCGGATCCGACTTAGTTAAGGACTAACTTTCGGATTGTGTACACGTGATTGTGTGTTAAGGTTAGCTACCTCGACCGGTCACGACGACTATGTGTAGGTAGCCACCTCCATAGTGCGCGAATGAATGAATGAATGATCAGAAATGGAACAACGTGGATGAAATAGTCCGGCCGGACACTTTTGGAAAATGATAAAATGTTTGATAGGCGTGAGTCTTTTAACTAAAATCCTCATGCGCTATTGTGGGCAGTTCAATAACTTACAAAGAAAATGTTTTCGGCAATGAGTCCACTGAGTACTTTTGTACTTAGCCCTGCATCTCGTTTTTTATGTGCAGGTTGAGCAGGGATTAATGATGGGTGGGAGGCGGTGCAGAGTGACGGTTGTTTTGTTGCTTTAATAGAAAGGATTTCTAGAACCTTGGGCATGTATCGTCATATGCATTTCCACACATTTATTGCTGCTAACTTTGATATTGTTTGATGTCTTTTGATTATAACTGCTTTTCATATCGTATTGAACTTGAGGTCGTATCTTGTTCCTTGAATTACGCCCTGATTGGGCTATATTTGAACATTGAACCTTTTGGGCAAGTCCTTCTGTGACTTGAGTTTGTATCGAAACAGCTTATTCCTTTCAGTCTATGCATTTATTCGTAGTTGATTGGTTAATCGTATTGGTTTAGTTATGTGTATATCCGCTGCATTGTCATACTAGTGGCGACCCGTTTAATCCGTACTTCATTGAGAAGTCGGGTCGTCACACACACACACACACACACACACATATATATATATATATATATAATTTGTTGGGAGCATGATTCAATTGTTTCGGCGGTGCCGTGATTTTAGGATATGGAATTTGAACTTGGCATCTTCTTCCACGACCATGGCCCATTCTTCACCTCAACTTTGTCGGAGCAGGCGAGAGGTGGAGAGAGTGAGCATGAGAGATTTGTTCTAGACTTTTAGGGTTTGTTTCACAATAGTAATTACATTCAAATATTAAAATACATATATATATATTGGTCGGTAGGTTTTCAACCGATACTAAATCTCTAAAACCGAAAACCGATCGATCGACTAAATTTCTTTAAAAATAGAAACCAAACCGACTACCTAGATGTATAAAAATCGATCAAAAAACTTTTTAAATTGGTTTAGGTCGATTTAGTTGGTCCGATCGGTTCCCGCACATCCCTAAACTTGCAGATAGCCTTGCCAAAGCTGTAAGCGCCTAGGGTTTGTACATTTTCAAGATCACTTTTGGATTACAAATTAAAAAGAGTTGGTATTAGGTAACTTCTATTCATAGTGAGTTCAAACAACACAGTCTTGGAAGATGAAACTAAGGGAATGAACTAAAATGGTGGTCAAATATCTTATTATTCAGATATATGAATTATAATTAAAGTAAGACGTATGGGTCATAATTTATTCCTAGTTTCAAAGTCTAATAAACTCATTTTATATATGAGAGTGGATAAGAAAAATTATTCAAATTAATTCATAAAATGTTGTCCAAAACTCCGGTGCATGCATGAGGTTTGGAAGTATACTACATTTATATAAATTTTCTCACAATTGTTCATCACAAATCGAACAACTATGTGGTTATCTCCTTGAATCTAGGGATGCTAGCTATCCATGAATATGCCCTCTTGACTCGTTTGTCTTCCACGAGCTTATGTTGAGAATTTGGGATCGACGATGCTTTAATTAAATATCAAAATCAATTAAAAGATATAAGTTATATCTACTCATGATAACGATTGATGTATTGTTTGTTAGTCAACTTATACATTAGAGCTAAACTCGACTTATACAAGTCTCACTGAGGAAACTAAGTGAAGAGGTCAGTGAGGAACCAACTTAGGCGAATTCGGTTGACTCGTCCGAGGATAAACCTCAACTCTAAATCAGTCAGAACGAGTCAATGAAGTCAGGAGCAACATAAAACGTGCTTAAAACAAATCTCTCAAAGCATCGGGAGAAAATAATTCAATGTTGAAAGATCTATAGTCAGATAGACTGAGTTCAGTGAAGGGATTCATGAAGTTTGAATAGTCAGTGGAACTGATGATAGAAGATTAGAGAACCTGAATGACTCAGATACTCCTCAGAGGATATGAAGGCAGTCACAATCTTGTCGTAGATCACATTACCTGAAGATGAAGTCAGAAGAAACTCGAGGAACTAGACACAAGATAAGACGTGGACTCAACTAAAGACTGACGATGAACGCTGATAAAGAAGAATTACATCTACTGACAGCTTGTTAAACACATCTATCTGACTCATTAAGAGATAAAGAGCAAGACGACAAGTCCAATGATTGTATTGCCAGAATGAAGTATAATTTCAAATGGCTAGTTTGATATTAATTCTCTATAAATATGACACTTCCTCAACTAGAGCAAATGCGAGTTTAATGAGTTGGTGCTCTTTGAATGAAGACATAACTCAAATTTCGACTCCATCTCGGACGAGACTTGGACAAAATTCGTTCTTTCAAATCTAAAGATGGTCTCACCACTTCGTCTATGGTGAAACTACTTCGGTCCAGTCTCCCATATTTTTAAGCCAAGCTTTCTTATAAAATATGTAATAGAGCTTAGAGCGAGTGCAACCTATCTTTAGGTTTGTGCTTTAATGTAAAAGCTCACTCAAGTAGTGGGAAATGAGTTCAAACCAAACATATAGGGTAAAAGTTAGAATGAAACCTTGTACCATAGAAAATCACGGAATCACCTCCTGAAGAGCTAGCAAAGTATGAGAAAACAGTAAATTAAAGAGTAAAATTATATATGAATATTGAGATATACATCCTCATCCTAACTCAGTTAAGACCAAGTTCTTGTGTGCTTATTATGTAATCAAACATAAGATAAATAAGAAGGGCACCACTATTGAGTTATTATCCATTCAAACGTAAGATAAGTAGATTTTAACATAATAATGTAATATCTGGTAATACACGAGTTTTAAGGGGAACAAGAAAAAGGAATGCATTCTTATCCTGTAATTAAAATGAATGAGCCTTAAATATTCACATGATCGTCGAAATTAAAAGCTACACTTTTGGGTTTATTAGTTGAGTCTCGCATCATAGACAAAGATCAGCTTGTCACATAACATTCAAGATTGCATAAGCACCATTGAAGAAGTGACAGAGTATAATGACCAATTCCTCTTTATATTATGTGCTGGGCATGTTGAGATGCATCAGTTTCTCCAACATCCAACTGTACCACATGCCATGTTTTATTCAAATAATTGACTTATTGCCCCTCCACCATTACCAACATTAATATTCTCCTCCAAAATTAAACAAAAAAAGAAAGAAAAAACAGTTGTATTTCATGGAATATACCTTATTTTTTCACTCGTAAATTACCGAGCCAGATTCAGAAAAATGGACTACAGAAAGGTGCACTTTGAGGGTGTGTGCCCTATGATAACATCATTCGAGTAGATAAATTTGTTTCTCATCATGATCACAATTAGGGATGTCAGCGGCGGGCTTTCTGGGACCGAACCAATAAATTAGTATTGGTTACGGTTGCGAACCGCCCATAAACATCGGATCGGACGGATCCGGACCATCAATTATGGTTAGGATAGGGTATTATCCATTCTAATCGGTTACCGTTGGGCGCTACACTCAAATCCCCAAAATTTTCAATTTCATATTTCAAATTTAAACAAAGGAAAAATCTTTATTGGACTAAAATATAAAATATATTATAAATAAATATAAACGTATTTTGAACATAGTCGTATTTTGATTTTTAAAAAATTAACGTATTTTCGTCCTCGTATCGTATCGTATTTCGTCCCCGTCTTCTTAGCTTATGTGTGTGGATTGAGGTCTAGAATTTATGCCATTAGAAGAAAAACTAGCATTATTGTTCGTGAATTTTTTAAGTCGAGTTCCATTTACACTATGCCTTAGGAAAATTTACACGTGCATCAATTATCGCGAATTACGACCTAATACGGCACAAAAATTAATTTAAGGATCTAATGTTGCGACATGGTATATATTCCAGTGAGGCATGTCCATATATGTTGGGTGCCTCTTGTACGACTGAATCATGTCCATATATCTCATATATTAAGTATGAGTAGAATAGTCAAATATACTGATACGACTTAATTTTGAAGAGAAATTGGATTATAAGTTTTTGTCCTAACAAAATTCTGAGTCGGCCAAAGCAAAAAATTATGTATTTGCCTTGAATAGCCAAACCAGCCCGATTTCTGAATTCAATCGTGCCAAGCTTTTTAGGTCAGGCTAATTTTTGCTTTGCGTTAGGTTTGAGCGGATTTAGGGGAATGCTAGGGAAAGCTTCATCTTCTTCCAGCCATTATATATATATATATATATATATATATATATATATATATATATATATATATATATATATATATATATATATAATCTTATATTTAACATTTTTTTTACCATTTTTTGTAGCCAATTTTTTTTTTTTTTTTAGTTGTAGCTATTACAAAATTATTTTCTACGTTCGGCCCTAACTCTAGCGAAGGGTTGGACAACTATGAATATGAGTTATGCAAATGAATTAGAGTCATCGTCTCTTGTCAAGTGTGAAGTTTTCAATCAATTTCAAATAAAAATGAAATAGGCCAAAGTTAATTTTTGTGTGTGAAAGCGAGTAAACTAGCGCTGATGTATATATATATACGTAAAAGGGATCATTTTCAGTGTCCACCGTCTTTTACCTAATAATAATTGAAACGTACACTAGAAAGAGACTTGAAGAAAAAAATTGTTTTGTTTCAATCGTCTTTTTATCAAAATATTTTAGTGGAAACATATTCCATTTATCAAAATTATACCTATATATATTAATCTACAATTAGTTTTAAGCCACAAATCCGATGTTGTAAAGTCTTGAAATGAAAAAAAAAAAAAAAAAAAAAACTGGCCGGTCGGATTGGAACCGTATAAACAGGCGGGTCTTGACGGTCGGGTCAAGCGGTTCTAGAACCGAACCGAAACCGAACCGTTGTTTTAAAATTTAATGGGCTTTGAGCAGTTCGGATCGGTCAGGGTAAAGACCGCTCGTTGACATCCCTAATCACAATCTGCGCAGTTGTGATTGATCAAGAAAAAATCCAAGAGGAATTGGCATTTTTGGGGCAATCCCCCGTGAATTGAGACAATCCATAATATCATACAAGTAGCATGCAAATACTATTAGTAAAGTAAAACAGATAAGAGATTATTTGGGCGAAGCACTGAAATCTTTTGGTATCATTTGTTCGTCTCGACTCTGAAATATGCGGTTGAAAAATTTATATGTGAATAGACTTTTTTTACTCTGTCCTAAATAGATCGCAGATAAAAGTTTCTGAACAAAGTATGAAAAATATAGCTAAGTAGAAGTACTATCTCAGAGCAAAATTATTAACCATATATATAGAAGATGGTTAGCGTGAGAACTATTTTATTATGAAATTAAAAATGATGAATTCACGGTGAAAGTTGATGAATCATTGTGAAATTCTTGAATTCAAAAATAGAATTTTCGACCCTCATGGGATTCGAACCGGGTGAAAAATTTGAATTTTGAATTAATTAACTTTCTAAACGGATTCATCAACTTTCATAATAAATTGATTTGGTTCTTAGTTTTTAGGATAAAAATAGTTATCATTTGAACCAAACTCCACATATATATATATATATATATATATATATATATATATATATATAAACATAAATGTGTAGTTTCCTGTTGTTTATATCAGAACACAATAGGTTTCGATGACGTTACGATTTAGTTCATTTTAAAATCCCAATACAAATACTTAATCCGTGCGTCAAAGTTTATATTGTTTTATGTGATGCGTGTTTTTCTATTGCAGTGCATTGCAAAGGGATCTCACATTGTAAGTATAAAAGATGTTAATAAAAGAAAAATATAAAACTTTTGATGAGCGAATCAAAATAAATTAAATATAAAGTTTTGATAGAGGAATGAAGTATTAAGTTCTTGAAAGTGGGGTAGTACTCCCTCTACCTCAACTATTTCTGTCATTTTTAAAGAATTAACAGGAATTTGTTTTTCATTTCATTTAAGAAGTACAAGTAATAATATTGTCCAAATATATGATTGTTTTCTTCACATTAATTCATTATATATACTTTGCACTGCTATTATTGCACCCAAGATATATTATTCCCTCATAAAATCTTTGAGCTTGCATTGACGGCTATTACAGTAATTTCATCTTTGCCCTTTAACCTATCTTTATCTCCCAATCACTGCGTTGAATACAAATTCCTATATTTATATCACCTCTCTCTTTAGAGTCGGCCAGATTTGAGGGAAGAAAAAGCTCAAAAAACACATTATCATGGCCTCTCCAAAATCAAATCTTTTCTGCACCCTCATTTTGTTCCTCTCATTCCAATCCAAAGTGTTGTGTGGCACTTACCAAGTTGGAGGCTTAGCTGCTTGGGGCATTCCCTCCTCCTCCAATCCCAAAGTCTACACCAACTGGGCCACAAAATACGATGGCCTCAACATCGGAGACTCTCTCTGTAAGTATTCTTACACAAATTGGAGATTCCTTAATCCTCTCTCTGAATGTGGAGTGTGTTAAATATGTGTTTGTGCAGTTTTCTTGTACCCTCCGAGCCAAGATTCGGTGATCCAAGTGACAAAGGAATCCTACAAGAGCTGCAACCTCAAAGATCCGATCTTGTATATGAACAATGGCAACTCCCTTTTCAATATTACCATAGCGGGCAATTTCTACTTCACCAGCGGCGCCGATGGCCACTGTGCGAAATCGCAGAAGCTTCACATTTTTGTGTCTGGGAATGGATCCTTTGTTGAAGACGACTCGCCGGCTTCCGGTCCGGCCGCTTCTGCCCCCTCCTATCCCACGGTCTTCGGTGCCATTCCGGTTCAGGCCGGTTCGGGTTCGACGTCGCTTCGAGTTCCGGTTTTTTTGGCTGCCGTTTTGTTGCCTGCGCTTGCGCTTGTGATGTAAGTTTGGATTGATTATCCTTTTTGTTTGTTGATATTCAAGTTTTGGCGATGTAATTTCAAAATTGTTGAAACGGAATGATTCTTTGACAAGGGTTGAGAGATTTGTCAGCACGACATTTTGTGTATGTGTAATTCTTTATTGGTTAAATGAAAAGGATAATTTTTATATTATTTTATGTTTTAAGTTCTTGATCTCGAAGAAGAAAATGTGTCGGTTTTGATTATTTGTGAATGGTGCTATGATTTTGTTTCGCTTTTTCTTTTGGAACACTTTTACCTGTTGAAGTAGGACTTTTGGTATCTTATTTTTATTTTTTGCGATTTGCTATTTGGTCTTAGGAAAATTATAAATTGCAATACATATATTTATATGTATGTCGGCGTTGTTGGAAGTTTAGGTGTATAATGTGTTTGTATGATTATGTATGTATAATTAGGGGCAAAACATGAAATATACCTCCAAAAAATATGATGTCGAAAATTATGGACTACAAAGGTCTTACTATAAAAAACATTGTGTAAAAATCAAAATTATAAGGATAAATTTATTTATTTTTGGTGGGGGCACTTGAGCATAATCCAACTCAGCACATTTATAATACTTTCTCTGTCCCATTGAAGCTAGTGTTATTTTTTTGTATAATTATTTAAAAGAATTGTATAAAGTGATAGGTAAGAGAATGATATAAAATAATTAAAGTGATAAAAAATTGATAGAATCCAAGTTCGATGGGACAACCCGAAAAGGAAAATATACCAAGTTCGATGGGATGGAGGGAGTAATTGTTATGTTTTCGTGTGTATTATTGAACCAAATAATCTAAATCTAAATATTTTGAACTATGAGATAATTCATAATTGCACATTATTAAAATAAATATATTATAGAACATGTGGCTCTACGAATGTTATCTTCGATGAAACCTCACTTCTACAATCCATATGTAACTTGTTGATTAAATTAAACGAAGTTTCAGAAAATATAATGATATATGTTTATTTCATTTTCGCTGAAACCTCCAATGGTGTTTTTGTTTGTTGCTCGTTAAATTAACCGATGAGTCCGTTGGGTACGTACTGATGTATAGATGGGGATACACCGGTTAGGTAAAACTTAAAACTTTTCTTAAAATAAGATTGACTAGTTGCTAACAATAGCTAGTCGGGTAATTGGTAGTTCGATCAGGAGTCGATCTTCTTTGTCGATTCGAGATAAGTAAGGTCTTGTCTTGAATGATATGAGTTAACAAACCTATTATTGCTAACGTGTGAGTCAGTTGGACGATAAGCGATGTTCGTGTGGAATGTGGTAATTCTTGAATTTGCATTATTGAAAAATGAGACTCGATTTTAAACACGTGAGTCGAATATTGATTAGTCGGTTTGAAGTTTAAATTTCTTTAGTATCAAACAAATATTGATAGAGGTTTCAAAACTATGTTGTCTTTGCGATGGCAATTGATAACACGCAATATTAAAGCAATGTTGAAAGTAAATAACACGTTCATGTTTACGTGGTTGGAGAGATCAACTCCTACGTCCACGGGTGATTGCTTAGTCGATCCACTAACTTGATTGATGTTATTCTGAGTACAAGAGTAAACCTAATCTGAGACCACCTTATAATATCCCACCTAACTTGACATTCCTCCTCGCTTGTTGGTGCTAGAAACCCTAACTACTTTCGGGATGCGATTGACTTAATCTCTAGCTTGTGGGTCTTAGAAACCAAGTTTTCGACAAGCGATACTTTATTGCTTACTTGCTCAAACTTCTACTTAACTATGTGGGGTTTGTAGATGGATTTTCAACTAGGGATCCGAGTTATCATGGACAATAAACTTAGGATGTCTAGGCTTAAGATATCTGAGATGAATAACCTAGGCGTAAGGAATTGTATGTTAAAATTCGAGCTAATAAATATATGTGAGCTCTTGAGATTTTTTGATACAATGATTACTTCATTCTTCGAAATCGCTGTTTGATTGGCTTGAGCTTTGAGATTTAAATTATGCAGCGTTTCGGTAACCTTCAAAGATTGGATTCTGGCATTCTGCACATATATATAGAGAAGAATAAGAATAGAGCCGTTGTAGGGACTAACATTGAATCTTCTATTTGTCGTTTGAATTCTTTCATTTGAGAATCCGTACATCTTACAAAAAGGTTGCATCATCGTATACTATAGCTCTACAACTCTGAAATTTTGGTATGACATGTCAGGATCTTCTGCAAATACGCTACCACACGTGACGATACAAATACTCAAGATTTAAATTCTTCCTTATTTTTTTAGTTGAGTTGACTCCGTGTTTTGTCAGCATTGGCTTTAGGTTAGGCGATCGAGGTTTCTTCTTTTTATCGTGATCGGACTCCGTCTTTTGTCAGTTTCGAACTCCTGAGTCAGTATGATGTATTCAGTTAGGCGTAGATAGATAGTTAATTTTGACGTTTCATCTACCATCTTTGACTTGATATAGCCATCATTGACTACTTGTCTCCATCTTTGACTATCGATAGGTAGCTTTGACTCCTGGACTTCAATTTTAACTTTTGGTACCCATCTTTGACTGCTGATACCCAACTTTGACTTTCGTAAGGGCAGTCTGCTGCGTGATATGACACTTAGTCCTGTCCTGACTCATTCTCGTTCATCAGCGCTGAGTCTCAGTCTTCGATATTCAGAATTCAATCTTCCGACGTCAGTTTTCGACTTTACTACAATAGCTTTGATCATTAGTATCACTTTGACTCCAGTCTTCAGAAATCAGTTGATCTTTCGTTAGTCTTCAGTCTTCAGTCTGCGATCCTTCAGTTGAGCTTCTATTAGTTACGATAATACTGATACTCCTATCAGTATGACTAATCGCTATTCTTGAATTTCTTTAGTCTTGGATCATCGTCGGTGGTAGTTCTCTCTTGAAACCTATAACAAAACGCTAACACCAAAACAACTCGGTGGCATTAGTAACTTCAATGAAGACAATCATCGAGTTTGAGATCTAATCAACACACATAGTTAAGATATATTAATTCACGATACTTACGAATTTTCTAATATTCCGATACTTAAAACTTTTCCAACATTAACATTGCTAGAAAAAAAGGAAAAAAGATTTTTTCCAAGCGGCATTAGATTGGCGTCAAATATTTTGACGATCTACTCTATTTTTTCCAATGTTAGAGAGCAAATTGAAGAAAATATAATGATATAAATTTAATTATTTATTTGCTATTTAATTCTAATTTATATCTATATACTGTATAATTGTCGAAATATAAACTTAGATTTATCAAAATTTAGACTTAGTGCTCGTGTGATAAGTGTAATCTAGAAAAGAATGTTCTAGGCCCACAAAACTATAAGTCATGTGATAAGTGTAGAATGCTCTAACAAAAATACAAGTCGGTTAGCATAGTAACCGACCTATGTAATCTATATATATGTATTTGATATTTTGTTGTACGAATAGAGAGGAAAAATAAGTTGAGTTACAAGTTAAAAAATAGAGTATTTGTTTTCTTTTCTCTCTCCAAAACTCACGTCAACAATTTTCACACACATTCACACATTCAAATATATCCTCCTCCATTAAATATTAATTCTCCTACCACACTTCCCTTCTATTTTCCAACAAAGTGGTATCAGAGCTAGCAGGTTCTACCTGTGGTTAGAGGTGGCAAAGTAGTGGGTCGGGCCGAGCCGGCCCCGGGCTCGTCGGGCTTTTAAATTCTTGGTCGGTAGGTCGGGCCGAAATTTTCGGACCTAAAATATGAAGCCCAAACCAACCCCGGGCGGGCTTTCGGTGAGTGGCCTTTTAGATAGTTTTTTTAATTTTTTAATATATAAAATTAATATTTTAGATTAAAAAAATAATTATTTAATTAAGATCTCATAACTCCTTAACTTAAATAAAGAATTAGTGATGAGAATATTTTGAGCTTACTTATTCTTATGATAATGCTTCTTGTATATCTTGACCTATTTATGTATTCATGCGATGATATTGTAATGCAGTATGATTTTAATTCTTTAATTTAAGGAGAAAAAATAAGTAATTACAAATCAAAGATAAATGATATTATTAAACGTCAATCCGACTTATACTCATAAAATAATAGAATAAAATAAATTAATTATACTGTATATATTTAAGATCAATGATTGAAAATAGATTTTACATACTATAAGATCATTAATCATCAATGTATATTTTTGGAGATCATTTCTCTTAGGAATTATTTTGAATGATTTATGAGGTTATTATTTTTTCGAATTTATTTTCCTGACCAGTATGTGAATTAGTAAGAAAATTGTTACTATAAAAAATAAATAATTATATAAAATATAATTAATATTATTAAAAAATATAGATATGTATATTAAATAATATTATACATATATATATTTAATAAAAATCAAGTGAGCTTTTAGCCCAAAACCCGGGTCTTTTTTGCCCCAAAGCCAGTGAGCAGGGGTTTTTCTGACACGAGCTTTTAGGCCGGTTTTTGGATATTTAATTTTGAAGCCCAAAGCCCCAAACCCGGGTACCGGGTGGGCTTTCGGGCGGGCTCATTTTGCCGCTCTACACGTGGTTATGGCGAATTTACAATCGTTTCAAGTCCCCATGCTCAATAAGAGCAACTTCAACAATTGGCGTATCAAGATGAATGCGCTTTTGGGAGCCCACGACGTATGGGAGATCGTGGAAAGCGGTTATGAAGGGTCGTGGGAAGAAGTTGAGCTATCCCACCAAAAAAGGGATAGATTGCGAGATGCGAGAAAAGGGACAAGAAAGGCCTCTATCTCGTTTATCAAGCATTGGGGGCGACGATTTGAGAAAATCTTGAATCGACCACCGCCAAAGAAGCATGGGAGAAGCTCCAAAACTCTTGCAGGAGCGGAGCAAGTAAAAAGGTACGTCTCCAAACCTTAAGAGGAGAATTTGAGTTATTGAATATGAAATAGTCTGAATCGGTTTCGGATTATTTTTCAAGAGTCTTGGCGGTTTCAAATCATATGAAAAGAAATGGTGAAAAATTGGAGGATATAAGAATTATGGAGAAAATTTTGCGTTCACTAACTCCAAAATTTGAGCATATAGTGGTAAAAATTGAAGAAACTAAAAATTTGGAGAAGATTACTATTGATCTCTTGCTAGGATCATTACAAGCATTTGAAGAGAAACAAAGGAAGAAACAAGAAATTGGAGAGCAACTTTTAAAAATGCAAATAAGTCCACAAGACAAAGGAGAAGGTTCGAGCAAAGGCCGTGGATAATATGGAAGAGATTGTGGACAAGGTCGAGATCGAGGCAAAGACCGTGGGCGTGGACATGGAAGAGGAGGTTTCGTCGATAATATCGAAAGAGTGAGTTCACAAGTGGTGGGGAGGAGCTACCCACGGTCAGGTCTGATAAATCTTTGATAAAGTGTTATAATTGTCATAGATTTGGGCACTATGCTTCGAATGCGAGATGCAAAATTAAAATTAGAAGAAAACCAATTACGTCGAAAATACGAGTCGAAAGATGCGGTGTGCACCGGCATATAAAGGAGAATATGAAAGGCGAGATAGTACATTGTATCTAAACATCAGTGCGAGCAATCACATGTGCGGGAAAAGAAGCATGTTTGTGGAGCTTGATGAATCGGTGAAGTGGAAATGTCTCGATTGGTGATGAGTCGAAAATTCGATTAAAGGAAAGGAAAGATTTTAATTCGTTTAAAGAATGGGGATCACAATTTATTTGAATGTTTATTATGTGCCCAATATGAAAATAATATCTTGAGTTTGGGACAACTCTTAGAGAAGGTTATAATATTCACATGAAGGATTACAACCTTTCAATAAGAGATGGCAAAATAATCTTATAGCCAGGTGCGATGTCTAAAAATAGAATGTTTCTATTAAATATTGAAATGATGTGGCAAAATGCCTCAAAGTTTACTACAAAGATACATCTTAGCTATGGCATCTCCGATATGGGCATTTAAATTTTGGTGCTTGGAGTTATTATCAAAGAAAGAGATGGTGAGAGGACTACCATCGATCAAACATCCTAATCAACTATGTGAAGGTTGTTTACTCCGGAAGCAGTTCAGAAAGCCGTTTCCAAAGAAGTCCAATTCAAGAGCTCAGAAGCCGTTGGAATTAATTCACGCAGACGTGTGCGGTCCAATCAAGCCAAGCTTCATCGGTAAAAATAATTATTTTCTTCTTTTTATTGATGATTTTTCAAGAAAGACGTGGGTATATTTTTCTTGAAGCAGAAATCAGAAGTATTCGAAGCTTTTAAGAAATTCAAAGCCATAGTCGAAAAGGAAAACGGGCGAAAATGAAAGCCTTGAAGGCGACCGGGTGGAGAATTCACATCGAGGAGTTTCTAAATTTTGTGAAGTAAATGGAATTAGTGACCACTGTGTTGGATTTGTATCTTTGAAGCGATTATGGTTGAGCTTGTATACAATGTTTCTGTTACCACTATTACAATCTCATATCTGAATTGTTTACTTGATTGTATATGTATGTCCCTTATCTCATATATAAGTTAGATCATACGATGTGTTGTAGATCACAAAAGTCCGTATGATTGGTCAAGCAATGAGATATAAAAGTATCTGGCGAGACAACTTGAGGACGAGTTGTCGATATAGGCTCTGGTATAGATAAGTGACTTGACTTAGTTGCTTGTCTATCTTGATACGTCTCGACGTATTGATGGATCACGATGAGATGAGTTCTTCTATCGACCGTCGTGAAGAACCTAGATCTCGGCGACTTTACGTTGATCTAAACTTCGATAAGGTATTAGGTGAGTATGAGTTGCTGACCATCACTTTGACTTGTTATGGGTGAAGGTTACATGAGTTAACCCAAGATTCTCTGCATCTTGGGTGGTGGCAGTGCTTGTATGTCATGCTAGTTACCTGTGTCGAGTCACCGTATCCGTTTAGGATGATGACGTCCCCTTAAGGAGCTCAAAATGTTTATTGTACTAAACCTTGCAGTTGAGTTATCTCAAGTACAATAATAAGGTTGAGTGGTACTACTTAAGGAATTAAAGTAATTAATTATTTTAAGCGGTCGAGCAGCGTAAATAATTAATGGACGTCTGATATCTTAAATCGGAGATTCGTGAAGTCTAAGTGCAAGCCCGACTCAACTTCGAGAAATAAAGGGGTAAGTCGACATTTATTCTCTAGTGGCATGAATAAATGTTTATGAATTAATTTATGTTCTTGGCTGTACATAAGATAATTAATTTATTTGAGGCCCATTTTTATTTCTTGCATTTGATCCCTGGGCTGGCCCATCAAGGCCTGTTGCTTAGTGATTTTCGTCCCCCTCCTTATAGAGTCCCACTGGGACTCTGTCTTAATCCTCTCTGTCTTAAGTGATATTATTATATTTATTAGATATGCATAAATTCTATCTTGATAGGATTTAGGATTGCATTATAAATATATGGTGAGAGAAAATCAAACCCTAATGCACAAGTGAAATTTTTGAGAATTACTATTCCAAGTAGAGAGATTTTCGAAAACTTCAAAGGGAGGAAGAAGGCGAATTTCTATAGCACTCTCCATAGATTGTCCTCCCTCGACATTGGAGTTTAGGCAATCGGGACACAATCCGTAAGATCAAAGCACAGTCTTGATCGATCCTTGCACGATAAATTCGCGGTAAACACGAGAAAACACCAGCGTGTTGCAATTAATTATATAGGTGCATACTAGGTATATAATCAATGTATGGTGAATTAAACATCGAAGATAGATCCTCGGGAGAGGTTAAAATCGATTTCCTACAATTGGTATCGATGCAGGATCGAATCTTGGCTCTGTTGGATTAATCCACGTTTGATTATTACGTGCACAATTAATTAATTATGAATCATGCGTTCATCGTGGCTCGTTTTATTTTGTCGATTTTTTTTTCACCACGAGAAAATCCATGGTTAGATTAGATTTTTTCATGTAAATCTTATCTGTAAAGAAGAACGAAGACAAAAGCATGAATAACGAGACGACGGGAGGTGCGTCGAAAACAGCCACACGACGCGACGGCGTGCGGGCGGCAACGCAGCGCGGCGTGCTCGGCGCTGCGAACCGCCGCCCAGCAGCCGTGCGTGTTTTCTCGGCAGCACTCGACGGACAGGGCTCGGCAGCCTCGGTGACTCTCGGCGGATCGGGCGAAGGGCCTCGGTAACCGGGTGGCCTTGGCGGTCACGCCCGCGCTGGCGGCAGCATCGGCATGGTCGGGCGGCGTGGCTCGGCACGCTTCAGCGGGTCGTGCCCGACGGCCTTCGGCGGTCGTGCTCGGCGGCATCGGTGATGCGGCTCGGCCGCCGCCGGCGGGTCGGGCTCGGCAACGCTCGACAACCCTCGGGAGGCATCGGGCGACGCTGCTCGGTAGGTCGCTGGGCCATAGCGCGAGAGTCGTATGCAGGATTTCTCGGCAGTTGCCGACACCTGCGCATAGACGGCTCGACAGCGTATCTCGGTGGGTCGTGGCCGAGACTGCTTGGCGGGCTCAGAGCGTACGGGCGATTCTCGCTCGGCAGCGCCTGAGCGACCTCGGCGGAAATTCCCGGCAGGGCTTGGGCGATCTCAGCGGGGGTCTTCGACAGCGCCCCGGCGTTCTCGGCAGCGAGTCTCGGCGAGGCTGGGCGATGTCGACACTCGGCCAGGTCTCGGTCGACAGCGCGCGAATCGCACGTGGTTTTCTCGGCGGGCTCGATGCGAATCCTAGGCAAACTTGGCGAGCCTTCTCGGCGGCGTCTGGGGTGCGGCGGTGTGCGCGTGGGGTCATGCCACAGCGCACACCCGGTCGCAATGAATGGGCCGACCGACCCTTTTCGGCTCAAACCCGGTTTTCGGCCCGGACCGAATTTTGACCGGTTCAGTTTTTACCCGATCCGGCCCGATATACTGTTTCGGCCCGTTTTTCAAATTTTCAGCCCAAATCCAATTTTGACGAATCCGGTCCGTGCCCGTGCACGCGAGGCCCGTTTTTCAAGATTTTGAAGATCATGCTTTGCAAATTTATATAATAAATTAGGCGGAAATCCGGGATCCATGATGGGCGCGATGAGCAATTTATTTTATTTTATCGTTCAAAGCATGTCGTGGATGTTTAAATTATCGCGAAGCATGCTATGTATGTTTAATTACGTAGATAAACATATTATATGTTTTCGTGATTGGATGCGCATAGTAAGCATGCTAGGTTTATCGCATTTTTCAAGCATATTTTAGAATTCTGCGAGCATGTTTTACATGTTGAGTTCTATAGAAAAACATGCTAGGATTACGTGATCTGCATGGACAAACCTTTTGAAATAAAAAGACTAAGGAAGGTAACCGACATATTAATTTCTAAAATTAAAATTTCAAGACCTCCACTGCTTAATCTCTAAACAAAGTGATACGCATTGTGAGTAAACGTACACATGTGTGGCTTGCTTGCACTGTTTATCATAAGTTTGTTAGATGAGATTTCTAAATAAAACATTTTAATCTATTGAGAAGTGGGAGTTGCATGTGTAAACGTCCACACGCGTGGCTTGCATATGCGATTTTCATAAGTTCTCTAGAGATAGATTTAAAATGAGAAGACAAAAGATTTTGGATTGGAAGCGGCATGGTCCGTGTGAGTATGCCAATTCTAAGAGTTCATTTTTTGCTGTTAAAATTTTGGTCATTGCTTAGACATCACCTCAAGTACAACTTCCCGCGAAGTCCCTTCTTGTGATAGTGATGTGGTCTAGTAAGGTCCAATCATTAATTTCATTTGTCATAAGGATAAGTTGACATGGATTGAAATTAAAGACTAAAAGGAAGATTTTAGTGCAGTCGGGGGTTCGTGTGTAGCGTCCACAGCGTGGCTTGCATGTGGAATTCCTTGGGCGATTGGAGGTTTCAATTAATATTGTTTTATCAAAGGTTACAATATTATTATTACGAATTATGTGTGATCGTATGCTTATGTGTTTACATTACTTTTCGGATATGTCTCTTACAGTTATCAATATGCTCGCACAAAATCCTCTATCCGGTCCAAATTTTATCGAGTGGAAGCGAAACATGGAATATGTTCTCATCGCTGAAGAACACATGTTTGTTCTCACTACTCCCAAACCCGATGCCCTTACTAACGGATCGACTAATGAGCAGCGAGAGTCAAGCGGACTTTGGTATAAGTCGAACAATATGGCCAAATCTATATGATGACTACAATGTCGAAAGGCTTGCATTGCGACATCAATCGATGGTAGGCGCGACGGATCGGACGGTCCGCTTCCACACAATGATAGAAATCTTGGCGTGTAGGATGGAAGAAGGAAGTTCGGTCCATGAACATGTCTCCCACACGACTCGTCTCATGGATAGTCTTGATCACTTGGGAGGAGGTATTGACGGCGACGAAGGTCGATATCATCCTCAACACACTGCCCAAGTCTTTTTGAGAACTTTCGCGTGAACGCGATCATGAGCAAGACCGAGTATACACTTAGTCAGTTGCTTAATGATCTCGTGGCCGCGGAAGGAGTCATGGGTAAAGGAGCACATGCCCTTGCTAGCACATCTAAGGGCCCAAATTTTCCGTTGAAAAATGGAAGAAGAAAAGGGCACCAAAGGTGGTAGAGGCGTGGGGGCGGGAACATGGCTGCCACCGAGGCTTGAAAAAGCCAATGGAGAGGGCAAGTGCTTCAAGTGCGGCAAGGCGGGCATTGGAGGCCAGTGCCCTATGCTCAAGGCTCAGTCGCCATTTGCTTTAATGTAAAACATGTTTAGCGACTTGTTCTACTCGTTTATGGGTAGTAGATCTGGTCTGTTGATCATGTTTGTTACACCTGCGGGGTTCTGCGGACAAGGGGCTGCATAATGGCGAGATAACGATCTCCATGGGCAGCGCGAAAGTCGAGGCCGTTGCATTCGGAGATGGTACTTTATGTTTTGATAGGACAGTTTAGTATTAAAGGCGTTTTATATGTGTTGGAGTTTCGTGAAACCTTATTTCGATTTAAAACTATTTATTCATGAATATTCGGTTGTTTTTGATAGTGGTGTTTCTATCATAAGAAATGACGAGTTATCTGTGGTGGCACTTTATATAATTCACTTTATACTATTTCTGCCAAATATAATAACTTTAATTATGTTGCATCTACTTCAAACCTTAAGAAGAAAGTTTTCTTCAGAAGATGACACCACATTTCTCGGCATCTTAGATTAGGTCACATCAATCTAAATAGGATCCAAAGCGGCTAAGAATGGGCGTTGGGTGATCTCACGGTTACTCGTTCCCGGTCTGCGAATCTGTATAGAAGGAAAGATGTCGACCGGACCCTTCAAAACGAAGGGTTATAGAGCCAAAGAAGTGTTGGAGCTAGTCCATTCGACTGTGTGGACCTATGGCCACACAAGCTCGTGGAGGGTATGACTATTTTGTCACTTTCATTGACGATTACTCAAGTGCGGATACATATACCGCTTCACATAAGTCTGAATGCTTTGAAATTCAAAGAATTTAAGGCGATGAAGGCGAAGCTTGGTAAAAGTATCAAGTCATGCATCGATCGCGGTGGCGAATACCTCGATAACGAGTTTATGGACTATTTGGTGCGGTGTGGGATTACCTCCCACCACTACACCGGCACACCACAACAAAATGGTGTGTCGGGCGAAGAAATATGACTCTCTTAGAAATGGTTAGATCAATGATGAGTTATGCAACATTGCCTATTTAGATTAAAGTACGCTTAGAAGCAGTGGGATACTTGCTAAATCTAGTACCATCAAGTCGATCGAAAAGACCCTTTCGAGTTATGGTTTGGGCGGGCCTAGTTTAAACCACATAAGGATATGGGGCGATCCGGCACATGTCTTTGAACAAGAAGGCGACAAGTTGGAGGCTAGATCGATGCAAGGCTGTTTATTGGCTATCTAGAGGACGAAAGATGGTTATTTCTATAGTCCTAAGTATCAGAAGGTCATTATTAGCACTAATGCCCGATTCTTAGAAGAGGATTATATGAAAACCATAAATCCAAAGTTGAAATCATCCTTCAAGAATTAGAAGATAATCGTATTCCGTCATGATTAAACCAAAGGTATGAGATGTCGGTGTCAGTGGGAGGATCGACACGATACTTGAAGAAATTGAAGTGGGTCGAGTTCCACCGGAGATACCGACCGTACAAGTGGCACCTATCCAGCAAGTTGTGCAAGATAGAGAACTACAAGTGTATAAATTGAGTCCATAACAGCTATGAATGTATACGAAAAGACACCTCTACCGGATAATGAGGAAGCCGTAGGTAGTAAGTGGGTATACAAGAGGAAGAGAGTTCGAGATGGAGGTTTCGGCTTTTAAAGCCAGGCTTGTGGCGAAAGGGTACACTCAGATTGAGGGCATCGATTTCGATGAGACCTTTTCGCCTGTAGCAATGCTCAAGTCCATCAGAATTCTTCTGGCCATAGCAGCCCACTTAAACCTCGAGGTTTGGCAAATAGATGTGAAAACCGCTTTTCTAAACGGTTACCTTGAAGAAGGTAGAGACATCTATATGCAGCAACCCGAAGGCTATGTGGTGAAGGGTGAAGAGCATCTAGTATGGAAGCTTAAGAAGTCCATTTATGGATTTAAGCAAGCTTCCCGATCCTGGAACTTATGCTTTGATGAGGTGGTAAAGTCCTATGGATTTACCCAGTTGCCTAGCGAAAGTTGTGTGTATCGTTTAGATGTCAACGGTGATGTGATTTCTTGCACTTTACGTAGATGACATCCTTCTACTTGGCAACAATGTGAAGTTGTTATCGGGCGTAAAGAGTTGGTTATCCGATCGGTTTCAAATGAAAGACTTAAGAGATGCGACATACATTCTTGGGATCAAGGTTTACAGAGATCGCAAGAGAAAAATTGAGCTTATCTCGGCGTCTTACATTGATCTGTGATTACTCTTTAGTATGCGAGACCGCCAAGAAAGGATTGCTACCTTTCGGGCATGGTGTTCCTTTATCTAAGGAGCGATCACCTATGACCGCAAAGGAGATAGAGAAATGAGACAAGTTCCTTACGCTTCCGCGTAGGAAGTCTCATGTATGCAATGCTATATACGAGACCGATATCTGCTATGCGATGAGCATAGTAGCAAGATATCGATCTAACCTGGACAAGCTCATTGGACTACGGTAAAGCATATACTCAAGTACACGAAAAGGACTCGAGATTATAGGCTAGTTTATCATGCGAGATAGTCTAATGCCTTTGGGTTATTCGGACTCGGTTTACAAGTGACCGTGATGAGAAAATTCTACCTCGGTATGTGTTTACCTTGGGAGGAGGAGCCGTATCTGGCGGAGTGCAAAGCAGCGATGCATTGCGGACTCTACCATGGAAGCCGAATATGTAGCCGCTTCGGAGGCCGCTAAAGAGGCTGTATGGTTCAAGAACTACCTCATGGATCTAGATGTGGTACCTGGTTTGCCCAAGAGTATCATAGTTTCTTGTGATAACTCGGTGCGATGGCAAACTCGAAGGAACCACGGACCCACAAGGCAACCAAACACATAGAGAGAAAGTACCATGTCATCGAGAAATCGCTAGGCGAGGAGGCGTCTTGATCGAAAAGATTGGTGCTGTGGATAACCTGGTGACTCATTCACGAAGAGTGCGCATAAAAGTCTGAAGAGCATATTTGAGGACTTTGATTGCAAGATGGCACCCACTTAGAAAGGAAACTTTTGTAGAAGTGGCGGAAGCAAAGTGATGGTGTTGTTGTAATAGCTAGTAGAGAGCCACATTGTATACTAAAGTTTGCTTTAGTATAAGTGGGAGATTGTTGGATTTGTATCTTGGAAGTAGTTATGGTTGAGCTTTTATACAATGTTTCTGTTACCACTATTACAATCTCTATCTGAATTGTTTACTTGATTGCATATGTATGTCCCCGATCTCATATATAAGTTATATCATACGATTGTGTTGTAGATATGATCCGTATGATTGGTCAAGCAATGAGATATAAAAAGTATCACGGTGAGACAACTTGAGGACGAGTTGTCGGTATAGGCTGCGGTATAGATAAAGTGACTTGACTTAGTTGCTTGTCTATCTTTGATGCGTCTCGGCGTATTGATGGATCACGATGAGATGAGTTCTTCTATCGACCATCGTGAAGAACCTGAGATCTCGGTGACATTACGTTGATCTAAACTTCGATAAGGTATTAGGTGAGTATGAGTTCTTGACCATCACTTTGACTTGTTATGGGTGAAGGTTACATGAGTTAACCCAAGATTCTCTGCATCTTGGATGGTGGTAGTTCTTGTATGTCATGCTAGTTACCGTGGCGAGTCACCGTATCCGTTTAGGATGATGGCGTCCCCTTAAGGAGCTCAAAAGATTTATTGTACTAAACCCTGTAGGTTGAGTTATCTCAAGTACAATAATAAGGTTTAGTGGTACTACTTAAGGAATTAGAGTAATTAATTATTTTAAGCGATCGAGCAGCGTAAATAATTAATTGACGTCGATATCTTAAATACGGGATTCGTGAAGTCTAAGTGCAAGCCCGACTCAACTTGGAAATAAAGGGTAAGTCAAGCATTTATTCTCTAGTGGCATGAATAAATGTTTATGAATTAATTTATGTTCTGGGCTGAACATAAGATAATTAATTTATTTGAGGCCCATCTTTATTCCTTGCATTTGATCCCTGGGCTGGCCCATCAAGGCCTATTGCTTAGTGATTTTCGTCCCCCTCCTTATAGAGTCCCCCTGGGACTCTGTCTTGATCCTCTCTATCTTAAGTGATATTATTATATTTATTAGATATGCATAAATTCTATCTTGATAGGATTTATGATTACATTATAAATATAAGGTGAGAGAAAATCAAACCCTAATGTACATGTGAAATTTTCGAGAATTACTATTCCAAGTAGAGAGATTTTCGAAAACTTCAAAGGGAGGATGAAGGCGAATTTCTATAGCACTCTCCATAGATTGTCCTCACTCGGTATTGGAGTTTGGGCAATCGGGACACAGTCCAGAAGATCAAAGCACGGGTCTTGATCCAATCCTTGCCTGGCAAATTCTCAGGTAAACACGAGAAAATACTAACGTGTTGCAATTAATTGTATAGGTGCATGCTAGGTATATAATCAATGTATGGTGAATTAAACATCCAAGATAGATCATCGGGAGAGGGTTAAAATCGGATTTCCCTACACACTGACAGTTCCAAAATCACCCCAACAGAATGGAGTTGCAGAAAGAAAAAATAGAACTATCATGGAAATGGCAAGCAGCATGCTAAAGACAAAGAATTTGCCTAAAGAATTTTGGGCCGAAATAGTAGCGTGCGCGGTGTACCTATCCAACAGGTCTCCAACGAGAAGTGTTTGGGGAAAGACTCCACAAGAGGTCTGGAGCAAGAAAAAAACCAGGGATCTCTCACCTAAAGGTATTCGGGAGTAAAGCATACGTACATGTATCGAACGAGATGAGAAAAAAGCTCGACGATAAAAGTGAGCCCTTTATCTTTATAGGATACGACTTTAACTCCAAAGGTTATAAGCTATATAATCCCAATACTAAGAAAACTGTGATAAGTCGAGATGTTGAGTTCGAGGAGGAATGAGTATGGGATTTTGGCTTCAACATTGACTTTACTTTCATTCCTCAATTCGAAGATGAAAGAATAGTCGAGCAAGAGGGAGATGTCCAACAACAGCCAGTGACTCCACCCACTTCACCTGCGCCAGCTGCGCAAGACTCGCCACCATCTTTCTTAAATGAAAAAGCCACACCACGAGAAAGGAGTTTGCATGAGATTTATGAAGATATTGAAATGTTAGAAGATTTCACGCTATTCTATCTATTTGCTGATTGTGAACCAGTTAGCTTTTAAGAAGCTATGCAGCATACAAAATGGCAAGACGCAATGGATGAAGAAATCAAGGCTATAGAAAAGAATGATACGTGGGAGCTCACAACACTGCCAAAAGGGCATAAATTGGAGTCAAGTGGGTGTTCAAGGTGAAAATGAATTCAAAAGGCGAAGTTGAAAGATATAAAGCAAGGCTTGTTGTAAAAGGATATAGCCAAAGAGCCGGAATTGACTATGATGAGGTATTTGCTCCAGTAGCTCGTCTAGAAACTATAAGACTAATCATTTCTCTTGCAGCCCAAAATAAATGTAAGATTTATCAAATGGATGTTAAGTCGGCCTTCTTGAATGGTTATATTGACAAAGAAGTTTACATCAAGCAACCAATGGGCAATGAAGTGAAAGGCCATGAAGTTAAAAAATGCCCTATACATGTTGAAGTAAGCACCAAGGGCATGGAATAGCAGGATCGATAAGTACTTGGAGGAGAATGGTTTTATCAAATGCCCACATGAGCATGCACTTTATGTTAAAATCAAAGAAAGAGATATTCTAATTGTGTGCTTGTATGTAGATGATATGATCTTCACAATTAACAACCCAAGAATGTTTGAGGAATTTAAGAAGGACATGACAAAAGAGTTCGAGATGACTGATACTGAGCTAATGGCATACTACCTTGGTGTGGAAGTCAAGCAACTCAAAGATGGAATCTTTATCACACAAGAAGCTTATGTCAAGGAAATTCTTAAAAAGTTCAAGATGGAGGATTGCAAAGCAATCAATACACCGGTGGAGTGCGAGATCAAGTTATCCAAGAACGATGGAGGAGGAAAAGTGGACCTGACATCATTCAAGAGTTTAGTTGGAAGACTACGGTACTTAACTTGCACAAGGCTAGACATACGTTATGCCACTGGGCTCGTAAGTCGCTATATGGAGAATCCAACCACTACACATTTGAAGGTGGCAAAAAGAATTCTTCGCTATCTCAAAGGTATGATCAACAATGGTTTATTCTATTCAAGTACTAACCGATGTAAACTTGTTGGGTATAGTGATAGTGATTGGGATGGAGACAAATGATCATAAAAGTACAAGTGGTTTGTATTTTCATAGGAGATACTACCTTCACTGGATGTCGAAGAAGCGACCCGTAGTCACCGTCGACATGTGAAGCTGAATATGTGGCTGCAACATCCAGTGTATGTCACACTGTCTAGCTAAGGAACTTGTTAAAAAAACTTGGATGGCCACAAGAAGAGCCAAAAACAATATACGTGGATAACAAATCAGCGACCGCGTTAGCAAAGAATCCAGTATTCCATAATCGAAGCAAACACATAGACACTCGCTTCCACTACATCAGAGAATGCATGGCGAAAAAGGAAGTTCAAGTAGAGTACATGAAATCGTATGATCAAGTTGCTGATATTTTTACTAAACCACTCAAGTTCGAAGATTTTGCAAAGTTCAGAATTATGCTCGGAATGACAAATCAAGTTTAAGGGGGAGTGTTGAAATATAAACTTGATTTAATCAAAATTTAGACTTAGTGCTTGTGTGATAAGTGTAATCTAGAAAAGAATGTTCTAGGCCCACAAACTACAAGTCATGTGATATGTGTAGAATGCTCTAGGCCAATATTTGCTAGCCACAAAAATACAAGCCAGTTAGCATAGTAACCGACCTATGTAATCTATATATGTATGTGATATTTTGATGTAAGAATCGAGAGGAAAAAGAAGTTGAGTTACTGAGTTAAAAATATTTGTTTCCTTTTCTCTCCAAAACTTACATCCACAATTTTCACACACATTCACACATTTAAATATATCCTCCTCCATTAAAGATTAATTCTCCTACCACACTTCCTTTCTATTTTCCAACAATAATAACAACACCAGATTTCCGTATATAGTAAGTTAAGCTTTTCCTATTTTGTTATTCCATTTATGGAAATAGATTTTAATAACTCACATATATATATATATATATATTTACTTTATTGAATATATGCAATTAATACGAAATATTTTCAACTTTTTTATCATAAATAATTTATAATTGTATACCTATATATATATATATATTATGATCAATATATTCTATATAACGTTTCATATATATTGTTTCATAGATGCATTATATTTTATATAATTAAAATTTTAGTATATATGTATTATATTTTATAAAATTATATGTTCGAGAAATCTATATTTATTTTTATTAAATATGATATTGTATATATGGATATATATGTACGTATACATGTATATTAACATCACATAAATAAAGTTTCATTTTGAAACCATCGTCCAAATCAATTTTAATTGATTGTTGATTTTAAACTGTTACTTTAAATATAAAATAGATAGAATAGATGGACCATTAATTTATGCTAATTGCATAAGTTACGCTAATTGCTCAAAACTGTATTCTTTAAAATTCATATTTGAAAAATATGCTACACTAAAATTTATCATTATATATCTGAACTGATGGAAAAATGGGTACCTTCCGTAAACGTCGAGATACCATATCACAATAATCGATTATATATAGCATTACATATTCCTATTCCTATCACCGCAATATCCTTGATCCTATGTGGAATTTTAAGAATTTATTTATTCTGGTTTTTCTAAATTCTCTATTTTATGTCCTTTTAATTCTAAATTTTATTCCTCATAACTATCGATCAATTAATCTAGACGTTACAATAGCATAATTCATGGCAATAAATTAATTACAATATAATTTCATTGATATTTTTTACTATTTTGTGCCTATAAATTTTAGGCTTTGGCATCCACTAACACTCATACAACTTCAATGTATCCCTACCACCATGAGTTCCCAAATCACTCTCGTGACTCTGCTGCTTCATCCGTCTTCATTCGCCTTACCTGACCAAATAAAGCACGATTTTGATCTTTATTTGAAATCTATTGATACAACATGTGTCACGACGAGCTTTGCAAGGACTCTTAAGAATCCATGATTCTCTTGTCATCTTCAATAATTTACATTAAATTTGGGTAAAAACTTTCTTTACTATCCAAAAACTTCTATTATCCAAAGTAAAAGATCTAGAAAAACGTCTTTACAACTAGTGAAATCCGTTCCAAGAAAATGTTTCAGTTTAATGTGCATTTTTTTTCTCATGCCATAAACAACACGTGAACAAAGAAAATAGATTAGACAGAAGAACTGAAGAGGGCTACCAAGTTTTCCTTCAAATTACATCAATTTTCATTACGCGGAAGAAATAATTAACAATATGGGAATCAAGTCAGAAGCAACCAATATACATAGACGATGAAGTTGGATGAATAGCTAGGCCACAACAGGACAACCTTGTACGACAATGCCCGCCGCGGAGGGGCAGGAGGCGTAGGGCAGCCATCAAATTATTCCCCACCACTCAATCCCAATATCCTCCAGCCCCAAACACATGTAGAGCAGCACCCCATGAACGCCAGCCCCGCGTCCAACGCCCCGACAGCACATAATTATACCGCTGCCACACCTCCGGCCAGTACCTGAACACCACGAACCCCGACAGGAACCCTAGTATGATCCATGACGTGTAGTTCACGGCCGTCGCCGGCGGCATCTGCCCGCACGCCCCAATCAAGATGGGCATGTTTATCAACCTGATCCATTCCTGGTTTGGAAACGCCTTGGTCCCGGCCCACACCAACACCGGCGCTACAGCTCCGCCGAGGAAGAACCAATTCACCGCCCGTACAGCCCCTGATCGCGAACATCTTCCTCGGCCCGATCAGGCCCCACACGACTGACGCATCGTAGAACACGTGGTCGCCCGGGCACGTCCACACGCTGTCAGAGGATTGGTCGCAGATTCCTGGGATCGTCTCCATTAGCCACCACGCCGTGGTGAGGTAGACGAGGGCGGCGATGAGCGTCCCCACAACCTGAGCCATGAACATCGTTCTCGGAGGAATCTTCATGTAGTGCCCGAGCTTGAAGTCTTGGAGGAAGGTGATGGCCTGCGTCATGCTGATGTAGCCGTATACCTTGAAGCACATGTTGGCCACCGGATACCCCGGGTAGATGTACCCGATGATGTACTCCGTGATGATGTTCAACCCCGGCGTCTGTAATTTTATAGTCAGTTACCTTAAGACGAGTACTCTTTTTCCTACAGTGTTTTTTTCACTTGAGAGGTTTTAACAAGGCACAGTACTCCTATTAATGAAATTAAAGAGATATCCAGATCACCTGGTTAGTAATGGCGGTGATGATGCCGATGGGTAGAGTGAAGAAGATGGCGATGACGCAGGCGAGGACGACGCCCCACCACGGAAGCTGGAGCTGCTCGTTGTAGTACTCGCATGCAAAGATGGTAAGCGTGACGTTTCCGACGAGAATGCACCAGAACCACCACTCCGGTACTTGTCTGTACTTGCTCATCAGCTTCGTGTGTATGTCCTTTTCCTTCTCGTTAAAGCTCGATTTGCTCTGCTCCCATATTTCCCTACACGATCCTCAATCAATCTCCTAATATTCAGAGGGGGGTCTACTATTTAGAATAGGTATATATATATATGATGAGTATTTTTATTTTTAATAATAGGATTACAAGCAAGTTAGCTCATCAAATTTTAGAAATTATCTAAATTTCAAATCCATCTTAGTAATAATTGATTAGTCTATATTATTTTTATGGTTAAATAGTCAAATATATGCCAAACTATCAGAATTTTTTGTCCTAAACTCTTGACTTTGACAAATTAATACCTAAAATATGGTAAACTATTCAAATCTATCCCCGGTTAAATAGTCAGGTACTTGAAAGTGTAGTGAGATAGTCGCGAATTTGATATTGATTAAAAATCGCAAAAAACTATTGAAGAAGAACATTCTCAATGATCCAACTTAGTTTTAAAGTACCAAAAAAAATTGGGGATAAGTTTGCATATATAGTTTTCCATAGTTGATATTAACTAGTTAAAGTCCATAGTTCGATATAAATTTTTTAAAAAATGTGATAATTTGTGATAAATTTGGTTATTTAATTAGCATTTTGATCTATTTAGGTCATTACCTTCCGTGGAAGAGAATGACGTGGACGATGGTGGCGCTGAGGGCGGCGAAGCCAACGCCGTAGGTCATGACAAAGAAGGTGCTAAGGTGGAGCTGGCCTTGGCGCTGGTAGGCGGCGCTATCGAAGTGGAAGGTGGAGTCAATGATGGAGGAGATGTTGTAGATCTGGCCGGAGTCGGTGAAAAGATCCTCGGAGAAGATGGGGAAAACCTTGGCGTCGTAGATGTTGCACCAATAGCTGATGGGGGTGACGACATACATGATGATGACGAATCCGACGGCGACGTTGGCGGTGGCGAACCAGGGGCTGGCAAGGGGGCTGCCGAGGTAGGAGGAGATGCTGGACCAATCGAGGCCCACGGCTGCGATGCCGAGGCCTTGGAGGCCGGAGCCC
This sequence comes from Salvia rosmarinus, assembly GCA_036937905.1. Taxonomy (NCBI): domain Eukaryota; kingdom Viridiplantae; phylum Streptophyta; class Magnoliopsida; order Lamiales; family Lamiaceae; genus Salvia; species Salvia rosmarinus. The sequence goes on from CM072814.1 coordinate 17,490,299, forward strand.
AGCTGCTGGGCCATGACATTTTGGGGGAAGAACCAGCAGATCCAAGAGATGGAGGTGAGCATTTGGAAGAGATAGCCTGGGAAAATGTAATAGGCGAAGCTGCAGATGAAGGCGATCACGAAGAACTGGGTGCGGCTCACGCTGCCTTTCTGACGCTCGTCTTTCTCGTGCAGTGCCCTGTTGTACATATGCATCAACTTAGGAAGAAAGTTCAATATCACAGTTATTCACACAATAGAAATTTAAGTGATAACTTGCACTCTTAGAATTCATGTTCGTGGAAATTTGACATGAATAATAATTTATTTTGAACTGTAAGGACACGTGTTTTCAGATGATAGAATTAAATGAGTCTACTGATAAGTACGTATACACATTATAAATTTAGGATAAGATATAATATTGGTCTAGGGCTTGAAAGATACATGTTGTGTGGTAACTAGGATCCTGAAAGGAAAATATCGTCAATTAGGGGTTTGAATTAAGGTAAAAGAAACAAATTAAATGCTTTCTAACATAAAAAATACATTCGTTCGCACCGTGTAAACAGACAAAAATATCATTTGTTATTAAAAAAATATCATTTACATTAAAGAAAAATTTAAAATCTAACCAATAAAAATTTAACTGAATTTTATTTATTATATTTATCTATAGTAAAAAATTATACACGGAAATAAAATGTTCACTAATTAGGCAACAAAAGTTAATATAGGGATATTTCTATAGAATATTATATCCATACATAATATATATATTCTTATAATTCGAACCGGTTCGGTTCAATTCAATTTTATCCATTCCAGTTATTATTCATTTCAGATAACTACATCCATAGGGTTGAGTTCTCGTAGTCTTTTAACAAATTTTGTAATTATGTTGCCATAAATACTTATTTATTGATTTAGGAATTACCTATTATACTCTTTAGACAAAAATTGAATGGATTAGAAAGATTTGAATTTCAAATTTAATATCTTTTCCTAAAACAAAAAAAGATTTTATTCCCATACATATATCCCTTCATATTTTTATGAGCCTGAGATATGGAGGCTTCCAAGGAGAGAGTTTACCCATTTTAGAACAAGCATTACTCATTTCTATATTCATGTTCTACATATGTGTGTGCAAGAGGACACGTCACATATTAGATAAGAATCCCTGCCCAACTATCATAATATATATTTGTATGGTGTACAAAATGCGCATTGAAATTTTTGTTACCCAACTTGCGTCTAGCTATCTATTTCGGTCGTACATAATAATGACATCAAATAATACCAAAAAAACAAATAAGCATCAAAGCAAGACGTTTTGGCAAGCAACGAAAATAATTATACCTACAATTGTCATTCAATATTATTTGCTTCTAAGAAATAAGAATAAACAAACCCAAACTATTTATACAGCTTAATTCATTTGAAGACTTAGCTATTCGAACTTCTCTTGATATCAACTGTTAATCTTTCGAATCTAATTCTCAAATTTTTTTCGTAAAAGACGAGCTGTATCTATTTTTCACTTTAAATTTCCCTACTCTACGTCATTCATGTCAGCTTCAAAACATCCTACCAAAAACGATAATAAAAATAAAAACTAATTTTTGAGACACTCCTAATAACAACAATAAAAATAACAGTGGGAACTTGCCTGAACAGGGAGACTTGGACCAAGTTCGCCGGCCACCACATAGCCGCGGGCTCCACCAGATACCTTCTGTATATCCCAGCCCATCCAAATCCCAGCACCTACCATTCAAACCCAAAACCTAATCATCATAATCTTCAATCAACACCCACACACACTCACACCTCCCACTGTGTGAAAACATATATAAATGTGAGAATGAAAATAAATGTGAAAATAAGAATAAATCTAAATCATTGATTTACTAAATAAGAATAAATCTAAATCATTGATTTTAGTAAATCAATGGACATGATTTATTTTCATTGTCTACAAATAATAACTATATGTGCTATAAATTTTAATTGTGTTTTCGATCAAGGTTATATAAATAATTTAATCTTATAAGAATAAGTTTTTTTTGCCTTAATTTAAGTTAACAAACAGTTTATCCTTATTTTTAGAGATTTCTTGTAATCTATCTTTTAATTTATTATCTGACAATCTTATTTTAATTTCAATACCTAATATATGCAAATTTATTTGTGATGCAAGCTAGCAAATCAATGAAAAATTCAGGTAAAAAATCTATATATTGATACATACACGTGGTTCAAACTATAGCATTGGTGTAAAATTTTCGTAACATTTTTTTACTTTATTCGTTGCACATACCATTAAAATTTTAAAAATAATTGTCAGTTAATTTTATATGTTGTTCGTTACATATGTAATTGTGCTACAATTAAACAAAGAGTGTCACATATATGTTATCTATATGCTACAAAATTATGTTAAAAGTACTATACAAGAAGTCACTATAATAATATAGATTTAAAAAATATCTTATTAATCGATATATAATTGTGTTAAGTATGCAAATAAAAAGTGCTACAAGAATAAATTATGCAACTCTACAGAAACAATTTATATGCAAAACAACCTATTATTTTTGTGCTATATTATTAATATATATGTGCTAACAACATATGTACAAAATAAAGAATCAAATTAACTGGCAATAATTTACGAAATTTTAGTATATGTGCAAAATGAATAAACTAAATATGCTATGAAAATATTCCACCAATAACTGAAAAACAAGTATGAATCAATAATTTTTTTAACATGCATTTTCCATGGCTTTTGTAACTTTGATCACAAATAAATTTATAGATATTAAGTATAGAAACTGAAATAATCTATATAAAATAATTTATTAAATGATGGATAACAAGAAATCCCTTAAAAATAGGTTAAAACCGTGTGTTACCTATATTTAAGGGATTTTTTTTTTTAATAATAGTAAATTACTCTACCTTGAAAAATATCATGTGAAAAAAATTATAGAACATATAGTTACAATTTGTAGTACAACGCAAATAAATCTTGTTTATTGATTTACTAAAATTAATAGTTTAGATTTATTCTTAATTCTTACAAAAAATCATTTCTACCTGATCCATCCTATATATATATATATATATCAACAAATTAAAAGAAAATATATCATAAAAATTGAGTAATTATCAGAGCGGCTATTTTCTCTTTTAACCAAGTTTTATTTTTACGCTTATTAGTTCACTCTATATACCTGCGTGGTGATGACAACGATGAGCGAAACGGAGAAGCTGATGTGCTTCTGGTAGAAGACCTTCACGGCTGTGACGATGTGAATAGCATAAACAGTTCCGGCGCCGGAGTTGGCAAATATGGTGATGAGCACATGCTCCTTGACGTTAAACGGCCCCGGGTTGAGCGAGAACTCCCAGCGGGTCCCCTGGAAGAAGACGCGGTCGGTGATCCTGGCGGCCATGAGCTGACCGAGCGGCACCACTGCGATCTGGGCGGAGATGGCGGTGATAGAGAGGGGCTCCGTTCGGTACCAGAAGAACTGGTTGAGGAAGGAGAGGAGGACGCAGGAGAGCGTGCCGAGAAACCACATTCTGAAGGTGAGGACAGGAAGGCTGGGGTCGTCGTAGGTCGACACCGTGAGGGCCACCTGCTTAATCGGAGAGTTCTCGTCCATGTTGACTTCATCGTCCCTGCTGCTCGATGCGTCTCCGTGTGTGGACGTCGGCACTGATAAGATAAGAAAGAAACTAGAAATGAAATTCAGATTCTTTTGGGGGGATTACGGAATCTTGGTGGGGAGATGGAACTTACAGAGAGGGGATGTGATTTGATCGGAGGAATCTGCTTCCATTTTGTTACCTAGAAAGAGAAAAGTGTGGATGTGAATCTTGGGTGAATATCGAAGGAATCAAGGAGTAGCTGGCTGCTATTTTATTTACCCATAAATAATTTTTTTTTTCAAAGTTGATGGGGTCGATGTTGAAGGTTTGGTGTGGTTTGGGGGTAGATATCATTTGTTAATATGTATTGATTATTGCATCTGCTGCATACCTTAATTATTACTACTGTGTTTTATTCTTAACTAATGTACATCTTATTATTGTTGTACCCTGCTCCATTAGAGATGATAATTCGTGCGTGTCGGGTCGTTATCGGATTGACACGATAGTGACACGACATGACATGATAAGGCTAAACACGAACACGACTCATTAAGGATCATCCTCTGCGAATCTGAACACGACACGAAATATCTTGACGGACACGACACACCTAACACGAATATGACACGATTTTTTCGTGTTGACACGACACAACACGACGAAACGATAAATTAAAATTAAAAATAAATAAAATATATAAAATTAAATTAATATCAAATATTTATAAATACTATCGAATTATACGAAAATGACACGATCCGACACGAACATAATGCAACACGAAAATTATCGTGTTACATGAACACGACACGGATCCGACATGAACACGACACGATGTTATAGTGTCCTTATCGTGTCGACACGATAAGGACACGAACACGATAAGATTGAACACTAACCCCTTAATTTTGTGCGTGTTCGTATCGTGTCGAAAATTGCCAGCCCTACTCCATATAAATACAGAACACCTTATAATTATTAATTTACTCTAATATTGTTCAAATTTAATTGGACTAACTTATAAATAAATCCTTCAAAAATCTTGATGTATTTTTTTTCCATTTTTTGCACGATTTTGGGTGACCTAATAAACCAAATAAGGAATTGCAACTATAAATACTTTCTGATTACAATTAGAGAATGTGTCCACTACAATATCAAAATATAAACGGCTTAGTTGCAAAAAAAAAAAACAAAAAAAAACATATAAACTAATACAAACATCAAGTAGGTAACGAGCTACTTTGATCAAGATTACAAGTGACGTAAAATTTAATTTTGTGAAATTGAATGACATAAAATCGATTTAATTTTCGAGTTGATGATCCTAGTGTATTCGCATTCTTAACTCTGATTTTCGAAGAGTGAGAAATAGTGAATCGAAATTTGAGTGTCACCCAAACTTGAAGTTTTGTGATTAAATGGATAAGCACGAATTAATTAAAACATATCCCACATTAATTAATGAGCAATTATTAATCATGTATATAAGTGAGGTCTTCCACACTTAGTATAATTATGTACATAAGTGATAGGCTAAAAAATCCACATGCACGCCCGCACGCTGCGTCTCGGGCCTGACGCGCTTACATGATTTTGGATCGTCGATTTATCGAGCCCAAAGGTGGATTGGTCTGAGGCCCAAATCGTGTAGCCTAATCCATTGGACATGTTGTGTACATGGGAGGTGTCCAGATACATCCAACGAATATGGACATCGGTGTTGTCTAGGGTCATCCGTAACTCCCCTGCAATGAATAGGGAGATATAGCTCTGTAACACCTGATATTACTATGGATGTTGATTCCAACAGGCTTCCCATGAGGAGACGTTGTCTATAAATATGACATATTCCCATCTGCATTAGTCACCTACTGCAAAATATACTACACAAGCTCATTCTGCATTCATAGTATCGAAGCTCTATCCTTATCATCATCAAGTTCGCCTAAACTTCGTTTATGCGGGGTCCCGCCTTTGAGGCGTTGTCGTTTTATCTTTGAGGATGATATGTCGGAACTAAGAACACTATTGGGGCATATCTCGTCTTGCGTGAAGAGGCATGCTTGACTTTGCATTAATTTATACGGTTTTATTTCATTTTTCTGTAATCTCAATTCAATTTTAATTTGACCTTTTTTTTATGATTAATAGTATTTTTTTGAGTTCCAATATTGTTAATATTTAATTAGTTGAGTTTGTTCAGAGAATTGGTTGCTGTTTTGTAGGAGAATATTATCGGTGGTTTTAAACAATTTGACTTTGAATAATAAATTTTTCCTAATCTCCAAATCTACCCTTCAAATTGGTTTTATTTACAAACTATATTTTAGTAATATAAAATATAATAGTAGTAGATGACGTGGCGCATGTACTTTTCACTCAACTAGAGTTGTCAATTTGTGTCCTCGCAGTGATATAATACGAATATGATACCATAAAGAAAAAATATAAATATTAATTTTTAACCTAAAACATTGACTTTTTTTCATAAATATTCAAAACTTTTAACAATTATGGATAACATCTATTAAATCGATTTTGTTTTAAAATTCAATATGAGTCCACATTTTCGAGACCGAGGAATATAATTGATTTTTTTGTTTGTTTTACTGTTCGATTTTACCTTATATTTTTGGTTAATTAGTTTATTCATCTTTCATTTATCTTGCATGATCATATGGTTCTTTTTTTCAGTTTTCCATTGTTAATATATTATGTTGATTTATATTAATTATTTAACAATGGATATAATTTTTATTTATTTGGTTTTAATTTCTTTTTGGTTATTTTTGTGTTTATTTTATTTCATTCAAAAAATTTGTATACTTCCATTTTTTTCTTTTATAAAACTTTGATTAATTTAATTTTTTATTAATATGTTTTAACATCTTTGATTTCCTATTTTATCTTTTAACATCTGTGATTAATTTATTTTCTTTGATTAATTTTAGGAAAAGAAAATAATTACATTTATGAAATTAACATGTTTATTAATGATGAGGTCCTGAGGGGCTGAACGACGGTGACATGTGTATGGAGGAGGAGGTGACTTTTACGAGCTTGCAAGTTTTATGTAGCCTAATTCAGAGTGTAACCAACTTTCTTTACGATACCACTAATAACTAGAATAGCCGATTAGTGAGATAGAAATTTGGCTTGGTTGTGTGTGCAGAGAGTGGTGGAATAGATAGGCTATCTCGTGCATTTACTTAGAAATATTTTGGACAAGAGAGAACATAAGTTGGATGCAAGTGAATCATATTGATGCAGGTTTAATAGATTGAGTCTACATCTACTGATAAAGTGTTGTTGGTGAGATATGCAAGACAAAACAGAACCATAAATTAAAATAGTAATGCCACCAAGTTTAACATGGTTCAGAAAAAGTTCTCCTACATCCATGAACATGCTGAATAGGTTAATTCCTTAATCCTTAAGAATTCCTTATTTTATACTTCACGTTGGGAAAATTATGTCATACTTAGTATTTTGATTAGATCCCAAAATCTCGTTTAATATTTATCTTGCTGATGTAACATAGTGTTACTTATATGTTAGAGAGCGAGCTTTTTATATTTACATGTTTCAGCAAAATAACCATCAGTATGGTCGTTCAATACTAAAGGAGTTCAAGAGTAGTATTGAAGTCAGTCGTACTGATATAAGATTCAGTACAATACTACTAAAGACTGAAGACTCAGTGATACTCACCGCTACTGAATACGAAGAAGTCAAGAAAATGACCAAGTGTCATTTCAGCAGAAGAGAAGCAGAAGCTGCTGAAGAACAACGTCCGCTAAAGTTTCTACTGAAGACTCGGAGTCAACGTATTGAAAAAATACGAAGTCTCTCTACTGAAGAAACATAGATCCGACTCTACTGAAGATCCCCGAAGTCAACCGTACTGAAGAAAATGAAGTCTCTATACTGAAGAAACATGGAGCCAGCTGTACTAAAGAGACCCGAAATCTACCGTACTGAAGAAACATAGAGTCAACCCTACTGAAGAAACACATAATATTTTAAAGCATTAACGTTTGACTTTCAATGTGTCAGAGTGAATCTACAGAGAATCCTGTCATGTCAGAATGAAGACCTGCTAAACACTTTATGTACGATGTTGTAGATACGAAAAACGATGTATTAGGATTCAAACATGAAGAATTCAAGACAAATAGAATGAATGTGATTGGTGTTCCCTCCAACTGCACTATTCATCATCTTTCCTATAAATATCCGCGAGATTCAATCTTTGAAGGCTATCGAAAAATGTTGAGCACACAAGTCTACAAGCTTTCAAGTTCAAAACCTTAAACTTTCAACCAACATATTTCAAAGAATGGAATGGATTTCAGAATACATTCCCTTAAAGTCTAGGTAATCAACTATAATATTCTAAGCCTAGATTTGGTTAAAGTTGTTGCTTGTAACAACTTAAAGCACACGTTGGAAAAACCCAAAATCCTCTTTCAAATCACTGTAATTTGAGTTAGAAGTAGAAGTTGACAAGTAAGCAATGAAGTGTTAGTTGCTGAAAGCTAGGTTTGCTTGCACCCGTAAGAAAACATAGGTTTTCTTGCACTAGTAAGCGAAGAAAGATATAACAAGTAAGTCGGGGTACATATAAAGTGACCATCTATACCTAGGTATTCTTGTATCAATAAGAAAGACCAATCCCAAGTAGTGATTTACTGATTTATTAGTCCGCGTACGTAGGAGCTGATCTCTCAAAACCACATAAAGCTCAAAGTGTGCTCCTTTACTTTCAATAATCGCAATTATATATTATTGAACTTCCATTACTCAACGCACGCAGCATAATGTATCTTTTGAAAATTCCATCAGTAGCACTTTGCTACTGAAGAGGAAAACTAATACTAACTAAGCCATTACTCTGCTAAGTTCTTTTCAATCAGTTTCAATACGGTAAAGCGTAACTACCATATTTTGCACGTAAGTTAGTTTTCGGTCCGACTGATCAACACACTAAAACAGTCAGTAGGATTGTTAACTGACATCACGAAGTACAAGACTCCCCTTAACTGAACTGATTAACAATATTGATATCAGTACTGACCGATATCAGTAACCCAAAATCTACTCACATCAGTAGAAGGTCAAGCCTTGATTAATAAAAAGTTTTATTTCTCTTAACTGGTGTATTCCACTCTCTCAGACACCAGTACGACCCTCACAAGACCATCAATTAGTATCAAAGTAGGTTGTTCTTAAGAACTACTGACTCTTCCTGATTAAGGGTTCAACTGAACAGATCCATAACTTATATATTTTGCATATTGTTGCATATTTTTCATGATGGTAACTAACTACAGTAGGTCTACGTTACTCCCCACCTTTGTCATGGATAACTGTGAGATCTTGAAGTTCAGACTCGAAAGCTATTTCACTTTCCAACATGGCTGAATATGAGAGGTCATCACGAAGAGTTTAATCATTATTAAAGAGAAGACTCTAAAAGTTGGCACTGGCATAGAGAAATATCATGTGTACGTGTACACGCCGAAGGACCGAGTGGACTTTACCTACGAAGAAAGTAAACAAGACAAGCTCAAGAATCTGGTGAAAAATATTATCTCTGGAACTGTTTCCAATTCTCATATTGGGGAGATAATGAAGTGTGAACCACAAATGATATGTCAGATGCACTCGAGAGCCCATGTGCTGGCTCAGATAAGATAAAAGAGAACAGCTGACGATAGCTTGTCAGAAGTTTGATAACTTCAAACAAAAAAAATGGAAGAATTTACTGATGATATGGAGCTTAGATTTGTGACAATCATCAATGAGATCTCGGCCATAAGAAAGAAAAATATACTCAACGAGAGATCAACCTAGAAGTGCTATGGGCACTCCCAGCTACTGACTGGAAAGTCTACGCAGTAGCTTTTTAGAAAAAAGTTAGATTCAAAGAGATGTCAACTGAAAACTCTTCTCAGCATTGAATGATGAGTGCGACATCAGATGTACTGAAGAGTTATCAAAGGCTGAAGCATCTGAAGAAGAAGCTCAAGGTAACACATCTAAAGGTGTTGCTCTCAAAGTTGACAAGAGCGAGGAAGCAAAGAAACCATCAAGCTAGAAAAAGTCAGCAAACAGTCGCTCCTACTGAAGCTCACTATTGATCCGAAGAAACTGAAAGAATACATCTTGCTCAGATCATCGTGATACAAGAACTGAAAGCTAAACGATCCCAGCAAGCTAGGGAAGTTGTACAACTAAAGACTGAACTTACGTTAATCTGAAGTTCAGTACACTTCAGCAGAGTGAAGCTTCACTCCAGGTAAAGATTAACACTTTAAACAGAACATCAAAGAAGCTCGAATACATTCAATCAGTTCAGAGATGTCCACTGATCAACATCGGGTTAAGGTATAATCCGAGTTCAGTTGTGAATGGTGCATCCACAAATGACACCAAAAACTGTGTTTGTAAAGTCAACTAAAAAGCTGAAAGCTCCAATGACTATAAAAAAGGACACTAGGCTTGCTGAGAGAGTCAAAGGGTCTAATTATAAATTACTCAGATGTGCTAATCCTATCAGAGTGCCCAGGTCATTCAGTTGAGACACAATCCTACCAGGAAATATGCTCAAACATATGCTGAAAGCACCTCTTGCTAGGAAATATGCTCCAGCATATGTTTCAATCTACAAAAGATGGCCACTACACAGTAAAACTTCTTTTACACTTCCACCTAAACACACACAAACACAATGTCAGTGCAAATGTAAAACTCACCAACCTGCCAAACCAGCATAGAAGAGGTCCAAGGATCAGTCTCAACCGCTAAAGATAATTTATATCAACTTCCAAGGAAGACAACACGTCTGAATAATCAGACAGTTTTGGATTTATAAGGGGAATACTAATGTGCAAGGACCCAATATATATTGTTGGATTTGTATATTGAAAGCAGTTTGGTTAAGCTTGTTGATAACTCTTGTAAAAGAGTTATTATGTAACCTTTTTGATGATAATAACCTTGAGTTTTGTATGTTCTGTTCGTGTGTTTGTGTTGTTTGGTGTGTTTATGTTGTGTTTTCGTGTGTGTGCGTGCAGGATTGAGTTGGGTGCTTCTAAGGGGTTTTATGTTCTTTTTAAAGCTTTATTTAATCAATCTATGGCATGTAGCAGGAAGAATGGCAGTGAAGACGATGCTGAAGTCCGCTGAGTCAAAGCCAAGCTCCAGGTCGAACGTGCAAACAAGGCCGAACTCGTGAGCGACCTTGACTTTGAAATACGAGGAAGGATAGAACGAACAAGGCTGGAGTAATGCGAGAGCAAGGTCGAACTCGAAAGACGAAGTCAAAGCTCAAAGGCAAAGTGGCCGGGATACGGAGGCGAAGTCTTGAGGCCGAGCTCCAGAAGAGAGAACTGACCACACTCAAGCTCATAAACAGAAGCCGAGCTCGAGAAAGCCGAGCTCGTAATCGAAAGCCGAGTTCGTAATCAAAAGCCGAGCTCGAGACAGCCGAGTTCGTAATCAAAAGCCGAGCTCAAGACAGCCAAGTTCGTAATCAAAAGCCGAGCTCGAGACAGTCGAGCTCGTGGTGGCTCAGATTCGGGAAGAGAGAAGCGGACAAGGTTGAGTTCGTGACTGACGCTGAGCTCGTGAATTAAGTCGAGCTAGCAACCAAAGTCGAAATCTGGAGCGAAGTCAGGTCGTAAACGGAGAAGAGCCTATGCTGATGGATGATCAACGACGGAGTATGAAAGGTTTTAGCTGAAGACTTAGGAGATCTGCAGGACCACAACCACGTGGCATCTGGCCACAGCAGCATAAAAAGGACGCACGGGTTGTTATCTGTCAGAGCCATCAGAAAAGGACTGAAAATCAGAGTTTGAAGGGCTGGCAGGTGTGCCGTCTGTACCCCTAAAAAGAGCCAGATTCTGTTATTAAAAGGGGGAGAGACAACAGAAGACAACATTATCTATCAACTCTGGGAAAAACACACAATCATTGAGAGGAAGAGGAATCAGAGGGGCAACAACTTGGAGAAGAAGCCATCGGAAGAGGCGACGATCCCAGAAGGAGCACGTGATTCCGGCGACGAGTTTCACTTTCTTTTCTCGAATTCGTTTAGCTTGTTATGGCATTCGTTTATCTGGATATTGTTGAACAGCTCGCTATGAGCTAAATTTGTAGGACTTGATCTTTTGATGAAACTCATGCTCGCGTGACGAGCTTATTTCTGCGCTTATCTTGTTAAATTGCTATTGTTCTCTTGGAGTTTATTCATCTTGCTTGTGATTGATCACCATGGGTGGGATTTTAGCTTTATAATTTCTGGGAAGTTCTTATAGAGTGGAAAACAAGAGAGTGACGCAAGAACATGATTTGAATATTATGTGTGTGAATAACATAGGAATATGTGTTTACCTTGCGTGACATAGATGAATGGATTAGTAAAGATATTCTAAGAAGCTGTTTGGAATAGGAATATATCGAATGACTTATAGAATATAATCTTAGATTTGGAAAAATACTAAGAATTGGAGAAGTTCATGTCATGGTAATGAGGCAATGATAATGTTGTAGTATATTTAATACAGAGCATGGGTGGAATCGAGAGGTCAAGTCTATTTCTCATCTTATTACCAGCTGTTTTATCATATATTTATCTGAAAGTTCACCTCGCTTCGTAGAAACATTCTCTTAGTTTGATTTCCGTCTGTTTTATTAAATTGTTATTCCCTGTTTATTTCCCCTTGTGTTGTTCTCCTAAACAAAAATTATTTGTCGGCATGATTTAAAAAGTGCGATCCCTGTGGATTCGATCTCGGAATATTTCCGTGTATTACTTGTTGACTACGTGCACTTTCGTATATTTAATTGTGTTGCAACAGTACATCAAACAACAAGTTTTTGGCGCCGTTGCCGGGGATCGCCAATTATAAATTACGTTGATATCGCAATTTTATGTTTAGTTGTTAGTAGTGGTTAACTCTGATTATTTTCTTTTGTGTGAAGCAGGGCTACGGGATTGTGGTATATGCGCGAAACCAAAGAGCATGTATTATACCCGTTAGATCCAGAGATTGAACGTACTTTTCAAAGAGGAAGGCGACGTCAAAACGTCCGCAGAGCACAAGCCAGAATGGCCGCACCAGGAGGTGATGGAGGAAACGCCATATTCATTGCTGATGACCGAGAAAGGGGTATACGTGACTACGCTAATCCCAGTTTAATGAGTTGAATCCGGAATTACCGACCAGTGCAAACAAACCGATTCGAAATGAAGCGGTCATGTTCCAAATGCTCCAAGCAATTGGGGCGATTCGGTGGGCAAGCCACGAGGATCCACATCTTCATCTTGGTCTTTCTTGGAGGTCGACTCGTTCAAGTTACACAGTGTCTCGGCGAGCGTTGAGACTTGGTTATTTCCTTTTTCGCTACGAGATCGTGCAAAAGCATGGTGAATGGTCTTCCATCGATTCTATCACTTAGTGGAGCGAGCTCGGAGAAATTTTTTAATGAAGTATTTCCCACCTACAAAGAATGCAAGATTACGAAACTACATCATGTCGTTCAGTGAATGATGATGAGTCGATGTCGCGGTATGGGAGCGTTATAAGGAAATGCTGAGGAAATGTCCTCACCACGGCATTCCGCATCGCATTCAACCGAGACCTTCTACAATGGGTTAAGCGCGTCCACACGCTTGGTGCTCGATGCCTCATAAATAGAGCTATTCTCTAAATCTACAATGAGGCGTATGAGATCTTGGAAAGGATTGCAAATAACAACGCCATGGTCCAATTCTCGTGCTCGATGGGGAAGAAATCATTGCGGTGTGTTGGAGGTCTATGCCTTGTGACATTAATCGCTCAAGTGGCATCCATGAGCAATATGTTAAAAGGCTTGCAAATAACCAATCCAGTTGTTCAACCAACAAATGTTCCAGTGGTCGCACCCACAATGCAAGTAAGCGGTGTCGTGCGTTTATTGTGGAGAAGGGCATACTTTGATAGCGCCCATCAAACCCGACCTCGGTGTGCTACATGGGAAATCGAATGGCGGAGGAATAATCCTTACTCACAAGCGTCTAATCCGGGTGGAGAAAACATCCTAATTTCTAGTGGGAGGCGGGATCGGGAACAGTGGTGGTGGAAATTTTGAGAAAATACGTATCGCAAAATTTCCCACCAAAGCGACAACAGCAGCTCCACTACCCAAAACTATGGAAACCTTGATGAAGGAGTATATGGCTAAGACCGATGCGATGTCTGAGGCGGTCCACATCGCTAAGGAATTTGGAGGTCCAGATCGGACAACTAGCTAACGAAATGAGGAATCGACCACTTGGAAATCTTCCAGTGGCGGAAAATCTCGGAAGATAAAGAACATGTCGGTGTCACTGCGAGAAGTGGGAAGCGGACTGAGAAACGAGTTGCCAAACCAAGAAGAAAAGGTGGAGTCCTCAAACACAAAAAGCAAAGTGGAAGCACCAAAGCAAACCCGTAATGCTGAGAAGCCTGCCGAAGTGAATCCTCTGCCGAAGCCATTGGACGAGGTGGTTTATCTTCCACCACCACCTTTTCGGAAAGGTTGAAAAAGAAACAACAAGATACTCAGTTTCGGAGATTTCTAGATGTTTTAAAGCAACTGCACATTAATATCCCATTGGTGGAGGCTTTGGAGCAGATGCCGAACTATGTGAAGTTCTTAAAGACATCCCGACAAAGAAGAGGCGTGCGGGTGAGTTCAAAGCAGTGCTTGCGACCGAGAGCGGTAGTACCATGTTAAAGAGCAAAATCCCACCCAAATTAAAAGATCCAGGGAGCTTTACAATTCCCTGCTCCATTGGAGGGCGCGACGTCAGTCGTGCTCTATGCGATTTGGGAGAAAGTATAAACTTAATGCTGCTCTCAATATTCAGGAAGCTAGGGATAGGTGAAGCTAGACCTACGACAGTGATCTTGCAGTTGGCAGATAGATCGATGGCTCACCCTGAAGGAAAAATTGAAGATGTGCTAGTAAAGGTGGATACATTCATCTTTCCCACAGATTTCATGATTCTGGATTATGAAGCAGATCACGAGGTGCCTATTATCTTGGGACGTCCTTTCCTTGCAACTGGAAGAACTTTGATTGATGTCCAAAAAGGCGAACTCACAATGAGGGTAAATGATCAGAAGGTTACTTTTAATGTGTTCAATGCTATGAAGTACCCTGACGAAGTGGAGGAATGCTCGGTAATTCAAGTACTAGAGCAGGTCGTCGCGGATAAAATGCTGGAACACTCGTCTCAGTTCGAAGACAGTGATAATGAATATGCCGAGCTCAAGGAGTTAGAGCACGAAAGCGAGCTCCCTCAGCATCCCTCTAACGAGAGATCTGCCAAAGCGCCACCTCGTATCAGCCGAGCTCCGGAGTCACTGAGCCTCGCAGATCGGTCCGTCTAGGTATCCAAACCTTCAATAGACGAACCTCCAGTGCTTAGTCTGAAAACATTGCCCAACCACCTGAAATATGCTTATCTGGGCGAAGGAAAAACTCTTCCAGTAATCATTTCAGCTGCTCTCGAGCACGACAAGGAAGAATCTACATTACGGTCTTTGTGCAAGTACAAGAGAGCTATTGGTTGGTCGATTGCCGATATCAAAGGATCGATCCTTCTTTGTGTATGCACAAGATATTGTTGGAAGATTGCCACAAGACTTCCATAGAGCACCGGCCGTCTTAACCCGGTGATGAAAGAGGTGTTGAAGAAGGAAGTTATTAAATGGCGATCTTTGGAATCATTTATCCAATCTCGGATAGTTCTTGGGTGAGCCCGGTGCAGTGCGTTCCTAAAAAAGGAGGGGTTACGGTGATTTCTAATGATCGGCAGGAGCTGATTCCAACTCGGGTGATAACGGGATGGCGTGTTTGTGTGGATTACATGAAATAGAACACGGCTACTAGGAAAGACCATTTTCCTCTGCCATTCATGGATCAAATGCTTGACAAACTCGCTAGTAAGGAGTTCTTCTGTTTCCTAGATGGGTATTCTGGTTATCATCAGATTGCCATTGGACCCGATGATCAACACAAAACAACCTTCACGTGTCCCTATGGCACTTTTGCTTTTAGAAGGATGCCTTTTGGACTCTGTAATGCCCCTGCGACATTCCAGCGTTGCATGATGGCCATATTTTCGGATATGGTGGAGAAGTCAGTTGAAATATTCATGGATGACTTCTCCGTATTTGGGGATACTTTTGGGTATGCCTAAATAACAGGGGAAGGTCACGGAGCATTGCGGGCGACACACTTGGTCTTAAATTGGAAAAAATGCCACTTCATGGTGCAAGAGGGCATCGTGCTAGGCCATCACATATCCAAGGAAGGGATCGAAGTGGACAAAGCCAAGATCGAAGTGATAGATAAATTCCACCCCCCACTACTGTTAAAGGTGTGCGTAGTTTCTTGGGGCATGCAGGATTTTACAGAAGGTTTATAAAGGATTTTTCAAAAATTTCTAAGCCACTGTGTGCCTTGCTGGAGAAAAATAGCCACTTCGAATTTACTCCGGATTGTCTGAAAGCATTTGACGTTTTGAAACAAGCTCTAGTGACAGCTCCAGTGATCATTGGTCCGAACTGGTCATTACCTTTCGAGGTGATGTGCGACGCAAGTGACTTCGCCGTGGGGGCCGTGCTGGGTCAAAGAAAGGAGAAGATTTTCCACTCCATCTATTATGCTAGCAAAACTTTGGTGGAAGCTCAAATCAATTACACCACTACTGAGAAGGAGCTGCTAGCAGTGGTATTTGCATGTGAAAAGTTTAGAGCCTACCTCGTAGGTTCGAGGGTGATTATTTACACTGATCACGCGGCCATCAGGTATCTTGTCACCAAGAAAGATGCCAAGCCACGGTTAATTCGATGGATCTTGCTTCTGCAAGAATTTGATTTGGAGATTAGAGACAGGAAGGGAACTGAAAATCAAGTGGCTGATCACTTATCCCGATTACCAACAGCTGAGGGTGAAGAAACTCATGTCCAAATTCAGGATGCATTTCACGATGAACAATTGATGAGCATGCACCATCAGTAGCACACCGGTATGCGATTTTGTCAACTTCTTGGTGGGTGGGTGTTGCCTCGACTTCTCATACCAACGGAGGAAAGATTCTTTTAGAGGTCAACCATTACTTTTGGGATGAACCATTCTTATATAAACACCATCTTGACGGGTTGATGAGGCGTTGCGTTCCGCATGAGGAAATGGAATCAATTCTAGAAGGATGTCATGCCACTCCATATGGTGGTCACTTTGCAGGAAGGTACTCCAATCAGGTTATTTTTGGCCATCCTTGTTTAAAGATGCTCATGCCTTTGTGCGTAAATGTGATCGATGTCAAAGAGTTGGAAATATGTCTTCTAGGAATGAGATGCCAACGAACTTTATCTTAGAAATTGAGCTCTTTGATGTTTGGGGCCTTGATTTTATGGGTCCTTTTCCACCCTCCTTCGGCAACCTCTACATTCTGGTGGCGGTTGATTACGTATCTAAATGGGTAGAGGCCGTGGCAAGCTCGACTAATGATGCGAAAGTTGTAATTAAGTTCTTACAAAAGAATATATTTACACGATTCGACACTCCTCGGGCGATCATTAGTGACGAAGGAACTCATTTTGTCAACAAGGCAGTGAGTGTTGTCCTAGCTAAGTATAACGTTCGCCACAAGATTGCTACGGCATATCATCCTCAAACGAATGGCCAAGCGGAACTCTCCAATAGAGAAATAAAAGGTATACTGGAGAAGGTGGTGAACCCAAGTCGAAAGGATTGGTCCATACGCTTGGATGATGCAGTGTGGGCCTACAGGACAGCTTTCAAAACACCTTTAGGGATGTCACCTTATCGGTTGGTCTATGGCAAAGCTTGTCATCTCCCACTGGAACTTGAGCATCGAGCCTATTGGGCGATAAAGAAACTAAATTTTGAGCATAAGGCTGCTGGAGAGGCTCGTTTGTTGCAACTAAGCGAAATGGATGAATTCCGATGGTTTGCTTATGAGAAAGCAAAATTGTACAAAGAAAAAACCAAGATATGGCATGATAACAACATCTTGCGCCGTGAGTTCTTGCCGGGTCAGCAAGTGTTACTGTTCAATTCAAGGCTGAGGCTATTCCCTGGCAAATTGAAATCACGATGGTCTGGTCCTTTCACCATTCTTCGGGTAGCGCCTCATGGTGCTATCACATTACAAGAAGGGACGTCAGGCCACGAATTCATGGTTAATGGACAGCGTGTCAAGCACTACTGTGGTGGCGAGGTCGTTCGCGAGAAGAACTCAACATCTCTGAAGGACGCCTGACCAAGTGGTATCATGGGTTGCCATGGCGATCAGGCGCCTGGCAGCCCTATTGTTCTGTTTGTACATATTTGTTTTATTCTTGTTTGTCTCGTTGTTTTTGTGTTGATAATAACTTGCCTTAGCATTGTTAAAAATGAGGAGGGGTTTATGTGAAAATGATTTGTGGAATTTTGGATTGCATGTGTGGTACATGCGCACTTTGGGCAAAAATTCTGAGCATTATGCTAGTTTTGTTCCAATATTGGACTTGCAGATAATGGAGATAAAGTGCAATATTCGTTTGCTATTTCAGTAAAAAGAGCGGGAAAATTTGGGCTAACTTTTTTTTTGTTAAAAGACCGTGCCCCCTTTTCTTTTTCCCACCCCCACGATCAGCCATTTCTCCCATTTCTCTCAGTTTGATGTGATTTTGCTCTCACTTTCTACGTCCACCTGCTATTCTCTCAAAATCTTATCTTGGTTCTGATATTTAATTATCTCCTTCATTTTGTTCCTCTGACACAGTTATTTGCCATGCGGAGATTCAGCAACAGGGTCAGGAAGCAGTCGATGCCATCGTCCATTCCAAGCAATGACGCAAACACGCCCCTCATCATATCAGACGCTGAGTCATCACCAGATGCTTCATCGGTGTCTCCACAGGTTGTTGAGCCTTCTTCCTCCAAGAGAAAAGATCGTCAGTGTGATAAGGGTAAAGCCAAGTTGTCGGAAGAAGCTGAGCCTAAGGCCATTCAAGTCAAGAGGGCGAGGGTGGACAAACCCTCGTCAACAACGTCAGGACGTTCAATAGACGCCATCCCCAAATTTCGAGCTTCATGATGGGTTCGAGAGATTTAAACGCCTAAAACCTAGGCAATTATGGATGGAGAAGGGTTTTCAGAAGTCGAAAGAGAATCCAGTGTTCGTGGTGGAGCTGATATCCCTAAATGGTTGGGCATCTTTTGCGGCAATTCCACCTCCCCCCATTACGCCCCTGGTTAAGGAATACTATGCGAACATCATGCCTTTGCCGAATAAGGAAGGTTTATCGGCAGTGGTGAGGGGAAAGTTGGTGGTTTTCTCTCCAGAAACCATTAATGCTTTTTATAACTTGGAGAATGAGGTGGATGATGCTTTCTCCGCCATGAAGAGGGCCCCTTCGGTTGACGATCTAGAGGAGGCTCTAAGGCTAACGGCCGTCGAAGGAACGAAGTGGTCTTTATCCACGCAAGGGTGTCGCTCAATAAAGGCCGCATCATTAAAATTGGAGGCCCATGTTTGGCTTCATTTCATTAAGAGCCGCATCCTGCCCACCACCCATGACACCACTGTCTCCGAGGAGCGGATGCTGTTGCTCCTGTGCATTTTCACCGGGAGGTCAGTAAATGTAGGCGCCCAAATCTGGCGAGAGGTGGACGAGTGCCGAAAAAGGAAGAAGGGCCGGTTGTTCTTCCCTTCTTTGATTACTCAGTTATGCATACAGGCCGGAGTGCCTTGTGGAGATGACGAAGATCGCCTCACGGAGAAAGCTTTTATCGATATAAAGACCTTGACTCATCGTCATGGTTCGGCTGAAGACCCATCTTCGCACGCCGCCCAGGCTGGTCCATCCCCACCAATGCCGACCTCATCTGAGCCCACTGTGCCAGATATGCAGAAGTGCCTCTGCTTGCAGGTCAAAGCCCTCATGCTTCGATTTGCTGCGCTAGAAGACGCTCTTAAGCATTATTGGGCGTATTGTCATAAACGGGATCGGGTATTGGAGGATAGTTTCAGATCATTATCTACGGTAAATCTGCCAGCCTTCCCTGAATTCCCACACCGGGTATTCCAAGCTTGGCCTTTACCCTCGGATTTTGATTCTGTCACCGAGGCTGAGAAGGAGAAAGACGTGAGGCCAACCAGAGCTCAGTTTGCAACGAATGCTAGCCCAAGTCAGACTCAACCATCTGAATCTGACCCTGCTGCCCAAATCGAGGCCCGAGCACCATTTGCCCCATCTGCCGAAGTGCGCTCCTCGATCGAGGCCGAGCTGGCTGTGTCTCCTGAAACCGAAGCTGTTTCACCTGCTACCGCTCCATCTACCCATGCATCTCCTACTCTTTCGGGATCCCCCGAAGTGTAGGCCAGGGGCGTTTTCTCTAACTCAATCCTTTGTTGATGTTTTGTTGTTGTGTGTTGTTTGGTTGTTATTTTGCTTGTTCCTTCTTATAGTTTTTGTTGGTTTGTTTGTGGTTCCTTTTCGTGTTCTGGTTTTGTTTGTGAGCATGTCATTTTTGTTTTCAATGATTGATGATGCCCGATTGGCAATGGATGGCTTTATGATGTTAGCATCTTTTTGTTTTATATTATAATCGTTGGTCCTTCTCATTGCGTGTCTGGAATTGACCCTTATGTTTTGGGGATGTGCCTCTAATATTTAGGGTGTTAGCATATTAGTCTCTATAGGGATTGACCATTGAATTGTACACCTTAATTGGTGACATTTTGTATGAGTGCTGTCTCTCCTATTGGGTTGGGAATTCCCTTGAGATAATATACTTGAGTGTTTTAATATGGATAGGACGTAGGCCATCTTTGGATCGATTGTGCCTTTCTAAGCCTACCCTGATATCTTAATTTCCTTAGGGTCCCCTTTTGAGCCTACAGCCTTTTCTTTTGTGCAGCCGCTATATAATCTCATTTTTCCCCACGTTTATAATTTTATCTCTTCTTAACCTTCACCTTGGGCATGTTCACTCGTGACTCAACCCTTCTCTTATCCTTAACTGTTGGCCATGTTCTATCTCCGCATTGAAATATCAGTGTTCCATCCCCCATTTTTGTTATAAATTCCAACATTGGGGACAATGTTGTGTTCTAAGTTTGGGGGTGGCGAGGTAAAGAAACCTCTGGAGTTAAAGGTGAAGTTATCGCAACAATGTGGGTTAATTATGGGCTTTACGCTTAAAAAAAAAAGAAAAAAAAGAGAGGAAACAATGAACCTGCTGTATATGAAAAAGGAGAGGAAACAATGAAGAAAAAGGGTCTCGGTAGCAAAGAGGAAAGATATTTATAAGGCATGTGTGAAACCAAGAATGAGTAAAGGTGCCCGGGTGTTTTGAGCTACTTTATCCCAAACAATCCTACCTTCACCCAAGCCAACATTATAAGCTTTCAAAGACCTACTGATCCAATATTGATGACACTCATGTTAGTGGAGAGGGGGCTGACCGAACTGAATGTGTGGAGACATTTGTGCACTTGATAATCAGAATATGGTCATATTAAGGAGAACTAAGTTATGGGAAGATTCATGTAGTTGCTAATGTGTTAAGTACCTGTTGATATATGTAGCGCAACACTCTTGCAATATGAGGTTATTAACTAGACTTGCAACGAGAAGAACTGAATGATTTACCTTCTTTGAAATTTTTTGACCGAAAGCAACATCCTTAGTTGGTTAGGCCATCATCTCAGCTGTCATGAAGCATTATAAACATCGCTTCTGTGTTGTGTGTGCTTTTGTGTCTGGGCAGAGCATCACTCGAGGACAAGCAATGAGCTAAGTTTAGGGGTGTGATAACTCTTGTAAAAGAGTTATATGTAACCTTTTTGATGATAATAACCTTGAGTTTTGTGTGTTCTGTTCGTGTGTTTGTGTTGTTTGGTGTGTTTATGTTGTGTTTTCGTTGTGTGTGCGTGTAGGATTGAGTTGGGTGCTTCTAAGGGTTTTATGTTCTTTTTAAAGCTTTATTTAATCAATCTATAGCATGTAGCAGGAAGAATGGCAGTGAAGACGATGCTGAAGTCCGGTGAGTCAAAGCCAAGCTCGGTCGAACGTGCGAGCAAGGTCGAACTCGTGGCGACCTTGACTTGAAATACGAGGAAGGATAGAGCGAACAAGGTGGGTAATGCGAGAGCAAGGTCGAACTCGAAAGCAGTCAAAGCTCAAAGGCAAAGTGGCGGGGATCGAGGATAGGCGAGTCTTGAGGCCGAGCTCGGAAGAGAGCCACCACACTCAGCTCATAAGCGAGGCCGAGCTCGAGAAAGCCGAGCTCGTGTCGAAGCGAGTTCGTAATCAAAAGCCGAGCTTGAGACAGCCGAGTTCGTAATCAAAACCGAGCTCGAGACAGCCGAGTTCGTAATCAAAAGTCGAGCTCGGGGCAGTCGAGCTCGTGGCGGCTCCGATTCCGGAAAGAGAAGCGAGACAAGGTTGAGTTCGTGGTGACGCCGAGCTCATGAATTAAGTCGAGCTAGCAACCAAAGTCGAAATGCGGGCGAAGTCGGTCGTAAACGGAGAAGAGCCTATGCTGATGGATGATCAACGACGAAGTATGAAAGGTTTTGGCTGAAGACTTAGGAGATCTGCAGGACCACATCCACGTGGCATCTGGTCACAGCAGCATAAAAAGGACGCGCGGGTTGTCATCTGTCAGAGCCATCAGAAAAGGACTGAAAAATCAGAGGTTGAAGGGCTGACAGGTGCGCCGTCTGTACCCCTAAAAAGAGCCAGATTCGGTTATTAAAAGGGGAAGAGACAACAGAAGAAAGCATTATCTATCAACTCTGGGAAAAACACACAATCATTGAGATGAAGAGGAATTAGAGGGGCGACAACTTGGAGAAGAAGCAATCGGAAGAGGCGACGACCCAGAAGGAGCACGTGATTCCGGCGACGAGTTTCACTTTCTTTTCTCGAATTCTTTTAGCTTGTTATGGCATTCGTTTATCTGGATATTGTTGAACAGCTTGCTATGAGCTAAATTTGTAGGACTTGATCTTTTGATGAAACCCATGCTCGCGTGATGAGCTTATTTCTGCGCTTATCTTGTTAAATTGCTATTGTTCTCTTGGAGTTTATTCATCTTGCTTGTGATTGATCACCATGGGTGGGATTTTAGCTTTATAATTTCTGGGAAGTTCTTATAGAGTGAAAAACAAGAGAGTAACGCAAGAACATGATTTGAATATTATGTGTGTGAATAGCATAGGAATATGTGTTTACCTTGCGTGACATAGATGAATGGATTAGTAAAGATATTCTAACAAGTTGTTTGGTATAGGAATATATCGAATGACTTATAGAATATAATCTTAGATTTGGAAAAATACTAAGAATTGGAGAAGTTCATGTCATGGTAATGAGGCAATGATAATGTTGTAGTATATTTAATACAGAGCATGGGTGGAATCGAGAGGTCAAGTCTATTTCTCATCTTATTACCAGCTGTTTTATCATATATTTATCTGAAAGTTCACCTCGCTTCGTAGTAACATTCTCTTAGTTTGATTTCCGTCTGTTTTATTAAATTGTTATTCCCTGTTTATTTCCCCTTGTGTTGTTCTCCTAAATAAAAATTGTTTGTCGGCGTGATTTAAAAAGTGCGATCCCTGTGGATTCGATCTCGGAATATTTCCGTGTATTACTTGTTGACTACGTGCACTTGCGTATATTTAATTGTGTTGCAACAGTACATCAAACAACACTTGTATACAATGTTTCCTGTTACCACTATTACAATCTCCTATCTGAATTTTTTACTTGATTACATATGTATGTCCCCTTATCTCATATATAAGTTAGATCATACAGTGTGTAGAAGATCACAAAAGTCTGTATGATTGGTCAAGCTTAATGAGATATAAAAAGTATCACAGCTGAGACAACTTAAGGACGAGTTGTTGGTATAGGCTGCGGTATAGATAAGAAGTGACTTGACTTGGTTGCTTGTCTTTGTTGGTACGTCTCTGACGTATTGATGGATCACAGTGAGATGAGTTCTTCTATCTGACCGTCGTGAAGAACCTAGATCTCGGAGACTTACGTTGATCTAAATCTCGACAAGGTATTAGGTGAGTATGAGTTGCTGACCATCACTTTGACTTGCTATGGGTGAGGGTTACATGAGATAACCCAGGATTCTCTGCATCTTGGGTGGTGGCAGTTCTTGTATTTCATGCTAGTTACCTATGTCGAGTCACCGTATCTGTTTAGGATGATGAAGTCCCCTTAAGGAGCTCAAAAGGTTTATTGTACTAAATCCTGCAGGTTGAGTTATCTCAAGTACAATAATAAGGTTGAGTGGTACTACTTAAGGAATTAAAGATATTAATTATTTTAAGCGGTCGAGCAGCGTAAATAATTAATGGACGTCAATATCTTAAATACGGGATTCGTAAAGTCTAAGTGCAAGCAGACTCACCTTGTAATAAAGGGGTAAGTCGGCATTTATTCTCTAGTGGCATGAATAAATGTTTATGAATTAATTTATGTTACGGTGAACATAAGATAATTAATTTATTTGATGCCCATCTTTTTCCTTGCATTTGATCCTAGGCCGCCCATCCAGCACGGAAGCTAAGTGAATTTCTTCCCTCTATGTAGAGTCCCAGGGACTCTAACTTGATCCTCTCTATCTAAAGGATAAGATTATATTTATTAGATATGCATAAATTCTATCTTGGTAGAGTTTAGGGTTGCATTATAAATATAAGGTGAGAGAGAAAATCAAGGATAATCATTAACCATATTTTCGAGAATTACTATTTGGACATAGTGAGAATTTTTGAAATTTGTGTGAGGAAGTAGAGACGATTTTCTATAGCATTCTCCATAGATTGTCCTCACTCGACATTGGAGTTTAGGCAAACGGGATACTGTCCAGAAGATCAAAGCACGAGTCTTGATTCGTTCTAACCCGACAGATTCACAGGTAAACACGAGAAAACCCCTACGTGTTGCAATTAATTATATAGGTGCATGCTAGGCATATAATCAATGTATGGTGAATTAAACATCCAAGATAGATCCTCGGGAGATGGTTAAAATCAGATTTCCCTACAATTGGTATCAGAGCACGAGATCGATATCTTGGCTCTGTTGGATTAATCACGTTTGATTATAACGTGCGTAATTAATTAATTGTGAATCATGGCTCATCGTGGCTCGTTTATTTTTGTCGGTTTTATTTTTCACCACGAGAAAATCCGTGGTTAGATTAGATTTTTCACGTAAATCTTATCGGTAAAGAAGAACGAAGACAAAAGCGGGAAGAACGAGGCGATGGGAGTTCACCAGAAAATCGGACGCGTAAGCGCGAGTGCAGCGCTCGGCGCCATGCGTGCGTTCTCGGCGGCATCGGCGGATAGGGGCGGCATCGTGCGAGGGAGTTTCGGCGGCATTCGACGGCCTGGGCGTGCGAGGCGTGCGATTCTTGTGCAGACGCCTCGGCACGCCTTGGCGCTGAGCGCGCGAGTCTTCGGCAGACGATCGGGCGACGCGGGGGTGCACAATTTTCACGTAAGACCTCGGCAGCGCTCGGCGGGTCTCGTCGCGTGGGCTCGGTAGCGATCTGCATGGACAAACCTTTTGAAACAAAAGACTAAGCAAGTAACCCGACATATTAATTTTAAAATTAAAATGTCAAGACCTCCACTTTTGATCTCTAAACAAAGTGATACGCTTTGTGAGTAAAGGTCCACACGCGTGGCTTGCTTGCCTTGTTTGTCATAAGTTTGTTAGATGAGATTTCTAAATAAAACATTTTAATCTATTGAGAGTGGGAGTTTCATGTATGGCGATCCACAGCGTGGCTGCATATGCGATTTTTCATAAGTTCTCTAGAGATAGATTTAAAATGAGATAACAAAGGAATTTGGATTGGGCGGTATGGTCTAGTGAGTATGCCAATTCTAAGAATTCATTTCTATTTGTTAAAATTGTGGTCATTGTTTAGATATCACCTCAAGTACAACTTCCCGAAGTCCTTCTTGCGATAGTGATGTGGTCTAGTAAGGTCCAATCATTAATTTCATTTGTCATAAGGATAAGTTGACATGGATTGAAATTAAATGACTAAAAGGTATATTTTAGTGCAGTCGGGGGTTCATGTGTGGCGATCACACGCGTGGCTTGCATGTGGGATTCCTTGGGCGATTGGAGGTTTCAATTAATATTGTTTTATCAAAAGTTATAATATTATTATTCACGAATTATGTGCGATCGTATGCTTATGTGTTTACATTACTTTTCGAGATATGTCTCTTACACCGATTATCAACATGCTCGCAAAATCCTCTATCCGTCCAAATTTTATCGAGTGGAAGCGAAACATGGAATATGTTCTTATCATTGAAGAACATATGTTTGTTCTCACTACTCCCAAACCCGATGCCCTTACTGATGCATCGACTAATGAGCAGCGAGAATCAAGCAGACTTTGGCATAAGTCAAACAATATGGCCAAATGCTATATGATGACTGCGAGAGTAAGTTTGGGCAGTCGGATCGGACAAGTCCGCTTCCACACAATGAGAGAAATCTTGGCGTGTAAGATGGAAGAAGGAAGTTCGGTCCATGAACATGTCTCCCACATGATTCATCTCATGGATAGTCTTGATCAGTTGGGAGGAGGTATGACGGTGAAGCGAGGTCGATATCATCCTCAACACCTTGCCCAAGTCTTTGAGAATTTTCGGCGTGAATGCGATCATGAACAAGACCGAGTATACACTTAGTCGGTTGTTTAATGATCTCGTGGCGCGGAAGGAGTCATGGGTAAAGGAGCACATACCCATGCTAGCCATCTAGGGGCCCAAATTTTCCGTTGAAAAATGGAAGAAGAAAAAGGGGCACCAATGGTGGTAGAGGCAAAGGAAATAATGGGAGCAAGAACATATGCGCCATAGGAGGCTTGAAAAGCCAAGGAGAGGGCAAGTGCTTCAAGTCTGACAAGGCCGGGCATTGGAAGGCCAAGTTTCCTATGCTCGAGGCTCAGTACGCCATTTGCCGTAATAACGGAAACATGTTTAGCGACTTGTTCTACTCGTTCATGGGTAGTGATCTGGTCGCGATCGATCATGTTTGTTACACTTGGAGGGTTCTGCGGACAAGGGGTCAGTGCGATGGCGAGATAACGATCTCCATGGGCAACGCGCGCGAAAGTCGAGGCCGTTGCGATCGGAGATGTTACTTTATGTTTTGATAGAACTATTTTAGTATTAAAAGACGTTTTATATGTGACGGAGTTTCGACGAAACCTTATTTCAGTTTCGAAACTATTTATTCATGGATATTAAGTTGTTTTTGATAGTGGTGTTTCTATCATAAGAAATGACGAAGTTATCTGTTGTGGCACTTTATATAATTCGCTTTATACTATTTCTGCCAAACATAATACCTTTAACTATGTTGCATCTACATCAAACCTTAAGAAGAGAAAGTTTTCTTTGCAAGATGACACCACATTTCTCTGGCATCTTAGATTAGGTCACATCAATCTAAATAGGATCCAAAGACTGGCTAAGAATGGAGCGTTGGGTGATCTCACAGTTACTCCGTTCCCAGTCTGCGAATCCTGTATAGAAGGAAAGATGTTGACCAGACCCTTCAAAGCGAAGGGTTATAGAGCCAAAGAAGTGTTGGAGCTAGTCCATTTTGACCTGTGTGGACCTATGTCAACACAAGCTCGTGGAGGGTGCAGTATTTTGTCACTTTCATTGACGATTACTCAAGTGCGGATACATATACCGCTTCACCGCAAGTCAGATGCTTTGAGAAATTCAAAGAGTTTAAGGCGGAAGTGGAGCGAAGCTTGGTAAAGTATCAAGTCACTACGGTCTGATCGCGGTGGCGAATACCTCGATGTGAGTTTATGGACTATTTGGTGTAGCGTGGGATTACCTCCCAGCTCACTACACCGAGCACACCACAACAAAATGGTGTGTCGGGCGAAGAAATAGGACTCTTTTAGAAATGGTTAGATCGATGATGAGTTATGCAAGATTATCTATTTCGTTACGGGGTATGCCTTAGAAGCGGCATACTTGCGAAATCTAGTACCATCAAGTCGATCGAAAAGACCCTTTTGAGTTGTGGTTTGGGCGCAAGCTGGTTTAAGCCACATAAGGATATGGGCGATCCGACACATGTCTTTGAACAAGAAGGCGACAAGTTGGAGGCTAGATCCGACGCAAAGGCGTTTATTGGCTCTCTAGAGGGACGAAATGTGGTTTATTCTATAGTCTAAGGATCGGAAGGTCATTATTAGCACTAATGCCCGATTCTTAGAAGAGGATTATATGAAAACCATAAATCCAAAGTTGAAATCATTCTTCAAGAATTAGAAGATGATCGTATTCCACCACCGATTAAGCGAAAGTGCGAGATGTCGGTATCTAGTGGGAGGATCGACACGGATACTTGAAGAAATTGAAGTGGGTCGAGTTCCACCGGAGATACCGGCCGTCTAAGTGGTTCCTATTCAACAAGTTGTGCAAGATAGAGAACCACAAGTTCTTGCACCCACCGTTGCCATTGTGCGATGGCGCCTCGTCGTGAGTGGGAGGGTTGTTCGTCGGCCCGAGCGATTTATGTTCGGGGTGAATCTTGGTTTAATCCCGTGAAGCGAGCGAGCAATAATCGACCCATGGACATACAAATGACGTCTACAAGACATTGATGCAAGATCATGGCACACCGCTATGGACTTAGAAATTGAGTCCATAACAGACTATGGATGTATACGAAAGACACCTCTACCGGATGGCGAGGAAGCCGTAGGTAGCAAGTGGGTATCTGAGAGAAGAGATTCGGATGGAGGTTTTGGCTTTTAAAGCCGGGCTTGTGAAGAAAGGGTACACTCAGTTGAGGGCATCGATTTCGATGAGACCTTTTCACTGTGCAATGCTCAAGTCCATCGAATTCTTACGGCCATAGCACCAGCTTAAACGCGAGGTTTGGCAAATGGATGTGGCCTTTCCTAAACGGTTACCTTGAAGAAGGTAGAGACATCTATGTCGACAACCCGAGGTTATGTGGTGAAGGGTGAATAGCATCTAGTATGGAAGCTTAAGAAGTCCATTTATGGACTTAAGCAAGCTTCACGATCACGGAACTTACGCTTTGACGAGGTGGTAAAGTCCTATGGATTTACCCAGTTGCCTAGCGAAAGTTGTGTGTCGTTTAGATGTCAGCGGTGATGTGGTATTTCTTGCACTTTACGTAGATGACATCCTTCTACTTGGCAACAATGTGAAGTTGTTATCGGGCGTAAAGAGTTGGTTATCCGATCGGTTTCAAATGAAAGACTTAGGAGATGCGTGCGTACATTCTTGGGATCAAGGTTTACCGAGATCGCAAGAGGAAAATGTTGAGCTTATTGATCGAGCTAAAACACACTCAAATTCACTGAATAAATGCGAGGTAATCGTGGCGTGGTAAGTTAACACGAGTCGTCTCTCAAGGAAAACTTAACAGGGCTTATTGTTCGTGTCGCACACAGAAAGCAATTAAATCCTAAACATTCTAACATCAACGGAGGTTGAAACATACGAGGAATTGAAATACGAGAAATTAAACAAAGATCCTAAGCGGGGGTTGTCAATCCCAGCTAAACTAATAAAGCGATAAATCTAAACCAGGGGTTGTCAATCCCTAGTTGAACTACGAAAGCGATAAATCAAAAACGATAAATAAAAGCATATGCAATTCTATTGTTCATAGGGTTTGTCAATCCCTAATCTAAATATAATTGCAAATAAGCGAAGGCGGAAATCATTACGTAATGTAAATCAGCGGAACATGAGAATCGATCCATCCATCACTATGAATTGAATCCAACAATATCATCACATAAAATACTATGAAATTGATCCACAAGAACGATAATCCAAAGCTTAAATTGATAACAAGATTATTCGATGATAAAACAATAAAGCGAAATTGAAATAAAATTGTATACATTATGTTGCTGACGAAACTGGAAGAAAATGGTGAAGAGCGACCCGGTATGGCCGAGAAATAAGCGAGGATGAATTGCGGACCCGTTTCTCAGCCCTAAACGCGCATATATATATTAAAATAAAAGTGAGCGCCGGTTGCAAGTGAGCGCAGGCTGAGAATACGTTTCTGACTTGAATTTGAACGCCGGCTCAAAATGAACGCCGGTTGGAAAAAGGTTCTGCCTCACAAATGAGCGCTGGCTCATTGTGAGCGTCGGTTGGGCGAGCATGGTGCGCGATGGGAGCTGGATCATTCAAGCGACGAAGCTGGATGGGGCCTGCCGAAGCGCGGTTGGTTCCGGCGCGGATCGGAAGCGTGCGGATGGCGTGGATTACGGGCGGCGCGTGTGGGCGGCGGGCTGCGGGCGGGCATGCGGCGCTTGCTGGGACGTGGCGCTCGGGCGGGCGGGCGGCGGGGCGGGCTGAGGCAGATCGCTACCGGCCGGGCGAGACGAGGGCCGGCCGACGCCGGTGAGCGCCGCCGAGAATGAGCACCGAGGGAAATTGGTAGCGGCCAGACCCGCCCAGCGCTGGTGGCAGTGATGCAGCGCGGACGTGCGCGGGCGGCGCGCGGGTGCGGCGCGGCGGACGTCGCGCGCGCGCGCTCGGCGCTGCCTGCGTCGCGACCGACGTTGGCTCCGTTCTCTCGCGTCCGAACTCCGATTTGCGATCCGCTTGCGCCTATGAACTCCTGTCGAGATGCTCTTCAATTATATCTGATCCTTGGCAGATCCAATTCATCCTATTTTCTGCCGTTTTCCTACAAAACATCGAGACGAACGAAGTTAATCCGAATCGATAAATCTTAATCAAACCAACGGCATAAATAGAACAAACCATAGAAAATGACATGTAAAACAATACCAAGAATCATCACAAAATCATACCAAACAACTCCCCCACACTTATCCATTTGCTTGTCCTCAAGCAAAGTCTATACTAATAAAAGTCGAAAGATAACTCGTATGAACTTTACTCTTATTCTAATCAATCAAACCTTATTGCATTTCCCCCACACTTGGTGTTTACGAATTCAAAGATAATGCGAAATAAATCAAGAACGGCAATTGACTTCCAATAAATAAAAAGGTAATCTCTGCTCAGACCCAACTCTCCGTTAGGGGTGAACTAACTAATGTGGTCACCTTTAGCAACAAGTTTCTTTTATAAAGCACAAAGAATGTTTTAACAGATTTTGGAATAATATTCGAAAGGTGCACTCTCGATGAACTCGAGTCTCCTAACGTGGTTTCCCATGTCCATTTCTCAAATTAAGAGAAAGAGGGATGAATCCCATCCTCCATTTCAACAATCTCAACAAGATCTTGGAGTTTTCATTCTCTCATTTTCTACTTCTTTTCACTTTTTTTTTTTTTTATATATAAAATGAAACAAGCATATAGGCAACCACAATGTTAACACTACCCCTAACATTAGTCGGACAAATCACATCAAATTCCCCCTATTCATTTTCTATCAATCACGCCTCGTCGATTAGCATTATACTCAAATCATATATCACCAAAAGTTTGGAAATTAAAATCGGTTTGATCGATACCACGAGTTCAACAGACAAATCAAGATCTAACTTATTCGCATAGACACAAACTCAAGTCCAAACAATCAAAATAAGCATACGGGCACAACATTAAGCATACAAAACAATATATCACACACACAAACCGAGTAAACATCACCATTATTTTAAATCGAAAGACCGTCCCGGTGCTCAAAACGTAAAAGCTCAAAATAACCATAGAGGATGATACTTCCCGATAATCGGCAGATATGCTTGTTGTAGAGTTGGAGCACCTCGGCTTCATCTCGTGGCGACAACTTTCCAGATCCGAGCAAAACAAACTCAACAACAACGGATCAAAGAAAAGCAGGAAAACAAACAAAAAGAAGAACGGAAAAGAAATAAAAACGTGGGTCGGCTCCCGCGATTTTCGATTTAACGTCGTGAGCACGGCGTGTTCGGCCAACAACGGACTATCCATAGTCCTTCACTGCGAGAATACCATCTCGGCGTAACATCGGTAGTAACCATATATGCACAAGGGCGGTAAAAAGAAAATAACAAATCATTTAAGCTCAAGTCGAACATCCTATTCTCAAAAGTGAAATAGATAATTTCAATTCCCAAAGCACAATACTTTGGAGAATTAGGAAGTTGACAAATCATGGATGTTACCTCAATCTTTGTTATCACTGTGTCCTCCTCGGCGGTCCCGTACTCCAATTGTTGAAGCAGTGCAATCGCTTCCAGAGTGGGCTTTGGAATGTCATCAACTTCGAGTGCCCACTCTTGCTTCATCCCCTCTTCATCCTCCTCCACGTGCTTGGGTAGTTCTATCACCTCCAGAGTGGGTTCTGGCGTGTCATCTATTTCATGTACCCACTCTTCCTCGTCAACCATCCTGGTAACCACTTCCTCGTGGCTCTGATTATGCTCCCCATCCTCACGTGCCCATTCTTCATCAATTTCCACCTCCTCTGGCTGCAGCGGCTCTTCAGGTGTCTCTTCCACCCAATTCTCAATAATTGGGTCACTTTCTAGAATTGTGACCGCTTGGATGCGCTTTCGGATTGGTTTGGAGGTTCCTCCATTCTTTGCAATGACTCTTTAAGCGTGCTATTAACATGCCCGCTTGCGTCTCAAGCGCGAGATGAGGTGTTTGCAGCATCCATTTTGTTAAGTAACATATCCATTCGTGGGGTGAGCGATCCTCAAATGATGACCTGCGGTGGTGATGCGTGTGGCGGTGAATAATACTCCTGCTGCGGCTCGTACCCTTTATTCTTTGTGGAGGTGTGGCTGCGTGGATCACACCATTCATAACCAGTTGCGGGTTCCAATATTCCGGTCGGGTTGTGGTTCCCACCATTCGAACTGGGTGAGGAGGTGGTACTGCTGCTGCTGGTATGAATATTGAGGTGGAGGTGGTTGCTCGGGTATGAATATTGCGGAGGTGGTTGCTCCAGCAAGGATCATAGGCATCTTGCTCATAGCTCAACGGATATTCCTTAGAAAAATCGATTGGGCACCTTCTTGAAAGAAGAATTTGCCCAATACGACAACTTTCCTCCCCCACCGTCGATCATACTCGTCTTGTTGGTAACCCCGCATTATGAGACACCAACAACAAAAACAAGATCACACGCACTGGGGAAGAAAATAACCAAGCGTAAAGAAAAGAAACACAGAAAACAAACAACACAAACAATACGCCTAAAGTTTTCCCCGGCAACGGCGCCAAAATTGATCGAGCTAAAAACACACTCAAATTCACTCGCAATCGTACGAGGTAATCGTAGCGTGGTAAGTTAACACGAGTCGTCTCTCAAGGAAAACTTAACAGGGCTTATTGTTCGTGTCGCACACAGAAAGCAATTAAATCCTAAACATTCTAACATCAACGGAGGTTGAAACATACGAGGAATTGAAATACGAGAAATTAAACAGCATCCTAAGCCAGGGGTTGTCAATCCCGAGCTAAACTAATAAAGCGATAAATCTAAACCAGGGGTTGTCAATCCCTAGTTGAACTACGAAAGCGATAAATCAAAAACGATAAATAAAAGCATATGCAATTCTATTGTTCATGGGTTTGTCAATCCTAATCTAAATATAATTGCAAATAAGCGAAGGCGAAATCATTACGTAATGTAAATCAATCGGAACATGAGAATCCAATCCTTTGTCACTATGAATTGAATCCAACAATATCATCACATAAAAATACTATGAAATTGATCCACAAGAACCGATAATCCAAAGCTTAAATTGATAACAAGATTATTCGATGATAAAACAATAAAGCGTAAAATGAAATTGTATCAGATTATGTTGCTGACAAATCGGAAGAAAATGGTGAAGAGCGACCCAGTAGCGGCTGAGAAATAAGAACGAGGATCGAATTGCGGACACGTTTCTCACCCCTAAACATATATATATTAAAATAAAAGTGGCGCGGTTGCAAGTGGCGCAGTCGAGAATCGTTTCGACTTGAATTTGAGCATGCTCAAAATGAACGCCCGGTTGGAAAAAGTTACGCCTCACAAATGAGCGCTGCTCATTGTGAGCGTCGGTTAAGCAGCAGTGCGATGGGAGAGCGGATCATTTGGCGGACGAAGGCTGGATGGGGCACGCCGAGCGCCGGTTGTTTCGAGCGCCGGATCGGAAGCGTGCGGATGAGCGTGGATTACAGGCGAGCGGGCGTGTGTGAGGCGAGCGCCGGGCGCGGACGCGGCATGCGGCGCAAGGGGCGTGGCGCCGGGCGGGCGGGCGACGCAGGGCCAACGCAGCTGGGGATGCTTGTGGTGGGCGAGACGAGGCGCTCGGGCGACCAGGTGGCCGCCGAGAATGGCGCGGAGGAAATTGGCGCTTGCGCTCCTGACCCGGCCGCTGGGTGGCCGAGTGATGCAGCGCGGACGTGCGGGGCGGGCGGGCGCGGTGCTGGCGCGGGCGTGCGGCGCGTGACGCGCGCGGGCGCTCGTGCACGCGTCTTGCGACTTGACGTTGGCTCCGTTCTCGCGTCCGAACTCCGATTTGCGATCCGCTTGCGCCTATGAACTCCTGTCGAGATGCTCTTCAATTATATCTGATCCTTGGCAGATCCAATTCATCCTATTTTCTGCCGTTTTCCTACAAAACATCGAGACGAGCGAAGTTAATCCGAATCGATAAATCTTAATCAAACCAGCGGCATAAATAGAACAAACCATAGAAAATGACATGTAAAACAATACCAAGAATCATCACAAAATCATACCAAACACTTATCTCGGGCGTCTTACATTGATCTTGTGATTACTCGTTTAGTATGCGGACCGCCAGAAAGGATTGCTACCTTTCGGACATGGCGTTCCTTTATCTAAGGCGATCACCTATGACCGCAAAGGAGATAGAGGAAATAAGACAAGTTCATACGCTTCACCGTAGGAAGTCTCATGTACGCAATGCTATGTACGAGACCCGATATACGCTATGCGGTGAGCATAGTAACTGATATCGATCTAACCTCGACAAGCTCATTGGATGCGGTAAAGCATATACTCAAGTACACGAAAGGACTCGAGATTATAGGCTGGTTTACCAAGCGAGATAGTCTAATGCCTTTGGATTATTCGGACTCGGATTTTCAAGTCGACCGTGATGAGAAAAAGTCTACCTCGGGCTATGTGTTTACCTTGGGAGGAGGCCGTATCTGGCGGAGTGCAAAGCAGCGATGCATTGTGGACTCCACCATGGAAGCCGAATATGTAGCCGCTTCGGAGGCTGCTAAAGATGCTGTATGGTTCAAGAACTACCTCATGGATCTAGATGTGGTACCTGGTTTGCCAAAGAGTATCATAGTTTACTGTGATAACTCAGATGCAGTGGCAAACTTGAAGGAACCACGGACCCACAAGGCAACGAAACACATAGAGAGAAAGTACCATGTCTTACGAGAAATCGTTAGACGAGGGGATGTGCTGATTGAGAAGATTGGTACTGCGGATAACCTAGCTAATCCATTCACGGAGAGCCTGCCGCAAAAAGTCTACGAAGAGCATATTCGAGGACTTGGATTGCGCAAGATGACACCCACTTAGAAATGAAACTTTTGTATAAGTGGGAGAAGCAAAGTGATGGTGTTGTTTGTAATAGCTAGTAGAGAGACACATTGTATACTAAAAGTTTTGCTTTAGTATAAGTGGGAGATTGTTGGATTTGTATACTGAAAGCAGTTTGGTTGAGCTTGTATACAATGTTTCTTGTTACCACTATTACAATCTCCTATCTGAATTTTTTACTTGATTGCATGTGTATGTCCCCTTATCTCATATATAAGTTAGATCATACAGTGTGTAGAAGATCATAGAAGTCTGTATGATTGGTCAAGCTTAATGAGATATAATAAGTATCACAACTGAGACAACTTAAGGACGAGTTGTCGGTATAGGCTGCGGTATAGATAAGAAGTGACTTGACTTGGTTGCTTGTCTATGCTGGTACGTCTCTGACGTATTGATGGATCACAGTGAGATGAGTTCTTCTATCTGACCGTCGTAAAGAACCTAGATCTCGGAGACTTACGTTGATCTAAATCTCGACAAGGTATTAGATGAGTATGAGTTGCTGACCATCACTTTGACTTGCTATGGATGAGGGTTACATGAGATAACCCAAGATTCTCTTCATCTTGGATGGTGGCAGTGCTTGTATGTCATGCTAGTTACATGTGTCGAGTCACCGTATCCGTTTAGGATGATGACGTCCCCTTAAGGAGCTCAAAAGGTTTATTGTACTAAACCCCGCGGTTTAAGTTATCTCAAGTACAATAATAAGGTTGAGTGGTACTACTTATGAATTAAAGATATTAATTATTTTAAGCGATCGAGCAGCGTAAATAATTAATGGACGACAATATCTTAAATACGGGATTTGTAAAGTCTAAGTGCAAGCCGACTCACCTTCGGTAATAAAGGGTAAGTCGACATTTATTCTCTAGTGGCATGAATAAATGTTTATGAATTAATTTATGTTCTATCTTGAACATAAGATAATTAATTTATTCGTTGAACATAAGATAATTAATTTATTTGAGGCCCATCTTTATTCCTTGCATTTGATCCTACTACCGCCCGTCCGGGCACGGAAGCTAAGTGAATTCGTCCCCTCATGTAGAGTCCCAGGACTCTAACTGATCCTCTCTATCCTAAAGGATAAGATTATATTTATTAGATATGCATAAATCCTATCTTGATAGGGTTTAGGGTTGCATTATAATATAAGGTGAGAGAGAAAATCAAGGATAATCTTTAACCATATTTTTGAGAATTACTATTTGGACATAGTGAGAATTTTTGAAATTTGTGTGAGGAAGTATAGACGATTTTCTATAGCATTCTCCATAGATTGTCCTCACTCGACATTGGAGTTTAAGCAAACGGGACACAGTCCAGAAGATCAAAGCACGAGTCTTGATCCGTTCTACCCCGACAGATTCGCAGGTAAACACGAGAAAACCCCTACGTGTTGCAATTAATTATATAGGTGCATGCTAGGCATATAATCAATGTATGGTGAATTAAACATCCAAGATAGATCCTCGGGAGAGGGTTAAAATTAGATTTCCCTACATATACTAGGTACCTAAAATATAATTTTTGCAGGTCGTGCTAATTAGCCATAAGAAGAAAAAAGACCTTATAGTCCAGAAGCATATATGGTACTTGGACAGGGGATGTTCAAGACACATGACTGACTGCAAGGTGTATCTTTCTGAATATGTGGAGAAAGAAAGCGCAAAAGTCGTATTTGGTGATAACTCTATAGGTTACACTAGAGGATATGGTATCCTATCGATCGGTAAAGTAAAAATTTATAATGTAATTATGTTCTTAGCTTTAATCATAATCTCTTATCTATTAGCCAATTCCGTGATAATGATTTTGTGGTCAAAGTAAAAAAGAACATATTCAAAGTAAATAATATTTCAAAGAAGATCGTACTGAGAAGAACAAGAAATGAAAACTTATACGTTGCATCTTGGGAAGATTGTCCACCTGAAATGTGTGTTGTATCAAAGAACTCTTCAGAGATAAACTAGATGTTCCACAGAAGGCTGAACCACCTGAACTTCACGACCATCAACAAATAGGTAAAATATTCGTTGGTCGAAGGACTACCAAGTGTAGGATTCCATAAATACTAAATGTGCGAAGCATGCCAGATGGGTAAGGGGACTAAAGCATCATTCAAAAACAAGAATATGTCCTCTACTAATCTAGTAATAGAGCTACTACACATGGATCTTTTTGGAGCAGTAGCTCCAGTCAGCTATAACGGAAGAAAATACTCCCTTGTCGTTATTGATGATTATTCAATATTTACATAGGTTGTGTTTTGTATAAGAAAAGCGAAATACTAGAGAAATTGCCTGCACTGCTAAAGAGGCTCAGCATTGAGAAGTAGTTTGATATTATCACAATCATATCGGATCAAGGAATTGAATTTCTAATTACAATGATCCGCAAGTATTGTGAAAATGAAGGAATCAGTCATCAAATGTCTACTTCTCGAACGCCTCAACAAAATATAGTAGTTTAACGAAAGAACAGAACACTGAAAGAAACAGCAAGAACAATGCTTGCTAACTCGAAGCTATATCCAAAGTTATGGGCTGAAGTAATCAACACAACATGCTATACCCAGAACAGATCATTCCTCACTCAAAGACATGGGAAAACACCATACGAAATATGGAATAACAGGAAGCGCTCTATATCTCATTTTCGTATGTTTTTGCTTGTTTGTGTTACATCTATAACAATGACAAAGTGCAGTTAAAAACCTTCCATAGCAAAGTTGAACAAGGAATTTTCCTTGGATATTCTTCAGCGGAAGAATCTAGAAAAGCTTATGGAGTCTTTAACAAGCAATCTTATATTGTGGAAGTAATACCTCATGTTGTTTTTGATCAATCTATTACTGAGTACATGAATAAGATCAACATGGAAGCTGCATCAACCTCTCAGAAAATTTCTACTTCTCCAAGCATCACAAACGAAGTACTTATTTGGGGACTAGGAGAATAAGAGAAAATTGATGATGATCAACAAGTCCATGAAAGGGAATCAGGAAATTCTTCATTGTTTAGAACTAGTCATAAATCAAGGGAGAACAACTCCAGCTGAAGATCCTAATATTGATGGAGTTTATGGTACTGACAAGGTAAAAAACTCATCAGCAATCTATACCAGCATTAGAAAATCCTATTGATCTACCTCCTACATATCAACCTACTGTTGATCCAGTTTCTACTGGGAAATCTTAATTTACACGTGCTCCCGATGATCTATCTTGAATGTTTAATTCACCATACATTGATTAAATTCATAGCATGCTCCTATATAATTAATTGCAACACATAGGGATTTTCTCGTATTTACCTATGAATTTTTGGCATAGTAGATCAATGGAAGACTCCAGCTTTGATCTTTTGGACTGTGTCCCGGATGCCTAATCTCCAATACCGAGTGAGAGTAATCTATGAAAAATACTGAATTTTTTTTGCCCCCAGCAGTTGTGAATAGTGATTTCAAAAATCACAGTGTTGGAATGGATGATCTGATTTTTTCTTTCCTTGTATTTATAATGCTTTCTCTAGAATCATATTTTGATAAGATTAGACATATCTAATAAATACAATAATTATCTTCTTCCTTGAAGATAACTACTAACTAGAATAATTATCTCTTAATATTAAATAATATCAATAATATATATCTAGATTAGAATATATATTAAATAAATAATATATTAATTAGAATAGAATCCTAGTGGGATTCTTACAGGGTGGCCGCATCAGAGGCTTATAAGAAGATGGTATGGTTCAAGAATTACCTCATGGATCTAGATGTGATACCTCGTTTGCCCAAGAGTATCATAGTGTTGGCGCAGTAGCAAACTCGAAGGAATCACTAACCCACAAGGTGACGAAACATATAGAGAGAAAGTACCATATCATATGAGAAACTGTACGACGAGATGACGTACTTATAGAGAAGATTGGTACTGTAGAAAACCTAGTTGATCCATTCACGAAGAGCATGCCGTAAAAATTCTACTATGAGCATGTTCGATGACTTGGATTGCGCAAGATGGCCTCCACGTAGAAATGAAACTTTTGTAGAAGTGGGAGAAGTAAAGTGATGGTGTCGTT
The DNA here is from genome assembly GCA_036937905.1 of Salvia rosmarinus. Classification (NCBI taxonomy): domain Eukaryota; kingdom Viridiplantae; phylum Streptophyta; class Magnoliopsida; order Lamiales; family Lamiaceae; genus Salvia; species Salvia rosmarinus. Next base: position 17,529,730 of record CM072814.1, read on the forward strand.
TGTAATAGTTAGTAGGGAGATACATTGTATACTAAAAGTAGAATGGTTGAGCTCGAATACAATGTTTCATGTTACCACTATTACAATCTCCTATCTGAATTGTTTAATTGATTGCATATGTTTGTCTCATTATCTCATACAAAAGTTAGATCATACAGTATGTAGAAGAACACAAAAGTCTGTATGATTGGTTAAGTTAGTTGAGATATAAAAAGGATCACAACTTAGATAACTTGAGGACGAGTTATCGGTATAGGCTGCAGTATAGATAAAAGTGACTTGACTTGGTTGTTTGTGCTTGCTGGTACGTCTTGACGTATTGATGGATCACAGTGAGATGAGTTTCTTCTATCTGACCGTCGTGAAGAACCTAGATCTCGGGGAATTTACGTTGATCTAAACCTCGATAAGGTTTTAGGTGAGTTTGAGTTACTGATAAACCTCATTTCTACCTGGTTTATGAGGCTGTTTCCGTTTATTTTATAAAAGTTAAGTGGTCATATGAGCTTTCGTTTGATATATTTATGTTTACCTTGAAAGATATTATGCCGTGTGTATTTCGTGTCATTTTTTGCATAGGTTTGGATGTCAAAAAGTGGATAACGAGAAAGAGGGATTTTTTCCCACGTGAGCTCGGGACCCTTTCTCACGGAAGAGTCTCACGAACCCAGCTCGCGAAGGAAGACGAAAGACGTAGAATCTGTCACAGCCCGGTTCAGCTAATCCCGAAAGACCACCTTACCGGACCGCGACTTGGGGTTGGATTAAGTAATTATAAAAGAAGAAGGTTTCAACTCATTTCATCTTGCGATGAAGCATAGATGTCATAGAAGCATAAACGAGATTAAGGATAGAAGTAAGTAATTTATATATAAAGGATTGTTTTCGAAGGTTCTGACAAAACAGTAACTCTTACAAAGCTTTCAATAAGACAGTCAAAGACTCAACATAGTTATAGAATTCAAAAGAGTTTCAAGAGTTTGCAGCGGAATAAACGTGTGAGACATGCATATGAAGATGCATTCTCAAGGCGAACCAAAAGATGTTCCATACTATTTGACAAAAGAATTCCCGCTCAACTCCACTCTGTTCCGTCACCAGCTCAACCTGCACATTTAAAAACAAACATGCAGGGCTGAGTACAAAGTACTCAATGGACAAATGCCGAAAACATTTATCATTTTCTTTACGAATATTGTACTGCCCTCATCACGGTGAAGACCTGAGGTTTTATTTGAAAAACGCATGCTTACTAAAACATTTTCTCATTTTCTCAAAACATCGTCTGGCCAGGCATTTTCTCATAACGTATATTCCAATCGGCTATGGATAACGCGCCGGGAGGGAGGCCTCCCTTCACCCGGACGCTTGTTGATCGATCGCAACCGGCGTGTTCGGTGAAATCAATTGACCGCATCTGGCGATTCAGAAGCTAAAGTGTACACAATCCTAGCTAAGATTTCCCCATCTCCTCTAGCCTAGGATCCAAATTCATAATCTTTCCAGTTGCCATAGGCAACCCGAATGGACATATACAAAACATAAAACATTTTTGGCAAACAATATCGTTTCTCAACATTTGCAGAATAAGAAAAGCAGTAAAGTAAACTTTTGTAAAAATCATTTTTGCAAGAAAGCTCTTTTTAAATAAGAAATCCCACCTCGAGAACTTAAAGTTCTTATGACACTAGTTTACTTTTCCGTTTCCTTTCTCCTTCGAGCCGGACCTTATCAACGTGAGAAACGAGATTTAGCACATCACTACGTTTTTCCGAAAATCATCGATCCGAAACAACGGATTTACTAACATCAACTCTATTATCATCAACGGATTCTTTTATCGCACTTAACAACTATATCATGTCGATTATATTCGTTGCGTCTCGAAGAGAGATAATACTTCATCATTACATTATTTCCTTCCGTTCACATCATTTCGCGTAGATTTTGAATCTTAACTTAATAACTTACTTGTTACTTACTAACGTATTAACATACTTCATATGTTCATGCCTTAATCAAGTTATTTCCATCGTCATATCATGTACTCCTCAATATTCACTTATACAACTATTAATTAACATATATATACTTTATTTCTATTAATTTCCAATCATATTCCCATAAATCTTAATTTTTCATACTAACAATCAATCATGCTCAACATGTTCACATGTATGAACTTAACTTTCACATATCACTTTATACTTCATAGTCTTACGTCACTTATCAAATATTTCGATGTGAACATATTATTCTTTTATCTAAAAATTTCACATAAAATCATAACATACTTTAAACATATTTGGATCTAAATATGTGATTACATGTAATAAAATAAATTTGCAACTTTTTCTTTTCTTTTCTTTTCTTTTTGGTCCTCTTTACTATTTTTACAAAACTTCTCCATAAATTCCTATAAATTCATATATCATACCATATTAACATAGGTTCCATAATATCACATAACATTAGAAATAGAAAATTTTATCATTATAGCCCTTTATGACATAGTGTTCGAAAATTTTGAATAATTACATAATTTTTTTTCAAAAATTCTAATTAATTTCCACAACATACTATTAGCATCATATATCAATAACATGTCATAATATTCATTATACACAACTTATACATCAATATTTCATGCTTGGTCATTTTCGAAATTCTCATGAAATAATATCCAATATTTTTCCAAAAATTATGATTTAAATCATACATACTTAAATATTTCTAATTATCATCAATCCATGCTTAAATCAATAATTAAAATTCATGTTCATCAACATATAATTACTACATATTTCGGTCATAGCATAAAATCTTATATCATGCTTAACTTTGTACTAAAATCATAATTCATGCTTATAAACGTCAAATAAATATATTTAATAAACAACTTAAACATATAGTAAAAGTTTCACCTATGTCACATAATTTTCAAAAGCATATCATTTAACAACTCATGTATGAAGTTCTAATATTTTTGCATGTATAAAAGGGCTTGTAAGATTTCTAACCTTTCAATCGGTTTTTATCGGCGTCGGCAACGTTTTCCTACTTAGGGTCGAATATAATTTTGGAGAACACTTTCTATCTTTTTCTCTCTATTTTTCTCATAAATTTTGTGCCTTATGATATGTGAGAGGGTGGTCTCCTATTTATAGAAATTATAAAGTAGTTTAATCATGATTTTATGAAAATATCTTAGTGTAAAGTCAAAAATTACAACTCTTATTAATTACCCCTCAATTTTCGGTCCATACCACTTGCATATGAGATAAATATTTATCTTATCCTATAGTTTATTTAATTAATTTATAACCTTATCAAGATTAGATGTCATTTTCAAAGAGTATCAAAATTATTTCTAACCTATTTTTAGTCAACAATTTCGGCCCTTATCATATAATTAACATATCCACTTGTATATTTAATCATTCACCTTATCTTAACACTAAAAATATATCTACATCATAACCATATAATTTAATATCCAAAAGATATGAAAAATACACAAATTTTCGGTACTTTATGCTAACAACATGTTATAAATTTTATTTTCTTCTAATTAATAGCTATGTGACATAATATAAGTCTTAGATGATAGAATAAATCATAGAAAAATTAATTAAGATCAATTCTATGTACTAAAGTGAAGTTATCGGCTATTAATTAGAAATTAAGGATAATTTATCAAATCTTCATTCTTTTGATAACTAATATTATTTTCATGAAGGAATATATATAAATAATGTTCTTGTATCATAAAATAAATTCCTTGAACCATTGTAGCATACTTCTCATCTTTTTCGAAAATTAGGGTTTCTTAGGAATTAAATTTACAAAATTCCACCAATCTTACCCTAATTCATGAATTTCGAAATTCTCATGATTCTTATGAGATAAGATTGATCTTGAAATCATGATATTTATCAAGTATTAATGCTTGTGCAATTAAATAAATTTTTTGATAAAATATCTCACATAAAATCATAGAATTTTCGAAAACTACACAACTAGAGACAAAATATTATTGCTTATGATCTTATCACTTTACTACACATTTCTAAGAGATAAACATTATCTCTAAGTTAATCATGACCTTATCTTATCCTTTATAAAAATATCATAGCAAGCTTATCACAAAAATGTCATTTTCAATTCATACTTATCTCTTAAATGTCATTTTCCAAACCTTATCTCTTATCTCTTAGTCATTATTCTACCTTATCCCATAAAATAAATATCTACCATATACATCCAAAATAATAACTCATCATATTAAATGAAGTGATCTTATACTTGATCATAATTTAATCATAGTTTATATCTATATCATTATTTTCGAAAATAATGAGCAATTAAGAGAAGACATTTCTTTTTTTCTTCCTTAGTGTAATAATATCCCACATATATTAAAAAAAAAATATTTATTATTAAAATTCATTTTATGCGAAAAAGATTAAGAAAATTTCGATTTACTCAAAATCGGCAACTATCGACGTTCATTTTCATTCTCTTCTTCATTGTAAAACTCCTTATTTTGAAAATTAATACTCAAAAATTCGGGGTATTACAGAATCCTCGCCTCACGAGGTAGCCTCGCGACATAGTCTAGAAAGGTAGTGTCGCGAGGCTAGACGGAGATCAGAGGAAGTTACACCTCGCCCACCCTTCTTCGCGAGGTAGTCTCGCGAGCCAATGCAGAGTTAAGGTTACAAATAGGTGGCACCGTTCGAGAATGAGAGAGAGACTTTTTACGAGAGATTTTAGACTAGAGACGTTTTTCTTTAGCTTTTGAGAGAATTCTTTTCATTCCAGCTTTTGTTTTTAATTACTTTGGGAGTTCAGAATTCTTGTTGATCGAAGATACTACGTTATTCATCGTGGATTTTCACGATTTTATTTAATCAATTAAATTCATGTTTTCTTTATTTAATTCTGGTTTTGTTTTTATTTTATTTATGAGTAGCTAAATCTTCTATTGATCCTAGGGTTTGTATGTCTGACTAGATTCATATGATTTATAAATCTGTTGATATTGTTTTGCCTTCCCATTCATGATTTATGATTTTTGGCTTTAATTCTCATGTATTGGTATCTGATCAATATTGATGTATGCTAGTTATGTGGTTGATGTCCTGGCGGAATTAATTACATAGTCGATTTCTTGAATATATAATACAGATCTTACCTTGAGACCTGGCAGAGATAGGTGAACTGTAGGCGGTTATTCTTTGTGTGCTTTTGATAATTAACTTACTTCTCTTGAGACCTGACGGAGATAGAGTTTAGGGTAACCTACTACTATATGTTGTCCTGGTGGAAGACTGTAGTTACATTAGTGATCCTTCATATGAATGTGGATTAAATTGATAAACAGGTTAATAGATTAATTGTGTGAATCTGGTTAGGTTAAGTATATCCCTAGGGTCACTCTTTTATTCCTGAGTTTATTCCTTATTTAATTGGAGTCTAGTTTAATCATCACCCTCTTAATATTGTTCCCTGAATAATAATCAAAATTCTGTGGAATTAATCACTGTGTTCTCGAGTATCAGTCCCTGTGGATGCGATAATATACTTGTTGTTTTACTATCATTTATTTGTTAGTAAAATAAGCGATCAATTACTGACCATCACTTTGACTTGTTATGGATGATGGTTACAGGAGATAACTCAAGATTCTCCATATCTTAGGTGGTGGAAGTGTTTGTATGTCATGCTAGTTACCTGTATCGAGTAACCGTATCCGTTTAGGATGATGATGTCCCTTAAGGAGCTCAAAATGTTTATTGTACTAAACCCTACAAGTTGAGTTAGCTCATGTACAATAATAAGGATAAGTAGTACTACTTAAGAAATTAAAGAGATTAATTATTTTAAGCAGTCAGGATGCTATGAATAATTAATGGACATGCAATATCTTACATACAAGGATTCGTAAGTCTAAGTGCAAGCCCGACTCAACTTCGGGAATAAAGAGGTAAGTTAACATTTATTCTGTAGTGGAATGAATAAATTTTTATGAATTAATTTGTGTTCTTGGCTGAACATAAGATAATTAATTCATTTTAGGCTCATCTTTATTCCTTGCATTTGATCTCTGGGATGACTCATCAAGGTTTATAGCTGCTAAGAATATCGGCCACTACCTATGGAGAGTCCATTGGGACTCTGTTCTTATTTATGTATTATATTAATATATCTCCAATATCTGGATAGACATTATCTGATATTATTAGATATCAAGAGATATTATCTGATATCATTAGATATTAAGAGATATTATTAGATATCAAGAAATAATTATTCTAGATATGTTTTATCTGTAAATATATTATTGTATTTATTATATAGGCAAAGTTTCTATCTAAATAGGATTCTAGGAATGCACTATAAATACAAAGTGAGAGAAAATAAGAAACAATCCAGTACTATTGATTTTGTTGTAATTTTCGAAAATCACATAGATCAAAATAGGAGGTAAAATTTTGCAATGTTCTCCATGGATTGCTCTCACTCAGTATTGGAGAATAGGCATCAGAGATATGGTCCAGAAGATCAAAGATGAAGTTTGTCATTGATCTCATATCCTAAAAATTCACAGGTAAATACGAGTAAACACCTATGTATTGCAATTAATTATATAGATTCATGCTAGGTATATAATCAATGTATGGTGAATTAAACATCTAAGATAGATCATTGGGAGGAGGGTAAAATAAGATTTCCCTACAGAAAGTCTCATGTATGCGATGCTATGCACAAGGCCCGATATCTTTTATGCAATAGGGATAGTAGCAAGATATCAGTCTAACCCTGGACAAGCTCATTGGACTACAGTAAAGCATATACTCAAGTGCCAAAAGGACTCGAGATTATAGGCTAGTTTACTACACATATAATATAATGTCTTTGCGTTATTCAGACTCGGATTTTCAAGTTGATTGTGATGAGAAAAAGTCTACCTCAGGCTATGTGTTCACCTTGAGAGGTGGAACCGTATCTTGGCGGAAAGCAAAGCAGCGATGCATTGCAGACTTCACCATGGAAGCCGAATATGTAGCCGTATCAAAGGCTGCTAAGGAGACAGTATGGTTCAAGAACTACCTCTTGGATCTACATGTGGTACCACGTTTGTCCAAGAGTATCATAATGTTATGTGATAACTCTGGTGCAGTAGCAAACTCGAAGAAACCATAGACCCACAAGCCGACAAAACACATAGAGAGAAAGTACCACATCATACGAGAAATCGTATGACGAGGAGACGTGCTTATAGAGAAGATTAGTACTACGGACAACCTAGCTGACCCATTCAGGAAGAGCCTACCGCAAAAAGTCTACAATGAGCATGTTCGGGGACTTGGATTACACAAGATGACCCCCACTTAGAAAGAAAACTTTTTATAAGTGGAAGTGTTGGATTTGTATACTGGAAGAAGTTTTGGTTGAGCTTGTATACAATGATTCATGTTACCACTATTACAATCTCCTATCTGAATTGTTTACTTGATTGCATATGTATGTCCCTTTATCTCATATATAATTAGATCATACAGTGTGTAGAACATTACAGAAGTCTGTATGATTGGTCAAGCTTAATGAGATATAAAAGGATCTGGCGAGATAACTTGAGTGCGAGTTGTCGGTATAGGCGAGGTATAAATAGGGAATGCAATGGATGGGTTTACGGGACGGAACCAATAAATAAGTAATGGTTACGGTTGCGAACCGACCCGTTGAACCTTTGGATCCGGACGAGACCAAGACCATCAACTATGGGTCTTAAGCGGTCCGAATCGGCAGTGCGAAACGAGAACCGCACGAGCAGGATAAGAACCAGAACTAGAACCAAAACCGTTGCTTTATAATTTAATGTGTTATGAGTGATTTTGAATCGATATGAATAAAACTAGCTCATTGACAAGCCTATTTAAAGTTAGGCTTGTCAATAGACGAGTTTTACTCGGACCAGAACCAATAAATAAGTATTAGTTTTGGTTCTGGAACCATAACCAGATCCGGACCATCAAACTATGGATCTAAACGGTCCGGGTCTAAAGTGGGTCTGGAACAGAAACCAAAACCAGAACCGCTGCTTTAAAATTTAATGGGTTTTGAGCGGTTCCGGATCGGTCCAAGTAAAATCCACCCGTTGACATCCCTAGGTATAAATAAGAAGTTACTTGACTTGGTTGTTTGTCTATACTGGTACGTCTCTGACGTATTGATGGATCACAGTGAGATGAATTCTTCTATCTGACCATCGTGAAGAACCTAGATCTCGATGACTTTACGATGATCTAAATCTTGATAAGGTTTTAGGTGAGTATAAGTTGCTAACCATCACTTTGACTTGTTATGGGTGAGGATTACATGAGATAACCTAATATTCTCCGCATCATGGGTGGTGGCAGTGCTTGTATGTCATGCTAATTACCTGTATCGAGTCACCATCTCCGTTTAGGATGATGACGTCCCCTTAAGGAGCTCTAAAGGTTTATTGTACTAAACCTTGCAGGTTGAGTTATCTCAAGTACAATAATAAGGTTGAGTGGTACTACTTAAGAATTAAAGAGATTAATTATTTTAAGCACTTAGAATGCTATAAATAATTAATGGACGTGCGATATCTTAAATACGGATATTCGTGAAGTCTAAGTGCAAGCCCGACTCAACTTCAGAAATAAATTGGTAAGTCAACATTTATTCTCTAGTAGCATGAATAAATGTTTATGAATTAATTTATGTTCTGGGCTGAACATAAGATAATTAATTATTTGTGGCCCATCTTTATTCCTTGCATTTGATCCCTGGGCTGGCCCATCAAGGCCTGGAGCTGCATAAAATTCATCCACCTCATGTAGAGTCCCATGTAGGGTAATCTGATTTTAACCCTCTCCTAAGGATCTATCTTGGATGTTTAATTCATCATACATTGATTTTTTACCTAGCATGCATCTACATAATTAATTGCATCACATAGGTGTTTTCTCGTGTTCACCTGCGAATTTGTCTGACAAGGAATTGGATCAAGTCTCTTGCTTTGATCTTACGGGTGTATCCGTTTGCCTAAACTCGATGTCGGTGAGAGCAATCTATGGAAATCTTTGCGAAATTCGCCTTCTTCCTTCTTTGAAAAGTTTGAAAATCCCAACTATGAATAGTGTAGTTTTGAAAGTTTCTCACTAGGATTAGCCTTTTGATTTTCTCTCACCTTATATTTATAATGCGACCCTAGATCCTATTATGATAGGATCTCTGCATATCTAATAAATATAATCATATCTCTTCAGATAGAGAGAATCAAAAAAGAATCCCTATGGGACTCTTATTGAGTTGGATGAATTTCTTAGCAATCCAGGCCTTGATGGGCCAGCCTAGGGATCAAATGCAATGAATAAAGATGGGCCTCAAATAAATTAATTATCTTATGTTCAGCCCAGAACATAAATTAATTCATAAACATTTATTCATACCACTAGAGAATAAATGCTGAATTACCTCTTTATTTCCGAAGTTGAGTCGGGCATGCACATAGACTTCACGAACCCCGTATTTAAGATATCGCACGTCCATTAATTATTATAGCGTTCTGACAGCTTTAAATAATTAATCTCTTTAATTTCTTAAGTAGTACCACTCAAACTTATTATTGTACTTGAGATAACTCAACCTGCAAGGTTTAGTACAATAAACATTTTGAGCTCCTTAAGGGGACGTCATCATCCTAAACGGATACGGTGACTCGATACAGGTAATTAGCATGACATAAAAGCACCGTCATCACCCAAAATGCGAAGAATATTGGGTTATCTCATGTAACCCTCACCCATGACAAATCAAAGTGATGGTCAGTAACTTATACTCACCTAATACCTTATCGAGGTTTAGAACAACGTAAAATCACCGAGATCTAGGTTCTTCACGACGGTCAGATAGAAGAACTCATCTCACTGTGAACCATCAATATGTCAGAGACGTACCAGTATAGACAAGAAACCATGTCAAGTCACTTCTTTTCTATACCGCAGCCTATACCGACAAATCGTCCTAAAGTTGTCTCAGCTGTGATCCTTTTTATATCTCATTAAGCTTGACCAATCATACAGAGTTCATTGATCTTCTACACACTGTATGATCTAACTTATATACGAGATAAAGGGACATACATATGCAATCAAGTAACAATTCAGATAGGAGATTGTAATAGTGGTAACATGATTCATTGTATACAAGCTCAACTAAAACTTCTTCCAGTATACAAATCCAACAATCTCCCACTTATACTAAAGCAAACTTTTAGTATACAATGTGTCTCTCTACTAGCTATTACAAACAACCATCACTTTGCTTCTCCCACTTCTATAAAAGTTTCCTTACTAAGTGGGGGCGATCTTGCGCAATCCAAGTCCTCGAACATGTTCATCGTAGACTTTTTGCGGCAGGCTTTTCGTGAATGGGTCAGCTAGGTTATCCGCAGTACAAATCTTTTCAATCTGCACGTCTCCTCGTCTAACGATTTCTCGTATGACATGATATTTTATCTCTATGTGTTTAAATCGCCTTGTGGGTCGAGGTTCCTTGAGTTTGCCACTTTGCACTGAGTTATCACAGTACACTATGATATTCTTGGGCAAACGAGGTACAACATCTAGATCCATGAGGTAGTTCTTGAACCATACCGCCTCCTTAGCAGCCTTGGAAGCGGCTACATATTCGGCTTCCATGGTAGAGTCTGCAATGTTTCGCTGCTTTGCACTCTGCCAAGATACGGCTCCTCCTCCCAAGGTAAACACATAGCCTGAGGTAGACTTTTTCTCATCACGGTCAACTTGAAAATCCGAGTCTGAATAACCCAAAGGCATTAGACCGTCTGCTTGGTAAACTAGCATATAATCTTGAGTCCTTTTCAGGTACTTGAGTATATGCTTCACCGCAGTCCAATGTTCTTGTCCAGGGTTAGACTGATATCTAGATACTATGCCTACCGCATAGCAGATATCGAGTCTCGTACACAACATTGCATACGTGAGACTTCCTATGGCAAAAGCGTAAGGAACTTGTCTCATTTCCTCTATCTCCTTTGCAGTCTTAGGGGACTGTTCCTTAGATAAAGGAACATCATGTCTGAAGGGTAGCAATCATTTCTTGGCGGTCTGCATACTCAAACGAGTAATCACAGTATCAATGTAAGATGCTTGAGATAAGCTCAACATTTTTCTCTTGCGATCTCGGTAAACCTTGATCCCAAGAATGTACACTGCATCTCCTAAGTCTTTCATTTGAAACTGATCGGATAACCCACTCTTTACATCTGATAACAGCTTTACATTGTTGCCAAGTAGAAAGATGTCATCTACGTTAAGTGCAAGAAATACCACATCACCGTTGACATCCAAACGATACACAAAACTTTCTCTAGGCAACTGGGTAAATCCATAGGACTTTACCACCTCGTCAAATCGTAAGTTCCATGATCGAGAAGCTTGCTTGATTCCATAAATGAACTTCTTAAGTTTCCATACTAGATGCTTGTAACACCCCGCGGTTTTCACCTTAAGAAAATCCAGTAATAGAAATACTGAGACGTTACGTAGGTCCCTATTTTCCAGATAAGAAAATTCTTGTAATGTTTAAAATATTTCATTGTTTCTAAAGTATCAAGTCTCACGGGTTAATAGAAAATTCATGAGGTTTTAAAATTTGATCCGGCACAATCAATAAATGAATGATTTCGAAAATTTACATTTGAGGCACGAAAGATTCAAAAGTCATAACATGCATATCATATGACGTGATTGGTTAAATTACGTGGAGTATTATATCATATGACATATGAAATTTTAATGTCCTATAGTAATTCGAATTATTTCGAATTTCAAAGTATACGTCGATTTTTATTCTCGATTGAGCATATACGAGTAATTATAATTAATTACTATATGATAAGTATATGATATGCTATTATATATCAAGATATATATTTTATTTGGTATGTGTGTGTGTATCATGTGTGTGGACTAGTAATAGTCCACACAATATTTTGATGTGTGATATTATTTATTATCAAATAGTTAAAGATATTTTTGAATCCAAAAATCAGCCATGAGGGGTTTAAGTGTGGAAATGATTGCTAGGATAGAGGGAATGTAAGAGTGTGTAAGAAAGCATACACATGCATTGGTGTATGTCATATCATGATCACAATCCTACCTTGATATCCCCTCTACCCTTATGAATGACCAACCCCTCCCTCACACTCTCTTATTTAAATTTTTATCTCCCAATGAGAGTCATTCTTTCCCCATAATTCCCAATTTTCGTAGCATCTCCCCTCCCCTATCAAAAACATCAATTTTCTTCCATTTTCAAGCTCAAACATGGAGAAAACTCCTTCTATCCTCAAGCACCACCAAGGCAGCCCCGTTTCCACCATATTATCATCCTTTTCAAGAGCTTGTATGGAGAAGAAAGAGCTAGGAAGAAAAAGGAAGAGATTTTGAAGGAGGTAGAGAGTGAGATAGACGTTTATGAAAGCTTGTAGAAGTAATGGCTTTTCCCTATTCATTTCTTTGTAATGATTGATTATTTTTCTTGTTGGAGGTGTCCTCTCTAGTTTCATATTAGTCTTAAGTTGTTGTTGGTGGTGGTTTTTGAAAATAATCGACGGAAGGAGGTGGATACACGAGAATGGAGTCTCGGTGTCATCTATGTGTAGTTTTGTGTTGATATGTGTTGGTATGTGACTTTGGCTTGTCAAACTGTTGTTGCATGTATGATCTAGCATGAGATATATGTTCCAATATGTTCATATGACGTTTTTATGGAAGCCTATAAGTTTTCTAAGCTTGGAATAATGTGTAACAATTTATTTTCGAAGTATATGAAAACTGCAGTGAGCTACCCGAAAATATGGAAAGTGGCGTGATGTTTTGAAGTATATGAAAGCGTAGTGAGCTACGAGATGTATGATGTGGCTAAGTTATATCATGTCATGAACTTAAGGCTGAACTTGTCTTGTAGGACTGTCGAGCAAAGCGAAGAGATCGATTGAGATCAATCGGTTCACCGAGGCGAGGTGGGTTATATTTCTGAGGTATCTTGGGTTAGTAAGCCCAAAGCTTTTAAAGTTAAAGTTGTGAATGCATGTAAAATGTTTTGTTGCGTGCTTACCTTACGAAGTCGATGTCTGGCGCCACTAGAACTTCGACCAAACCGAAAGCGATCGGGCCTTGTTTCCTTTGGGGATAAGATTTTGTGTACACGAAGTGCATCGATGGGTGTGGCTCGGCAGGTCCCCACCATGACAAATTTAAGGGCCTTGGGAGAAATCCCTTGGGTCGAGGTAAGGTAACACCAACCCGGAAAATTGCTCGAGCTAAAAGCTTGACTCGAAAAGAAAAGAAAATGTTTTACATAATGTGAAGTGGTTTCGGTTTAAAACCTTTGCAATTATGGGTATACATGCATGTCACAAGATTTCATTTCTATAACAAGTTTTATAAAATGGGCAGTTAACTCATTGAGTGCATTAGTACTCACCAAAATCTCTTTCGAAATGTTTTGCAAGATGAGCGATGGATGGGCGGAGGGCAAGACGATGGTTTCCCTATGGTTGTTGTCTACCTTAGCATAGGTCCTTACTGTTATTTATGTTTTTGTTTAATGCTCCCACGTGGAAATATATTGATCGGGACATATAGCCCACAACTAAAACCTAATCATTTGTGGATATGTCACCTATAAGGTGAAGTTGAATTCGAACTTGTTATATATTTAACTTTTGTGGGAACCGGAGTCCTCATACTTCATGTTCGTTTAAGTATTTTGATTTGGGTATTCCCTTAGATAGTCGATCACAGTTCTTTCATGTCTCGTGAAGACTTCATTAATTATTTTGTTTATTTTATTTCACTCAACTGAGTTGAGCAGCCATCATGTCGTAATGTCTCGGGTCTTGGACCCAGAACCCGGGCTATTATAATGCTCTTCACTCTTCACCACATAACCTTCGGGTTGCTGCATATAGATGTCTCTACCTTCTTCAAGGTAACCGTTTAGAAAAGCGGTTTTAACATCCATTTGCCAAACCTCAAAGTTTAGGTGAGCTACTATGGCCAGAAGAATTCTGATGGACTTGAACATTGCTACAAGCGAAAAGGTCTCATCGAAATCGATGCCCTCAATCTTAGTGTTCCCTTTCGCCATAAGCACGGCTTTAAAAGCGAAACCTCTCCATCTGAATCTCTTTCCTCTTGTATACCCACTTACTACCTATGGCTTCCTTGCCATCGGTAGAGGTGTTTTCTCGTATCATCCATAGTCATTATGGACTCGATCTCTAAGTCCATAGCGGTATGCCATGATCTTGCATCGATGTCTTGTATCGCCTCCTTTGTATGTCCATGGGTCGATTAAAGCACTGCTCGTTTCACGGGACTAAGTCCAAGATTCGTCCATGAGCGTAAATCGCTCGGGTTGACGAACAACCTCCCACTCTGACGAGGCGCTCTTGGCACAATAGCAGCGGTGGATCACGATAACCGTGGTTCTCTATCTTGCACAACTTCTTTGGGTAGGTGCCACTTATGCGGTCGGTATCTCGGTGGAACTCAACCCACTTCAATTTCTTGAAGTATCGGCGCGATCCTTCCCACTAGACACGACATCTCGTACCTTTGGCTGTCGGTGGTGGAATACGATCATCTTCTAATTCTTGAAGTATGATTTCAACTTTGGATTTGTGGTTTTCCATGTAGTCCTCTTCTAAGAATCGGGCGTTAGTGCTAATAACGACCTTTTGATCCTTAGGACTATAGAAATAACCACCTTTCGTTCCTCTAGGATAACCAATAAACAGCCTTGCTTGAGATCTAGCCTCCAACTTGTCAGCTTTCTTGTTCAAAGACACATGTCTTTGGGCCCCATATCCTTATATGGCTTAAACTAGGCTTGCGCCCAAACCATAACTTGAAAGGGGTTTTGTCGACTGACTTAGACGGTACTAGATTGAGCAAATATGCCGTTGTTTCTAAGGCATACCCCCAGAACGAAATAGGCAACGTAGCATAGCTCATCATAGAGCTAACCATTTCTAAGAGAGTTCTATTTCTTCGCTCTGACACACCATTTTGTTGTGGTGTGCCCGGTGTAGTAAGCTGGGAGGTAATCCCACACTACACCAGATAGTCCATAAACTCGTTACTGAGGTATTCGTCACCGCGATCAGACCACAGTGACTTGATACTATTACCTAGCTTCGTCTCCACTTCTGCCTTAAATTCTTTGAATTTCTCAAAGCATTCAGACTCGCGGTGAAGCAGGTATACATATCCGTACCTTGAGTAATCGTCAATGAAAGTGACAAAATACTTGTACCCTCCACGAGCTTGTGTGGACATTGGTCCACACTGGTCAGAATGGACTAGCTCCAACACTTCTTTGGCTCTATACCCTTCGCTTTGAAGGGTCTGGCCGACGTCTTACCTTCTATATAGGATTCGCAGACTGGGAACGGAGTGACTATAATTTCACCCAACGCTCCATTCTTAGCCAGTCTTTGGATCCTATTTAGATTGATGTGACCTAATCTAAGATGCTAAAGAAATATGGTGTCATCTAGCGAAGAAAACTTCATCTTCTGAAGGTTTGATGTAGATGTAACATAATTAAAGGTATTATGTTTAGCAGAAATAGTATAAAGCAAATTGTATATAGTGTTACCACAGATAACTTCGTCATTTCTTATGATAGAAACACCACTATAAAATAACAGAATATCCATGTATAAATAGTTTGGAAACCGAAATAAGGTTTCATCGAAAATCCGGCACATACAAAAGGTCTTTTAATCCTAAACCTGTTTAATCAAAACATAAAGAAACATCTCCAACTGCAACGGTCTCGACTTTCGCCGCGTTGCCCATGGAGATCGTTATCTCGCCATCAAATAGCTCCCTTGTCCGCAGGAACCCCTGCAAGGTGTAACAAACATGATCAGTCGCACCCGTATCTACTACCCATGAATGAGTAGAATAAGTTGCTAAACATGTTTCCGTTACTAAAGCAAATGGCGTACCTTGAGCCTTGAGCATGGGGCACTTTCCTTCGGCTTTTTCAAGCCTCCGGTGGCAACCATGTTCTTGCTCCCACTGATTCTCTTACCTCTACCACCTTTGGTACCCATTTTTCTTCTTCCACTTCTACAATGGAAAATTTGGGCCCTTAGATGTGCTAGCAAGGGCATGTGCTCCTTTTCCCATGACTCCTTCCGCGGTCACGAGATCATTTAGCAACTGACTAAGTGTATACCCGGTCTTGCTCATGATCGCGTTCACGCAAAAATTCTCAAAAGACTTGGGCAGTGTGTTAAGGATGATATCGACCTTGGCTTCGCCATCTATACCTTCTCCCAACTGATCAAGACTATCCATTAGATGAGTCATGTGGGAGATATGTTCATGGACCGAACTTCCTTCTACCATCCTACACGCCAATATTTCTCTCATTGTGTGGAAGCGGACTATCCGATCCAACTGCCCAAACTTACTTTCGAGGCCTGACCATGTTTCAGTCGTGTCTACCATCGACTGATGCTGCAGCTGCAAGCCTTTGGACATAGTTGTCATCATATAGCATTTGGCCATTTTCTTTGACTTATTCCAAAGTCTGCTTGACTCTCGCTGCTCATTAATCGATGCGTCAGTAGGGGCATCGGGTTTGGGAGTAGTGAGAACAAACATGTGTTCTTCTTTGATAAGAACATATTCCATGTTTTATTTCCACTCGATAAAATGTAGACCGGATAGAGGGTTTTGTGCGATCATATTGATAATCGGTGTAAGAGACATATCTGAAAAGTAATGCAAACACATAAGCATACGATCGCACATAATTCGTAACAATAATATTGTAACATTTTGATAAAACAATATTAATTGAAACCTCCAATCGCCCAAGGAATTCCACATGCAAGCCACGCGTGTGGATGTTTACATATGAACCCCTCGACCAGACTAAAATATATCTTTTAGTCGTTCAATTTCAATCCATGTCAACTTATCCTTATGACAAATGATATTAATGATTGGACCTTACTAGACCACATCACTATCGCAAGAAGGGACTTCGCGGGAAGTTGTACTTGAGGTGATGCTTAAGCAATGACCACAATTTTGACAGCAGATAATGAATTCTTAGAATTGACATACTCACTCGGACCATACCGTTTCCAATTCAAAATCTTTTATCATCTCATTTTAAATCTATCTCTAGAGAACTTATGAAAATCGCATATGCAAGCCACGCGTGTGGACGTTTACACATGAAACTTCCACTTCTCAATAGATTAAAATGTTTTATTTAGAAATCTCATCTAACAAACTTATGATAAATAGTGAAAGCAAGCCACGTGTGTGGACCTTTACTCACAGTGCGTACCACTTTGTTTAGAGATCAAAAAGTGGAGTCTTAACATTTTTAAATTAAAAATTAATATATCGGATTTCTTGCTTAGTCTTTTGTTTCAAAAGGTTTGTCCATGCAGATCACGTAATCCTAGCATACTTTCTATAGAACTCAACATGTAAAACATGCTCGCAGAATTCTAAAACATGCTTCAAAACGTGATAAACCTAGCATGCTTGTTATACGCATTCAATCACGAAAACATATTAAATGTTTATCTACGTAATTAAACAAGCATATCATGTTTCTGCATAATTTAAACATCCATGACATGCTTTAAAAGATAAAAATAAAATAAATTCGTTCATCGCGGCCCACTCGTGGATCCTGTACTTCCCTGCCTAATTTATTACATAAATTTGCAAAGTACAGATCTTTAAAAAAAATCTCGAAACGGGCCTCGCGTGCACAAGCATGGGCCCGACTCGTCAAAACTAGATTTGGGCCGAAAAATCAAAATGGGCGAAAGCAATGAGAATGGGCGGTTGGGTCGAAATCGGAACCGGTCGAAAAAAATGGGTGCAGGCAAAATATGGGTTTGGGCGGCCTGGTGGGTCGGCCAAAGTGGGTGGGCCGTCTTGTGGGCAAAGTCCATGCGCACGCCCAGCCACACTCCGCCGCCCCTGCCGAGCTCGTCCGCGCCGTTTCCCAGCCTGCTCCCTGGAGCTGTCGAGGCGTGTCGAGCAACGTCGCACAGCCTGGCCGAGAGGCCCTGCGCACCGTGTTGCCCGTCCCTACCGAGAGCTGTCGGGAGATGTCTGCACGCGACTCGCGTGCTTCGCACGATGGGTACCCTGTTGGTTTTGTATACTGGAAGTAGTTTTTGTTGAGCTTGTATACAATTAATCCTGTTACCACTATTACAATCTCATATCTGAATTGTTTACTTGATTGCATATGTATGTCCCTTTATCTCGTGTATAACTTAGATCATACAGTGTGCAGAAGATCACAGAAGTCTGTATGATTGGTCAAGCTTATACAGATATAAAAAGGATCACAGCTGACACAACTTTAGGACGAGTTGTCAGTATAGGCTGCGGTATAGATAAGAAGTGACTTGACTTGGTTGTTTGTCTATACTGGTACGTCTCTGACGTATTGATGGATCATAGTGAGATGAGTTCTTCTATCTGACTATTGTGAAGAACCTAGATCTCGGTGACTTTACGTTGTTCTTAACCTCGATAAGGTATTAGGTGAGTATAAGTTACTGACCATCACTTTGACTTGTCATGGGTGAGGGTTACAAGAGATAACCCAATATTCTCCGCATCTTGGGTGGTGGCAGTTCTTGTATGTCATTCTAGTTAACTATATTGAGTCACCGTATCCGTTTAGGATGATGACGTCCCCTTAAGGAGCTCAAAAGATTTATTGTACTAAACTCTGGAGGTTAAGTTATCTCAAGTACAATAATGAGGTTGAGAGGTACTATTTAAGGAATTAAAGAGATTAATTATTTTAAGCAGTCAGAACGCTATAAATAATTAATGGACGTACGATATCTTAAATACGGGGTTCGTGAAGTTTAAGTGCAAGCCCGACTCAACTTTTGAAATAAATGGGTAAGTCGGCTTTTATTCTCTAGTGGCATGAATAAATGTGTATGAATTAATTTATGTTCTGGGCTGAACATAAGATAATTAATTTATTTGAGGCCCATCTTTATTCCTTGCATTTGATCCCCAGGCTGGCCCATCAAGGCCTGGACTGCTAAGAATTTCGTCCACCTCATAAGAGTCCCTCTGGGACTCTGTTCTGATCCTCTCTATTTGAAAAGATATTGTTATATTTATTAGATATGCAGAGATCCTATCCTAATAAGATCTAGGGTTGCATTATAAATATGAGGTGAGAGAAAATCAGGTAATGTTAATGCTAGTGTGATTTTCAAAAATTACGAGAAGCAATATTGTGATTCTCGAAAATTCCAAGTGTGAGGAAGAAGACGAATGTCTGCAGTACTCTCCATAGATTGCTCTCACTCGACATTGGAGTTTTGGCAAACGGGATACAGTCCGGAAGATCAAAGCATGAGTCTTGATCCAATTCCTTGTCAGACAAATTCGTAGGTGAACATGAGAAAACACCTATGTGTTGCAATTAATTATATAGATGCATGCTAGCTAAATAATCAATGTATGGTGAATTAAACATCCAAGATAGATCATCAGGAGAGGGTTAAAATAGATTTCCCTACAATTGGCATCAGAGCCTGGGATCAATATCTTGGCTCTTATGGATTAATTCACGTTTGATTATTACGTGCGCAATTAATTAATTATGGATCTTTCGTTCATCGTGACTCGTTTTAATTTTTTGTCGAATTTCGTTTTTCACCACGAGAAAATCCGTGGTTAGATTAGGTTTCTTTCTTGTAAATCTAATCTGCAAAAGATGAATGAAGACGAAGAACACGAAGAACGAGATGACGGAGTCCCGTTGCACGACACATCGGCAACACATCGTGCGACAAGGTGCACGACCATGCCGAAATGTGCGGGCGGACAGGGGCATGGGGATGAGAACCCTCGGTGGGTCATGAGATAATGCGCGACCTCTGCGCGCAGGTGCTCGTCGCGCGAAGCGCACGGGCAGGCCCAACGCGCGAGTCGCGCACAGCGTCTCTCGATAGAAGGGCGAGTATCCTCGGCAGGCATCGATAGCCGGGCATGCGGTTTCAGTGCGAACACCTCGGCATGTCTCGGCGCTGAGCGTGCATGCGTGAGTTTCTCGGTAGCTTCAACGGGTCGCGTGCGCAGCAGCTTTCGATAGCGCCTGGACGCTTCTCGGCAGCAGTACTCGGTAGCCTCGATGGGACGTGTGCAACAACGCTCGACAACGCCCGAGCGCCTCTCGACAGTGCTCGGTAGGCCCTGGGCATCAACGCGACCTTTGTGCACGGGTGCTCGTCGGGCAGCGCGCGCGAGCAGGCCCAGCGTACGAGTCGTGTGCAGGCTTCCTCGGTGTTTGGTATGAATTTGTGCTTATTCTTGGTATTGTTTTACATGTCATTTTAAGTAGTTTATCCTATTTCTTCCGTTGGTTTGATTAATATTTATCGATTCAAACTTATTTGGTTTGTTTTGATATTTTGTAGAAAATCGGCATTAAATAGGATGAAATGTGCGCCCAGCTCATAAGCGCAAACGGGTCTCATTTCAGAGTTCAGACGAGGAAGAACGGAGCGAATCATCAAAGCCACGCACGTGCGCCCAGCTCACCAATCGAGTCCGATGCTACCCCCATCGTGCGCCGCGTACCTCGTCTCGTTAGCACCCTACGCTCGGCCATCTCCATGTCGCATGCCCACCCGTCGCGTACCTCACCTCTTCCAGCATCGCACGTTGCCCAGCCGTACGCTCATCCGACGCTGAGAATGTCGCGCGCGTTCAACCCATTTTCCTTGCGCGTTCAGTCGGTGCGCTCGCTCGCTCGCCACTCGTCCAGCGCCCGTTTTATCTGACCCAGCGCTCGGCCTTGTCCAACCGACGCTCGGTGCCACAGCGCGTGCTCCAGAGCTCGCTCCGTCACCCCAGTGCTTCATCCGGTGCTCGACGTACAGCGCCCACTCCATCGCCCCAGCCTGCGCACGATCCCGCCCGATGCTATGCTCCAGTTCTCTCCCGTGCGTCCGGCGCTTTGATCCGTCCGACGTTGGGAGTCCATTTTTTGCCATCCAGCGCACGCTCACCACCAAGCGTTCGCTCGTCCAGCGCTCGCTTTCACCACGCGTTGTCGTTTCAACCGGCGCTCGATGTGATCCGACGTTCATTCTCAATGCAGAACATCTCCACAACCGGCGCTCGGTCTAAGCCGGTGCTCACTTTGGGCCTGACTCCGTTCGTGCTCGCTCACATTCTGGCCTCGCCTCCTCTCATATATATATATATATATATATATATATATATATATATATATATATATGCGTTAGGTCAGTATCCAAGGGTTATTCTTTCGCAGCGCATTTCTCAGTTCGGATTTTTGATTACGTAGCCGCTGTTCTTCAACTTGGGAGCTTTTCAGGCGACGAGAGAGAGATTGAACATCAGATTAAACATCAGATTAAGAGTATTAATTCATGTTTTCATCCTTTCGATTATTGCACTTAGTTTTATAGTTCTTGTTGAATTCCTTTTGATCATTTACGAGTTTGTGTTGAGATTATTGTTAGATTAAATTTCATTGTTGATTTTGGATGTTTTATAATTGTGTTGAACTTCATTCGATCAATTTACGTGTTTTGCTTCCAGATTCTTGTTGGATTTGATTTAGTAGTAGATATTGGATTATTGGTAGTTTGAGTGATTCTATTTCTTTCAGCAATCGATAAATTACACTTATGCAATTGAAATCGGAAGTTAATATTATGTTGAATCTCTTTCCGTTGAATGTTATTGTTTCGTGTTTGATAATCTAGATTAATTTGTTCTATGCTTAGCTTCTTGCTTTCTTGCTTTCGTAGTTTATCAACTAGGGATTGACAACTCCTAGTTAGTTTGCTTTTATTTATATTTTATTTTTCGCATTTAATTTAAGATTATTTGTTTTTGTGTGCGTATCTTGTCTATTTGCATGCTTGGTGATGTGCGTATTTTGATCTCTTGGACTCAAGCTTTGTCTATGCGAGTAAGTTAGTATTTTGATTTGTGCAACTGAACTCTGTGGTATTGATCAAACCTTGATGTAATTCTATTTCTCTTGTTGATATGTGATTAAAGTACAATTGTGAATTGACGAGATTGTAGGGATTTATTATAAATCGGGGGTTATTGACGTGATTTGTCAAGGTTTGTTGCAGATACCACAAGGTTCAATGAATTCCTCGTGCTGGTGGATCTGGTTTTCTAATTTTAAACTCTTGTACTTTCCTCATCAATTCAGCCACTTGTTTATTCCTGTCGTAAGAAGGATTCACATCATGTGCCTTGGCTCTTCCACCTCGACTGGACTTCTGCTGTGAAGTAGCAGCCATAGCTTCAAAAATGTCCACGATATCTGCTACCGTTCGCGAACCAATATCTCCTGCTGTAGCATTCTCCACCATGTACTGAAAACTCCGTGTCAATCCGTCATAAAAGAATTGATAGAAATTTCATCGGCGAGGCATGGTGAGGGCATACGCAATAAGTCCCCGAACCGTTCCCAAGCTTCATGGAATGGCTCGTCGGCGTCGATTAAAGGTCATGATCGTGACCTCAACTCGACTCTTCTTATTGGGGTAGTATTTCGTCGTGAATTTATCTACCACGGCTTTCCAGTCTGCGAGAGTTAGCGGGAAGTGCGAAAACCACGACTTAGCCCTATCCTTAGGGGTGTCACGGAAGCAGTAGCATCTTGATTGATCTTCATTTAGTCCTCCCAGCGGGAAGGACCAAATACCGAAACAAAATTCCTTATGAATCCCAAGGCATCCTCACTAGCAAGCCCATGGAAAGTAGGCATGAGCGAGAAATGATTGACAAGCTCATAGTCTCGGGCTGCCGGTCCAAGAACAATTGGGGAAGTAGCTGCCCCAATCACCGGTCTGTAGAAATCATGCAATGCTCGTGGATTTTCACCCATCTTTCTCAGCGGGGGAGTATTCTCTACAGCAGGATGATCTCTGATTATCGGCTCTGACTGTTCACCATTCACAGAAGTGGAACCAAACTCCTCCAGTGCCGGAAGAAGCGATCTTTTAGATCTTCGAGTGCGTCCAACGGGGTAGTAAGCGGTCTATTTAGACTGCGGCGTATTGACTTGACTTGGTTGCTTGTCTATGCTGGTACGTCTCTGACGTATTGATGGATCCACGTGCTTTCACAGGCCATCCGGTGCTCACGCTCCTAGCGCCCCACTTCATCCATCATGTGCCGCCTCGTCCGCCAGAGCCCCGCTTCGTCCTACCCGTCGCACGCCTCATCTTCCCAACGTCGGCTTCGGTCGAAGCACGAGGCCTTGCCTCCCGCGGAAGCAGCTGCTCCTTGCCCCGTGGAAGTTGGTGGCCTTGCCCCCCGGATGCTGAAGCCTCACCTCACGCAGCGCCTAACCATCCGGCGCTGGGTTTGGCCCAGTGCCACGCTCCGTCTGGCGTTGGGCACGCATCTTCCCCTCCTCTCGTTCCCCGCATCCGGCGCTTCATCTCCGTCCAGAGTTGGGCATCTCTTTTGGCTCATTCCAGTAGCTGCTCGCGTCCGGTGCTCCGTTTCGTCCGGCGCTCAGGTGTTCTCTCAGTTCTGTCCAGAGAGTCACCCCTAGCGCCGATTTCGTCCTGTCTGGCGCTAGGCGTGATTTTTGGGCCCGAATTTGACTGTTTTCGTGGGCTTTTTCGAGGGTTATATAAATTAGAATTTAGCCGCTATTCCACGGACACACAATTCACACACACGCGTTTTTATTCTCTTTTCCCTTTCTTTTCCTTTTCCTTTCCATTTAATTCTTGTACTTGGATTAACAATTGGATTGAACGATTCCGGATTTTTGGAAGACGAATTTATCTATGAATGGTTTGTAAGTTTTTCTTGTTTCATTATCTCTATGTAATTGTTATAGGAATAATTTCTACTATGAGATGAATTATCGATTGGTCAAGAAATAAATGTTGAATTTGTTCTTGTTTTGAATCGTGATTGTTGGGTTGATGATTTGTAATTTTCTTATCCATATAAATTGATTATTTCATGATCTTCATACATGGTGTTCTAAAGAATAGTTTAGGTTGATATATGTACTTATGTTTGATTATGAAGTACTGTGAGAGCATATTTATGTTAGATATAAGTTTGACAATGAATGGGGTTGAGATTCATTTGTTGTTGAGTAATTAATATATGTGGATAGGATTTTTACTATCGTGTACATTTGTAGTTAAATATCCTTCGTAGTTGATGGTGGTTGGGTTGAGAGATTCCCCGCTATTAATTTCGAGTCTAACATTGACGGGATCGAGAGATTAGTTATTGTTGAACGCTAGGTGAGAAGCATGGGTGGTTTTATGCCTTGTGTACCGGTCCTTGGCTCATTAATAGCGATGATAGATTTTTAACCCTAGAACACCTTCTTCAATTCTGTGTATCTGCCAGTCCCTCTTATTGTCTAAGTGCATCCCTTTTACCTACTTTATTTTATTTCCTGCTTTCGTCCGTTCCGTGACAGACCCCCCTTATTTTAGGACGTTAGTATTTCTTTTCGATTTTTGTTTGTGACATTAAACCGTAGCCCTGTTAAACCTTCCTTGAGAGATTCGACTTCGATCGACCTTACCACTCTATAAGGACCTCGTACTATTGCGAGCGACTTAAAAGAACAATTTGGTTGGAACACAGCTCACCTAAACCTTGAGGTTTGACAAATGGATGTGAAAACCGCTTTTCTAAACGTTTACCTTGAAGAAGGTAGAGACATCTATATGCAGCAACCCGAAGGTTATGTTGTGAAGGGTGAAGAGCATCTAGTATGGAAGCCTAAGAAGTCCATTTATAGACTTAAGCAAGCTTCCCGATCATGGAACTTACGCTTTGACGAGGTGGTAAAGTCCTATGAATTTACCTAGTTGCCTAGCGAGAGTTGTGTGTATTGTTTGGATGTCAACGGTGACATGGTATTTCTTGCACTTTAGGTAGATGACATCCTTCTAGTTGTCAACAATGTGAAGTTGTTATCAGACGTAAAGAGTTGGTTATCCGATCAGTTTTAAATGAAAGACTTGGGAGATGTAGCTTACATTCTTGGGATCAAGGTTTACCAAGATCGCAAGAGGAAAATGTTGAGCTTATCTCAGGCATCTTACATTAATACTGTGATTACTCGTTTTAGCAAGCAGACCACCAAGAAGGGATTGCTACCCTTCAGACATATCATTCCTTTATCTAAGGAGCAGTCATCTATCACTGTAAAAGAGATACAGGAAATGAGAGAAGTTCCTTACGCTTCCGCCGTAGGAAGTCTCATGTATGCAATGCTATGTACAAGACCCGATATACGCTGTCACGGTGAGCATAGTAGCTAGATATCGATCTAACCTGGAAAAGCTCATTGAATTGCGGTAAAGCATATACTCAAGTACCTGAAAATGACTCGAGATTATAGGCTAGTTTACCAAGTAGATAGTCTAATGCCTTTGGGTTATTCAGAATCGGATTTCCAAGCTGACCATGATAAGAAAAAGTCTACCTCAGGCTATGTGTTTACCTTGAGAGGAGGAGTCGTATCTTGGCGGAGTGCAAAGCAGCCATGCATTGCGGACTCTACCATGGAAGCCGAATATGTAGCCGCTTCAGAATCTGCAAAGGAGACGGTATGGTTCAAGAACTACCTCAGGGATCTAGATATGGTACCTCGTTTTCCCAAGAGTATCATAGTGTATTGTGATAACTCAGGTGCAGTGGCAAACTCAAAGGAACCACGAACCCACAAGACGACAAAACACATAGAGAGAAAGTACCATTTCATATGAGAAATTATTAGACGATAAGACATGCTGATTGAGAAGATTGGCACTTCGGATAACCTAGCTGACCTATTCACGAAGAGCCTACCGTTAAAAGTCTACGACGAGCTGTTCGAGGACTTGGATTGTGCAAGCTGGCCCCCACTTAGAAAGTAAACTTTTGTAGAAGTTGGAGAAATAAAGTGAAGGTGTTGTTTATAATAGCTAGTAGAGAGACACATTATATACTAAAAGTTTGCTTTAGTATAAGTGGGAGATTGTTGGATTTGTATACTGGAAGCAGATTGGTTGAGCTTGTATATAATATTTCCTGTTACCACTATTACAATCTCTTATCTGAATTGTTTACTTGATTGCACATATATGTCCCTTTATCTCATATATAAGTTAGATCATACAGTGTGTAGAAGATCACAGAAGTTTGTATGGTCAATTAAGCTTAATGAGATATAAAATGAATCACAGCTGAGACAACTTGAGGACGAGTTGTCGGTATAGGCTGCGGTATAGATAAGAAGTGACTTGACTTGGGTGCTTGTCTATACTGGTACGTCTCTGACGTATTGATGGATCACAATGAGATGAGTTCTCCTATCTGACCGTCGTGAAGAACCTAGATCTCGGTGACTTCATATTGATCTAAACCTCGATAAGGTTTTAGGTGAGTATGAGTTGCTGACCATCACTTTGACTTTTTTGGGTGAGGGTTACATGAGATAACCCAATATTCTCCACATCTTGGGTGGTGACAGTGCTTGTATGCCATGCTAGTTACCTTTATCGAGTCACCGTATCTGTTTAGGATGATGACTTCCCCTTAAGGAACTCAAAAGGTTTATTGTACTAAACCCTGCATGTTGAGTTATCTCAAGTACAATAATTAGGTTGAGTGGTACTACTTGAGGAATTAAAGAGATTAATTATTTTAAGCAGTCAGAACACTGTAAATAATTAATGGACGTGCGATATCTTAAATACGGGGATTCGTAAAGTCTAAGTGCAAGCCCGACTCAACTTCGGAAATAAAGTGGTAAGTCAGCATTTATTCTCTAGTGGCATGAATAAATGTTTATGAATTAATTTACGTTCTGGGCTGAACATAAGATAATTAATTTATTTGAGGCCTATCTTTATTCCTTGCATTTGATCCCTGAGCTGGCCCATCAAGGTCTGGAAGTGCTAAAAATCGTCCACCTCATGTAGAGTCCCACTAGGACTCTGTTCTGATCCTCTCTATCTGAAAAGATATTATTATATTTACTAGATATGTAGAGATCCTATCCTAATAGGATTCTAGGGTTGCATTATAAATATAAGGTGGGAGAAAATCAGTGAATTCTAATGCTAAGAGATTTTCAAAAATTATAGTTTGAGGATTGTGATTTTCGAGATTTTCAAGTGTGAGAAAGAATGCGATTTTTGCAGTACTCTCCATAGATTGCTTTCACTTAGTATTGGAGTTTTGGTGAACGGGATACAATCCAGAAAATCAAAGCACGAGTCTTGATCTTATTATTTGTCCGATAAATTTGCAGGTGAACACTAGAAAACACCAAAGTGTTGCAATTAATTATATAGGTGCATGCTACGTATATAATCAATTTATAGTGAATTAAACATCCAAGATAGATCCTCGGAGAGGGTTAAAATCAGTTTTCCCTACGAAGAGATTTTCGAAAATTATAGTGTGCATATTGTGATTTTCGAGATTTCCAAGTATGAGGAAGAAGGCGGATTTTTACAGTACTCTCCATAGATTGCTCTCACTCAGCATTGGAGTTTTGGAAAACGGGATACAGTCCAGAAGATCAAAGCACGAGTCTTGATTCTATTCTTTTTCCGACAAATTCGCAGGTGAACATGAGAAAACACCAACGTGTTGCAATTAATTATATAGGTTCATGCTAGGTATATAATTAATTTATGGTGAATTAAACATCCAAGATGGATCATTGGGAAATGGTTAAAATCAGATTTCCCTGCAGGGAGAACCAAAGCGATGGTGTATTTTGTAATAGCTAGTAGGGAGACACATTGAATACTAAAAAGTTTGCAATAGTATACGTGGGAGATTGTTGGATTTGTATAAGCAGAATGGTTGAGCTTGTATACAATGTTTCTTATTACCACCATTACATTCTTCTATCTGAATTGTTTACTTGATTGCATAAGTTGTTCTATTATCTCATAAAAAAGTTAAATCATACAGTGTGTAGAAAATCACAGAAGTCTGTATGATTCGTTAAGCTAGTTGAGATATAAAAAGGATCACAACTGAGACAACTTGAGGACAAGTTTTTGGTATAGGTGATAAGCGCGTTTTACACGTTTATTGTTGATATTTAAAGATGAGTTTAGATCATTTAATGTGCGTTTATGTATCGATTCTTAATGTTTTATCTATTTCTAGAAGATACTGCTCTTGGGTGTTCCTTTGGCGTTTTGTAAGTTTATATGTTGATAATCGAAGCAAGGAGCGAAGGCGAGCCAAAACCACGTTACGCGGTTCGGTGACCAACCTAGCGGTCGCTAGGATGGCGCTAAGCAACCAGCGAGAACCAGCCGAGACCGCGACCGCGATCTCCTGCCCGTGGCGAAGCCCAGTAGCAGAAAGCTCTTGGGCGATTTCGCGACCGTTTGAGTGCTAGCGACGGCTAGCCGGGTCATGAGTACCATGCGAGCGCAAAGGGCGAGCACGGCGAGAAAAGCACGCGGGATATTCCTCGCGGTCGAGCTAGCGACCGCGACATCGATCGTGAGACGGCGCGCGGACACGCAAATTAGGGTTTCACCCTTATCTATAAATAGGGCGAGAGCCTGGCGCCTCGAGAAGAGCACACACGCCCCAAACCTCTTTTATTCAGTTTTCCTCGGTTTTACACTTTTAGTCTTTAGTCTTCATTTAGTTTAATTCTAGTATTGATTTTCCGTTGTTCTAGTTTAGTTCTTGCATTGTTTACGCTTTGGAGCGTTTTAGTCCGAAGAATTCCATCTTTTCATTTTTCCATTGACATTGGGATTTGACCAACGATTGTTCTTCAGACGTCTCCCTACGGGTTTTATATATTTATTTTCCGTTTCTATGTTTTATCGTATTTTTAATCCGTTAATTATGTCTAGCTAAATTTATGTTCTAATCCTAGGGTTTGCATGATTCGATCCTATATGTTGTGATTCACGCTATTGTTATTTACCTTCGAGCATTGATTCATGATTCATGGTGCTTATTTATATGTGTTGATTTACGATCAATCTTGATGCATATCTAGTTGCCGATTAATGGCGTATCTGTATTAATTGTCGTCGATCTTGAATACATGATACGAATAAGCCTTGAGTCGTGGCGAGATAGGACATTCGTGGGAAGCATATTCTTAGTGATCCATTTGGGTTGCTTATTTTCCTCTAGAGGCGTAAGCGTGATAGGGAAAATTAGTAATCAACTGCCCAATTGTCGTGGCTGAAGTTGTTGATTATATATGTGATCTTCCATCTTATGCGGATTAAAGCGGTTAATAATAAGCGGGATAAACATCGTTGTGGATAGGATTGGTGCATCCCTAGGGTTAGTCTTTCTTCATAGTTATCTTTTGAGGTTTTATTGCTTTATTTTATTTACGCATGTTCATCTTTGCTTTGGATTAAATTCAAGCCCCAAAGCCTCTCGTCAATTTATACGTGCTTGAATAATATTGAATTATCGTTGAGCTAGCTTCTATGTTTTATATTACAATCCCGTGGATCGATACTTAACTTACCTATACTTACACCTTTTCGTGTTATAAAGTGGCGATCAAATTTTGGCGCCGTTCTTGGGATTATTAAGATTGCGTAGGAATAATTTGACGATTTGGATTTATTAATTCAAGTTATATATATTATTATTTATTTTTATCGGTGCTAAATTCTCTCTTTCCTCGGGTAGTTTATGCGTACAAGATCTCGGGGACATCACAGTATTATTAGATCCGAGATCGAAAGCTCTCAAAGGAGAAGAGCACGAGAGAAGAGACGGCTGCAATGGCGGCCATCCGTAGAGCAGGGGCATTCCTCCCGAGCAAGTCTGCAAGCATGCTAGGCGACTTTGCGAGATCAGCGTCGGATGGCGAATATGGAATCATTTTCCTGCTCCGGAGGAAAGACCTCAGAATCACATGTACCGACCTCCCACCGAGCAGTTCAAGGAGGTGGTTGGGGCCCTGCGTAGATCTGAAATAATTTTGAGCTAAAACCGTACGATCGGTATGGTCCAAGGAGAGCGGTTTGGGGAGGTCACGAAAGAACCGAATCGCATCTCGAGACTTTTCTCGATATTTGTGACACCATCAAGCGAATGGGGTGCCACAAGACACGATCCGGATGCGCATGTTTGGTTTCTCATTCGCAGCACGGTGAAAAGATTGGTTAGTATGGACCGAATCGGCATCGACACTTGGGGAAACTTTGCGAAGTTTCTTCGAAATACTTTCCGCCGACGAAGCGCGAAGATCATCGCCGAAATCTCTCATATTTGCCAAAACCACGACGAATCATTATTCGAGGCATGGGAGAGATTCAGAGGTCTATTGAGGCGATGTCCACAACATGGGTTCTCCAAGGAGCAACAGATCACACAGTTCTGGTGGGTGACATGGCGGGCGAGGAGCATGGTAGATGCTTCGGCGAGGGCTGTTTATTGAACCGACAATTAGGCAGGCGAGCCGTATTTTAGAAGAGATGGTGCCAACGACTATCAATGGCCAACGAAGAGAACACGGTGTTCAAAGCGGTTCTTGTTGAGAGTGATTCAAAATATGATGATCTCGTGAAGAAGTTCACTCTTTTGAAGAGTCGAGTTGAGACAGAGAACCTCGACCACATCAATCAGAGGAATCTTGGGGGAAATCAGGCGTACAATTCGAACAATAGGAATCATCCAAATTTCTCATACGCCAACCCCGATAATTTCCAACAACCTCCAGCAGGCTTCACTGTGCAGAATAGTGTGATTCAAGAGCCGAAGAAGCCAAATCTAGAAGAGTTGATGCAACAGTTGGTTGTGAGCAACCAACAAATGACGACGAATCAGAATTTGATGGCCGCACAACAAAATTCGTTCATAAATACTACTGGCCAGAGGATAACACAGTTAGAATCCACTGTAGCAACTATGGGCAAACACATGAAGATAATGGAGAACCAAATCGGACAGATAGCGGCTCGGCGAATGCACACGAAGGCGGGCCACATTCTCGAGCAATACGGAGGTGAACCGAAAAATCGGTGTTCGCCATCCGGGCGAGGAGGGACTAGCCTACCCGAGCCCCGCCAGGAAGAAGAGCATGAAAGCACACTGGGCGAAACTCGCGAGCTCGCGATCGCGAGCCCGACCGCGAGTCGAAAAGTTATCCTCGGCGGCTCGCGACCGGCGCGCACCGCACCCGACCACGAGCCATCGAGTGTGCGACGCGCGATTGGTTCGCGGCGACCAGCGCTCGCATGCCACCCATGAGCAATCGAGCGAGCGGTGCCGAGAAATCGGCCATGCGAGCTCATACCGCATAGCTCGCACGCGAGACGGCGCCGCAAAAATACCTCGCGACCTTCCGGTGATCGCGGTCGACCCCGAGCCCCGGTTAATCGTCGCACATATACTCCTCCGGTCCGTGTTCGAGTCGACTTATCAAGTCGAAATCTGACGAGGAGTTTGCTCGTTCAAAGAGATTTTTCAAAAGTTGAGATAAATTTGCCTCTCTTTGAAGCTGACTGCGAAACATGGGATACATGAAATTCTTAAAAGCGCGCTTGCAAGCAAGAAGAAACGGGAAATTTGAGAAAATTACCCTATCCGAATAATCTGATGCCGTCTTGCAAAAGCTCCTCTCGAGCGAAGGATCGGCGGTTTTACGTTAGAGTCGAGATCGCCGAGCGCAGACTTTTCAAATGTTTTGTGCGACTTGAGGCGAGCATCAATCGATGTCGTTGAGCGTATTCAACCGCTACACCTAGGAAAGATGAAGCCAGCGAAGATTTCGCGATGATGGTGACGGTCGATCACATACCCTAAAGGTATCGTCGAAGGCGTGTTGGTAAATTGAGATTTTGTTTTTCCCGCCGACTTTGTGATTTTAGATATTCCCGAATTCAAACAACAACCGCTAATCCTAGGTAGACCTTTTCTAGCAACTGGTCGTGCGTTGATTGATGTGCAGGAAGGCAATCTCACGTTTCGTGTTAACGATGAGGAGCTCAAGATTTCCATATACGACACCATCAAGCAACACGACGGTGGAAAGCGGAAGATTGCTTTGCTCGATCATGATTCTTCTTTGCCGCTGCGTCGGCGCTTAGAGGTACTCGACCGATCGAGGAAGCTGTGAGAAGGAAGAAGTGGACTCGGCATGGAACTCCGAGTCTATCGTTCAAGTTTGGGGGGGGCACTTCCATAGTCAGTGGTGGTCATCCGTGAATGCTAAGTTTAGGAGGATCCACGAGTTGAGAAAGATGTATGTTGCCACAAAAATGCCGGATTGAAAAAGGTTAGTAATGGTCTAGCTAAAGACGTTAAATTAAGCACTTGTTGGGAGGTAACCCAACGTTTTCGTTGTTTTCGTGTCTTTCGTTTGTGTTGCTTTTTGTCGTGTTTCTGTTTTTCTTTTCGTTGTTGTGTCGGTCGATCAACGAGTTTAAGCGAAGTATTTTAATCCATGTGTCCAATGACGATAGAAATTTTTTGTGAAATTTAATGATAGTGCACATGATATGTTAGAAAATGACGAATGAACGACTTGAGATTGCTTAAACTTGTTGTTTTTCACCAATTGCTTAACCCGTGAGACTTGAGCTTCACTGTATAAACATCTTGATACAGTTTCTTTTAATTGTGTGAAATCGTGCATGTGATTATCTTCTAGAACTTGCCGTTTCTCTGTGTCGAGACTGCAATATGTGTTTCGAATTTGGAAAGGATAAAATGCCATCTTTGTTAACCATATATTTTCCCAAACACTAGCCCAATGATATATACCGTTTGTCGCCTTCTTTGAGCCTTTTATTAGACTTTATTCTTTCGATTAACCGGATGATAGGAGGTGAGGATGGATATGGGAATCAAATGGGAGAAACATTTGTTTTGATATGCTAAGTGGTGATACAAGATAAGGGATGGTACCCGTGTGAAAAGGAATAGACCCTATAAACTCTATTACAAAGCCAAGAAAAGTAAAAGTGAAAAGAAAAATTTTGTGTATAGTATGAGCATAAAGGAAGTCAATTGTCATAGTATATGGTACCTTGAGTTGCATAAATGTGAATTAGCATGTTGGAAAGGAAAGGGAAATGGACAAAGTCCATATGAGTTGATTGTTTAGATGGAAGTGCTTGGAGTTTACTTGAGTCACTTAGCCATATATTATCCTACCTTAACCAATGTGCCTACATTATAACCTATCAAAAGACCTCTTTGATCCTTATTTGAACACATTTGACGCGGTGGAGATGTTAGAGAAATGGCAAGCCTATGGTAAGATGTTACATTGCATTGATCTATGAGTGTATACACGTCCTTAATTTCATTATGAGTTTGAGTGTATCCTCTATATTCTACACACATGCCTTTGTGAGGGTTGAAATAAATGAGTTTTTGCTTTCAATCGTTGTTTGTGTTGAAGTGACTAATGTCGTCATGTGTGCTAGTATTTTCGAGAGTTGAAGTATTTTTCCGAGGCTTGATTGTGTTTATCACCTTTGCTATGCTCGTTGATCTTTTGTTGTGTCCTTCGTTGTGTCTTTCTTTTCTGTTTTTGTTTGAGGACAAACAATGATTTAAGTTTGGGGGGTTTGATAAACGCGCATTTTACACGTTTATTGTTGATATTTAAAGATGAGTTTAGATCATTTAATGTGCGTTTATGTATCGATTCTTAATGTTTTATCTATTTCTAGAAGATACTGCTATTGGGTGTTCCTTTGTTGATAATCGAAGCAAGGAACGAAGACGAGCCAAAACCACGTTCTGCCCAGTTCCCAGCGACCAACCTAGCGGTCGCTAGGATGGCCGCTAGGCAACCCGCGCGAGAACCAGCGAGACCGCGACCGCGATCTCGTGCCATGAGTGAAGCCCAGTACGAGAAAGCTCTTGGACGATTTCGCGACCGTTTGAATTGCTAGCGATCGCTAGCGGGTCGCGATGTACCATGCGAGTGCAAGGAGGCGAGCGCGAGCGAGAAGAGCGACGGGATATTCCTCGCGGTCGAGCTAGCGACCGCGAGCAGCGATCGTGAGACGGCGCGGCAGACGTGCAAATTAGGGTTTTCACCCTTATCTATAAATAGGGCAAGAGCCCTTGCGCCTCCAGAAGAGCCCACACGCCCCCAGACCTCTTTTATTCAGTTTTTCCTCAGTTTTTACAGCTTTTAGTCTTTAGTCTTCATTTAGTTTAATTCTAGTATTGATTTTCCGTTGTTCTAGTTTAGTTCTTCGCATTGTTTACGCTTTGGAACGTTTTCGTCCGAAGAATTCCATCTTTTTTCAGTTTTCCGTTGACATTGGGATTTGACCCAACGATTGTTCTTCAGACGTCTCCCTACGGGTTTTATATATTTATTTTCCGTTTCTATGTTTTATCGTATTTTTATTCCGTTAATTATGTCTAGCTAAATTTCTGTTCTAATCCTAGGGTTTGCATGATTCGATCCTATATGTTGTGATTCATGCTATTGTTATTTACCTTCCAGGCATTGATTCATGATTCATGGTGCTTATTTATATGTGTTGATTTCTGATCAATCTTGATGCATATCTAGTTGCCGATTAATAGCGTAATCGTATTAATTGTCAATCGATCTTGAATGCATGATCTGAATAAGCCTTGAGTCATGGCGAGATAGGACATTCGTAGGAAGCATATTCTTAGTGATCCATTTGGAGTTGCTTATTTTTCTCTAGAGACGTAACTGTGATAGAGAAAATTAGTAATCAACTGCCGCAATTGTCGTAACTGAAGTTGTTGGTTATATATGTGATCTTCCGTCTTGTCTGGATTAAAACGGTTAATAATAAGCAGGATAAACATCGTTGTGGATAGGATTGGTGCATCCCTAGGGTTAGTCTTTCTTCATAGTTATCTTTTGAGGTTTTATTACTTTATTTTATTTCTGCATGTTCATCTTTGCTTTGGATTAAATTCCGAAGCCCCAAAGCCTCTCATCCAATTTATCTGTGCTTGAATAATATTGAATTATCGTTGAGCTAGCTTCTATGTTTTCGTATTACAATCCCTGTGGATACGATACTTCGCTTACCCTATACTTACACCTTTTCGTGTTATAAAAGTGAGCGATCAATAGGCTACAGTATAGATAAGAAATAACTTGACGTGGTTGCTTGTCTATGCTGGTAAGTCTTGACATATTGATGGATCACAGTGAAATGAGTTCTTCTATCTGACCATCATGAAGAACCTAAATCTCGGTGACTTTACGTTGATCTAAACCTCGATAAGGGTTTAGGTGAGTATGAGTTACTGACCATCATTTTGACATGTTATGGGTAAGGGTTACATGAGATAATCCAAGATTCTCCGCATCTTGGGTGGTAACGGTGCTTGTATGTCATGCTAGTTGCCCGTATTGAGTCATCATATCCGTTTAGGATGTTGATGTCCCCTTAAGGAGCTCAAAAGGTTTATTGTACTAAATCATGTAGGTTGAGTTAGCTCAAGTACAACAATAAGATTAAATGGTACTACTTAAAGAATTAAAGAGATTAATTATTTTAAGCAATCAGAGTGCTACAAAAAATCATGGACGTTCGATATTTTAAATATGGGAAATTTGTAGGTCTAAGCAAGCCCGACTTAACTTCGGTAATAAAGGGGTAAGTCGGTATTTATTCTCTAGTGGAATGAGTAAATGTTTATGATTAATTTATGTTCTGGACTAAATATAAGATAATTAATTCATTTTAGTTCCATTTTTATTCTTTGCGTTTGATCCATGGGCTAGCCATCAAGGCCTTTAACTAGCCAAAATTTCATCCCCCCTATGGAGAGTCCTAGTGATTTATTTATTATTTTAATACATCTCCTATATGAAGATAGATATTATCTGATATTATTATATATCAAGAGATAATTATTGTAGATATGAATTATCTTCAGGGATTGAAGATAATTATTATATTTATTAGATATGCAAGGATCCTATCTAAATAGGATTCTATGGAATGCATTATAAATACAAGGTGAGAGAAAATCAGATTATCCTAATCATTACAGTGATTTTCAAAAATCACAGAGTATCACATAGGAGGTAAAATTTTATAGTATTATCCATAGATTGCTCTCACTCTGTATTGGAGAATAGACATCCAGGATACAGTCTAGAAGATCAGAGATAAAGTCCGCAATAGATCTGCTATCCCAGAAATTTGCAAGCAAACGCGAGTAAATACCTATGTGTTGCAATTAATTATATAGGAGCATGCTAGGAATATATAATCAATGTATGGTGAATTAAACATCTAAGATAAATTCTCAGGAGCATGGATAAAATAAGATTTTCCCTACATAGCTAACGATGAATGCTCAAAGTGATGTACTTGTAATTCTAAATATCCTACATATATATATAATATCAAAACTGATCTAGTTCAACCCGACGAGAATGACTATTTGTCCAAGCTCTGTTCTTACTTTAAAATCTTTTATACTGAGCTGACCCTTATTTTGAGAGAATGATGATCTCAGAAACTAAGAACCAAATGCTTTTGCTGAAAATGTTTATCCTATTGATTGGTTTGTTTACAATGAAAGATAGGTTTTGGTATCGTAGAAATGGAGAAAATTATTGCAAAAATTATATCATACTTAGTGTTTTGATTAGATTCCAAAACCTCGTTTGATGTTTTCCCTCTGATGTAACATAGAGCTACTCACATGTTAGAGAGCGAGATTTTTATGTTTACAGGTTTCGATAGAAGAACCATCAGTATGGTCATTCAATACTGAAGGAATTCAAGAGCAGTACTGAAGCCAATCTTACTGATAGAAGATTCAATACAACGCTACTAAAGAAGCACTAAAGTAAAGTGCTACTAAAGACTTAGCGATACTGAAGAAGAAGAAGAAGAAGAAGAAGAAGAAGAAGAAGAAGAAGAAGAAGAAGAAGAAGAAGAAGAAGAAGAAGAAGAAGAAGAAGAAGAAGAAGAAGAAGAAGAAGAAGAAGAAGCAGAAGAAGAAGAAGTCAAAAAAATGACGAAGTGTCATTTTAGCAGAACAGAAGTAGAAGTTGCTGAAGAACAAAGTCAGTTGAAGTGTCTACTGAAGACTGGAGTCAACGTGTTGAATAAACAAGGAGTCTCTTTACTGAAGAAACATGGAGCTGACTCTATTGAAGAGAGCTTAAGTTAACCGTACTGAAGAAAAACATAGTCAACCCTACTGAAGAAACACAATATATTTTAAAGCGTTAGTGTTTGACTTTCAACATGTCGAGCGAATCAGAGAATCATGTCATGCGTAACGGCAGTACAAGACCTCCGAACACTTTATGTAAGATATTGTAGACATGGAAAGCAACGTGCTAGGATTCAATGGAAAGAATTAAAATGTAAATGAAACTGATGTGATTGGTGTTTCTCTAATGATACTATTCATCATCCCTCCTATAAATACCCACGAGATTCAAACTTTGAAGGTTACCAAAAAACACGGCACACAATCTACAAGCTTTCAAGTTCACAACCTTAAACTTTCGAACAACGTATTTTTGAAGAAGAGAATTCTACAAAGTATTAGTAAATCATAAGAGTATAAATATAAATATCTACTGGGGATTTCAGCATACATTCCTGTAGAGTCTAGGTATTCCACTGTAATATTATACGCCTAGATTTGGTTAAAGTTGTTGCCTGTAACAACTTAAACCACAAGTTGAAAAAACCCAAAAGTCTCTTTCAAGCACATGTAATGGAGTTAGAAGTAGAAGTTGGCAAGTAAGCAACGAAGTGTTAGTTGCTTAAAACAAGGTTTTCTTACACCTACAAGAAAGAAAGTTAGGTCACTTGCAACCATAATCAAGCAGAGGTTTCCTTGCACCAAGAAGCGAATGAAAATACGACAAGTAAGTTGGGGTACAGATAAAGTGACCTTCTGTACCTAGGTATTCTTGTACCTATAAACAAGACCAATTCCTAGTAGTAGATGGACTGATTTATCAGTCCGTGAGCATAGGAGCTGATCTCTCCGAACCACTTAAAACTTAAAGTGTGCTCTTTTACTTTCAGTATCTAAATTACATGTTATTGAGCTGTCATCACTCAACACATGCAACACAACATATCTTGAATAAATCATAGGCAAAACTAATTGGAGTCTTGTTGGTTCTTTCTCTGGTTCGATTGAAAGCATCAATAGTAGTTGTA
Source organism: Salvia rosmarinus (assembly GCA_036937905.1). Lineage (NCBI taxonomy): Eukaryota > Viridiplantae > Streptophyta > Magnoliopsida > Lamiales > Lamiaceae > Salvia > Salvia rosmarinus. The sequence continues at coordinate 17,568,044 of CM072814.1, forward strand.
GGCACATGAGTATAGTTAATGAGTGCATTTCTACACTTCTCCTTGATAAACTGCATTTTTTCCACTAGAAGTGTAAGCCAAATCTAAGCACTGCTCAAAATCTCACTCTTCCTCTTGGAATGTTTTGTACTCCTTCGTCATGTGATGATATCAACCAGCAAAAACAATACTAAAATGTGGCCTATACACATCTTTTCGCCATCTTCTTAGTATCTATCTTTCATCCACATATGGAAGATCTTTGTGAACTAAAACTTCAACACATGAACACATATAAAACATTTGAATTGCAAGAGATATATTCTCCAATCGACTGATAAGCCATAGTAAAAGTGTAGCGCCTATTATATTCATTACCCGAGTTGAAATTTCCAATACATGAAACCTCTCAATACCACCTATATCATCTTCTCCATTAGAAGCAACCTCTTAGACATTACAATTGCAAATCTTCTTAATTCCTTCTTGGAATAGACTATACATGTTCAAGGTGTAAACACGTGCAAATTTTCCTTCCCATGTATAGTGTGATGTAGGTGTGAATGTCCGACTCTTCGACTAGAAATAAGCTTCCATCTCTTTTTGATTTTATCATTAACAACAATCTCATAATGTTTCACAAACATCTTCAAAGTACTTCCACAATTGATGTAATTATATATATATAGAGGAGAGATCATGTGAGAATGGATATTTTTGTGAGAAATAAGAATGAATTTCAGCCCTTAAATATGATAGATCTATGGTCTAGATTTAATTATATAAATGCTTTGATTATTGAAACTGTGTGCTACGATTTAGTCCATTTTCGATTTTAAAGAGGGTAATATTGTATTTTTATGTGAGAGAAAATATGGTAGTTCCTAATTTCATGGGATTACATAATTAACGGATTGGATATGGTTAGTTATCTTTTACACGATTAATCAGATATTCTAGACGCTAAAAACCTAACACATTTCGTATCTGAATATGAGAAGACAATGGAGGATTTAGGTTTTTTTTATGATTTTTCTTTAATTTTTGTTACAGTTTTTATGTTGTAACAGAGTGCTAATTTTGTCTGCATCTGTTATTTAAGTTCATAGCTTTTCGTTATATATAATGTTGTATTTTAGAGTTATTTTGATTTTTTACATCTTCATTCGTTTTTTCATTGTTTCCTGTATTTTGTATAGAATAGTCTGTATAACCTTTTTGTTTTCATTCTTCATATTGTTGTAAACCCTATACCAGTGACATGTAGGGAAATCATAATGTACTTGTCTTGGATCGTACTTGGTATCTTTCTTTTTGCTTTCTCAATCTCCAAATTTGTTCTGCATTTTGTCCTAATTACTTCAGTAACTTACTTCTTACCACGAACTGCAAATAATTAACAATGAAACAAATTAAATTATTAAGTATGATGATTGACGTTTATCCTAACCTAGTGCTACACTTCGTATAAAAAATGCAAAACTCAATGACAATCGTATGCCACATTCAAATTTGAACTTATGCAAATTTTAAATGAATAATTTGCAATTTCTTGACACATATGTGCTACATATGAGTCTGATGATTGGCGTTTATCAACCCAATGCCACACTTTATATCATAAATGCAACGTTTAATGAATAAAAAATGTGCAATGTGCAATGTCTTGAGACATATGTGCTACATATAAGTATGATTATGGATGCTTATTCTAACCAGTGCTTCACTTTATATAAAAAATGCTACGTTCAATGACAATCGTATGCTACATTTAGATTTCAACTTGTGCAAAGTTTAAATGAATAATGTGCAATTTCTTGACACATATGTGCTACATATCAGTATGATGACCGGCATCTATTAACCCAATGCTACACTTTATATCATAAATACAATGTGCAATGAAAATCATATGCTACATTAACATTTGAACTTGTAGCATAATTTAAATGAACAATGTGCAACTTTTTAACACATATGTGCTACATAGAAGCTAGACGATTGACGTATATAAATTCAGTGCTACACTTTATATCATAAATGCAACATTCAATGACAATAGTATGCTACATTCATATTCAAACTTATGTCGATATGTGATAAGCCTCATTTTTACCTGATTTATAAGGCTATATTCGTTTCGTTTATAATTTATAAGTGATCTTTTGAGCTGTCTTTTGATATATTTATGTTTACCTTGGAAGATATTATGCCGTGGGTGTTTCATGTCATTTTAGCATAGGTTTTGATGTCAAAAATGTTGATCACGATAAAGAGGAATTAGCTAGCCCAGTCGCGAGATCGCGCAAAGAATATCTGTTTAAAAACGATGATAAATATGATGAAATGGATATGATAAGGATGGATATGAAAAGTTTACCATGTTAAATAGCATCTCGTAGGAGTTTATAGGCGCAAACGGATCGCAATTCGGAGTCTGGACGAGAGAGAACGGAGCGAAACAGTGATGTCGCGCAATGCACAGCCGAAGGAAAAGATGCCTCGCGAGTTTTGCTCGCGACCGAAGGTCGCGATACAAACTCACGAGGAACAATGGAATGGCAGCGTTTTTGAAGGCTTCGCGACATTTCTTCACGGGATTCTCTCTAGCAAAGCTAGAGAGGAGCAATGAAAGCGCAAACATATTTGAAGGCTCGCGACTTTGCTTTGCGAGTTTCTCTCGCGAGCAAAGCACGCGAGGCAAGACGGAAGCACACAGTAAGGTCTTATTCGTGAGATTCCTTCGCGACTTATGCTCGCGAGTGCGTCTCGCGAGGCGCAGTGGCCTAGGGTTAATATATAGCGTAGACATCAGACGTCAGACGGGGGATCGCACATTTTTTTACACGAATTAGACGAGAGTTTTTTCCAGAATTACAGAACACTTTTCACCTGCCAAGGCACTTTTCACCTGCCAAGGCACAGAAAATCATTGTCGAGATTTCCCACTTTTCACAATTAGGAGATGAATCATTATTTGAAGCATGGGAGCGATTCGAAACCTCTCCGAAGTGTCCATAGCATGGGTTTTCAACCGAGCAAAGTGACTCAATTTCTGATGGACTCAATGCTAAGACCCGTAGCATTGTAGATGCATCAGCCGGAGGATGCCTTCTCAATCATGGAATAGATAAAGCGTTGAGAATTATTGAGGAGATGGCATCCAATAGCTATCAATGGCCGATGGAGAGATAGCCGATCAGAAGAGTAGCTACTGCAGAGTTGGACGATAAGTATGATGATTTGTTAGAGAAATTCACAACTCTGCAGAAAGAATACGAAGCCGGGAGGAAAGGGCAGATGACTGTGGCCATGGCGCAGAACATTAAGGAGGTTCACTATGTGAACCAAAGGAACAATTTTCAGGGGAACCAAAGTGGGAATCCACTATATCATCCCAACAATAGGAATCACCCCAATTTTTCCTATGCTAATGTGCAGAATGCTCAGCAACCACCACCTGGTTTTGCTGTGAATAATGGGATGATTATGGATCCTAAGAAGCCGAGCCTTGAAGAGATGATGCAACAAGTGTTGGCGAGCAATCAGCAAATAGCAGCGAGTCACCAACAAATTATGGCTCAACAAAATATTCAGATTCAAAAGCTTGGGAATATGCTGAACACTTTGGAGAGCACAGTCAATGCTATTAACAACACGGTGATAGCCCTTGGAAAACAAGTAAAGATGATAGAGAACCAAGTGGGGCAGATGGCCAATGAAAGAGCTGGAATGCACAGGCAAGGGCAATTTCCAAGCAACACTGAATAGTATCCTAAGAATCATATGCTTATGAATCAGTGTAATGCTATTTATTTGAGGAGTGGAGCATCCTATACTAATCATCTGGAGCATGAAGGGGAAGAGTTGGATGAGCAAAGCGCCGAGGAAAACGAATTCGCAAATTCTTGCCTCGGGAGAAATCCAAGCGACAACCAGTCGCGAGGGAATACCGCAAAGCAGAGCAGCCCGAGCACAGAACCACGCCTCGCGACCTTCCCTCGTGAGGAAGGGTCACGAATGAATCCCGCGAAGCAAAACGGGCCTGACAAAGAACCTGACATCGCGACTTTGCCTCGCGAGCAAAAGTCGCGAAAGAAACTCGCGAAGCAGCACGAAGAGCATCACGCGAGGGAGTCTCGCGACTCTGGATCGCGGGCGAAGGACGCGAAGCAGCACGGAGGAGGCATCTCGAGAGAGTATAGAGAAGAGAAGTCGCGAGAGACATTCAGAGAGAAAAATTCGCAAGGGAAGGCCGCGAGTCAACCGACGCTTCCAAAGCCTACAGCTCCATTTTCTCAGCACATCGGGAAGACGAAATATGATGAGGAGTTCGCCCGATTCAGAGAGATGTTCCAGAAAGTTAACATCACCATACCTCTCTTTGATGCGCTTAGAAACATGCCCGGATATGTTAAATTTCTCAAAGATGCAGTGGCAAGCAAAAAGAAGTTAGGTAAATTTGAAAAAATTAACCTTTCTGAAGAATGCAGTGCTATTTTGCAAAGGAAGCTGCCGCTGAAACAGAAGGATCCGGGGAGCTTCACGTTGGAGTGCGAGATTGCCAAGCATATATTCCCCAACGTGTCGTGTGATTTGGGAGCGAGCATCAATCTGATGCCCTTATCTGTGTTCAATCGCTTAGAGCTGGGGAAAATGAAGCCAACTTCAATTTCATTAATGATGGCTAACATGTCAGTCTCTTATCCAAGGGAGTAGTTGAGGATGTGTTGGTAAGGACTCAGGACAATGTATTTCCAGCTGATTTTGTTATTTTAGACATTCCTGAATTTAAAAACCAACCACTAATCTTGGGTCGGCCTTTTCTAGCAACTGGTCGTGCTTTAATTGACGTGCAGGAAGGTAATCTTACTTTTAGTGTCAACGATGAGGAGCTGAAAATTTCAATATATGATGCCATCCCGCGATACGATAGTTCAGAGCATGAAGAGTGCTATTCAATCACCACTGCCACAGCTAGTCAAATCTCGCTCTTAGATTTGAACCGACCAGCCGATGAGGATGCTACAAAGAAGAGTTGGACACGGCATGGAACTCCGAGTGATTTGTTCAAGTTTGGGGGAGGACACTTCCACACTCAGTGATGGTCTAAAGTGAATGAAAATATGGAGGCAAGCACGATTTGGGAAGAAATCACGCCAAAACGCCGGATTGATCGAGGTATGAAATGGTCTAGATAAAGACATTTAAATTTAGCACTTGTTGGGAGGTGATCGCTCACTTTTCTCACACGAAAAACGCGCAAGTATAAGGTAAGTCGAGTATCGTATCCACATGGATTGCAATACGAAAACACAGAAGCTAATTCAACGAAACTTCATCATTATCCAAGAACATATTTGGTTTGTATAGGTTTATGGCTTCAGATAATTAAATCCAAAGCAAAGGTGACAACAAGAAAATAAACTAAAGCAATAAAAACTCAAGGGGATAACTATGAAGAAAGACTAACCCTAGGGATGCACTAATCCTATCCACTACGATGTTTATCCTGCTTATTATTAACCGCTTTAATCCGCACAAGATGGAAGATCACATATGTAGCCAACAACTTCGATTCGACAATTGTGACAGATTGATTACTAATTTTTCATACTCTTTACGCCTCTAGAGGAAAATAAGCAACTCAAAAGGATCACAAAGAATATGCTTCCTACAAATGTTCCTATCTCGCCACGACTCAAGGCTTATCCGTATCATGCATTCAAGATCGATTGACAATTAAAATCATTACGTAATTAATCGGCAACTATGATATGCATCAAGATTGATCGAAATCAACACATATAATTAAGCACCAAGAATCATAAATCAATGCTTGGAAGGTAAATAACAATAGCAGGAATCACAACATATAGGATAGAATCATGCAAACCCTAGGATTAGAACAGAAATTTAGCTAGACATAAATAACGAAATAAAATACGAAATAAGCATAAAAATATGAATTAAATAGATAAAACCCGTAGGGCGGCGATACGAAGAACAATCGTTGTTCAAATCCCAACCTCGACGGAAAACGGAAAAGAATGTAATTGCTTCGGACGAAACCGCTCCAAAACGTTAACAATGCGAAGAACTAAAGCTAGAACGATGGAAAACTATTGCTAGAATTAATCTAAATCAAAACTAATGTGAAAATAAATGGAAAATAGAGAAAAACTGAGGGAAAACGTGTAAAATCGCGCTGGGGAAGGTTGGGGGCGCGAGGGGGCGAAGCCCTATTTATAGATTTAGGGCTACAACCCTAATTTTTGCGTCTGCCGCCATGCCGCATGATCATGAGCTCGGTCGCGAGGGATCCTCCTCGCCTCGACCATCTTTACGTTCTCGGCAGGGCACGACGCTGTCGGCGACTGCGGCCACACCACGCGGTCGCTAGGTGTGGTCGCGTCGCATGGAAAATCGTCGCGGGCATGTCTCGCGACCGCTGGGAATGCTCGCGTGTCCTGGCGTTTCCTCACGACCGACCTAGCAGTCGCTAGGCCGGTCGCGAGCCATCAATTATGCGCATATGCGCGCTGGTCTCTCGCGGTTGGGCTAGAGGCCGCTAGGGCGGTCGCTTGGCCCAGGTTTTTGCCCTCATCTATGTAAAAGCATTGAGATCCAAGACATAAACGCACTTTATCGATCTAAAATCATCTTTAGAAATCAACAATAAACGTGTAGAATGCGCGTTTATCAACCCCTCAAACTTAAATCATTGTTTGTCCTCAAACAAAAACAAGACCAAAAAGAAAGAGAGACACAAAACAGATCAATGAAGCCAAGAAGGTGATTAACCAATAAAGCCTCAGAAATATCTCAAAGCTCAAAATCATTAGTGCACACGGCGACATTAGTCAAATCGACAATGTACAACCATTGAAAGCAAAAGTCTCATTCAATTCAACACTCACAATGGCATGTGCGTAAAATATAGAGTACACTCAACTCATAAAGAAATAAGGGACATGTATGCACTCAAAAATCAATGCAATGCAAAAATCTCACCATAGGCTTGCCATTTCTCTAATATCTCCACCACGTCAAATGCATTCAAATTAGGATCAAAAAGGACTTTTCATAGGTTGTATTGTAGGCACATTGGTTAAGGTAGGATAATATATGGCTAAGTGACTCAAATATATTCCAAGTACTTCCATCTCTATAATCAGCTCATATGGACTTTGTCCATTTCCTTTTCCTTTCCAACATGCTATTTTGACATTTATTCACTCAAGGTACCATATACTATGATAATTGACTTCATTTATGCTCATATTATTCACAAAATTTTCTTTTCTTGGCTTTGTAGTAGAGCTTATAGGGTCTATTCTTTTTCACACGGGTACCATACTTTATCTTTTATCCCCACTTTGCATATCAAAACAAATTTTTCTCCCATTTGATTCCCATATCCATCCTCACCTCCTATCATCCGGTTAACAAAATAATAAGGTCTAATAAAGGCTCAAAGAAGGCGACAAATGGTATATATCATTGGGCTAGTGTTTGGGTAAATATGTGGTTTAACAAAGATGGTCATTTATCCTTTCCATATTCAAAACACATATTGCAATTTCGACACGTAAAAAACAAAGAAGTTCTAGAAGATAATTACATGCACGATATCACACAAATAAAAGAAATCAGAATAAGATGTGTATACGTGAAGCTCAAGTCTCACGGTTTTAGCAAATGGTTAAAAACAACAAGCTAAGCAATCTTAAGTTATCCATGCGTCATTTTCCAACATATCATGTGCACTATCAACATATTTAATGTAAATTTTCTATCATCATTGGCCACATGGATTAACACAATTCACTTAAACTCGTTGATCGACCGACACAACAAAAACGAAAAAGACACGACAAAAGCCCCAACATATAAAAACTTAACAAAACAACGAAAACATAAAAGGACTCTCAACCACATCACACTCGATCACTTTCCCCCAAACTTATTGTCAGCGCAGTGCAATGGAGGCAATAATGTTTGCGAAGAGAGTGATTGGGAGAGATCTTACCTCAAATGTCGCGCTACTCCAGCGGTGGATAGAATCCTCCCCATTGATGATATACCTTGGGACTTAAAAACAAACAAACAAGACACAGCAAAACAAAGAAAAAGAAGAAAAACAAAATGAAAAATATAAAACATGAAAAAAAACGTTAGGTTACCTCCCAACCAGTGCTAGATTTTCCGTCGCTAGCTCGACGATACCTCTCATCAATCAGGCGATTTGTCAACTGACAGCTTTCCAAACATCGATTTGCCCTTGTACTTAGCATTTACAACAGCCCACCAATTGGCATAAGAATGGCTTCCACTGAGCTTGAACGAATCACTCGGATTTTTATACCGAGTCCACTTCTTCCTTGCAGCATGCTCGTCTGATGGTCTATTGAAATTCGAGCTCAAGAATGGGCTGGCTGTGGTAGTGGTGATCGAATAGCACTATTCATATACTGAGTCTTCCTCTCTCGTGATGACATCATAAATCGAGATCGTTAACTCATCTTTGTTCACACGGAAGGTGAGATCACCCTCCTGCACGTCGATCAGAGCCCTGCCTGTGGCTAAGAACGGTCTCCCTAGAATGAGAGGCGTATTCCCATCCTCTGGCATATCGAGGACTACGAAGTCCACTGGAAGATGAATCTGACTTTGATTAGTACATCTTCCACTATCCCTTTGGCCTTGTGATGATGCGTCCGCCATTTGGAGAGTAATAGTAGTAGGCTTCATTCTCCGATCTCCAATTTATTAAATATGGACAACGGCATCAAATTGATGCTTGCCCCAAATCACACAAGACTTTGGAGAAGGTATGCCTCCGATGACACACGGTATCGAAGTCGCCCTGATCTTTCTTCGCTGGAAACTTCTTTTGCAAAGACAAAGATCGCACTCTTGAGATGATTGACCGCCTCGAATTTCTTTAGCTTCTTCTTATTGGTAACATGTCGAGCGAATCAGAGAATCATGTCATGCCGTGACTAAGTACAAGACCTCCGTAACACTTTATGTAAGATATTGTAGACATGGAAAGCAACGCATTAGGATTCAAATGGAAAGAATTAAAATGTAAATGAAACTGATGTGATTGGTGTTTCTCTAATGATACTATTCATCATCCCTCCTATAAATACCCACGAGATTCAAACTTTGAAGGTTACCGAAAACACCGCACACAATCTACAAGCTTTCAAGTTCACAACCTTAAACTTTCGAACAACGATTTTGAAGAAGAGAATTCTACAAAGTATTAGTAAATCATAAGAGTATAAATATAAATATCTCTTGGGATTTCAAAGATACATTCTCAGTAGAGTCTAGTATTCCACCGTAATATTATATTTAGATTTGGTTAAAGTTGTTGCTCAGAACAACTTAAACCACAAGTTGAAAACCCAAAAGTCTCTTTCAAGCACATGTAATGGAGTTAGAAGTAGAAGTTGCAAGTAAGCAACGGTGTTAGTTGCTTAAAACAAGGTTTTCTTACACCTACAAGAAAGAAAGTTAGGTCACTTGCAACCATAATCAAGCGTAGGTTTCCTTGCACCAAGAAGCGAATGAAAATACGACAAGTAAGTTGGGGTACGAGATAAAGTGACCTTCTGTACTAGGTATTCTTGTACCTATAAACAAGACCAATTCCTAGTAGTAGATGGACCGATTTATCGGTCAGTGAGCATAGGAGCCGATCTCTCCGAACCACTTAAAACTTAAAGTGTGCTCTTTTACTTTCAAGATCTAAATTACATGTTATTGAGTGTCATCACCAACACATGCAACACAACATATCTTGAATAAATCATAGGCAAAACTAATTGGAGTCTTGTTGGTTCTTTCTCCGTTCGATTGAAAGCATCAATAGTAGTTGTAGGCACATGAGTATAGTTAATGAGTGCATTTCTACACTTCTCCTCGATAAACCGCATTTTTCCACTAGAAGTGTAAGCCAAATCTAAGCATCGCCAAAATCTCACTCTTCCTCTTGAATGTTTTGTACTCTTCGTCATGTGATGATATCAACCAAAAAAACAATACTAAAATGTGGCCTATACACATCTTTTCGCCATCTTCTTAGTATCTATCTTTCATCCACATATGGAAGATCTTTGTGAACTAAAACTTCAACACATGAACACATATAAAACATTTGAATTGTAAGAGATATATTCTCCAATCGATCGATAAGCCATAGTAAAAGTGTAGGCGCCTATTATATTCATTACCCGAGTTGAAATTTCCAATACATGAAACCTCTCAATACCACCTATATCATCTTCTCCATTAGAAGCAACCTCTTGAGACATTACAATTGCAAATCTTCTTAATTCCTTCTTGAATAGACTATACATGTTCAAGGTGTAAACACGCAAATTTTCCTTCCCATGTATAGTGTGATGTGGGTGTGAATGTCCGACTCTTCGACTAGAAATAAGCTTCCATCTCTTTTGATTTTATCATTAACAACAATCTCATAATGTTTCACAAACATCTTCAAAGTACTTCCACAATTGATGTAATTATATATATATAGAGGAGAGATCATGTGAGAATGGATATTTTTGTGAGAAATAAGAATGAATTTCAAATTTTAAATATGATAGATCTATGGTCTAGATTTAATTATATAAATGCTTTGATTATTGAAACCGTGTGCTACGATTTAGTCCATTTTCGATTTTAAAGAGGTAATATTGTATTTTATGTGAGAGAAAATATGGTAGTTCCTAATTTCATGGGATTACATAATTAACTGATTGATATGGTTAGTTATCTTTTACACGATTAATCAGATATTCTCAGATCGCTAAAAACCTAACACATTTCGTAATACAATCGTAAGACAATGGAGGATTTAGGTTTTTTATGATTTTTCTTAATTTTTATTACAGTTTTTATGTTGTAACAGAGTGCTAATTTTGTCTGCATCTGTTATTTAAGTTCATAGCTTTCGCTATATATAATGTTGTATTTTAGAGTTATTTTGATTTTTTACATCTTCATTCGTTTTTTCATTGTTTCTGTATTTTGTATAGAATAGTCTCAGATAACCTTTTGTTTTCATTCTTCATATTGTTGTAAACCCTATACCAAAGGACATGTAGGAAATCATAATGTACTTGTCTTGGATCGACCATCGTATCTTTCTTTTGCTTTCTCAATCTCCAAATTTGTTCTCGCATTTTGTCCTAATTACTTCAAGAATTTACTTCTTACCACGAACTGCAAATAATTAACAATGAAACAAATTAAATTATTAAGTATGATGATTGACGTTTATCCTAACCTAGTGCTACACTTCAGATAAAAATGCAAAACTCAATGACAATCGATGCCACATTCAATTTGAACTTATGCAAATTTTAAATGAATAATTTGTATTTCTTGACACATATGTGCTACATATGAGTCGATGATTAGCGCTTATCAACCCAATGCCACACTTTATATCATAAATGCAACGCTTAATGAATAAAAATGTGCAATGTGCAATGTCTTGAGACATATGTGCTACATATAAGTATGATTATGGATGCTTATTCTAACCAAAGGCTTCACTTTATATAAAAATGCTACGCTCAATGACAATCGATGCTACATTTAGATTTCAACTTGTGCAAAGTTTAAATGAATAATGTGCAATTTCTTGACACATATGTGCTACATATCGAGATGATGACCGCATCTATTAACCCAATGCTACACTTTATATCATAAATACAATGTGCAATGAAAATCATATGCTACATTAACATTTGAACTTGTAGATAATTTAAACGAACAATGTGCAACTTTTAACACATATGTGCTACATAGAAGCTAGACGATTGACGATATAAATTCAAGCTACACTTTATATCATAAATGCAACATTCAATGACAATAGTATGCTACATTCATATTCAAACTTATGTCGATATGTGATAAGCCTCATTTTTACCCGATTTATAAGGCTATATTCGCTTGCTTATAATTTATAAGTGATCTTTTGAGTGTCTTTTGATATATTTATGTTTACCTTGGAAGATATTATGCCGTGGGTGTTTCATGTCATTTTAGCATAGGTTTTGATGTCAAAATGTTGATCACGATAAAGAGGAATTAGCTAGCCCAATCATGAGATCGCAGTTAATATCTGTTTAAAAGCGATGATAAATATGATGAAATGGATATGATAAGGATGGATATGAAAAGTTTACCATGTTAAATAGCATCTCGTAGGAGTTTATAGGCTAAACGGATCGCAATTGAGTCTCGGGCGAGAGAGAACGGAGCGAAACAAAGGATGTCGCGCAATGCACAACCGGAAAGATGCCTCGCGAGTTTTGCTCGCGACCGAAGGTCGCGATACAAACTCACGAGGAACAATGGAATGGCAGCGTTTTTGAAGGCTTCGCGACATTTCTTCACGGGATTCTCTCTAGCAAAGCTAGAGAGGAGCAATGAAAGCGCAAACATATTTGAAGGCTCGCGACTTTGCTTTATGAGTTTCTCTCATGAGCAAAGCACGCGAGGCAAGACGAAGCACACAAGAAGGTCTTATTCGTGAGATTCCTTCGCGACTTATGCTCGCGAGTGCGTCTCGCGAGGCGCAGTGGCCTAGGGTTAATATATAGCGTAGACATCAGACGTCAGACGGGGGATCGCACATTTTTTCACACGAATTAGACGAGAGTTTTTCCAATTACGTAACACTTTTCACCGCCAAGGCACTTTTCACCTGCCAAGCACGTAAAATCATTGTCGAGATTTCCCACTTTTCACAATTAGGAGATGAATCATTATTTGAAGCATGGGAGCGATTCAAAACCCCGTCCGAAAGTGTCCATAGCATGGGTTTTCAACCGAGCGACAAGTGACTCAATTTTACAAAGGACTCAATGCTAAGACCAGTAGCATTGTAGATGCATCACCGGAGGATGCCTTCTCAATCATGGAATAGATAAAGCGCTGAGAATTATTGAGGAGATGGCATCCAATAGCTATCAATGGCCGATGGAGAGATAGCCGATCGTAAGAGTAGCTACCGCAGAGTTGGACGATAAGTATGATGATTTGTTAGAGAAATTCACAACTCGCAGAAAGAATACGAAGCCGGGAGGAAAGGGCAGATGACTGTGGCCATGGCGCAGAACATTAAGGAGGTTCACTATGTGAACCAAAGGAACAATTTTCAGGGGAACCAAAGTGGGAATCCACTATATCATCCCAACAATAGGAATCACCCCAATTTTTCCTATGCTAATGTGCAGAATGCTCAGCAACCACCACCTGGTTTTGCTGTGAATAATGGGATGATTATGGATCCTAAGAAGCCGAGCCTTGAAGAGATGATGCAACAAGTGTTGGCGAGCAATCAGCAAATAGCAGCGAGTCACCAACAAATTATGGCTCAACAAAATATTCAGATTCAAAAGCTTGGGAATATGCTGAACACTTTGGAGAGCACAGTCAATGCTATTAACAACACGGTGATAGCCCTTGGAAAACAAGTAAAGATGATAGAGAACCAAGTGGGGCAGATGGCCAATGAAAGAGCTGGAATGCACAGGCAAGGGCAATTTCCAAGCAACACCGAACAAGATCCTAAGAATCATATGCTTATGAATCGGTGTAATGCTATTTATTTGAGGAGGGAGCATCCTATACTAATCATCCGGAGCATGAAGGGAAGAGTTGGATGAGCAAAGCGAAAGGAAAACGTTCGCAAATTCTTGCCTCGGGAGAAATCCAAGCGACAACCAACCGCGAGGAATACCGCAGCGAGCGGCCGAGCGCGAGAACCACGCCGCGACCTTCCCTCGTGAGGAAGGGTCACGAATGAATCCCAAGCAAAGCGGGCCCGACAAAGAACCTGACATCGCGACTTTGCCTCGCGAGCAAAAGTCGCGAAAGAAACTCGCGAAGCAGCACGAAGAGCATCACGCGAGGGAGTCTCGCGACTCTGGATCGCGGGCGAAGGACGCGAAGCAGCACGGAGGAGGCATCTCGAGAGAGTATAGAGAAGAGAAGTCGCGAGAGACATTCAGAGAGAAAAATTCGCAAGGGAAGGCCGCGAGTCAACCGACGCTTCCAAAGCCTACAGCTCCATTTTCTCAGCACATCGGGAAGACGAAATATGATGAGGAGTTCGCCCGATTCAGAGAGATGTTCCAGAAAGTTAACATCACCATACCTCTCTTTGATGCGCTTAGAAACATGCCCGGATATGTTAAATTTCTCAAAGATGCAGTGGCAAGCAAAAAGAAGTTAGGTAAATTTGAAAAAATTAACCTTTCTGAAGAATGCAGTGCTATTTTGCAAAGGCGCCGCACCGAAATGTAAGGATCCGGGAGCTTCACGTTGGAGTGCGAGATTGCCAAGCATATATTCCCAACGTGTCGTGTGATTTGGGAGCGAGCATCAATCTGATGCCCTTATCTCGTGTTCAATCGCTAGAGTCGGGAAAATGAAGCCAACTTCAATTTCATTAATGATGGCTAACATGTCAGTCTCTTATCCAAGGGAGTAGTTGAGGATGTGTTGGTAAGGACTCGGGACAATGTATTTCAAATGATTTTGTTATTTTAGACATTCTGAATTTAAAACCAACCACTAATCTTGGTCGGCCTTTTCTAGCAATCGGTCGTGCTTTAATTGACGTGCGGTGAAGGTAATCTTACTTTTAGTGTCAACGATGAGGAGCTGAAAATTTCAATATATGATGCCATCCCGCGATACGATAGTTCAGAGCATGAAGAGTGCTATTCAATCACCACTGCCACAGCTAGTCAAATCTCGCTCTTAGATTTGAACCGACCAGCCGATGAGGATGCTACAAAGAAGAGTTGGACACGGCATGGAACTCCGAGTGATTTGTTCAAGTTTGGGGGAGGACACTTCCACACTCAGTGATGGTCTAAAGTGAATGAAAAATATGGAGGCAAGCACAGATTTGGGAAGAAATCTGCTGCCAAAACGCCGGATTGATCGAGGTATGAAATGGTCTAGATAAAGACATTTAAATTTAGCACTTGTTGGGAGGTGATCGCTCACTTTTCTCACACGAAAAACGCGCAAGTATAAGGTAAGTCGAGTATCGTATCCACATGGATTGCAATACGAAAACACAGAAGCTAATTCAACGAAACTTCATCATTATCCAAGAACATATTTGGTTTGTATAGGTTTATGGCTTCAGATAATTAAATCCAAAGCAAAGGTGACAACAAGAAAATAAACTAAAGCAATAAAACTCAAGGGATAACTATGAAGAAAGACTAACCCTAGGGATGCACTAATCCTATCCACTACGATGTTTATCCCGCTTATTATTAACCGCTTTAATCCGCATAAGATGGAAGATCACATATGTAGCCAACAACTTCGATTCGACAATTGTGACAATTGATTACTAATTTTCATACTATCATTTCGCCTCTAGAGGAAAATAAGCAACTCAAAAGGATCACAAAGAATATGCTTCCTACAAATGTTCCTATCTCACCACGACTCG
Organism: Salvia rosmarinus; assembly: GCA_036937905.1. NCBI lineage: Eukaryota > Viridiplantae > Streptophyta > Magnoliopsida > Lamiales > Lamiaceae > Salvia > Salvia rosmarinus. Next base: position 17,583,540 of record CM072814.1, read on the forward strand.
AGGCTTATCCGTATCATGCATTCAAGATCGATTGACAATTAAAGCATTACGTAATTAATCGGCAACTATGATATGCATCAAGATTGATCGAAATCAACACATATAATTAAGCACCAAGAATCATAAATCAATGCTTGGAAGGTAAATAACAATAGCGTGAATCACAACATATAGGATAGAATCATGCAAACCCTAGGATTAGAAATGTAAATTTAGCTGACATAAATAACGAAATAAAATACGAAATAAGCATAAAAATATGAATTAAATAGATAAAACCCGTGGGCGGCGATACGAAGAACAATCGTTGGGTTCAAATCCCAACCTCGACGGAAAACGGAAAAGAATGTAATTGCTTCGGACGAAACCGCTCCAAAACGTTAACAATGCGAAGAACTAAAGCTAGAACGATGGAAAACTATTGCTAGAATTAATCTAAATCAAAACTAATGTGAAAATAAATGGAAAATAGAGAAAAACTGAGGGAAAACGTGTAAAATCGCGCTGGGGAAGGTTGGGGGCGCGAGGGGGCGAAGCCCTATTTATAGATTTAGGGCTACAACCCTAATTTTTGCGTCTGCCGCCATGCCTCGCGGTCGCGAGCTCGGTCGCGAGGGATCCTCCTCGTCTCGACCATCTTTACGTTCTCAGCAGGGGCACGCACGCTCGTCGGCTTTGCGGCCACACCACGCGGTCGCTAGGTGTGGTCGCGTCGCATGGAAAATCGTCGCGGGCATGTCTCGCGACCGCTGGGAATGCTCGCGTGTCCTGGCGTTTCCTCACGACCGACCTAGCAGTCGCTAGGCCGGTCGCGAGCCATCAATTATCTTGCGATATGCTTGCCGGTCTCTGCGGTTGGGCTAGAGGCGCTAGGGCGATCGCTTGGCCTGTGTTTTGCCTCATCTATGTAAAAGCATTGAGATCCAAGACATAAACGCACTTTATCGATCTAAAATCATCTTTAGAAATCAACAATAAACGTGTAGAATGCGCGTTTATCAACCCCTCAAACTTAAATCATTGTTTGTCCTCAAACAAAAACAAGACCAAAAAGAAAGAGAGACACAAAACAGGATCAATGAGCGTCAGCAAAGGTGATTAACCAATAAAGCCTCAGAAATATCTCAAAGCTCAAAATCATTAGTGCACACGGCGACATTAGTCAAATCGACAATGTACAACCATTGAAAGCAAAAGTCTCATTCAATTCAACACTCACAATGGCATGTGCGTAAAATATAGAGTACACTCAACTCATAAAGAAATAAGGGACATGTATGCACTCAAAATCAATGCAATGCAAAATCTCACCATAGGCTCGCCATTTCTCTAATATCTCCACCACGTCAAATGCATTCAAATTAGGATCAAAAGGACTTTTCATAGGTTGTATTGTAGGCACATTGGTTAAGGTAGGATAATATATGGCTAAGTGACTCAAATATATTCCAAGTACTTCCATCTCTATAATCAGCTCATATGGACTTTGTCCATTTCCTTTTCCTTTCCAACATGCTATTTTGACATTTATTCACTCAAGGTACCATATACTATGATAATTGACTTCATTTATGCTCATATTATTCACAAAATTTTCTTTTCTTGGCTTTGTAGTAGAGCTTATAGGTCTATTCTTTTCACACGGTACCATACTTTATCTTTTATCCCCACTTTGCATATCAAAACAAATTTTTCTCCCATTTGATTCCCATATCCATCCTCACCTCCTATCATCCGGTTAACAAAATAATAAGGTCTAATAAAGGCTCAAAGAAGGCGACAAATGGTATATATCATTGGGCTAGTGTTTGGGTAAATATGTGGTTTAACAAAGATGGTCATTTATCCTTTCCATATTCAAAACACATATTGCGTACCTCGACACGTAAAAAACAAAGAAGTTCTAGAAGATAATTACATGCACGATATCACACAAATAAAAGAAACTGTAACAAGATGTGTATACAGTGAAGCTCAAGTCTCACGGTTTTAGCAAATGGTTAAAAACAACAAGCTAAGCAATCTTAAGTTATCCATGCGTCATTTTCCAACATATCATGTGCACTATCAACATATTTAACAGAAATTTTCTATCATCATTGGCCACATGGATTAACACAATTCACTTAAACTCGTTGATCGACCGACACAACAAAAGCAAAAAGACACGACAAAAGCCCCAACATATAAAAACTTAACAAAACAACGCAAAACATAAAAAGGACTCTCAACCACATCACACTCGATCACTTTCCCCAAACTTATTGTCAGCGAGCAGCAATGGAGGCAATAATGTTTGCGAAGAGAGTGATTGGGAGAGATCTTACCTCAAATGTCGCGCTACTCCGGTGGATAGAATCCTCCCATTGATGATATACTGGGACTTAAAACAAACAAACAAGACACAAAAAACAAAGAAAAGAAGAAAACAAAATGAAAATATAAAACATGAAAAAAAAGCGTTAGGTTACCTCCCAACCAATTGCTAGATTTTCCGTCGCTAGCTCGACGATACCTCTCATCAATCGTGCGATTTGTCAACCGACAGCCTTTCCAAACATCGATTTGCCCAGTACTTAGCATTTACAACAGCCCACCAATTGGCATAAGAATGGCTTCCACTGAGCTTGAACGAATCACTCGGATTTTTATACCGAGTCCACTTCTTCCTTGCAGCATGCTCGTCTGATGGTCTATTGAAATTCGAGCTCAAGAATGGGCTGGCTGTGGTAGTGGTGATCGAATAGCACTATTCATATACTGAGTCTTCCTCTCTCGTGATGACATCATAAATCGAGATCGTTAACTCATCTTTGTTCACACGGAAGGTGAGATCACCCTCCTGCACGTCGATCAGAGCCCTGCCTGTGGCTAAGAACGGTCTCCCTAGAATGAGAGGCGTATTCCCATCCTCTGGCATATCGAGGACTACGAAGTCCGCTGGGAAGATGAATCCTTGGACTTTGATTAGTACATCTTCCACTATCCCTTTTGGCCTTGTGACAGATGCGTCCGCCATTTGGAGAGTAATAGTAGTAGGCTTCAATTCTCCGATCTCCAATTTATTAAATATGGACAACGGCATCAAATTGATGCTTGCCCCCAAATCACACAACACTTTGGAGAAGGTATGCCCTCCGATGACACACGGTATCGAGAAGCTGCCCGGATCTTTCTGCTTCAGTGGAAACTTCTTTTGCAGCACAGCACTGCACTCTTGAGACAGATTGACCGTCTCGAATTTCTTTAGCTTCTTCTTATTGGTAACATGTCAGAGCGAATCTGTAGAGAATCATGTCATGCCAGGACGAAGTACAAGACCTCCAGAACACTTTATGTAAGATATTGTAGACATGGAAAGCAACGTACTAGGATTCAAATGGAAAGAATTAAAATGTAAAATGAAACTGATGTGATTGGTGTTTCCTCTAATGATACTATTCATCATCCCTCCTATAAATACCCACGAGATTCAAACTTTGAAGGTTACCGAAAAACACTGGCACACAATCTACAAGCTTTCAAGTTCACAACCTTAAACTTTCGAACAACGTATTTTTGAAGAAGAGAATTCTACAAAGTATTAGTAAATCATAAGAGTATAAATATAAATATCTACTGGGGATTTCAGCATACATTCCTGTAGAGTCTAGGTATTCCACTGTAATATTATACGCCTAGATTTGGTTAAAGTTGTTGCCTGTAACAACTTAAACCACAAGTTGAAAAAACCCAAAAGTCTCTTTCAAGCACATGTAATGGAGTTAGAAGTAGAAGTTGGCAAGTAAGCAACGAAGTGTTAGTTGCTTAAAACAAGGTTTTCTTACACCTACAAGAAAGAAAGTTAGGTCACTTGCAACCATAATCAAGCAGAGGTTTCCTTGCACCAAGAAGCGAATGAAAATACGACAAGTAAGTTGGGGTACAGATAAAGTGACCTTCTGTACCTAGGTATTCTTGTACCTATAAACAAGACCAATTCCTAGTAGTAGATGGACTGATTTATCAGTCCGTGAGCATAGGAGCTGATCTCTCCGAACCACTTAAAACTTAAAGTGTGCTCTTTTACTTTCAAGATCTAAATTACATGTTATTGAGTGTCATCACCAACACATGCAACACAACATATCTTGAATAAATCATAGGCAAAACTAATTGAGTCTTGTTGGTTCTTTCTCCGGTTCGATTGAAAGCATCAATAGTAGTTGTAGGCACATGAGTATAGTTAATGAGTGCATTTCTACACTTCTCCTCGATAAACCGCATTTTTCCACTAGAAGTGTAAGCCAAATCTAAGCAATCGCTCAAAATCTCACTCTTCCTCTTGGAATGTTTTGTACTCCTTCGTCATGTGATGATATCAACCAAAGAAAACAATACTAAAATGTGGCCTATACACATCTTTTCGCCATCTTCTTAGTATCTATCTTTCATCCACATATGGAAGATCTTTGTGAACTAAAACTTCAACACATGAACACATATAAAACATTTGAATTGCAAGAGATATATTCTCCAATCGATGATAAGCCATAGTAAAAGTGTAGCGCTTATTATATTCATTACCCGAGTTGAAATTTCCAATACATGAAACCTCTCAATACCACCTATATCATCTTCTCCATTAGAAGCAACCTCTTGACATTACAATTGCAAATCTTCTTAATTCCTTCGAATAGACTATACATGTTCAAGGTGTAAACACGTGCAAATTTTCCTTCCCATGTATAGTGTGATGTAGGTGTGAATGTCCGACTCTTCGACTAGAAATAAGCTTCCATCTCTTTTGATTTTATCATTAACAACAATCTCATAATGTTTCACAAACATCTTCAAAGTACTTCCACAATTGATGTAATTATATATATATAGAGAGAGATCATGTGAGAATGGATATTTTGTGAGAAATAAGAATGAATTTCACTTTAAATATGATAGATCTATGGTCTAGATTTAATTATATAAATGCTTTGATTATTGAAGCTGTGTGCTACGATTTAGTCCATTTTCGATTTTAAAGAGGGTAATATTGTATTTTTATGTGAGAGAAAATATGGTAGTTCCTAATTTCATGGGATTACATAATTAACTGATTGGATATGGTTAGTTATCTTTACACGATTAATCAGATATTCTCAGATCGCTAAAAACCTAACACATTTCGTAATACAATCTGTAAGACAATGGAGGATTTAGGTTTTTTATGATTTTTCTTAATTTTTATTACGCTTTTATGTTGTAACAGAGTGCTAATTTTGTCTCAGATCCGTTATTTAAGTTCATAGCTTTTAGTTATATATAATGTTGTATTTTAGAGTTATTTTGATTTTTACATCTTCATTCATTTTTCATTGTTTCACATATTTTTGTATAGAATAGTCTGTATAACCTTTTTGTTTTCATTCTTCATATTGTTGTAAACCCTATACCAGTGACATGTAGGGAAATCATAATGTACTTGTCTTCAGATCAGCCCTTGGTATCTTTCTTTTTGCTTTCTCAATCTCCAAATTTGTTCTGCATTTTGTCCTAATTACTTCAGTAACTTACTTCTTACCACGAACTGCAAATAATTAACAATGAAACAAATTAAATTATTAAGTATGATGATTGACGTTTATCCTAACCTACAAAACTCAATGACAATCGTATGCCACATTCAAATTTGAACTTATGCAAATTTTAAATGAATAATTTGCAATTTCTTGACACATATGTGCTACATATGAGTCTGATGATTGGCGTTTATCAACCCAATGCCACACTTTATATCATAAATGCAACGTTTAATGAATAAAAATGTGCAATGTGCAATGTCTTGAGACATATGTGCTACATATAAGTATGATTATGGATGCTTATTCTAACCAAAGGCTTCACTTTATATAAAAATGCTACGCTCAATGACAATCGATGCTACATTTAGATTTCAACTTGTGCAAAGTTTAAATGAATAATGTGCAATTTCTTGACACATATGTGCTACATATCGATTATGATGACCGCATCTATTAACCCAATGCTACACTTTATATCATAAATACAATGTCTGATGAAAATCATATGCTACATTAACATTTGAACTTGTAGCATAATTTAAATGAACAATGTGCAACTTTTAACACATATGTGCTACATAGAAGCTAGACGATTGACGATATAAATTCGATTGCTACACTTTATATCATAAATGCAACATTCAATGACAATAGTATGCTACATTCATATTCAAACTTATGTCGATATGTGATAAGCCTATTTTACCCGATTTATAAGTGCTATATTCGCTTCGCTTATAATTTATAAGTGATCTTTTGAAATGTCTTTTGATATATTTATGTTTACCTTGGAAGATATTATGCCGTGGGTGTTTCATGTCATTTTAGCATAGGTTTTGATGTCAAAATGTTGATCACGATAAAGAGGAATTAGTTAGCCCAACGAGATCGCAAAAGAATATCCGTTTAAAACGATGATAAATATGATGAAATGGATATGATAAGGATGGATATGAAAAGTTTACCATGTTAAATAGCATCTCGTAGGAGTTTATAGGCGCAAACGGATCGCACCGAGTCCGGACGAGAGAGACGGAGCGAAACAAAGGATGTCGCGCAATGCACAAACCGAAGGAAGATGCCTCGCGAGTTTTGCTCATGACCAAGGTCGCGATACAAACTCACGAGGAACAATGGAATGGCAGCGTTTTTGAAGGCTTCGCGACATTTCTTCACGGGATTCTCTCTCTAGCAAAGCTAGAGAGGAGCAATGAAAGCGCAAACATATTTGAAGGCTCGCGACTTTGCTTTGCGAGTTTCTCTCGAGCAAAGCACGCGAGCAAGACGAAGCACACAATGAGGTCTTATTCGTGAGATTCCTTCGCGACTTATGCTCGCGAGTCGTCTCGCGAGGCGCAGCGGCCTAGGGTTAATATATAGCGAGACATCGACGCCGACGGGATCGCACATTTTTTTACACGAATTAGACGAGAGTTTTTTCCAGAATTACAGAACACTTTTCACCTGCCAAGGCACTTTTCACCTGCCAAGGCACAGAAAATCATTGTCGAGATTTCCCACTTTTCACAATTAGGAGATGAATCATTATTTGAAGCATGGGAGCGATTCGAAAACCTGCTCCGAAAGTGTCCATAGCATGGGTTTTCAACTGAGCAGCAAGTGACTCAATTTTACAGTGGACTCAATGCTAAGACCCGTAGCATTGTAGATGCATCAGCCGGAGGATGCCTTCTCAATCATGGAATAGATAAAGCGTTGAGAATTATTGAGGAGATGGCATCCAATAGCTATCAATGGCCGATGGAGAGATAGCCGATCAGAAGAGTAGCTACTGCAGAGTTGGACGATAAGTATGATGATTTGTTAGAGAAATTCACAACTCTGCAGAAAGAATACGGCCGGAGGAAAGGGCGATGATCGTGGCCATGGCGCGAGAACATTAAGGAGGTTCACTATGTGAACCAAAGGAACAATTTTCGTGAACCAAAGTGGAATCCACTATATCATCCCAACAATAGGAATCACCCCAATTTTTCCTATGCTAATGTGCAGAATGCTCAGCAACCACCACCTGGTTTTGCTGTGAATAATGGGATGATTATGGATCCTAAGAAGCCGAGCCTTGAAGAGATGATGCAACAAGTGTTGGCGAGCAATCAGCAAATAGCAGCGAGTCACCAACAAATTATGGCTCAACAAAATATTCAGATTCAAAAGCTTGGGAATATGCTGAACACTTTGGAGAGCACAGTCAATGCTATTAACAACACGGTGATAGCCCTTGGAAAACAAGTAAAGATGATAGAGAACCAAGTGGGGCAGATGGCCAATGAAAGAGCTGGAATGCACAGGCAAGGGCAATTTCCAAGCAACACTGAATAGTATCCTAAGAATCATATGCTTATGAATCAGTGTAATGCTATTTATTTGAGGAGTGGAGCATCCTATACTAATCATCTGGAGCATGAAGGGGAAGAGTTGGATGAGCAAAGCGCCGAGGAAAACGAATTCGCAAATTCTTGCCTCGAGAAATCCAAGCGACAACCAATCGCGAGGAATACCGCAGCGAGCAGCCCAGCACGAACCACGCCGCGACCTTCCCTCGTGAGGAAGGGTCACGAATGAATCCCGCAAGCAAAACGGGCTCGACAAAGAACCCGACATCGCGACTTTGCCTCGCGAGCAAAAGTCGCGAAAGAAACTCGCTAAGCAAAGACGAAGAGCATCACGCGAGGAGTCTCGCGACTGGATCGCGGGCGAAGGACGCGAAGCAGCACGGAGGAGGCATCTCGAGAGAGTATAGAGAAGAGAAGTCGCGAGAGACATTCAGAGAGAAAAATTCGCAAGGGAAGGCCGCGAGTCAACCGACGCTTCCAAAGCCTACAGCTCCATTTTCTCAAAGACATCGGAAGACGAAATATGATGAGGAGTTCGCCCGATTCGAGAGATGTTCCGTAGTTAACATCACCATACCTCTTTGATGCGCTTAGAAACATGCCCGGATATGTTAAATTTCTCAAAGATGCAGTGGCAAGCAAAAAGAAGTTAGGTAAATTTGAAAAAATTAACCTTTCTGAAGAATGCAGTGCTATTTTGCAAAGGAAGCCAAAATGAAGGATCCGGGGAGCTTCACGCTGAGTGCGAGATTGCCAAGCATATATTCCCCAACGTGTCGTGTGATTTGGGAGCGAGCATCAACTGATGCCCTTATCTCGTGTTCAATCGCTAGAGTCGGGGAAAATGAAGCCAACTTCAATTTCATTAATGATGGCTAACATGTCGCCTCTTATCCAAGGGAGAGTTGAGGATGTGTTGGTAAGGACTCGTGACAATGTATTTCAATGATTTTGTTATTTTAGACATTCTGAATTTAAAACCAACCACTAATCTTGGTCGGCCTTTTCTAGAACCGGTCGTGCTTTAATCGACGTGCGGGAAGGTAATCTTACTTTTAGTGTCAACGATGAGGAGCTGAAAATTTCAATATATGATGCCATCCCGCGATACGATAGTTCGAGTATGAAGAGTGCTATTCAATCACCATCGCCACGCCTAGTCAAATCTCGCCTTAGATTTGAACCGACCACCGATGAGGATGCTACAAAGAAGAGTTGGACACGGCATGGAACTCGAGTGATTTGTTCAAGTTTGGGGAGGACACTTCCACACTCGGTGATGGTCTAAAGTGAATGAAAATATGGAGGCAAGCACGATTGGGAAGAAATCACGCCAAAACGCCGGATTGATCGAGGTATGAAATGGTCTAGATAAAGACATTTAAATTTAGCACTTGTTGGGAGGTGATCGCCACTTTTCTCACACGAAAACGCGCAAGTATAAGGTAAGTCGAGTATCGTATCCACATGGATTGCAATACTGGCTCACGTAAGCTAATTCAACGAAACTTCATCATTATCCAAGAACATATTTGGTTTGTATAGGTTTATGGCTTCGTATAATTAAATCCAAAGCAAAGGTGACAACAAGAAAATAAACTAAAGCAATAAAAACTCAAGGGATAACTATGAAGAAAGACTAACCCTAGGGATGCACTAATCCTATCCACTACGATGTTTATCCCGCTTATTATTAACCGCTTTAATCCGCATAAGATGGAAGATCACATATGTAGCCAACAACTTCGCCACGACAATTGTGACAGATTGATTACTAATTTTTCATACCATCATTACGCCTCTAGAGGAAAATAAGCAACTCAAAAGGATCACAAAGAATATGCTTCCTACGAATGTTCCTATCTCGCCTACGACTCGAGGCTTATCCGTATCATGCATTCAAGATCGATTGACAATTAAAATCATTACGTAATTAACTGGCAACTATGATATGCATCAAGATTGATCAGAAATCAACACATATAATTAAGCACCAAGAATCATAAATCAATGCTTGGAAGGTAAATAACAATAGCAGGAATCACAACATATAGGATAGAATCATGCAAACCCTAGATTAGAAATGTAAATTTAGCTAGACATAAATAACGAAATAAAATACGAAATAAGCATAAAAATATGAATTAAATAGATAAAACCCGTAGGGCGACGTCTGAAGAACAATCGTTGGGTTCAAATCCCAACCTCGACGGAAAACGGGAAAAGAATGTAATTGCTCGGACGAAACCGCTCCAAAACGTTAACAATGCGAAGAACTAAAGCTAGAACGATGGAAAACTATTGCTAGAATTAATCTAAATCAAAACTAATGTGAAAATAAATGGAAAATAGAGAAAACCGAGGAAACGTAAAATCGCTACTGGGAAGGTTGGGGCGCGGGCGGCCCTATTTATAGATTTGGGCTACAACCCTAATTTTTGCGTCTGCCGCCATGCCTCATGGCCGGCTCATGGTCGCGAGCTCGGTCGCGAGGATCCTCCTCGCCTCGACCATCTTTACGCTCGCAGGGCACGCCGCTCGTCGGCTTGGCGGCCACACCACGCGGTCGCTAGGTGTGGTCGCGTCGCATGGAAAATCGTCGCGGCATGTCTCGCGACCACTGGAATGCTCATGTCTCGGCGTTTCCTCACGACCGACCTAGCGGTCGCTAGGCCGGTCATGAAACCATCAATTATGCGCGCATCGCTACCGGTCTCTCGCGGTTGGGCTAGAGGCCGCTAGGGCGGTCGCTTGGCCCGTGTTTTGCCTCGTCTATGTAAAAGCATTGAGATCCAAGACATAAACGCACTTTATCGATCTAAAATCATCTTTAGAAATCAACAATAAACGTAGAATGCGCTTATCAACCCTCAAACTTAAATCATTGTTTGTCCTCAAACAAAACAAGACCAAAAGAAAGAGAGACACAAAACAGATCAATGAGCGCCAAGAAAGGTGATTAACCAATAAAGCCTCGTAAATATCTCAAAGCTCAAAATCATTAGTGCACACGGCGACATTAGTCAAATCGACAATGTACAACCATTGAAAGCAAAAGTCTCATTCAATTCAACACTCACAATGGCATGTGCGTAAAATATAGAGTACACTCAACTCATAAAGAAATAAGGGACATGTATGCACTCAAAAATCAATGCAATGCAAAAATCTCACCATAGGCTTGCCATTTCTCTAATATCTCCACCACGTCAAATGCATTCAAATTAGGATCAAAAGGACTTTTCATAGGTTGTATTGTAGGCACATTGGTTAAGGTAGGATAATATACGGCTAAGTGACTCAAATATATTCCAAGTACTTCCATCTCTATAATCACTTCATATGGACTTTGTCCATTTCCTTTTCCTTTCCAACATGCTATTTTGACATTTATTCACCAAGGTACCATATACTATGATAATTGACTTCATTTATGCTCATATTATTCACAAAATTTTCTTTTCTTGGCTTTGTAGTAGAGCTTATAGGTCTATTCTTTTCACACGGTACCATACTTTATCTTTTATCCCCACTTTGCATATCAAAACAAATTTTCTCCCATTTGATTCCCATATCCATCCTCACCTCCTATCATCCGGTTAACAAAATAATAAGGTCTAATAAAGGCTCAAAGAAGGCGACAAATGGTATATATCATTGGGCTAGTGTTTGGGTAAATATGTGGTTTAACAAAGATGGTCATTTATCCTTTCCATATTCAAAACACATATTGCAATTCGACGAGAAAAAACAAAGAAGTTCTAGAAGATAATTACATGCACGATATCACACAAATAAAAGAAATCAGAATAAGATGTGTATACAAAGAAGCTCAAGTCTCACGGTTTTAGCAAATGGTTAAAACAACAAGCTAAGCAATCTTAAGTTATCCATGCGTCATTTTCCAACATATCATGTGCACTATCAACATATTTAACAGAAATTTTCTATCATCATTGGCCACATGGATTAACACAATTCACTTAAACTCGTTGATCGACCGACACAACAAAAACAGAAAAGACACGACAAAAGCCCCAACATATAAAAACTTAACAAAACAACGCAAAACATAAAAAGGACTCTCAACCACATCACACTCGATCACTTTCCCCCCCCCCCCCAAACTTATTGTCAACAGTGTGCAATGGAGGCAATAATGTTTGCAGAAGAGAGTGATTGGGAGAGATCTTACCTCAAATGTCGCGCTACTCGGTGGATAGAATCCTCCCATTGATGATATACCTGGGACTTAAAACAAACAAACAAGACACAAAGAAAACAAAGAAAAGAAGAAAACAAAATGAAAAATATAAAACATGAAAAAAACGTTAGGTTACCTCCCAACCAAGTTAGATTTTCCGTCGCTAGCTCGACGATACCTCTCATCAATCGAGCGATTTGTCAACCGACGCTTTCCAAACATCGATTTGCCCAGTACTTAGCATTTACAACAGCCCACCAATTGGCATAAGAATGGCTTCCATCGAGCTTGAACGAATCACTCGGATTTTTATACCGAGTCCACTTCTTCCTTGCAAAGATGCTCGCCGATGGTCTATTGAAATTCGAGCTCAAGAATGGGTCAAGTTGTGGTAGTGGTGATCGAATAGCACTATTCATATATCGAGTCTTCCTCTCGTGATGACATCATAAATCGAGATCGTTAACTCATCTTTGTTCACACGGAAGGTGAGATCACCCTCCGCACGCCGATCGAGCCCCGCCGTGGCTAAGAACGGTCTCCTAGAATGAGAGGCGATTCCATCCTCCGCATATCGAGGACTACGGAAGTCCGCCGGGAAGATGAACTGACTTTGATTAGTACATCTTCCACTATCCCTTTGGCCTTGTGATGATCGTCCGCCATTTGGAGAGTAATAGTAGTAGGCTTCAATTCTCCGATCTCCAATTTATTAAATATGGACAACGGCATCAAATTGATGCTTGCCCCAAATCACACAAAGACTTTGGAGAAGGTATGCCTCCGATGACACACGGTATCGAGAAGTCGCCGGATCTTTCGCTTGTTGAAACTTCTTTTGCAAAGACAAAGACCGCACTCTTGAGACAGATTGACCGTCTCGAATTTCTTTAGCTTCTTCTTATTGGTAACGGCATCCTTGAGAAATTTCATGTATCCCGGCACATCTTTGAGTGCATCAAGCAAAGGAATATTAATGTTCACCTTCTCGAACATCTCCAAAAATCGAGTCAGTCTATCATCCTGCTTGGGCTTGGCCAAACGACTCGAAAACGGAATCGGAGGTGTATACGTCGGAAAATTCAGAACAGGACGTCCCTCGCGGCCTACCTCGCGATCGCGAGGGCGGTCGCTAGGTACTTGCGCCACTTCGGCTCTCTTCTTCGCGTTCGAACACGCGGACGTGGGCTCGTCCCCCTGCATCTTTGTGTGGTCTCTCGCGGTCGCGAGCTCGGTCGCGAGGTAGTTTTCATTCGCGGCCATGTGGTCATTCGCGTGCTCCTCAGACTGACTGGACGCATGATGGCTCGCGGCCGGGCTCGCGGTCGCGAGGTGCTCATTTTCTCCGCCGTTTTCTTCTTTTCGTCCCTTGTCATTCTGATATGCTTTTCCACTTCTTAACCGGATAGCAAAGCACCGATTCTTAGGGTTTACTCCGTATTATTCGTAAATTGGCCCGTCTTTGGTCAGGCATTCACCGCGCGCCATCCGACCGATCCGATTCTCCAAAGATCTTCGTTGTTTGCCCATGGCCGTCATGGTGGATTCCGATGTGCAACTTTCGAGTAGTGCTATTGATGAACGAGTTCACACGCACCCATCGACTCGATTTGTCGTCATTTGTTGGTTGCTCACAACCACCGCCGCATCAACTCTCTAAACCCCGCTCTTGAATCATTCCATTCTCGCACAAGCCTCTTTGGAGGTTGTTGGAAGTTATTGAGTTGGCATAAGATGATTCGATGATTCCCGTTGTTCGGATGGTATGCCGGATTTCCATGGTTCCTCTTATTGATATGATTGACCTCTTACGCCTCGATCCGCTTTTCAAAAGAGTGAACTTCTTCATAAGATCGTCAGATTAATCAATCTCAACAACAGCTTGCTTTGACCATCGGTGTTCTCTCCGCTGGCTATTGATAACTCGCTGGCGCCATCTCTTCTATGATGCGGTGGCCTCCTCTACACGGCGATTCAATAGGCAGCCTCCCGATGCATCTACAATGCTTCTCGTATGCGATGTCACCGCTATAGAACTGCGTGATCTGCCGCTTCTAGAAAATCCATGTTGAGGGCATTTTCTCAATAAGCCCCGAATCTCTCCATGCCTCGAATAACGACTCGTGTCCTTGTTGGCAAAAGTGGAGATCTCGATATGATCTTCATGCTTTGGTGGCGGAAAGTATTTTGAAAGGAACTTCGCAAAGTTTCAACCGCCTCTATCCCTGTTCGTCCGTGCTCTCAACCAATTCGCCCGGCCGCACAGAGAATCAACATGCGCATCCGGATTGTGTCTTGTGGCACCCCATTCGCTTGATGGTGTCACAAATGTCGAGGAATGTCTCCGGATGAGCATTCGGTCCTCGATCCACTCTCCTCCGAATCGTTATCCTCGAACCATACCGATCGTCACGGCTTTGATTCAAATTGTTCGCCCACTTGCGGGCCCCATCCTCCTCCCGAACCGCCGGTGAGAGGTCGGTACATGTAGTTCGAGGTCTCGCTCTGGGGTAGGGACAAGGAGTCCCATATTCGCCATCCGGCGCCGATCTCTTTAAATCGGCTAGCATGCGTGCAGCTTGCTTGGGAGGAATGACCCTGCTCGTGGATTAGCCGCCATTGCAGCCCTTCTTCTCTCTCGCCTCCTTCTCCTTTGGGAATTTTCGATCTCGGATCAAGATTTTGCTCGTGAGGTCCCCGGACCTTGTGATCATAAACTACCGAGAAAAAAGAGAGCCTAACTCGACAAGAATAAATAAATAATATAATATATATAACTTGAATTAATAAATCCAAATCATCAAATTATTCCTATGTGATCTTAATAATCCCGAGAACGGCGCTAAAATTTGATCGCCACTTTTCTCACACGAAAACGCGCAAGTATAAGGTAAGTCGAGTATCGTATCCATGTGGATTGCAATCCGAAAACACGTAAGCTAATTCAACGAAACTTCATCATTATCCAAGAACGATTTGGTTTGTATAGGTTTATGGCTTCGATAATTAAATCCAAAGCAAAGGTGACAACAAGAAAATAAACTAAAGCAATAAAAACTCAAGGGATAACTATGAAGAAAGACTAACCCTAGGGATGCACTAATCCTATCCACTACGATGTTTATCCCGCTTATTATTAACCGCTTTAATCCGCATAAGATGGAAGATCACATATGTAGCCAACAACTTCGCCATTCGACAATTGTGACGGTTGATTACTAATTTTCCTATTATCATACGCCTCTAGAGGAAAATAAGCAACCCAAAAGGATCACAAAGAATATACTTCCTACGAATGTTTCTATCTCACCACGACTCGAGGCTTATCCGTATCATGCATTCAAGATCGATTGACAATTAAAATCATACGTAATTAATCGGCAACTATGATATGCATCAAGATTGATCGAAATCAACACATATAATTAAGCACCAAGAATCATAAATCAATGCCTAAAGGCAAATAACAATAGCAGTGAATCACAACATATAGGATAGAATCATGCAAACCCTGTGGATTAGAAATGTAAATTTAGCTAGACATAAATAACGAAATAAAATACGAAATAATCATAAAAATACGAATTAAATAGATAAAACCCGTAGGGCGATCGTCTCAAGAACAATCGTTGGGTTCAAATCCCAACCTCGGCGGAAAACGGAAAAGAATGTAATTGCTCGACGAAACCGCTCCAAAACGTTAACAATGCGAAGAACTAAAGCTAGAACGATGGAAAACTATTGCTAGAATTAATCTAAATCAAAACTAATGTGAAAATAAATGGAAAATGGAGAAAACCGAGGAAACGTAAAATCGCTACCGGGAAGGTTAGCGGGCGCGGTAAGCCCTATTTATAGATTTAGGTCGAAACCCCAATTTTGCATCTGCCGCCATGCCCGCGGCCGGGCTCGTGAGCTCGCGAGGGATTCTCCTCGCCTCGCCATCTTTGCGTTCTCGGCGCCAAGACGCCATCGGCCAGCGGCCACACCACGCGGTCGCTAGCGTGGTCGCGTCGCATGGAAAATCGCTGCGGGCATGTCTCGCGACCTCACGGAATGCTCGCGTGTCTGGCGTTTCCTCGCGGCCGACCTAGCGGTCGCTAGGCTGATCATGAGCCATCAATTGCGCCATATATGCCGCTTCAGCTATGTGGTCTCTCGGGTTGGGCTAGCGGCCGCAGGGGCGCTTGTTAGGCCTGTGTTTTGCCCTCGCTCGCTCGCTCTTCGCTCCATACTTTGGTTTTCAACTTATAAGTTTACAAAACACCCAAACAGTAACCCAAGAGCAAGATCTTCCAAAATATGTAAAAGCATTGAGATCCAAGACATAAACGCACTTTATCGATCTAAAATCATCTTTAGAAATCAACAATAAACGTGTAAAATGTGCGTTTATCAGGAGGTAACCCAATGTTTTTCTTTGTTTTGTTTTGTTTTGTTTTTCGTTATTGTTTTGTTTTCTTTTTGTTCGTTTTTATCTTTTTATTTTTCTTGGTTGGGTTTTGTGTCTGTTTTGGGTTGAGTTGAATGATGAGCAGCCGATGATGAGAATTGTTTTTATTAGAAAATTTATTGCAACTGATTTTGTGAGACAAAGCATGTTATGATTATTGTGAGTATTGAGCCTTTGAGAACTTGATCACACTTTTGAAACCCTGTGAGACTTGAGTGTTTGACCGCCATATCTTTTCGCCTTGTTTCTTTCTGTGTGAATAGTTTGAAATAGCATGTGTTTCTCTAGAACTTGCTACCGGATCTTTTCGAGGTTCCATTGATGTGCTTAAGAATTTTAAAATGATATTAGGCATTCTTTTCTTAGCCTATACACTATCCAAACACTAACATGTTATTTTATTATCCTTTGATGAGCCCGCTTGAGCCACCTAATTCTTTCATATCGCCATGGGTCAAGTTATGTTGTAGTGTGATTTTGGTTGCTTGAATTGAGGTTGAGAAAGGAAAGAAAAGAAATAAATGAGGAGAAAGTGATTATTAAAAATAGTTGCTTACCCATATAAGTTCAAAAAAATATAGAAAAAAAAAGAGTTGGCATAAGTGTGCGAAAAGAACATAAATGAGTTAGTAGCTAGTGCTTGAAATAAGTATATCACTTATATGATAAGTGTGAAGTTCTTAATAGAAAAATGACTTCTTGGTATGGAGAATTGAAATAAATTGTGAAAGTTTGGGAATTATGTCTTATGATACTTATGGTGTTTTTCATTATGGGATTATGAGTCACTTAGACTAAATATATCTTACCTTACCAAAGAGCCTACATTATAACCTTTTATAAGACCTTTTTGATCTTAGTTCTTGAGCACATATTTGAGCAATGGAGAATTAGACGATTTGCAAGCTTATGGTAGATTCATGTGTTTTTAAACTTTGAGAGTATACACATCCTCCTTGATATACTTGAGTGTTTGAGATTTCTTATATATACATCCATGTTGTGAGGATTCAAGTTTAAGAAGGCTTGTGCTTATGATTATTATGATGTGTGGAGTTTAACGAAAGATGTTGTGATTTGATTCATTTGAGTGAATCGTTCATTGCTCATTGCTTTGAGGTTTATTGCTTTTGTCGTTCGACTCTTTACCTGTCTTTGGTAGTCTCTCTCTTGTTCTGATTTTTTTGAGGACAAACAAAAGGATAAGTTTGGGGGAGTTGATAAGCCTCATTTTTACCTGATTTATAAGGCTATATTCGTTTCGTTTATAATTGATAAGTGATCTTTTGAGCTGTCTTTTGATATATTTATGTTTACCTTGGAAGATATTATGCCGTGCGTGTTTCATGTCATTTTAGCACAGGTTTTGATGTCAAAAAGGTGGATCACGATAAAGAGAAATTAGCTAGCCCAGTCGCGAGATCGCGCAAAGAATATCTGTTTAAAAACGACGATAAATATTATGAAATGGATATGATAATGATGGATATGAAAAGTTTACCATGTTAAAGAGCATCTCGATAGGAGTTCATAGGCGCAAACGGATCGCAATTCAGAGTCCGGACGAGAGAGAACGGAGCGAAACAGCGATGTCGCGCAATGCGCAGCCGAAGGAAAAGACGCCTCGCGAGTTTTGCTCGCGACCTTGCGAGAAAAACTCGCGAGGAACAATGGAATGGCAGCGTTTTTGAAGGCTTCGCGACATTTCTTTGCGGGATTCTCTCTCTAGCAAAGCTAGCTAGAGAGGAGCAATGAAAGCGCAGCACATATTTGAAGGCTCGCGACTTTGCTTTGCGAGTTTCTCACGCGAGCAAAGCACGCGAGGCAAGACGGAAGCACGCGGTAAGGTCTTATTCGCGAGATTCCTTTGCGACTTATGCTCGCGAGCACCTCTCGCGAGGCACAGTGGCCTAGGGTTAATATATAGAGTAGACATCAGACGTCAGACGGGGGATCGCACATTTTTTTACACGCATTAGACGAGAGTTTTTTCCAGAATTACAGAACACTTTTTTTTCCCTTTTAATTTCTTTTGCACGTTCGTTTCAAGATTAGATTATTTAGTTTTCATCTTTAGTTTTATTTTCATTCCAATTTCGTTCTTTAATTTTTATTAGAGCATTCAGATTTTCTTTCGGATTCAAGTGCTACATTGTTCATCGTGGAATCTTACGGTTTTATCTATTTATTTTAGTTGATGTTATTTTTATTTATTTATTGATTTAGTATTTTAATTATGCGTAGTTAAATTTCTTATTGATCCTAGAGTTTGTATGTCTGACTAGATTCGTATAATTTATCTGTTGATACTGTTTTGCCGTCTCATCCATGATTTATGATTCTTGGCTTTAATTCTCATGTGTTGGTATCTGGCCAATATTGATGCATGCTAGTTATTTGATTGATGTCCTGGCGGAATTAATTGCATAATCGATATCTTAAATTCATAATACAGTTTTTACCTTGAGACCTGGCGGAGATAGGTGAACTGTAGGAGGTTAAATCTTTGTGTGCTTTTGGTAATTAGCTTATTTCTCTTGAGACCCGACGGAGATAGAGTTTAGGCTAACCTACTACTATAGGTTGTCCTGGCGGAAACTATTGTTACATTAGTGATCCTTCATATGAATATGGATTAAATTGGTAAACAGATTACTAGGTAAATTGTGTGAATTTGGTTAGGTTAAGTAAATCCCTAGGGTCAGTCTTTTATATCTGGTTTTATTCCTATCTTTATTTTCGAGTCTAGTTTTACAATCATCTCTCTTGATATTGTTGCCTGGATAATAATAAAGATTCTTTGTTAATTATTTGCTGTGTTCTCGAGTCGCAGTCCCTGTGGATACGATATATATATACTTGCTGTTTTACTATCATTTATTTGGTAGAATTATTAGCGATCAATATGTTATGAACAATGTGCAATTTTATGACAAGTGAATGCTATATTTATATATGTGCATAGGTTAAATGAACGGTGTGCAATTTTTTGACACATATGTGCTTAATATAATTTTGATGAAACGGTTACTAACCCTATGCTATACGCTATATAATAAAAAAAAAGCAACATTTGTGGACTAAAAATGCTAAATTAACATAAGCCAACAATTATATCAGTAACGCAGTTGTGAAAGCATCAATTTTCAATAACAAAATAAACATCAAGTAGTAAAACTATAAAAAAAAGGATACAACAGTTAATCAAAAAAGGTAACAATTAAACACTAATCTTCAATACTGAATCCAAGTTGAATCCAACATTAATAAAGGCAAATCCATACAAAATTCATACCATTCGTCAATGGACGAAAAAAGAATTTTTTTTGGGACCACATTCATTCTTAATCCAACAAAAAGTACAATATCAACCCCAAAAAATTCCATCTATGGCACTGTCAAGTATTTTTTTGTTAGATACCACATTTGGGTCAAAAATAACAACACAACCCTAGAACTCGTAGACTCAACTAAAATGTGTAAAATTAAAAACACTAGAACTATAATATTTTTCAAAATCAAGAGAAAGGGAGATACACAAAAAATTTAAACTTGTACAAGAAACACACGGAACCATTTTTGAAATAAACATAATCCCAAATAGGAGTTACCATCATTCTGTTGTGGAACTCTTCCGCGTCGATTGCACTGTAAATCTTCGCTATCCATAGTTTTTTTTGGGCTGCTGTAGAGGAATCGAGTTTGGGAACAAGCTGGGAAAATGACATTTCGAAGGATTTGTTCTTGAAATTAGTAGGTTTTTTTCAAAGCATAGAAAGTGACGTTTGGAATGATAATTTTTTTAGATAATATTGATTAGAAAAGATATGAGTGCTCATGAGATCCCATTAAAATCGGTAAGCCTGAAGATGGAAAGTTTTTTTTTCTCATTTACCCAATTCACCCTGCCCTCATTATCCGTGTGCAATGGAATGCACAGTTTAATCATTAAAGCTGATAAAGTTTTAATAATCTGGATCGTTGCTTTGTGTTTAATTAGTGGCTAGGATGCATTCTTATTTCTTACATGTATTACTATTCTCACCATAACCTCTCTCTCTCTCTCTCTCTCTATATATATATATATATATATATATAATCATGCATTGACTTGGTTCTTTGAGTCACCATCATACCAACTCAAAATATATGATTCAAGTAAACAGGAGCCCAATTATCTTGTTCCGCATAGAAATCGTTAAGCCTCTTGTTAGTTTGTAGACCATGCTGCAAGAGGGATTCAGCCCACTCCCCTATAGATTCTACAATATTGAGGTTGTTATAAATCATCAAGTATAAATTTTTTGAATTTTTTTCCTATCAATGACATCTATGAACCTTAGAGGGATCTTCTGAAAAATATTCCATAAGCAAAAACAGTGGATGATGTTGGGCATAACATCCTTCACGATAATTTTGATACTCTCGCATTGATTAGTCAATATTGTAGTAGGATTAACCCCTTCAAGTTTCTCCACCCAATTACTGAAAAACCATTTAAAGGAGTTTGCATGCTCATGTGTCAACAACGCGTGTCCTAGTAGAATATACTGATGGAGATGATTTATTCCGACCACAGTTGCCAAAGTTATCTAATATTGGTTAACCGAGTATGTAAAGCTAACAACATCGTGGAAATCATGATATGCATCTTTTCTACGAGGATGAATACACAGACTTGCAATCATCATCCATCAAATGAAAAAATCTAGCATCCTTTGTTTGCAACTAAAGAGCTTATAAAACATGCTTGAATCTTCTTCACGAGTCTCAATCTTCTCCCCTCATTGATGAAGCTCCTAGAATCTCTTGCAGTTGCTCCTACACTATCAGAACCTCCAGATTGGACTTCAATCAACTTAATATATTTACAAACTTGTGCGCCTATAATGTCATTGGCTTCTAATTGCCTCATCAATTTCATAGACAATCTTATATGACCCGCCATTAAAGCAGCATATTTGGATTCAGTTCATGATTGTGGTCTAAGTATACAAAAGACACCTCCCACCGAACAAAATCCCGTTTGACAGCATTAATGTGAGCCCCACAGTCAATTTTTTTACATATTTCTCACAAGTTTCTGGCCCGATCACATGACATCACAGTATACTTACTAGTAATAGAAATACTTCTACAAAACACACTAAAACCTTGTACCTTTGCAAACGAGTTACAGGCCTCATGAATTTTGTCTACAGAATCGAACATCATGCCTGATTTAGGTCTTTCTCGTACCATCTCATCAAATGCATCCTCATGCGAATCGTGTATATCATTTCCATGAGAGTGGTGCATATCATCTCCATGCGAATTTTTGAACTCAAAATTAGTATTTGGATCATTTTTTGACTCATATATAGTCTGCCCCTAAGGTGTGTCATCTTCATGATCGAATCCAAATAAGTCACAAAAATAAATATCATTGTTTTTGGCCATTCTTGCTCGAGTTTTTCCAGTTTGAATGATGTTCGGAATTTGATAGTTTGTAGTATGCATGAGTGTAACGTGAATTCAATATATAATCTCAAACTTACGACAATCTTCTTATATTTTGGGATATTACACAATTCTGTATTATTTAAAATATATTATCTTCCATCTTTTGGGGGTGATATAAAAATAGTCATTTTCAAAGTTTTAAATTGACCAAATATATATTCAATTTGTTACCATCTATGATTTTATGCGGCAGGATTAATTAATCTGTTATTATATATTTTATAAAAGAATTTATAAAAGAGCTATAATAACAAATTTATAAATATCCTCTAATTATCATTGTGAAAATTGTAAAAAAAGGAAAGAAAAAAACATATTTCATCCACAAAATGATGCCTGTTAATCATAGTGCCGATTTCTAAGGAAATATGTTTTAACATATATTTCTTAGCTCGTGTGTAAAAGGAATCATATAGAATAATTGATACCTAAAAATATATAGGAGGGGCAAATAAGTCATTGAATTACAATTAATAATATAACCGGTTTAAAAACTCGATGTGATTCGGTTCAAAGTTCAAAGATATTATGTTTACACATGATATATAAATTTATCTTTTCTCAAGAAAAAAAATCATCTCGAAGAAGAACGAGATATGTCAACCATCAATCGTAGTAATAATCCAGTGGAACCTCCGCTCATAGTAAACCTTGACGACGCCGCTGGGGATTTCGAGAAAATAAGGAGAGCTTTCTCCGCCTCAAGCACGTGGTCGGCCACGCCCCAAGAACGGTACACCAAGCCTCATCTAGATACGAGGCATCACAACGAGGTCGGGCCCAAACCGACCGCACAAGGAACGAGCAACGCGGAGAGGACGCCGTGATCGCCGCTGCCGCCTCGATCGCTGAATAAATCCATCCAAATAACTCCTCCCCGATCTCCGTGGACGAGCAGCGCAGAAAAGGCATCGTGGTCGCCAAGTCGGTCCGAGTCACCTAAACGAGTTCGATCGTCGAACTCCGCCCCGCCTCCTGAGGACGGCTTCGATGGATACGGAAGATAGCCACCCCTGCTCAAATAGAATACTAACACTTCTCCCTGGATAAGTACCGGTACCAAGCATCGCCTCACGACGGGCCGAGGGATCCACGTAACTTCCTCTCGCAGCCCAATACAACATGATCAACCAACGCCTCACCACCCATATGTGTAAACTCTTCCCGAGTTACTCGTCGACAACGCCCGCAGTGGTTCGACTACCTACCACGGAAGCATCGGCCCTATCGCGACCGATGGTCGCCTTCCACCGAAGGTTCTTCCAAAAGCGGAATCAAAACGCCATCGACACCTCCTCACCATAAGACAAAGCCGAATGAGTCCATCAACTTCATGACAAGGTTTAACAAGGAGTGTTTGAAGGTCAAGACGTGAACGACCGTTAGTCATCTCGCCTTCCAAACGGCATCTTGCCGGGGCTTTATACCGAGAGATCGCTGGCACGAACCCTGCATCGCAATGTAGTCATGGCGATAGCCAACCGGTTCGCCAAAGCGACGAGGCCGACAAAAGAAAGCGCCGGGCGTATAAGGCAGACCTTCGAAAAGGAAGAAGAGACGGCGAAGGAAGATCGAACCAAGGCCATGCAAGTTACCGACAGATTACATCGCCTGATAAAGTCCACGCCGGAACGACCTCAAGACACCCTGCTGGGCCGAGAGCGTAAATCACGCGACCATATGAACCTATTCGAGAAGCCTCGACCGATGACCTCGAC
The DNA here is from genome assembly GCA_036937905.1 of Salvia rosmarinus. Lineage (NCBI taxonomy): Eukaryota > Viridiplantae > Streptophyta > Magnoliopsida > Lamiales > Lamiaceae > Salvia > Salvia rosmarinus. The sequence continues at coordinate 17,607,332 of CM072814.1, forward strand.
CTATGGATAAACACCGCCATTCCATGATGATTACGGCACGACATCGAAGAGTGCAAAGAGCTCATGGGTGAAATAGAGTCGCTAGTTCAGACGGATCCCTAAAGAAATACTAGGAAGTCGCCAAGCCGACCAAAGTCAAAAGAAGAAAATGTATAAGAAGTGCCCCTACAAAAAACAAAACGCAAAGACCGATGATGACGAGCCCCAATATGACGGGTGGTTCCACTATTACGGGCTCCCCTGGAGTCACGAAGTCCTTCCCAAGGCCGATGTCCAAGTCCTAGAACCGCGAACCTACCAATAAGAGGTTCGAGAAGCGACGAGGCGATCACCTTCTCCGAGGACGACTTCATTCACCGTGATGCGTTATCCGTAGTAGTCGCAAATAAATTGGTAAAACGCGCTTACATCGACAACAAGGCTCATCCTTTCAAGGATTGCTTTGACAAGCTAGAGTGAAGAAGCACACCGCACAGCACACGCTCAAGCTTCGCTCCGGAAGAGACGCGCCTGTGAATAATTGAGCTACCCACACGTGGGAAAGCACCAACGACCTCGACCAAGGTGGTGCGGTCAGAAGGGCCAACTCGCGATAACATCATACTAGGCGAGATCAACGAACGAAGGGCGGTATGCTCAACGTACCACCTAACGATAAAAATACCCACCACGAGGGACAAATGTGATCCGAGGCGATCGCAAGCCAAGGAGTGTATGCAGTTGCGAGGTGCCGGACCTCGTCCAACACCTCTGCATAGCAATTAAAGAAACCCAAGAGTTGGAGTCCTAAGTACATCGCCACTCCCGACAGTGGAAGAGGTCGATTGTACAAAGACGAGCCATTGAAGGTCGCCCAGTTGGTTTCACCACGACACCAAGTGAAGGATCGATCATCCAACCCTAAGGGAATTCGGACGTGTTTGCTTGGTCTCCCCGATACCGAGTCTCGCCGAGTATCATCACCACCGCTCAACATCGACCAACATAAAGCCGCCTCGATGTACAAAGAATCTTCGCATTAACGGAACCAAGTCATTCATGACGAGGTGAACCAGCTATTAAAAGCACGACATCTGCTCGAGGTCAAATATCCGACCGGATAACCAACCCGTGATGGTGAAGAAAGGAGGAGGGATGGCGAATGTGTATCCTACACCGACCTCAACAAGCATTGCCCAAAGGATTGCTATCCCTTCCCAACATCGACAAGAAGGTCGGGTCGGGTACGAAGTCTTCGCTGGACTTATACAGTGGTATCACCAAGTCCCGACGGACGACGAAGACGCGCCAAGACAAACCTTCATTACCGACTTCGGTCTTCGATATAAAAGATGCCATCGCCTTAAAATGCAGGGCTACCTATCAAAGGATGGTGGACAAAATATTTCACCCTACATAGGTCGGAATGTGGAGGTATACGAGACGACATCGAGCAAGGAAGAAGCAGATGTGTGGCCGACCTGATCGTCCTCGCCCCTTCTTCGAAAATCAACCTAAAGTCAATCCTCGTAAATGCACGCTGCGATCCGTCCGAAAGTTCTAGGTGTTGGGTTTCACAAGAAGGGCTAAAAGCAAACCCGACCAAGGTCCAAACCATTTTGAAATGCAGATGCAAGACCATCCATGACGACACAAGTGACAGTCGATAGCCGCACTAAGCCGCTTTCAAAAGTCATGGATAAGCCTACCCTTCTTCAAGGTACTCAAAAGCCCCGAAATTCTCATGGGATGAGGTGCACAGTCCGTCAAGACCTCAAGAGCTACCTCGCCGAGCTCCCCACTCTATCCGTCTCGAAAGAGGGAGAGGTCCTTTTCCTCTACCTCGCCTCTGACGAATCCATAAGTGCAGTCCGGCACGAAGAAGGACGCCTCCCTGTATTTCATCACCGAGCACTAAAAGGCCCTAAACGAGGTATCACCGGAGAAGCTTAGCATTGGTAAATGCCATGAGGAGACTACGTCCGCATTTCCATGCACATCGTGATACAAGTCCTCATCGACTACCCACTTCGCAAGTATTGACAAAGCTCAAGCATCGTGGAGAATCGCGAAATGGGCAATCGAATCGGGCGAGCACGATATATCCTTCGCCCGCCAGCCATCAAAGGTCAAGCCCAGCGGATTTCCTTGCCGAGGCTAACTTCGCCGAAAACCGAAGCCCACCGAGTCCGTGACGACGATGCCAAAGCCGAACCCGTGGTTGAAACACCGGGGAGGCCGCAACTCCACGCTGACGGGCTTCGGGAAAACAGCAATGAGCGTATCTTACTCCCAGGCCCGACAACCAAGAGATCGCCTACTCACTTCGGTTCACATTCAAAAATACGAACAACGGTTGGAGTACGAGGCACCGATCGCAGGACTTCGCCTCGCTCAAAGTCTCCAGACACGAGCCGCAAGTTCACAAACATTCTCAAGTCGTCAGAAGCCAAATGTTGGGAAAATACGAGGCAAAAAGCGATGTAATGAAGAAGTATCTTGAAAAAGCAAAAGCTCAGAACGGACTTTTCACACTTCCAGATAGTTCGTGATCCCAAGGGAGCAAAATAGCCGAGCCGACATCTTAGTAAATCGGCCTCGCCATCAACGAACCCGCCAAGAGGAAGTCCAAAGGTGAGCATAAACGATGTCAAGACGAGCCGAGGTTAACATAGTCTCGGATGAAGAACCCAATTGATGACTCCCATTCGAGAGTACTTGGAGAAGGGCGAATCGCCTCTACCACAAGTCGGAGGCTAGGAGGATCCCGAACAAATCTCGATATACAATCGAGAGTGGAGTCCCTGCATGTAAAGTCATATCTCCAACCTCTTAAGGTGCTTAAATGAACCGAGCTAATTACGCTCTACGAGAAATACACGGTTCATCATGCGGAAGCCACATCGACCCCGAGCCTTGTCAAAGAAAGTCATGCTACGGGATACTATTCACAACAATGTTCCAAGACTAAACAAAGATCGAAATATAGAACTTTCTTATAATCGGATAGTAAAGCTATCCCGAAAGACGGAAGCTTAAAATATAAATAACATGTATATGCACCAACTAACCAGAATGTGATTACAATTATTTATCTAATTGGAAATTAAAAAGATATAGTGAGTCTTAATTTAATGAAGTAGTTCCATCTGCAGTCAAATTCTCATTTAGAAGTGTAAATAGTCATCATTCAATCGAGATTTTGCAGTAGTTTGACTAAGATATGAGATTTTGGAGACATTGAATCGAAACTATTTTATTTTGCGGTTTCATTTTTTCATCTTCCTCTATTTTGTGATTCATTTCTTTTTCGTTTAAATGTTTATATATCTTAATATGTGTCATTTCTATTGTAAATTAATAAAATATATTGTACATATGTATATATACCCTTAAAGGATGTAGGATATAATATACATATGCTCATCTTCGGATTAGGATTAATTTCAGATTACTTTTACAGATAAATGAAGCAAAATTGTGCACTAATAAGTTCGTATGGGTTGTTTTGACGCACGAAAAGGAAAATTTGTATGGGTTGGGCCATATTCTTAGACCACTTAATCTCCCCTACCCTCCAATATGTGATGTACAAATGTTGGGGTGATACCCTCTGTGCAATAAGAAATTAGTATAGAGTTACGGTAAATAAAAAATTGTCTGATAGATGTGAATATTGATTGTTGATTTTTGTTGGATTGTAATTTCACTTTACTGAGATATTAGTCTAATTTGTACTAGTTTAAATGTTGATTATTGTGCCAATTATCTTTATAATAGATTCAAGATATAGTATAATATGTAATATGCATCTACAAAAATGATAGAAGAGACGAGAAAAATGTAAAACCTAACATTACCAAAATCTGGTACCCAAACTAGAGAGGGGCTAGGAAATCCATGCGTGGTGCATTCGTTACTATTCAAATGGACAAAACTCGGGACCGTCTGGTTCATGATAAGGGTGAAGCGACTGTCTCGGAACCTCGAAAAACTTAAGGACTCGTTGATATATATATAAAACATAACAGTAAAATATAACAGTTGATCGAAATGAATATTATAAACGACATATAATTTCTAGTTAACATGGGAAAGTTTTCGTTTGAATTATCTCCTCTATATATATATATATATTCAATTCTTCTGCATTGCATCGGTCAGGACCTATGCGTTAGGCATTCTGATTATACTTAATTAGTTGTCCAATTCTTTCAATGCCTTGGAATCAGATGAGATCATGCATTCTATTATACCTAATTATTTGTCCAATTCTTTCAAGGCCATGGAATCAAATTAGGGCATTTATCACACATTTTTTTGTGTACCAGTATCCATCATCAAATTTATTCTTTTAATAATAGTTACAATAAAAATAAGAACTAGTTATATTGTATCAACATTAATTATTATTTATTAACTAAGAATTGAAGTGAAAAATAATTATAAGTTCTAATTATGAAATCATCAACTCTAATAATTAATTATGACTATAAATTAAAAAATAAATACCCAAAAATAATTGTAAGCCCTAACAGAAATTATAAAATAAAAATTAAAACACAAGAAATTGAAATTGAGCAGAAAATTCTCTTTTGGAAAAATTATGTTTTAACTGTATGTTTTGATTAAATACCAAAACCCCTTGATGATTGTCTTGCTAATGTAACATAGTGCTACTTATAGGTTAGGGAGTTAAGTCTTTTTGGTTCCAAGTTTCAGCAAAAGAACTATCAGTTTGGACAGACCTAAGACTAATGGAGTTCAAGCAATATTGAAGCGGTCATCTTGAAAGAAGTCGATGCAGTATGAATCAAGAGAAGCCTTCTTGAAGATCGTGTCTTCGAAAACTAAAGATCGAGTACAACGATCTTGATTAACAATCTACGAAGTGAAGAAGTTAAAACTGGCGTCGGGACATCAAGACTCGGTGTTGTTGAAAGCAAAGAAGTCGGAAATATGACTAAATGTCATACCAGCAGCTGAGAAGTTAAAGCTGTTGATAACTAGTCAAAACTGAAATGTCATAATGACTCATGATTCCCAAACTGATAAAAGACGTAGCAGCCTACTGATAAATCTCGGAGCACTCGACTAACATAACCTGAATTCAACGTACTGGAAAAACACGGAGTCAACTCAACTGAAAAAACAAGAAATTATTTAAGCCTTGAGTGTTTGACTTGCCTGTGTCGTAGCGAATCTGTATAATATCCTGACATGCCAGAACCACTTCTCAGAGTTGCAGAGCTATAGTTTACAATGATGCAGACCACGAAAACGACGAACAGGAAGAATTCAAACGATAAATAAAATGGATGTGATTGGTTCCCTCCAAGAGCACTGTTCATCATCCCTATATAAATACGCATAGAATCCAACTTTTGAAAGTTATCGAAACACTACGCAATCAAATATTCTAAAGCATAGAGCTCATATCTCAATAATTATTGCCCAACAATTTCGAAGAAGTGAGTTAGTGTTATTAGAAAATCTACAGAGTTCAAATATACTCACTAGCTCAAGATTTCAATGTACATTCTCTTGAGCTCTATGATACATTCTTGTATATCATAAGCCTAGAAATATTAAGTTTGTCTCATGTAACAACTCAACTTTTAGTTGAAAAACCCTCTACTCAAAACGCCCAAGTTTAAGTAGAAGTTGGGCCAGTAAACAATGAAGTGTTAGTTGCTAAAAGCTTAATTGTCGTGCACCTGTAAGCAAGAACTTAGTCGACTGCACCCATAAACAATAAGAGGTTTCCTAGTACCAACAAGCTAGGAGGAATGCCAAGTTAAATGGAATAGAGAAAGGCTAAAGTCTGTATCTAGGTTTATATCTTGTACGCGTAAATAAGACCAAATCCCAGTTAGTGGATTGACTGAGTTATCAGTCCGTGGATGTAGGAGTTGATCTCTCTGAACCACGAAAAAAACTAAGTGTTTTTTACTTTCAGTATCATATTTACTTATTGAACTGAACATCAACAACACATGCAGCACATCACTGCTTTGAATCACTCTATCGGTATCAGTTTGATACTAAAGAGATAAACTGAAAACTGATTAAGCACATATTTGACTAAGTCTTTTCTACAAGCTTGAGTTTTCAGTAAAGCAAAAATGTAACACACATTCCGTAAGCAAATCAGTTGTCAGTCCAACTGACCAGCTGCTTTAGCAGTCAGTAGGTTTGCTACCTGATATCACACTGAACAAGACTCTCATTTCTTGAACTAATCAGTAGTATCATGAACTGCCTTGAGGGTCTAAGTGTTTGGGGTTCCCGAAGCATATATGGTATCAGAGCCAAGTAGCTTCTCGGCCTGGCCGCAAAAGAATATAAGTACAATAGGTTATTATCTGAAGTGGAGAGTAGGTAGGAAAGCCCGCTCTACCTATGGAATCACCATCTACCTTAACCCAGTAAATACTCACTCAATCATATGCACTCTCTCTACCAAAACAGTTTACGTCTAGTATAAAACATATTGTAGAATATACCACCATCTCTAGAGATTTTGTTGTAGAAAAAACAATCCCTCCTCTTATCAATCCTTATAATATCTATCGAAAATATGAAAGCCTTACAAAAAAGTATCTGATCCCTCATCACCTCAAAAAAACCTCCACTACGAGAATATGTTCAATCTTCTCAGATGGATCGGTGCAGCCTTCCTGCAACATCTAAGGAGCAATATGTCACTTTCAACAATTTCTCCTGAATATATTAAAGCATGGGTAAAGAAGGATATACTCATCTCCACCTTGGTACTTGTCACGACCCGACTACTTAATTAAGTAATTAACTAAGTAATCAAGTTATGACTAAATTTGATTAAGTATAAAAATTTCTAATTTGAAATTTCTCCAAAATTTCAAGGATTTTAACTAACTAATTAACAATCAACATAGAAATCAAAGTTAATATTTAAAGATTTCATATACATCTTCAACAGATACAAAAGGGTATCCAAAAGTCAAGGTCAAGTTTATATGAGTTTGACAACGGAAGGATGTATGAAGACATGACATTTCGGGCATAACAAAATTTACAGCAAAAGAACCCTAGCTCAGCATCCACTTCCATCGTCATCTCCGAGCTCAACCTGCATAAATTTTTTACAGAATGTGAGTATCAACAATACTCAATAGATTTTTGGTAAAAATTAAACTTGAACGACTTACCAAACTTTCTCAATGTAAGAGTTGAAATGAATAATATCTGAATAATCTTTCAACGATAATAACTTTGTAATATTGTAATGATACAAACTAACATGATATTATACTATATTGGTATTATCTTCATGTGTTGGACCCGAAGGTTACCAATCACATTCTTGCCCTATCTACGTTTGTTAGGTAATGAGAAGTAGGTCTCCTTCTCAATACCTTGATCGGTCTGCATAATCTCAAACTTCCCGGTCATTGTCGGTATATTTATAAACTTTCCGATCATTGTCGGTTTATGAAATTATAACTTCCCGATAATTGCCGGTATATTTATAAACTTCCCGGTCATTAACAAATTCTTCCGTAGATAGGTAATACGAACTTATTCTCAATAATAACTAAATCTTACGCTCAAGAAGTAACATGAATTTACATTCAACAACCATAAATTTTATATTCAATTAGATACACAATCTTATACTCAATTTATAACAAGATATTATTTTCACAAATTTTCATGATTTCATTCACATAATTATGTGCAAAATATAATTTAAATATTCAATTTAACACTCATTAAAGAGAATAAAACCTACCTAGGACGAACTCGAGAATTTCTTCCTTTTCGTCCTTTAAAACGCCCTTATCTTTGCTTGATCATTGTAATTGCAATAATTAACGAATAGCAACATTATTATTTGCTTGAAAATATTGCACAACAAACCATAACTTTCATTAATATATAGCATTTTCAAACCTTAACTTAAAGCAATTAAGTGATCAAATCTCACTTATACATTTATAATAAGTTTACTAATTAGATTCTCAAAACTCTTTATTAATATGCCGATTTTAACAAATTTCGGCAGAGTAACGTTTATAACACGAATCGCCATTTCAAACCAAACTCAACCAAATTCATCCCAATCTCCACCAAATCAACACTATATGCTTAAATATACACTTAACAACTTAAAATAAATTCAAACTCATTCATTTACACCATAATCACAATATACCCTTCAACTATATATATAGGCAAATACTTAAACCTTTCAATCTACCACTAATTTAATTCCAACAATTCATATCCATACTCATTTATCATGAATAATCATCAATCCATAAACAAATCCAATCCTAATAAAACTTGTCATATAATTTCAACAACTTAACATAAACTTTAATTTTTCAACTTCCAATTTATAAATCCATAAAATCCCATAAATTCAACTTAAGCATTATTTATATCCTAGATCTCAAAAATCATATCAAATACATCAAATAAAATCAAGAAATCAAAGTTCATCTAAGCCCCTTAGTTTTCGAAAATTTAAGGTTTATTAATACATTTAATATTTCAAGTCTATAAAATCTCATAAATTCAATTTAAGCATTATTTATACTATAATTCTCATAAATCATATCAAATATATCAAATAAATTCAACAACTCAAAGTTCATCAAACCTTAAAATTTTCGAAAATGTCACATGATACATGCATTGAATTTAATCTAATTTCTTTCACCAAATCATGTTTATTTCAACTTAATTACACATATCTAAACTCAATTTAATCAAATCATAACACATAATTTATATTCAAAAATTAGGGTTCATGTATGATACTTTAATTCACCAACTTTAGGAATTTAAAGAATTAAAATCATAGAATATGTTATTGAAGCATCATAAGCATAATTAAATCAATAAACATAGCAAAAATTAAACAAATCATCCTTAATCTACATTCCATAAATTTCGAAAACCCTAGGATTAAAGAACATCATGTTCATCAATTTAAACCATTAAAACTTGGATGAAATAAAGTCCTTACCTTCTTTAGAATGATTTTCACTTAATTAAGCACCTAAAATTTGGATTAAAAGTGGAGGAAATTTTTGTGTGTGTTTTTAGTGTGTGTGGTCGAAAATGGGGAGAGAAATGGAGGATGAAGATGATTAATATGAAGCTTAGTTCTAGAAGCATATATATAGATATTTATCCATTATTTAATTATTTCTTTCTTCTTATTAAAATTTTCAAAATTATATATGTAATTTTCTAAAATTCCTAATGTTGAACCTTAGTATTCTTTAATAGTAAAAACTAAATTTTCTCATTAATATAAAGATCCAAAACCATTAAATCCATTATTGGAATTAAATTCATATAATTATAACTTTAATACTTTCATATTCAAATATTTATTCTATTTATTCATAAAATTCAAAAATCATAGGAAATATTTTCTTTATCACTAGATATTAATAAAATAAATTTATTCAAGCCATTTAATAGCTTAAACAATATTTCATCTCATTTTATAAATAAATCTCACATAACAAAATAATTAATACATTTCTTTAGCACATTTTCTATTAATTGAAATTTTTCATTCCAACACATAATAATAATCACATATCTCACATTTCATAATAATAAAATTCATTTCTAAATAATCTCTACTTTTTCTAATTTCTATTTCTTCGATTTAATATTAATCGAATTTCTATCGCTTAATAATCTATATGCACTTCTCTATAAGTTTTTAAGTATAATTGTCTTTAAGCCCCTAATTATACTTAATTAGGCTCTAATTAAGTCTTAAGAATTTTTGGGTTACTACATTCTCTACCCTTAAAATAAATTTCGTCCCCGAAATTTTGGTACCTGGTAGAATAACTCCGGATATTTCTCCTTCATCTGATCTTCTAGTTCCCAAGTCACCTCTTCTAGATCATGATGTATCCATTGAACTTTGACTAAAGGAATAACCTAATTTCTTAGCTTTTGCTCCTTTCGGTCTAGAATACGTTCTGGTTTCTCTTCATAGCTCAAATCAGGCTCGGGAACTATTTCCTCATAGTGAAGAATGTGTTTAGGATCATACACATACTTCCTTAATTGGGAGACGTGGAACACGTTATGAACGTTAGCGAAGTTAGGTGGCAACGCTAACCTATATGCTACTGGTCTTATCCTTTCCAGTATTTCATAAGGTCCAATATATCGCGGCTTAAGTTTCCCTTTGATTCCAAAACGATGAACTCCTTTGATAGGGGAAACTTTCAAAAAGACTTTGTCTCCTACTACAAAATTTAGCTACGTTCGACGATTGTCCGCGTAGGATTTTTGTCTATCTTGAGCTTCTTGCATTCTCTTCTTAATCTGCCGCACTATTTTAATCATTTCTTCTACTGCTTCGAGACCAAGGACCTTTCTTTCTCCAACCCCATCCCAATAAAGAGGTGACCTACATTTCTTACCATATAATGCTTCGTAGGGAGCCATGTTTATTGTTGCCTGATAACTGTTGTTATAGGCGAATTCGATCAACGGTAGAACTTGTTCCCATTGGTCTCCTCTGTCAAACACCACGGTTCTAATCATATCCTCAAGCGTTTGTATTGTTCTCTCAGTCTGGCCGTCAGTCTGTGGGTGAAATGTTGTATTGAAATTCAACTGAGTACCCAATTCCTTTTGGAAGCTCGTCCAAAATCGGGATGTAAACTTAGAATCTCTGTCCGAAGTAATCGAGATTAGCACTCCATGTAATCGGACAATTTCACGAACGTAAATTTGTGCTAATTTCTCGGCTCCATATGTCACCAGAATTGGAATGAAATGAGCACTCTTTGTTAGCCGATCAATTATCACCCAAATCACTGTGTTTTCTCTTTTTTTTATCTAGGCAATCCCGTTACGAAATCCATAGCTACGTGATCCCATTTCCACTCAGGAATTTCCAAAGGTTGCAGCTTTCCATATGGCCTTTGATGCAATGCTTTAACTTGTTGACAAGCTAAACATCGTTCAACATATGACGCTATTTCTTGCTTCATTCCTGTCCAGACAAACCTTTGCTTGAGGTCTTGATACATTTTTGTACTTCCCGGATGCGCGGCGTATGGAACATTGTGGGCTTCACTTAGAATTTCATCTTTCAACTTTTCATTATTGGGCACGAATATACGATTACCAAGCATAATCGTATTATCTCCAACTTCATGATATCCTTGATGGTCTCCAATTCGAATTCTCTTTCGCAACCTTTCCAGTTGTGCATCTTGTCGTTGCGCTTCAATTATCCGAGCTCTTAAATCTGGTGTCACCATTAAAGTTGCTACAATTTCGTGAGTAGTTTCGGGTGGTATTACCACTTCCAGTTTCATTCTTTCAAATTCTTTTAGCAACTCTTCCTTCTCGGTTAATAAGAATCCTAACATTTCTTGACTTTTCCTGCTCAAAGCATCAGCAACGACGCTCGCTTTTCCTGGATGATATTTGATTTCACAATCATAGTCCTTGACTAACTCGAGCCACCTTCGTTGCCGCATATTTAAATCTCTTTGCTTGAAGAAATATTTCAAACTTTTATGATCAGTAAAGATTTCACACTTTGATCCATATAAATAATGTCTCCATATTTTCAATGCGTGAACTACTGCAGCCAACTCCAAGTCATGAGTGCGATAATTAAGTTCATGGGGTTTTAATTGTCGTGAAGCATAGGCGATCACTTTCCCTTCTTGCATAAGAACACATCCGATCCCATTTCTCGACGCATCAGTATAAATGGTGAACCCTTTCTCTGGATCAGCTACTATTAAAACATGAGCACTGGTCAATTTATCCTTGAGTTCTTGAAAACTATCCTTACATTCCTGAGTCCATTGAAATTTCACTCCTTTCTTTAACAGTTGTGTCATATGCTTAGCTATTTTAGAAAATCCTTCAATAAATCTTCTATAATAGCCTGCTAAGCCTAGAAAACTTCGAATCTCATTTGGAGTTGTAGGAGACTTCCATTCCTGAACAGCTTGCACTTTCACAGGATCAACTTTAATTCCTTCTGCTGAGACAATATGCCCAAGAAAATTCACTTCTTTCAACCAGAATTCACATTTACTGAATTTGGCATATAGCTTCTCAGTCCTCAACTTCTCCAGAACGGTTCTTAAATGCATTTCATGCTCCTGTTCACTCCTTGAATATATCAAAATATCATCGATAAACACCAATACAAATTTATCAAGACATTCATGAAAAACACGATTCATAAGGTCCATAAATACAGCAGGAGCATTGGTCAATCCAAACGGCATCACTACGAACTCATAGTGTCCATATCTTATCCGGAAAGCGGTTTTGGATATATCTTCTGATTTAATCTTTACTTGACGGTAACCCGATCTTAAGTCGATCTTTGAAAAGACACTCGCTTCTCTTAATTGATCAAACAAATCATCTATCCGAGGAAGCGGATACTTGTTCTTTAAATTCAACTTATTTAACTCTCGATAATCGATACACATTCCTAATGTACCGTCTTTCTTTTTAACAAAAAGAACAGGCGCTCCCCAAGGTGACGCACTCGGCCGAATGAATCCTAAGTCCAGAAGTTCTTGCAATTGAATTTTCAACTCTTGTAATTCCTTATGAGCCATTCGATATGGTGCCTTTGAAATTGGTGCCGAACCGGGTTCAAGATCAATAGCAAAATCCAACTGTCGATCTGGCGGTAATCCTGGTAGTTTCTCTGGAAAAACGTCTTGATATTCCCACACAATTGGTACATCTTCTATTTTTCTTTCTATTTTACCCCCATCATTCAAATATACTAAATACACATGATTTCCTTCACCTCTCATTAATTTATCTACTTGAAAGCCGAGATTACAAGTACTCGTCTTTTCCTTTCATCAATTCCGTAGAAACAAGTAGATTCTTCCCCTGGCGGTTGGAATGCTATTTCTCGTTCTTCACAATGAATTGTTACAAAATTCTTAGTTAACCAATTCATTCCTAAAATAATATCCACGTCTCTCATGCATAATAGACGTAACGATTTAGCTTTCAGTTTGAGTAATCCTAACTCAAATTCTAAGTTAGGACACACTTGGTTAACTACTGTTGTTCCACCTAATAGGGTAAGCACTTTAAAAATCATATAAGCTTGTTCTACAGGAAGTTCAAGATTGTCTACGCATGCAGTTGAAATAAAAGAATGTGATGCTCCAGTATCAAATAGAACAATGATAGGCACACCTTTTAGTCGAGCCATACCTTTCAAATTGCTAGAACTTTTCTCAGGTTGCTTCTGTTTTAAAGCATATGCTTTCTGATGTTGAGGTTGTAGTTGAGATGCTTGAGCCTGCATCTGTGAAAAAGAAGTATCTGGACTATGGAGCAAAGGTTGTTGGGGAAACGGATCTTGGATTTCTTGAGGTATCGATGTGACTTTCATTTGTTGCATTGGCTAGGGATCTTGGCCGTTCACCACGTCCAGACAGATTCGATTTATAGGGACACGTGGAAGAGAAGTGACCAAACTATCCACAAGTATAACAATTATTGCTTCCAAACCTGCAGACACCTGAGTGTACTCGGTTGCATTGTGGGCAAGTTGGTGGTCTGGTCGGATTCTGAGAAGATTGATATGGTCCAAGAAATGGTGGCCGAAACGGTCTTGGCTGATTCAGCCCTTGCTTCAAGAATGGTTTCTTGTTTGGAAATCCTTTACTTTCCCACTTCCGCTTGCCTTTGAATTTTTGTTCCCTTTGTGAAAATTTTGGTGGGACCAGACTCTGAGGTAAATTAGGGTTGGTTTCCATAGTAGTTTTCTCTGTTTGCATCTCCATTTCCATGTTTAGTGCTCGGTTCAAAGTTTCCGCATATGACATAGGTGGTTGAGCAGCCAATATAACCCTAATTTACGGTCATGACCGAGCGGAACATCTCGGCCATCTTTTCATTAGTTTCCACCTTGTAAGGTGCATATCGAGATAGGGTGCAGAATTCTCTATCATATTCCGCTACACTCCTGTTGCCTGCTTCAAATTCATAAATTTCATCTCCCTTTGCTTTCGATAGCTTCGTGGAATAAACTTTGCATATAACTCTTCCTTGAATTACTCCCAAGTAAAATTGTCTAGCTATTCAGGTGCAAGAGTCTTTTGTCGTGCTTCCCACCAAAAAATCGGCAGGTCCTTTCAGCAAAAAGGATATGCATAGAAGACATTCTTGATCACTGCATTCTAGAAATTTGAATATCCTTTCTATCACTCGTAACCACTCTTCAGCTTCTGCGGGGCTACCAGCCCTAGTAAAGTTTGGCGGATTTTACCGAAGAAAGAGTTCAGCTATTTTTCAGTTATTTTGAGGAGACATGGCGTCAGGAATATTCTGGGGAGTTGTTTCACTCCCCTGACCTTCAGATATTGGAGTTCTTGTTCGAGGCGGCATACTAAATTCAAAAGAATCATATAATATTGGCAATATTTGATTGAACATCAATGTAAACAATAAAAATTCATTTTATAGTTAATTTCACGTATAAGAAAATTTGACAGTAATATCATTCAATCACATCGCTAATAAACAATAATGCAGAATAATTCACATTTCATATCAGAGAAAATTGCCTCCCCGAGGACTTACATAACAAAATAGGCATCAATAGTACTTGGGTTGATAACACTGTTTCTCTGAGTACTTTGTAGCACACATGATTTTATATGCACCATGTTTCACTCTTTCTATTACATTAATTACTGATTACGCATATTATACCATTACTCTTTTATATAGTTAGCCTTTAACTTGATCCTAGGCTGAAATCTCAACTCGTATCGTCATTCCAATCTATCTTCCCGTAATCCTCGGTGTCTGGGATCTTCCCTTCCGAGGAGGGTGGTAGCAGTGGATGAGCTAGCAGGCTCCCCAGGAGTGATAAGAGATGGGTCAGTGATAGAGGGGAGGGTATCTCACTTATGGGTAAAGGTTGCAAGCTTGAAGTACCAACGAAAAACTGACACTCAGGTTCAATGTTTGTATTAACTGAAGAGAATGGTAAACTATTTTCTGGAGGTGAGATAAAAGGACTAACTGGGGGTGATGGAGTTCTCAAAGCAAAAGGTTGATCGTACAGATCTAGATCAATGGAAATCAGTTCAGATTCTATACGATGTTTATAATCAGAAGGGTAGTTTGATACAATGTTCAATTCTAATTCTGAACTATGCTCATTGGATTCATCAGTCTCAAATTCATTTCCATTTGTATCTGGGGCTAGGATGTCATCAAGGATTTGATGGACTACGGGAATAAAACCATCTAGAGAAGGATACTGACCAGGAGGAGGATTTTCAGTTAAACTAAAATGTCCTTTAATTAGGTCAACAAAACCAACAAGATTACCAGTGACTCTGGCTTTCATATCAGGATGTACAAAATCCAAAGCAGCTACAGAAGCCCATCCTCGCCACTTAAGAGGTAATACTTGCACTAACTGAAGTAACCCGTCTAGCTCAGTCACACCATACGGCTTGACCCATCCCTATAATTTCATATACCTATTGAGGAAGCGGATCATATTCTGATGCTCACCCATTCTAAATGAATAAAACCGATTCCTTCTTTCCTGAGCATTCGGTATAATCGGTATGCTCTTCCTTGCCGTAGTTTTCATTCTTGCCATCCTATAACCAAGATATAACTTAAACACTGACCAAAGATGCACATGTATGTAAATAACTACATTTGTTTAGATCACAACTTCTCATTTTTCCATCAACTTTTATATATATACTTTTTCAACCATGTCATATCACATATTTCACCTCATGCTCATCAACTTTTCTCATACATGAACTCTCAAAAAAATTCTCACACCCATTCATAACTCATCTTACCTGGTTGAGCTGGAGAGATGGACTTGGAATGCTGAGCTATTATCAATTTCTTTCTACTATCAAAACTCAAGGCTTACCCTAAAAAGTTGGTTCAAGAAAGAAAGATTCACAGGTCCAGAGCGAACAACTGCTCTGATACCACTCTGTCACAACCCGACTACTTAATTAAGTAGTTAACTAAGTAATCAGGTTATGACTAAATTTGAATAAGTATAAAAATTTCTAATTTGAAATTTCTCCAAAATTTCAAGGATTTTAACAAACTAATTAACAATCAACATAGAAATCAAAGTTAATATTTAAAGATTTCATATACATCTTCAACAGATACAAAAGGGTATCCAAAAGTCAAGGTCAAGTTTATATGAGTTTGACAACGGAAGGATGTATGAAGACATGACATTCCGGGCATAACAAAATTTACAGCAAAAGAACCCTAGCTCGGCATCCACTTCCATCGTCATCTCAGAGCTCAACTGCATAAATTTTTACGAAATGTGAGTATCAACAATACTCGATAGATTTTGGTAAAATTAAACTTGAGCGACTTACCAAACTTTCTCAATGTAAGAGTTGAAATGAATAATACCTGAATAATCTTTCAACGATAATAACTTTGTAATATTGTAATGATACAAACTAACATGATATTATACTATATTGGTATTATCTTCATGTGTTGGACCCGAAGGTTACCAATCACAGTCCTGCCCTATCTACGTTTGTTAGGTAATGAGATGTAGGTCTCCTTCTCAATACCTTGACCGGTCTGCATAATCTCAAACTTCCCGGTCATTGCCGGTATATTTATAAACTCCCCGGTCATTAACAAATTCTTCTGTAGATAGGTAATACGAACTTATTCTCAATAATTACTAAATCTTACGCTCAACAAGTAACATGAATTTTCATTCAACAACCATAAATTTTATATTCAACTAGATACACAATCTTATACTCAATTTATAACAAGATATTATTTTCACAAATTTTCATGATTTCATTCACATAATTATGTGCAAAATATAATTTAAATATTCAATATTTAACACTCATTAAAGAGAATAAAACCTACCTGGCACGAACTCGAGAATTTCTTCCTTTTCGTCCTTTAAAACGCCCTTATCTTTGCTTGATCCTTGTAATTAAAATAATTAACGAATTTAGCAACATTATTATTTGCTTGAACATATTGCACAACATACCATAACTTTCATTAATATATAGCATTTTCAAACCTTAACTTAAAGCAATTAAGTGATCAAATCTCACTTATACATTTATAATAAGTTTACTAATTAGATTCTCAAAACTCTTTATTAATATGCCGATTTTAACAAAATTTCGGCAGAGTAACGTTTATAACACGAATCGTCATTTCAAATCAAACTCTACCAAATTCATCCCAATCTCCACCAAATCAACACTATATGCTTAAATATACACTTAACAAATTAAAATAAATTCAAACTCATTCATTTACACCATAATCACAATATGCCCTTCAACTATATATATATAGGCAAGTACTTAGAGGATAGATCATATAGTACCCAAGCCCCAGACAGTATGTAGTACTCAATCTCATCCATTCATCTAATAGACCATATGGTTCAGAATTTTTCGGACTTTTTAAGCTTAATTTCGCTAATTTTCACTTCATTAAGGGTAGATTAGTAATTTAATTTGTTATGTGATTGCGAAAACAAACAATGCATTTAGTTGAACAGGATAATGCATTGAAATGAACAAAAAATGCATGCAGTTGAAGAGAATAATGCATGTGATTAGAGCTCGCGCCCGGTCTTGCGCGGCGCGCCCGCCGCGTTCGTTCTCGTGAAAAAAAACTCCAGCTCGCTGCTCCCACCCAATACGGTTGGACCCGATGCATTTTATGTTCAAGTAAATGCGATGTTATGTTATTTCATATGCATTTTTGTGTTTTGTTGTGGCTCTTCCAACCTAACGTCTCTACCCAACGCTGGCGTGCACCCAGCGCCCTTACCAGCGTCGTCGAGCCCACCCATGCCCGCTTTTCACTCGCACCCAGGCGCGGTTGGGCACGAAGCGATTTGTGTTCATTTAAATGCATTGTCATGTTATTCTGTATGCATTATCTGTGTTTTGTTGTGCATCAACCCAAACTCAGCGCCCGCGGAGACCCCAACGCTCGCGGACTCTCCTACCCAGCTCCGGACGGGCACCCAGCGCCCGCTGGGTGCGTTCCCATTTTGCCCCTGAGCGAAAAATGGGTTGCCACGTGTCAAATTTTGGTGCGTCCACGTGTTCAAAATGTGTGGTCTAGATTGAGTACTACATACTATCTGGGGACCGGGTACTACGGGAACCCAACCCCAAGTACTTAAACCTTTCAATCTACCACTAATTTAATTCCAACAATTCATATCCATACTCCTTTATCATGAATAATCATCAATCTATAAACAAATCCAATCCTAATCAAACTTGTCATATAATTTCAACAACTTAACATAAACTTTAATTTTTCCACTTCCAATTTATAAATCCATATAATCCCATAAATTCAACTTAAGCATTATTTATATCCTAGATCTCAAAAATCATATCAAATACATCAAATAAAATCAAAAAATCAAAGTTCATCTAAGCCCCTTAGTTTTCGAAAATTTAAGGGTTATTAATACATTTAATATTTCAAGTCTATAAAATCTCATAAATTCAATTTAAGCATTATTTATAATCTAATTCTCATAAATCATATCAAATATATCAAATAAATTCAACAACTCAAAGTTCATCAAACCTTAAATTTTCGAAAATGTCACATGATACATGCATTGAATTTAATCTAATTTCTTTCACCAAATCATGTTTATTTCAACTTAATTACACATATCTAAACTCAATTTAATCAAATCATAACACATAATTTACATTCAAAAATTAGGGTTCATGTATGATACTTTAATTCACCAACTTTAGGAATTTAAAGAATTAAACCATAGAATATGTTATTTAAGCATCATAAGCATAATTAAATCAATAAACATAGCAAAAATTAAACAAATCATCCTTAATCTACATTCCATAAATTTCGAAAACCCTAGGATTAAAGAACATCATGTTCATCAATTTAAACCATTAAAACTTGGATGAAATAAAGTCCTAACCTTCTTTAGAATGATTTTGACTTAATTAAGAACCTAAAATTTGGATTAAAAGTGGAGGAAATTTTTGTGTGCGTTTTTAGTGTGTGTGGTCGAAAATGGGGAGAGAAATGGAGGATGAAGATGATTAATATGAAGCTTAGTTCTAGAAGCATATATATAGATATTTATCCATTATTTAATTATTTCTTTCTTCTTATTAAAATTTTCGAAAATTATATATGTAATTTTCTAAAATTCCTAATGTTGAACCTTAGTATTCTTTAATAGTAAAAACTAAATTTTCTCATTAATATAAAGATCAAACACCATTAAATTCATATAATTATAACTTTAATACTTTCATATTCAAATATTTATTCTATTTATTCATAAAATTCAAAAATCATAGGAAATATTTTCTTTATCACTAGATATTAATAAAATAAATTTATTAAAGCCATTTAATAGCTTAAACAATATTTCATCTCATTTTATAAATAAATCTCACATAACAAAATAATTAATACATTTCTTTAGCACATTTTCTATTAATTGAAATTTTTCATTCCAACACATAATAATAATCATATATCTCACATTTCATCATAATAAAACTCATTTCTAAATAATCTCTACTTTTTCTAATTTCTATTTCTTCGATTTAAAATTAATCGAATTTCTATCGCTTAATAATCTATTATGCACTTCTCTATAAGTTTTGAAGTATAATTGTCTTTAAGCCCCTAATTATACTTAATTAGGCTCTAATTAAATCTTAAGAATTTTCGGGTTACTACAGTACTATACGCTTAGTCCTTTCATATAATGGAAGGAAAGGCCTCCTTGTCACGGCAAGAATTACTCTCTTGGATACTCGCTATGTAAATTATGAGGATGCTATGATAGGCACGGTTCTCACAACTCTTAATTCGGGAAGCGTGGTTATCACCTTCTTCCCAAATTTCGTGTTCTCCCTTCGAGATGCATCTTTGGAGTCTACCTTAATGGTCCAAGTTCAAATATCTGGTTGTAATCAAACCGCTAACAGTTACATGGCAACTCTACATCACCAAATTATCTACAAGCTACAAAATCATAGCATTGATCTCAAAAAAATCAAGGAACATATGATGTTTTCATGGTCCTAGCAGAAGCTGGAAATAAAGTTCCCACCATCGTCCAAGTTCCGAGGTAAATCAATAGGAAAGCTCTTGAAAAATTGGTTACAACTGAATGGATTACCAATTATGAGTCATTGCATCAAACGGTGAGCCCAATCCAGGCAACATAATTCAAATATCAAAGAATGAGCGACGAGAAGATGAAGACTATCTTCAAAACCATTAAAGAATATGATCCTTCAAATCCAATGTTCCGGCTCCTCATTACACTCTACTGAATCCTCCTTAGGATTCATATAGATCAGCCTAAGAACCCAATTGGCCTCCAAGATGACCCTACTAAAAAACTCCTTCACCTAGAAAGCTCACGACTATCTCATAAAAACCTTTCCCTTTCTCCAAAACTTGCCCGACACCCTAGCTCAGGCAGCTCGGCTCCATGTTTGTATCCAAGTTAAGACGGCCCATTTATCAGCTCACAGATCTTATCAGTCTAGATTCGTGGGAGAAGTACATGTAGGAGGAGGAAGAGCGGAGAATCTCTACGACATCTCGAGCACTTGGACCACAATAAGGATGTTCAAATCCATTGTCCAAGATGTAATCGATGATGTAGTTGCTGAGAGCATTGTCGTAGAGATGAGTGTGGTTGCGAAGAGGAGAGAGGTAGCTACTGACGAAATGGAAGCAACAACTAGGCCTATTGAAGAGCCAGTGCCAGTAAGTGTTGTTATGGACAAGGTAGATCAATCAGACACTGCCTACCAGCCGAAGAAAAAAACTGACACCCCCTCAACTGATCTATCTCATGGCGTCATTTTTCCCTTCACAGGTTTTCAGTCCGTAGCTCAGGAGCAACATCAGTCTCCAACAAAAGCCATGCTGCAAGGACTGATGGCCAAGCTGGAAGATGAGTTGGCCAAGGCTGCTGAGTACAAGAAGCTGGCGTGACAGTGGAAGCGAACTTTTCAACTCCTAGGTCGAAGTTTTGAACAAAATATACGCCAAGCTGGTCAGTACTTACAAGGAGATGCAACATCAGGAAGTTGATCTCAGTGAAGCCTTCGTTGAACAGATCCAGTCAGAGATCTCAACAATCAGATGTAATTTGGGAGATCTGGTGGATGTTGTCATGGAGAATTTGAAACACGAGCAAGCAGCACGTAACAGAGCCATTAGCACGTTGAAATGTAAGATGATCACACTGATGGAAATAACTTTCTATGCTAACTTCATGAGCGGGTTCCAACTGCTCTCCTTCCTGTCCAAGCACAGCTCTCAAAAGTTCAAAATCAATTCGACTTCACTTCCTCGGGCATTGACGATTGCATATATGACCTAGAAGAGGAAGTTGAAGTCCTGAAGAAAGAACGAACTGAAAGTGCCAGCCTTCTTGCTGCATATGTTGATCACCTCGAGCACATGGATCGGTCTCACGCCGTGCTGAACCAGAATATCAACGATCTCTTGATCTCCCTCCAAACTCTTATGAAGCTACTAAAGAAGCTGCATAAGAAGAGCACCTAAGGAAAACCGAAAACTGTAGGGTGATAACTCATTTTCTCTCAGCAGAAGAAGCCGCAGCAGAAGAACTGAACATCACCAGTACACGTAGGACAACACAGTTTTGAACCATTCTACCAGTATTAGTTTGACACTGAAAAGACAAACCGAAAACTGACTAAGCCCTTATTTGACTAAGTCTTTTCTACCAGCTTGAGTTTTTAGTAAAGGAAAAAATGTAACAACCACATTCCTCAAACACATCAGTTATCAATTCAATTGACCAACTGCCTCAGCAGTAAGTAGTTTTGCTAACTGATATCATACAAGACTCATCTTTTTTGAACTTATCAGTAGTACTGAAATTAGTCAGTAGTTTTGTTAACTGACAGTCACTGATAAAGTAAAAGGTCAAGTCTTGAGAAAAGAAAAGTTTTAATTTGCCTTAATTGGTGTATTTTTCCTTCTCCCTTCCCCACCCTCCCAATACACCAGTACGAACCCCCAAGGACCATCATTCCCCTCCTCCCACAAAAAGAAAAATTGTTAATATTCAATTTTGGCCCAACCTTTGTCAATGTGGTGACATTTTAGCCCGACCTTTGAAAAATTGCAAATATGGCTCGACCTTTGCTCTGTTATTACACTTATGGCTTGTGAATTGAACGAGGTTAACGGAATATGACTAGGATTAACGGAAGCTGAAGTGGATGATTAATTTTATCACATATCACCAAATCGAGTAAAACGACATTTTTTATGATTTTTTTTGTTTATTTATAAAAATACGTTTATATTTCATGCCAACTAGAATTTCAAAATATCGGGTCATAAGTGCAAAAATAAAGCGAAGTTGGGCCACAATAAACTTTCAAAGATCGGATCAAAATATCACCACATAGATAAAGATCGAACTAAAATTGAATATTAACAAAAAAAATAAAGAATTAAAAGCTTAACAGTGGTACACCCAAACAAAATAAATGAAAACAATCTTAAAAACACTAGGTTTTAATTTATACACAACCGGAATGCAACATCAGAGTTCAGAAGTTAGGCTACAAATAACTACCAAATTTGTCAGCTTCAGTAAATGAGCCTACCCTCAAAGAAACATCTAACATAACCTTAGAAGTTGGAGAACACAAGCATTGTTCTCCTCTTACAAAGTCCCATTCATATACTATACCACATACAACTCCTACAAATAAACAAAATTATTATATATTAATAAATAAAATATATATTTACCTGACATACTAGTTCAACACCATCTTCAAAAACCACTAGACACCAAAACTCAATTTCTCACATCATCTAAAACTATAATTAAGCCTTTGTATTCATTTTACTCATCAAACTAAAAACGATTCCTCAATGAGACATTGTCACAAGCTTGCACATTGAAGGGCATCACCAAAGTTGAGAGGAAATGAAGCAGAAGCTTGAAAACTGTTGAAGGCTGAGCTACCGATATTGCCATAGCCCTCGTCCCCATTGGCTCCCGTCATCTGCAAGAGCTGAATGAGAGACGAAAATATCTCATGACGCGTGACACACCTCATCCCCTGCAAACAACAAAGATCAAGAAAATTGCAAAAGGCCTTATCTTTTTCACTACTTGTTTAGTTTTACCTCAGCCTCCACCAAGAAATGTGCCCAAATCTTCTTCCTTTCACGAACCTCCATCTCCCCCTTCAAGATAGTCACGCCAAAACCTCGAATAATCTCCACAATCTCCAAAAAGAAGCCCTGTTCTTCACAGAGGATCTGCAAACAAAGTTGAAAGTTGCTTACTTTTCATGCTGCTGGCTAAGCTCTTAATCAAATTGTAGTAAGTTTGCGGATGTATCTTGAGTTCTAGATCATTTTTATACCTCTATAAGCATCTGGCCAGGCGTGCTAAGGTCCTCGACTATCAATGGACAAACCATAGCATCATTGCCAACTTCATACGCCCATGTAACTCCACCATCACCACCACTGATGGACTGATTTTTCCATGCCTCCGTGCACTGTAATGTTATAATAACAAAATATATTAGTAACACTACCTATGCATAGGCTTGTCAAAGGGAAAGATGCAAGATCCATTGTTACATATAAATAAAGGATCCATTTTTTCACCTTTGTCTTAGCAATTTGTTTTAGACTTTGAGCATGTCTAGCGAGACTCTGCATGAAGTTCAAGTGCCTGATGGTTCGTTCCAACAAACGATCAATGCTCATCTGTAGGATCAGCAACAATATATGTCAAGAAGCTAATCTATTTATGCATATTTAAAGATATGCTAAATTTAAGATAGTAATTTCTCACCTTCTCTCCATTGGGAATTAGATCCCTCAACTCTCCAAGCCGGTCTTGGATCATCTGTCGATCTTTTGGCCTAGGTTTGGTCCCTGGCTTAGCCTTCTTTTTCTTGATTTTCTTCTGCTCCTCCTGCCTCCTTGACGAACTAGCATCCAATGTACAACTATCATTAATACACGAATGCGCCTCCTTAAAGTCTTCACTACCAACTTCATTGCTCTTTCCCTCGGGGTTGCATGATTTCATTTTCCCATCAAATTGCACTTGGTTTTGGCTCCATGAGAACTTTCCGGTTCTCCTTCTCTTAGCAGCAGACGATGACTGATCCTCCAATGAAGAAGGGCTCGTATCCAAGAGCTGGTCGAGGCCTAACTTGGAGAACAAACTGTTGGAGCTGCTCATCTTGGATGATCCAACATTTTTCTCTGAGATGCACTCAGATTGAGTCCAAACCACCGGCTTTTTCCTAATAGGTTCGACTTGCATTGAGCGTTTACCATCATTACTTGATCTCAAGGCATAAGTCACTGAACTTTGCAGTGAATTGGTTGGAAGAGAAGCGCTACTTCTTTCACTCAAACTCAACCCCTTCATTAGTCCACTAGAATGTGACATATTATGTGGAGAAATCAACTGAGAGAAGTTACTCTGCGCGAAGAACTCCTCCACGGTTAGTAAGCCAGAGAGTCTCTGAGCTTTAGTGTCGGTTGGAGTTACAATAGACGAACTAAGACTTTGGGTGTTGGACAAGGATGTGTTATCCAAAGGAGTCCAAGAAGAGTTAAGTAGTGAATTACAATCACTATAACTGATAAAATCTTGGTGGGAAGCAGAGCAATCGAGGAAATCGGGAGACTCGAAGAGCAACTGTTCGAATTGACTGCTCGTGCAAGGAAATGAATGAGAAGGAAGGACTAAAGAGTTATCAGCTCCCATCAAATTCTCGGAATGGAAAATGCCACTTGATAAAGATGAATCAAACTGCATACTAGAATGAAAAAAATGGCTATCTGATTGAGTCTCAATTCCTAGAGCTTCAATTTCAGGATTTCCATCCATTTCTCTGAAAACTTGCTGCACTTGATCCACAAAATCTTTCATCTCCGGATTCTGCAACAAAAAAAGAAAAAGAATGATTAGATTGTTGCATTGTTGAATGAAAAGTGTGTAGGAAGTTATTAGAAAGTTAGGCCTACAAAGCTCCGATTTGTTGAAAGTTTTCAAAGAGGAGAGATTTCTCAGAAAATCGACTCCCTTTCACAGTGGTGGATTATAGGAACACTACTACTAACCTTGTGAGTGGATCCAAGCTCCACAACTCCCCACGGTTCCACTGAGATTACAGCAATAGTCTGCAGCACAAAAATTGGATCAATTTACTACCACAAAAAAGATCAGTTCATCCTATTGGAGCAGACGATGATATCTAACTTAAAATATGAATAAATATCTTTAATTTCGCCCAAGAAACACACCTTTATCCCAATAGAGAATTGGCAAAAGAATTCAGAATCCTCCTGTGCCAAGAAAATTATTCTTCTAGTTAGGAAAAATATCATACTATACTCAATAAAAAAAATCAAGACAAAAATACCACTTTCAAGAAGCAAGATAGACATGCGGTACCTGGAAAATGTTGAGACTATCAAATGATCCTGCACAATTTCTCCTTTCATGAAGAGCAGCAGAATCCAACCATATATGGTTGTTTCCAAATGCAGTTTGGCCAATTATCCTGCACAATAATTTGCATTATTTTCCTATTCAAGAAATAAATATGGGTGATTTACAAAAAAAAAAAGATGCTAAAACTAAGAAGCATAAAAAGCTTACCCTCCTCCCACAACATGTGCTTGCAGAAGCATGGAATCAATCAGGGCTCCCATTTGTTCTTCATAGTAGCAATCTTTCAATGTCAGTAGTCTAAATCATGCACAAAAATTTCCAATAATTGCTAAATTAGTCAAAGTTTAAAACAAGAGACGGAAATAAACTAATCAAGATATAGATTAAGCTGTCTATAGCAAATATGCAACCGATGTTATATACTATTAGAACTTTTAGGCCAAAAATATAGTGGAACACAGCTAATCATCAATCTAGTAACAGTATCCATTTCGACAAGATTTTGTTTGCGAAGAAAGGTAAGTAATTAGTAAAGTAGTTACTTTTCTAGACAACAGACAGAAAAAGGAAAAGACTTGCTTCATTTAAAGAATTTGTGATAAAATAATTAAACTTGCAAATTGGAAAATACTTCTCAGTTAAAGTAGAATCAGAGAAGCCAGAATATATTTGAACACAACTAAGAATCAATGAACTAAAGGAAACCATGTAATACATTTGAAAACACATGCAAAGTAGAGAGAGAGAGAGAGAGATTACAAAGAATTTGTCTGATCAAAACCCCAGAAAACTCCATAACACCATCCATTACTACAGCAAATATTCTTGAGGGTTTGCTTCATCATTGAATCAAACTTTTCTGCTGCCATGTCGAAGAAATAAAATGCAAGAACGCAACGTAAATCTCTATCAATCAACTTACAACCTCCAAAAACTCTCTTTTTTCTTTTTTTTCTTTTTTTGCTTTTATTTATTTCCTTTTCTCTCTTTATTGCTGTCGAAAACGGGCAATTAGCTGAGATCACAGCACAATCAAGAAACACAAACAAATGCAGTCTTTTTCCACGGACGATTGGTTAACAACGCAAGTGAAAACGAAAAAGCAGGCTTTGGTGGAAGTGAAAGTGTTTTTGGCAGGGTTCAGATTAGGGTAGAAAAAAGCAAAGGCACACTGAGTTTGCAAAGAATGAATGGTTGTGAGTGTAAGTGGTGTGGTTTTGAAGTAGAGAAACAGCAAGTGGATGAAGATGACTGTCTCTGGAGCTCTGAACCAAATGTCCAAAAGCTTAAAAAGAGGCCATCATAATGAAAAAAACACAAAAACACAAAAACACCGAATGCAGATTTTAGAAAAACTGTGTAGGGGTTAAAGTGGATTTATTACAAAGGCCTATATGTATATATTCATATATCTATATATGTGGGGTGGGGTGGGGTTGGGTGGGGTGGGGTGGGGGTGCGGGGGGAGGGGGGTAAGGACTTGGGAGTTGGGAGAGAGAGAGAAGAAATCAAGAAAGGACCAAAATCAGATAAAACTTTATAATTTTAAGGGAACAAAGATTTCCTCATTTATGTAAATGCGTTTTAGGATTCTTTATATCTGTCTTTATTGCCAGGAATATGTTCGTGGAAGATCTTCAGATGGGAATGGATTTGCAAATTATTTGTGTGATGTATTACATACTATTTTTGGTGCTATTTTCCTGTCCTTTTTTTTATTTCGTTGGCAATTTAGATAATAAATAATTATGCACAAAGACTCATTTACATTTACATTCGTCTGCACGGTGTGAACGGATAAAAATATTATTTATTTTTATAAAAATATTATTTACATTAAAAAAAATGTATCATTTATACTCAAAAGAAAATATCATATTCATAAAGACCAATCATAATTATGAGAGTTGTCCTAGAACTTGAGGTAGGTGGGAGAATATTAAATAACTACTAGCAGAGTAAAAAAGGAAAACAGTATATTTGAGATGGGTAATCTCCTATTTCACTTAGGAAGTATTTACATTGCATGATTAGGTTGGATAGATAAAATTAATCCAACATAATCAAGTGTTTACTTTTAAGGATTAATATTTGAGGATATCCCAAAGCCCGGGATTATTTTAATCCTTTGAATTATTCTTCATTAATATTAATCCAACCAATATAGGTAGGATTGAAATAATCCTCCAAATAAAGGGAGAATTATTTATCACAATCTTAATCCTTTATTAATCATTGTAATAAACAAATGATTGATAGATAAAAATTATCTTATCACACATTTAATCCATCAAATAGTCAATCCTTCAAAATGCTAATCATGCAAAGTAAACACCATCTTAAGGTAGTGTTTATTTTTTATGATTAGTATTTTAAAGGATTAATTATTTGATGGATTAAATGTATGATAATATAATTTTTATTTATAATCATTTGTTTACTACAAATGATTAGTGAAAGATTAAAATTGGGATAAATAATTTTCTCTTTATTTGGAGGATTATTTCAATCCTACCTATATTGGTTGAATTAAAATTAATGAAGAACAATTCAAAGGATTAAAATAGTCCCGGGCTTTGGGATATCCTCAAATATTAATCCTTAAAAGTAAACGCTTGATTAGGTTGGATTAATTTTATCTATCCAACCTAATCATGCAAAGTAAACATCACCTTACTATAATATAATAATCTTACTTCGTTTGACTAATTATGGATGGCTACAATGGCCAGATAGATTTTCTTTTCCTTTTGCCAAATCCACAATAGTGAAATATGTTATTATTTTAGCTTTAGTTTAAATTGTGATGATTATTTTGTTTTGAAATTTGTAATTTAGTAGTATCACTTATTCTGATAAGGCGTCTGTTTTAGGTGATATGTTATATTAATAATATATTAGATAAGTATTCGAAGGATTCGTGATGTAAAAAAATGACCAATTGCTAAGTTCATCTAAAAAAATTCTCATAATCATACTTCTGAATTTAAGGTTGACTTTTAAGAATTTGAAGGGCTACGGAAAGAAGGGATGAATGATGGAATTTATCAGTATTGTGGTAATATTTTAAAATAAAATTTCCAACATCTCAGCACCAATGCTATTATGTCCCTTTCAAAAGTAATGACCAAAGGATCCTGCAATTTTTAGTAGTGGCCAAAATATTATGGCAAATGTCCATTTCATCAATTATGACAACTAGAAAAGGAAATATACAAAAAAGTTGAAAAATATAGAGCGCAGACCACATAATTATGACAATCATATTTTTTATAATCAAATAAAATAAAATTACTTCATGAATGAGTTTGTGATCTTTTGATTCTTTGGAATTATTAAAAAATTATTCTCTTCAATAACTATCATTAAAAAAGATATCGTCTTTCTTCTCCATAAATTTAATACCATGAATCCATTCATTGCATTAAATTCTCCCTCAAAAAAAAAAGAAAAAAAATAATAAGAAAAAAGATTATTCAAGGCATCATTTGGGTAATGTTGCTCATCCAATTCTTGATTTTTTCCTCAACGTTTCTTCGTTACTGAAAAGTGAAATTTCAAGTTTCTCTACAATTTAATAGTTTATTTCAATCTCATTTCTCATTTGTATATTTCCTTTCAGAAGAAGATCGGGTTTTTAGTATAATTAATTAGCATTTTATTTCAATTTATTCTATCTCTAAAGATACATAAAAATATATAGAGAGTTTAACAAGAAAAGTGTATTTTTTTTATTGTGGTAAAAAACAAGTTACGGATTCATAACTAAAAATTAATTAGGAAACTTCTTAGAAATAAATAATAAATTAATTAGGAAGGAAAATTAAAATAATTATTTCAGATAAAAAACTGTTCTTTTCACTTCTATAGCAACATAGTTTTTCATCCGCACTTACCAAAAATGTCAAGTGGGGCCCACATTGAGTATGTGTAAGTAGAGTTGGCAAAATGAGTCCGATCCAAAACATCCGCTCGGGGTACTCGGGGTTTGGATTGAATTGAACTTAAAAATTAAAGATCCGAAAAAAATCGGGCCCCCGTCCAAAAAAAAACCCGGGCCTATCGGGCTTCGGGCCAAAAAAGTCCGAGGTTTCGGGCTAAAAAAGCTCGCCCGATATTCTATTAAATATACATATTTATAATATTATTTAATATGCATATCTATAATTATTTAATAATATATATAAAATTTACAATTAAAATATTAATTTTATATATTGAAAAATTATAAAAATGATCTAAAACCGTCCGACCGCCCGAGGCTGGTTTGGGCTTCATATTTTTAGGCCCAAAAATTTTCGGACGAACCCGATCCAACCCAAAAAATGTAAAAGTCCGACAGGTCCGGGCTCGGCACTGCCCACTACTTTACCAGCTATATGTGTAAGTGATGTTGTGTTAGATGACGTGATTTTATCCAACCTTACACATAAACAGGGTTTTGGTGCCATCATAGTCTAATTTTAATTAATTAAGCATTAATAGATTTAGAGCAACAATTTTAATAGATAATGTGTTTGCCTTTTATTATTTTGTATCGTTTTTGTTATTTTTTACTGTTACACAATTCTTATATTTGGAGTCATCATTTATCATATATGGTTTAAATCAATTATTAATGAAATAACAATTTAATGTATATATGTAACATGACATTGTGTATTTGGAACACACTGTTGTGTTTTATTGTTTGGATTATTCTTTTAATCACCAATCGATCTGACAGAACTTAAATATTTTGTCGAAAATGCGAAAAAAAAATCCTAATTAGTCATTATGCTAAAGAATGGATTTAATGTATAAATCATTATATGAATTCAATTCATGAAAAAAATTATAATGCCTAAATTGATAAAGTATACGTGGGATACATCCAAATTGATAAAAAAATGTAGAATATACTCATTCAAATTAAAATATAATAAATATCTCTATCAAATCAATTTTCAAGAAAAAAACAACCAAATTTGAGAAAAAACTTACACATTCTAAAAAAATGAAGAAAAAGTGAAAGGGAAAAAAAATAAGAGAGATTCCTTTTGACCATTAATTAATATTCTTTCCAAATTTGAATTTGTAAACCATCACCCTATTTGTTGGAAAAAATCCTAAGTTATTAGAAATTAATCTATCTTAGCTATGTGTTTTGATTAGATCTCAAAACCTCTTATGATTGTCTTGCTGATATAATTAATGCTACTAACTTGTTCTAGAGTTAGACGTTTGTGTTACAGATTTCAGTTGTAGAACTATTAACTTGGACAGACCCAAGACTAAAGGAATTCAAGCAGTACTAAAGTCAGCCTTACTGATAGAAGCTCAACTGAAGGATTGCAGACTAAAGAACTGAAGACTGATGGAAGGCCAACTGATGTCTGAGAACTGAAGTATGGAGATGCTGATGAACAGAGCTACTGGAGTAAAGTCGAAGACTGATGTCGGAAGACCGAAGATTGAAGATCATAGAGTGAGACTCATCGCTGAAGATATGAATGAGTCAGGATATGACTAAAGCATCATATCAGGTAGCCGACTGTCCCCGCGGAAGTCAAAGCTGGCAATCACGTGTGTCTTGACTGGAGCAGTCTCGGATAGGACTAAAGAGATGAAGGAGCCCAGCCTGCTGACAAAAGATGGAGCAGTCTCGACTAGCCCAACTTGAAGTCAATGTTGATAAAACACGGATCAACTCAACTGAAGAAACACATAAGATATTAAGCCTTGAGAGTTTGACTCGTCACATGTGCTAGCATATCTACAGAAGATCTATCTTGTCAGAAGACCTTTTCAGAATTATAGAGCTACAGTGTACGATGATACATACCTCTGACAACGACATACTAAGATTCTCAACGAAAAGAATTCAAACGATAATTAGAAGAATTTGAATGGTAGTCACTCAACGGCTCTATTCTTATTCATCTCTATATATATTATGCAGAATCTAACCTTTGAAGGCTACCGACAGGTTGCACAATTGAAATCATAAAGCATTCAATCTCAAAGCTCAAGTCAATCAAACAATGATTTTGAAGAATGAAGTTAACAGTGTTATTAGTAAATCTCAAGAGCTCATATATATCTATTAGCTCGAGATTTTAATATACACTTCCTTAAGTCTAGAATATTAATCTTGTATATCTTTAAACTAGACATACTGAGTTTGACGTCTATGACAACCTAGATCCTTAGTTGGAAAACCCTATACTAACCCCCAAAAAGTTGAGTAGAAGTTTGGGTAAGTAGGTAACGAAGTGTTAGTTGCTGAAAGCTTGGTCATCTAGCACACGTAAGCTAAAGGTTAAGTCGACTGCATCTTGAAAGCAGTTAGTGGTTTCCTAGCACCAGCAAACGTAGGAGGAACGTCAAGTTAGACGGGATACTGTAAGGTAATCTCATTACCTCATTTTAGCAAGCACTCACAGTGGCGTGAACGCACAATTTGTCTTAAGATTTTTCAAAATCCTTAAGTTCTATATTCCTATATTGAAATAAATTCAAATATTTCATATTCTAGCTCAGCTTACAGTAGCCACACAAGGCAAACAACATATTCCTATGCTGCTTGCTCACACAATTAATGAAAATTATGTTCTTTTGTCATTCAAACTTATCCACCATGTTAAACTTTCCAGAATCAGCACAACTTCTCATCTTAACATTGGTGATCAAACAACAACAAGAAATATTAACAAACTCATTTGAATGAACAATGAGAGAGCAAGCTAAAATAAAGCGCATAAGAATTACAAAACTAAGACATAGATTTCATCGAGAATTTAAGTCACAAAGAGTTTAGCTCATGCTAGGAATTAAAGAAAGAAGTAAAGTTACAAGACTTCTCATCTGTTAAAACAAAATGAAAATGCAAAGAGATTGAGTAAGAGAAAGAGATGAGAGAGATTCAAGGGCTTGGTCTTCTTCTTTGTTGCTCCAACGATGGCAGCTTCCTCTTTCTCTCCTTCTCTCTCTCTCTTGTTCCATCCCCCTGTTATCCAGCCTTCTCTCTTTCTTTGGTGCTTGATGAATGCTGAATCTCCTCCCTCTCTCTCTCTCTCCTTTTAATATGGCGACTGTTAATTTCTAGAGTAGGAGCTAGGTTTCCTCATTTAACATGTTGAATGACTAAGTTGCTCTCCAAAGTGTGTAATTTCAGGTGCTCTCATTTACTTCTTTGGATTTTAGCTTAGATGCGTCCCACTTTCTTCCACGTCAAATGCTTTATCAAGTGGTTCCCTCCACTTTATTCCACAATTTTCATTCCGGGCACCTGCTTCAGTGATGCTACAGCAAAATGCCAGCGACAAGCATTTCTACACAAAAGCAACCAAAACACTTTCATAAAATCTTTTCATGCATACTAAGCTTGATTTACTAGAAATATCAACCCATCCCAACTCTTTATTAGACGCGAGCAACAAAACAATCACACGACACAAAGCAAGGACGAAAAATGAAAGAAACTACATAAAAAAGTGCATCAAACTTTATTTTAGAAACTTAGGAACAAGTAAAATAGCTCTTTATAGAAGAGTCATCAAAGAACTTGTCTCGAGTACAATATTAATCAAGACAAATTCAATATATTTTGATTAAAAAAATAGATAACTTAAAGTATAGAAAGTTTAGCATAGTGAGTATTTTAAGTTCTCCCCCATTTAAAAAACTCATGATGTTAATATACACTGAGATTTGTGATTTAGCAACTCGTAATATTTCATGTGAGTTGCATCTTCTGTTTTTAGACAATATTTATCAAGAATTTAAAAAGTTACAAATTAAATATAATTTGAATATGTCGCATTATACTCAAATAAGTAGATGAAATTTACTCAACGCGCATCAAATATAACGACTACGAATTCCCTGTAAACTTAAAAAGAAAAAATGAACAAATAATCTACATTTTGTCTGAATCGAACCAAAAACCTCTAGCTAAAGAAAGAATTTCGTTCACTCAATTTTGAAAACTATATATCACATCGATACATGAATTGCATCTGCTTAAAACCATCAACGTCGTCGTTACTCCAGAAACCTTCAAATGCTCTGCATCTCATTAAATTTTATTAAATAACGTCGCTCCAAAACAACGACAGAACTAATATATATATATATATATATATGAGAGATCAAATAGTACTCGAGCCAAAGATAGTATGTAGTACTCAATCTAATCCATTCATCTCATAGATCCCATGGTTGAGATTTTTTCGGACTTTTTAAGTTTAGTTTCGCTGATTTTTGCTATAGTACGGGTAGATTAGTAATTTGATTTGTTATGTGATTGTGAAAAAAACTATGCATTTAGTTGAATTGAATAATGCATTCAAATAAACAAAAAATGCATGTAATTGAACACAATAATGTATGTGGTTGGAAGCTCGCACCCAGCGTGCGCTCGTGCTCGTGCGTCGCTCCGGCGCTCGCTCGTTGGTCAACAATGTATTTTTACGATTTGTTAAATGTATTGACATGTTTTGATCAATGCATGGACATGCTTTGTTCAATGCATGTTTGTGTTTCGTGGCAACTTGCAGTTTTATGTTTTGTTCAATACATTGACATGATTTGATCAATGCATGGACGTGCATTATTCAATGCATGAACGTTTTTTGCTCAATGCATGTTTGTGTTTTGTGGCAACATGCAGTTTTATGTTTTGTTGAATGCATTGTCATGTTTTATTCAATGCAGTTTCATGTTTTGTTCAATGCATTTTTATGGTTTTCGACAGCAAATCTTTCATCCATCCTTATCTATCAATTCCGTTGTCTCTTTCCCTGATTACCGGCAAATTCACCGTGAACCACCGCCATAGCCACCATATTTCTCGATTCTTCAATCATCTATCAAATTTATCTTCTATTTTTTCTCAAAATCCATCAATTTTGTTCTCAAATTCTTTTATTCTTTTTATTTCTTTCAAAATCTGTTGTTTGTTTATATTGTTGTTGCTCGCCAATGCAGCCGTCATCGTCTTCGGCGCCGTCCGTTACCACCAAGGAGGAGAAAAAGAAGGCTGATTTGATTTCTTCCCATTTTGTCCCCTTGCGAAAATAAAAAGAAAAAGGAAGGGGGGGGGGGGACTGCCACGTGTCAGCTTGTGGTGCGATCACGTGTTCAAAATATGTGGTCTAAATTGGATAGGGGTAAGCATTCGGTCGGTTCGGTTGAAAACCGAACCGAAAAACCAAAACCGAAAAAATCGAACCGTTCAAAAATTCAACCGAACCGAACCGAATTTTTACTCAAACCGAAAAAAACCGAACCGAATTTTAAACTTCGGTTTCGGTTCGATTTTTGGTTAACCGAACTTTTAATAATTTTAATAATTTAATTTAACATATATATATATATATTTATATATATATATATACTAATTTAATAGGGTTTAATATTTTAATAATTTAATTATATATATATACTTCGGTTCGGTTCGGCCTGAACAGAAATTTCGGATTGTTAAACCGAACCGAAAAAATTTCGGTTTTCATTTTTTGGATCCAAACCGAACCGAAGTTGTTAAAAACAGATCCAAACCGACCAAATTGCTATGGTTCGGTTCGGTTATTCGGTTTTGCTCACCCTAAGATTGGATACTACGTATTATCGAAGGCCAGGATACTACGAGAACCCAACCTTATATATATATATGATTTTCAAAACTCCTTGCCTTAATGAAAGCTTGGTTATTCTGC
Organism: Salvia rosmarinus; assembly: GCA_036937905.1. Classification (NCBI taxonomy): domain Eukaryota; kingdom Viridiplantae; phylum Streptophyta; class Magnoliopsida; order Lamiales; family Lamiaceae; genus Salvia; species Salvia rosmarinus. The sequence continues at coordinate 17,642,579 of CM072814.1, forward strand.
GCCATTGGCGACTTGAAGCTTCTTGTCTTCTTCATCGATAAACAAAAAGTAAGTAATGGCTACTTAACTGCTTATAACGAGTCGCTTTGGCGTCGAATCTTGTCTGCATTCCCCGTCGATTCGTTAGTGTCTCTGCTGTTTTACCCGTATTCATATGCCTCTTTACGGGTGTAGTCTGCGATTCCCTCGGTGGGGATTGCGGTAAAGTGTCTTCTTTTCTTGATCTGGGTATTTACGATGTTAGGGATATCTGTTTTCAATATAGTATTCCTTCTAATATTGAGTTCGTTGCCCCGTCCAGGAGGACAGGGCTTGTGCCCCTCCGGATGGTTTTATTGCCGTGTATGAGGGGACGGACCTCAAGGTGGTCTTCGTCTTCCTTACCACTTATGTATCGTTGAGTTCCAAGAGATGTTTGGCATATCTCGCCCAACTCTCGCCGAACTTCGTTCGGCGTATGAGCGCCCAGGGTGTCATGCTATGGCATAATTTTCCTTTGACCTTGGGGCTTGTCCTTGCTTTTGCAAGCGAAGGGCGGCTCGGGGTGGTATTATCTATCACCCGTGGGAAATTCAAAGCAAGATTAAATCGAAGATCTCAAGCGCGAAGAAGTTCTTACTTACGTAGGTTTCGAGACATATGGAGTTTCCATGGCGATCGATAAGATCGCCGATGTGTTGTCGACAAGGGCTTGGTGACTGGAGGAGGCTGGACAAATTTGACCTTGTTGACGAGGTCTTCTCCGAGGCCGAGCTTGCAGCGGGCTTAGCCACTTATGATCCTACCTCCGGGGTGGAGTCGGTGAAGGTGAGGCCCTTCTTTTTTTTTCTTTATTCCATGATTATACGTGTTGATCTTGACCTATGTATTTCACGGTAGTGAACCTTCTAAGGAAAAAAGAAGAAAAGGAAGGAGCCGATCTCGTGGTAAAGCCCGATCTCTGTGACCCGAGCCGCCGTCTCGACGAAAGGATGACATGCCGAAATGAGTGTGGAGCCTTGAGATCCCTTCACATGACCACTCAGCGCTTGAAGAGGCGGAGCATGTAATCCACGAGTCTCGGTTCTTTGCCGGGTGAGTCACGAATCATTGGTTCCAAGTCGGTACTGCCCGTCTCTTTCGAGGTTTTGTACTTGTCCTTATACTTTGTGTAGTAGTATAAAGATTGTGTTCTTGACCGATGTATATATTGTATAGGGGTCGAGGGGCGTGGCGGCGAGAGGTGTCAAAGTATCCGATCTTATATCGGATTACTTGAAGAAGCGCCGTTCTGTGATTTAATGAGGTGGCCCGGTATGCTCGGGAGGTGGAGGAGGAGAATACCCTCCTCGCTCGAAAAATATCCGAGGCGAGGCTAAGATCAGGACCTCGTCAAGCGAAGCGGATCGACGGCCATTGAAGCGGCGGCAGGGCCAGGGCGGTCGTGAGCGGTTGTGGCGGAGGCGGCAAGGCAGGCGGCGAGCCGAGGTTGCGCAGTGAAGGCGAGGTGGAACAGGTTCGCCGTCGGGAGGCGGACATGGCGAGCTCGCGAGGAAAGCAACCCGTGCTTTGCGGAGAGGCTGTTCATGTCGGCCGAGCTTCTCGGGATAGTTTGGACCTTGGGTGAGGTGCTTAATAAGCGCGCCGTCTCGGATCTGATCGAAGAGGTCGCGAGGACTACCTGACACAGGACAAAGCAAGTATGGATGCGAGGAGGCGAGGATGGTGTCTGAGGCAGGCCTATTTTGATGTGCTCGTCCGCGGCTGAAGGAGCTTCCGTCTGCGAACCTTGCCTCCTCCCGGTTCTTTTGTCCATGAGTGCATTCGCCTTTGTCCGTGGATCGGGATCCCACCGGCGCTTTTGTGTGCGATCATGCAAAGGGTCGGGGAGGTAGGCGATGCTTGAGGCGTCGAGACTCGGTGGTTCGAAGGGCGAAGCTGAGCGGGCGAAAATAGGGCGGAAGAGGCCGAGGCTATCCGGGCTTGAAGGGCGGATGTGGACATGGCGAGAAGCTTCGGAGGGTCGGTTGATCACATCTTTTCACTCCTTTTTTTTGAATGTAAATGTATATTGATTTTGCCTAAGGGCATGTTAATAAAATCACAAGTTTATGTTAAGAAACTTATCTTTTTATTCGATTGTCTCACGAAATGCTTGATGCTTCTCCTTGGTTGAACCGATCGAAGACCTATCGCGGGCTCTTGAGTTGAAAGAGATCGAACTCACTCCATATAAAGGACAGCTTGGTCGTATGCGGTGGGTCGATGTCAAGCATAGAGCCCTTCTGAGAGGCTGTGGCGAGCTCGAGCTCGCCTTTTGGAGTGGAGGGGCGTTCGAGGTCGCCAGGAGAAGGCCGAGTGATAGGTGAGGCGCATGCAATCTGAGGAGGTTATCCACGAAATGGTGGGATGGCGATCCGGAAGTTGAAGCGAGGTTGTCGAGTGCCGCCCATTGTGCGAGAATACCGTGCCGAATATGGTCGGTCCTCACGGCAATTCACGGGCGATCGTTGAATTAAAAGGCTCGGGAGCATATACAAAGCTGTCATCGCTCGACAACCACATTTCGGCGAAATGCTTGACGGGATGCGAGGCCTCTTCTGCGGAGCTTCTCGATCTAGAATAAATGAACGAATTATGGCGATCCGGGTGGCGCGCTCAAGAGGCGTGCTATTGCCCTCGAGCGGCGTGGATCCTCAAGGCGTCGAAACAGGCGTCTCGGTGTCAGGGTCGAGGTTCGCGAGCGACGTCTTCAAGTGGCGGTCGCTGTGGCGGGCCCGTAATGTGAGACCGAGGGCGAGGTAGAGGTAGGATTAGTATAGATGAGCTGCTTTGAATTCCGATTTTTCTAGGGATTGGCTCGACTTTTCCGATCCGCTCCGTCATCGTAAAATGTAACTGTCATCTTTTATTTAATAAGAATGATTTCTTTTTGACTTTGTATTGAACAAAAGTAATATCGAAGGTAGTTAGTCCTCGTAGAAAATTCAACCGAAATAAGCGAAGGAAATCGTTCTGTCTGGTAGGGGTTCTGTTTTTTGCCGAGGTCGTCGGGAGGGTGGTCCCCGCCGTCTACATAGAGCGGCTTGAAATAGTCGAGAGTGTCGATCTCGTATGTAGGAATTCGAAGGGCGGCTCGGGGTGGTATTATCTATCACCCGTAGGAAATTCAACAAAGATTAAATCGAAGATCTCAAGCGCGAAGAAGTTCTTCTTACATCGGTTCGGGACATATGGAGTTTCCATGGCGATCGATAAGATCGCCCGATGTGTTAATCGACAAGGGCTTGGTGACTGGAGGAGACTGGACAAATTTGACCTTGTTGTGAGGTCTTCTCGAGCCGAGCTTGCAGCGGCGAGCTTAGCTCTTATGATCCTACCTCGGGGTGGAGTCGGTGAAGGTGAGGCCCTTCTTTTTTTTTTCTTTATTCCATGATTATACGTGTTGATCTTTGACCTATGTATTTCACGGTAGTGAACCTTCTAAGGAAAAAAGAAGAAAAGGAAGGCCGATCTACGTGGCGAGAACCGATCTCTGTGACCCGAGCCGCCGTCTACGACGAAGGATGACATGCCGAAATAGTGTGGAGCCTTGAGATCCCTTCACATGCCACTCAAGCGCTTGAAGAGGCGGAGCATGTAATCCACGAGTCTCGGTTCTTTGCCGTGAGTCTGAATCATTGGTTCCAATCGGTACGCCTAAATCTCTTTCAGAGGTTTTGTACTTGTCCTTATACTTTGTGTAGTAGTATAAAGATTGTGTTCTTGACACTGATGTATATATTGTATAGGGGTCGGGGCGTGGCGGCGAAGGTGTCAAAGTATCCGATCTTATATCGGATTACTTGAAGAAGCGCCGTTCCTTGATTTAATGAGGTGGCCGGTATGCTCGGGAGGTGGAGGAGGAGAATACCCTCCTCGAAAATATCGAGGCGAGGCTAAGATCCGGGACCTCGTCAAACGAAGCGGATCTGACGGCCATTGAAGGCGGCGAGGGCAGTCGGCGGAGGCGGTTGTGGAGGAGGAGGCGGCAAGAGGCGGCGAGCCGAGGTTGCCAGATGAAGGTGAGGTGGAGCAGGTTCGCCGTCGGGAGGCGGACATGGCGAGCTCGCGAGGAGAAAGCGCCGTGCCTTTGCGGAGAGGTTCATGTCGTGACTTCTCGGGATAGTTTGACCTTGGTGAGGTGCTTAATAAGCGCGTCTCGGATCTGTCGAAGAGGTGGCGAGGACTACCGGACACGGACAAAGCCAAGTATGGATGCGGAGGCGGGATGGTGTCTGAGGCAGGCCTATTTTGATGTGCTCGTCCGCGGCTGAAGGAGCTTCCGTCTGCTGAGAACCTTGCCTCCTCCTCGGTTCTTTTGTCCATGAGTCTGTTCGGATCGCTGTCCGTGGATGGGATCACGGCCAAGCAGCTTTTGTGTCGATCATGCAAAGGGTCGGAGGTGGCTGATGCTTGAGGCGTCGAGACTCGGTGGTTCCCAAGGCAAGCAAGCTGAGCGACGAAAATAGGGGCGGAAGAGGCTGAGGCTATCCGGGCTTGAAGGCGGATGTGGACATGGCGAGAAGCTTGGAGGGTGATTGATCACCATCTTTTCACTCCTTTTTTTTGAATGTAAATGTATATTGATTTTGCCTAAGGGCATGTTAATAAAATCACAAGTTTATGTTAAAACTTATCTTTTTATTCGATTGTCTCTGAAATGCTTGATGCTTACTCCTTGGTTGAACAGAATCGAAGACCTATCGCGGGCTCTTGAGTTGAAAGAGATCGAACTCACTCCATATAAAGGGACAGCTTGGTCGTATGCGGTGATCGATGTCAAGCATAGAGCCTTCG